>OY282640.1:11731536-12474036 GCA_958299015.1 Tetanocera ferruginea
TTTGCGGATTAAGAAATAATGATATATATATATAAATAAATAGCAAAGTGCGCGCAACACGAATTAACGTCACGTAAAATATTAATAAATAAATGAAATAATGATTATTAAATTTTATTGCGCTCATATTTTAGAGTTTGCAACAAATGCATTTTATTGTCGATTTGAAGGAATTAAAATAATGGTCATATATTTAAAACGAATTAAGCGTTTCATAAAAGTTCACTTTTGCTGGGCTCTACATTTTTCTGTGTTCAAAAAGTTTTATTTACCCTCGGGAGTGTTAAAAGTTGAACGTTTCATTGGTTAAAATAAATATTCAGTTAATGTTTTGAAATTTATTTGAATTAAGACTCTTTAGCCAAAAGCTTAAGGCATGCCAAAAGCAACAACAACAATAAAAAATGCCATGAAAGGGAAACCATTGAGATTAGCTACAAAGAGTCAATCACCTTTTTGTCGGATTTTTTTTATTTTTTTTTGCATGCCGGTCATAGACGTGTTTTGTGCACGATTAACTGTTCTTTTGTCATAATTTTGATCCCGCAGACCGTTGATTTCGTTTTCATTTTGATCGTTCAGTTTATAATTTATCTGCTTTTATGAATCGCAATTATAAAAAGGCTAAAACAACAACAACAATAGAGCAGCAGAAACTAACACGCAAAGCTCTACCGACGGCAAATAATTTTTTTTTTGCTAAGGATAAACGGTGTAAACGGTGCTAAGACTGGCGGATATGGATTTATGAAGAGGTATCAACGACTTACACCAGCCTAAAAATATAAGTATTGAACTGTTTAGAAAGAATAATATATATAAAGCATTTTATTTATTGCCTTGCTATTGTTAACTCTCTAATACTAACATTTTTGCGCCTAATATTTTGGCAGCAGTGTGAAAATTTGCACCATTGCAATTCGTGACTCTAGCAATTTTTTTCTCTATATCTTCAGTTACAGTTGTTTTTATCGTCTTTCTTGGTGTACTCAATGGTACTGAATGATGTCCGTGTTGCCAGTTTGTTCTTTTGTTATGACTTAAAGTTACACAATAGCAATAAAAAGCATCAAACAAAAACGGCGCCTGGCAACACTTTTACTTTCTTTTGTTCGCCGTTGGAGGGCAGCTGCTGCTGGCTGCTGCATACAACAGTAAATAAATATGACCATTTTTTTCCTTTTTGGTGAGAAGAAGTATCGGACACTTCATGTTCAATTTGGTTGTGCGGTTGTTTTTGTGCTTGAAATACAATCCAACTTTTCAACAATTTGTTACAGTAAAATTTTTTTGTTAAATTATTTTCACGATTTTTGCATTGTATTTTAATGGCTGAGCTACACCAAAGAGAAAATATTCGCAATAATAGTACGATATTGTTTTGAAAAAACTTAAAGTACTGAAAAAAATCTATATATAAAAACTGGTAGAAGCGGTTTACGTCAACCAGGAAGTAGGCTAGTCCAAACACATATAGAAGAATATGCTTGAAAAGAATTTTAGTGTATTGACTTAACAAAAAAAAGCTATGCAACATTAAGAAAATACTTAAAAAACACTTTAATTATCATAAAGATACATAGTCTTTGAGATTAGTTTGCTTGTCAACAACTATTAAATCATAATAAGTTTTTTGCTACCTAAAAAAACACAAAAAAATGGCAAGATGTTCGAAAAAGACCGCATCATTAAAAGTGTTTACGTTAGTTTTTAATCTTTGAGTAGCACTTATTAAAAATTTAAGGCAGCAGACTAAAACTTACTGAAAAATAAGCATTTTTTTTATTTAAGTTCATACTTGAATATGTTTAAAAACCTAAAAGTACTTTTAGGAACACAGAAAACACCCAAGTCTGATGATGAGCTGTTTTATCGACCGATGAGAGAGCTGTCTCGTTTCCTGGTAACTTTTTCTGCACAGAACTTCGTTAATGTAGCAACATGTTACTTCATAAATTATTTGTACTAAAGCTCAAAAACTATTTCCTGGATATGCTCAAAAAATATTTCCTGAAGAAAAGATTTCTTAATAATATTAATATATTAACTAATAACGACCTTATCGAAAATCTTACAGCTTTACCAGATATATGACAGATAACTAACAGCCATATATATCCATATCAATATCAATATCCATATCCATATCCATATCCATATCCATATCCATATCCATATCCATATCCATATCCATATCCATATCCATATCCATATCCATATCCATATCCATATCCATATCCATATCCATATCCATATCCATATCCATATCCATATCCATATCCATATCCATATCCATATCCATATCCATATCCATATCCATATCCATATCCATATCCATATCCATATCCATATCCATATCCATATCCATATCCATATCCATATCCATATCCATATCCATATCCATATCCATATCCATATCCATATCCATATCCATATCCATATCCATATCCATATCCATATCCATATCCATATCCATATCCATATCCATATCCATATCCATATCCATATCCATATCCATATCCATATCCATATCCATATCCATATCCATATCCATATCCATATCCATATCCATATCCATATCCATATCCATATCCATATCCATATCCATATCCATATCCATATCCATATCCATATCCATATCCATATCCATATCCATATCCATATCCATATCCATATCCATATCCATATCCATATCCATATCCATATCCATATCCATATCCATATCCATATCCATATCCATATCCATATCCATATCCATATCCATATCCATATCCATATCCATATCCATATCCATATCCATATCCATATCCATATCCATATCCATATCCATATCCATATCCATATCCATATCCATATCCATATCCATATCCATATCCATATCCATATCCATATCCATATCCATATCCATATCCATATCCATATCCATATCCATATCCATATCCATATCCATATCCATATCCATATCCATATCCATATCTTTATCCATATCCATATCCATATCCATATCCATATCCATATCCATATCCATATCCATATCCATATCCATATCCATATCCATATCCATATCCATATCCATATCCATATCCATATCCATATCCATATCCATATCCATATCCATATCCATATCCATATCCATATCCATATCCATATCCATATCCATATCCATATCCATCTCCATCTCCATCTCCATCTCCATCTCCATCTCCATCTCCATCTCCATCTCCATCTCCATCTCCATCTCCATCTCCATCTCCATCTCCATCTCCATCTCCATCTCCATCTCCATCTCCATCTCCATCTCCATCTCCATCTCCATCTCCATCTCCATCTCCATCTCCATCTCCATCTCCATCTCCATCTCCATCTCCATCTCCATCTCCATCTCCATCTCCATCTCCATCTCCATCTCCATCTCCATCTCCATCTCCATCTCCATCTCCATCTCCATCTCCATCTCCATCTCCATCTCCATCTCCATCTCCATCTCCATCTCCATCTCCATCTCCATCTCCATCTCCATCTCCATCTCCATCTCCATCTCCATCTCCATCTCCATCTCCATCTCCATCTCCATCTCCATCTCCATCTCCATCTCCATCTCCATCTCCATCTCCATCTCCATCTCCATCTCCATCTCCATCTCCATCTCCATCTCCATCTCCATCTCCATCTCCATCTCCATCTCCATCTCCATCTCCATCTCCATCTCCATCTCCATCTCCATCTCCATCTCCATCTCCATCTCCATCTCCATCTCCATCTCCATCTCCATCTCCATCTCCATCTCCATCTCCATCTCCATCTCCATCTCCATCTCCATCTCCATCTCCATCTCCATCTTCATCTCCATCTCCATCTCCATATCCATATCCATATCCATATCCATATCCATATCCATATCCATATCCATATCCATATCCATATCCATATCCATATCCATATCCATATCCATATCCATATCCATATCCATATCCATCTCCATCTCCATCTCCATCTCCATCTCCATCTCCATCTCCATCTCCATCTCCATCTCCATCTCCATCTCCATCTCCATCTCCATCTCCATCTCCATCTCCATCTCCATCTCCATCTCCATCTCCATCTCCATCTCCATCTCCATCTCCATCTCCATCTCCATCTCCATCTCCATCTCCATCTCCATCTCCATCTCCATCTCCATCTCCATCTCCATCTCCATATCCATCTCCATATCCATCTCCATCTCCATCTCCATCTCCATCTCCATCTCCATCTCCATCTCCATCTCCATCTCCATCTCCATCTTCATCTCCATCTCCATCTCCATCTCTATCTCCATCTCCATCTCCATCTCCATCTCCATCTCCATCTCCATCTCCATCTCCATCTCCATCTCCATCTCCATCTCCATCTCCATCTCCATCTCCATCTCCATCTCCATCTCCATCTCCATCTCCATCTCCATCTCCATATCCATCTCCATATCCATCTCCATCTCCATCTCCATCTCCATCTCCATCTCCATCTCCATCTCCATCTCCATCTCCATCTCCATCTCCATCTCCATCTCCATCTCCATCTCCATCTCCATCTCCATCTCCATCTCCATCTCCATCTCCATCTCCATCTCCATCTCCATCTCCATCTCCATCTCCATCTCCATCTCCATCTCCATCTCCATCTCCATCTCCATCTCCATCTCCATCTCCATCTCCATCTCCATCTCCATCTCCATCTCCATCTCCATCTCCATCTTCATCTCCATCTCCATCTCCATCTCCATCTCCATCTCCATCTCCATCTCCATCTCCATCTCCATCTCCATCTCCATCTCCATCTCCATCTCCATCTCCATCTCCATCTCCATCTCCATCTCCATCTCCATCTCCATCTCCATCTCCATCTCCATCTCCATCTCCATCTCCATCTCCATCTCCATCTCCATCTCCATCTCCATCTCCATCTCCATCTCCATCTCCATCTCCATCTCCATCTCCATCTCCATCTCCATCTCCATCTCCATCTCCATCTCCATCTCCATCTCCATCTCCATCTCCATCTCCATCTCCATCTCCATCTCCATCTCCATCTCCATCTCCATCTCCATCTCCATCTCCATCTCCATCTCCATCTCCATCTCCATCTCCATCTCCATCTCCATCTCCATCTCCATCTCCATCTCCATCTCCATCTCCATCTCCATCTCCATCATCCATCTCCATCTCCATCTCCATCTCCATCTCCATCTCCATCTCCATCTCCATCTCCATCTCCATCTCCATCTCCATCTCCATCTCCATCTCCATCTCCATCTCCATCTCCATCTCCATCATCCATCTCCATCTCCATCTCCATCTCCATATCCATATCCATATCCATATCCATATCCATATCCATATCCTTCGTCAAATCCATCTTTATATACAAACTGATTTCAAAATTATAAAGGTACAACTATGCCATATTTTTGATTTTTATGAACTATTGTCTTATTTAATTATTTTAATATTTTTATAAATTTCCTTGATTTTTTCTACACTCAAAAAAAATATGCATTTCTTTCTGGATTATTATAAATTTTGATTAAATTTTATTAACATGGCTATCAGTATGTGAGTCATTCATACATACAATATGAAAGTGTGTACATATGTATGTGATATGAATAGCCAATAGAACAATAGAATAAAGCCTCTATTCATTCATAAAATTCCAATCACTTGTTGGTATGCATAACGCACAACTCTTACCACACGTTCACAGTTCGGAAGTAAATTTGAACCTCTGAATGAATGATTTCTGTGTTTGAGGCAGGGTTATCTTTGATTTTTTATCCACATTTTTATTTTTTTTAATATAATGGTAAAATTTATGACATTTTTTTCCTTTCATATATCTCTTGATTGAAGCGATTGTGTTGCCAGAATGACCACAGGTGGTTAGACAATAGCTTGTATAAGAATCTGATTTAGAAATTCTAAACATTAACTTCAAAAAAGATTTTATAGATTCCTTATTGTCTGTTGCAAGTGACAATATCCGGTAGCTAGTTAAGCACTTGACTACAAAAAACAAAAAAAAAACAAATTGTAGTACATAAATCGTAGCTAGTCAATTAATGTCAAAAACTGTCAACGTCAAAAGTGGTTTCTGACAGGATTTACTGGCATTTAGACAAGGACATTTTAAAGTTTTAATTTACTGTTTTATTTAGTGGTTATACTGTAGTTGTTAATTCTATTGGATATATTGGACTTCAAATATTTTATGACCACTTAAAATGTGGATTTTTGACAGTTTTTGCGTTGTTAACTACGTGTTGCTTCTTTTAATATTTCAAAAGTTAAGCGGTAACGATGAGTTTGTTGCTTTTAATTGTCGCTTTAACAATGCCTGAAATTGTTTTGTAGCCATAGTTTTCTTAGGAAATATTTTTTGCAGCGCGCTAATTACTGCTTAATCGTTGCTCGAGAAGCAAAAACTTGACGAATATCGGACATTTAAGTGACAATTTCTGGGGATTCATCGGCATGTGAACAAATTCAATTGATATCCTGAGATGATTGATGTTAAGGTAATAACAGGAAAAAACTTGTTAATTGCGAATTTTGTATTTTGTGTTTTTTTTTTGTTTTTTGTTTTATTTTTTTTGTTAAGCAAAAATCTTTCTACTTAATTACTTGGCTTTGATGTGATGATTTTGCCTGTTATGGCTGCCAAAAAATGCGCACGATTTGTTGAAACAATCGCAACTTGTACAACATGTCACCGAAATGTACGGAATGATTGATATTCTTGGAAAAAAATGGACCAAAAAACGTTGTTGAAATCAGTTGTTGATTTCAGTTGTGGCGCCATTAATTACAACAAGAAGCGGCCACTCGATACAATCTTGTCATTAAATCAAATTGTTGTTTTTGTTCGTTTGACGGCAAGATTCTAAAGAATAATTGGAATTGATTGATTTCAATACTGATGTTGTTCAGCAACATGTTGCACAGAAAAAAAAGAGTAAAATATTTATTGTGCTCAATTATTTGATTGTATATTTATAATATAAGAATTATTGAATAAATGTTATAAAGCAAATAATATAAATAACTACGTAAGCTGCGCAGACGTAGTTCTAGCTTGGCTTCCGACACTCAGACAACCCGTTGTGACTGACAAATGAGCTTCTATTACGCTTAAAATCACTCAAATTCTACGGTAGGTACGCAATAAGAATCTTCCGTTTGCTTGCAGAGCCTGGCCGACAACAACAACAACAACAATAATACCACAAAATATGAACACGACAAAGGTGCAGATGGCACTGACGCAGCGTGTCCCAGAGTTCCAACACCACGTTTTAGCTGCAGTTCTAGAAATAGTTGCCAATAGTTGTAGAGTTGCTGGAAAATTAATTCTAATGAGACCACCGCGTGCAACCTCAGAGCAAAGCAATGCAACCAACAAGAAAGAAAAAAAAAACAATTGCAGACGCAAGAAGTTTACCTGCTTATGTAGAGACAACCAACAGGCGGCAGCAACAGCACCATCACCATCACCATCACTATCACCAGCACTAAACGTATAGGCCACGTTTTTATGTCTTGCTGCCTGCAACACTCTGGACTGCAACATTTAATACAATTTGTTAAATGCTCACTGATGAATAACCTGTTGTGTTGTTCTTGTTGTTGTTGTATTACAGCTGTCGGATTAGTAATTAATTTAAATTAAACATTTCAATTCGGAAACGTTGGCCTGGCCACAACACAGTACAACACAACACAACACAACACAACATAAAATTAAATAAAAGGAAGTCTATAACGCATAATAAATGATCATCTATGAAAGAAACAATTTATTACAAGAATTTTTAGATTTATTAGAAAAATTCTTCAAAGCATAATATAAGTATGTAAGATTGTGCGTTTAAGAAGCTGAGATTGAATAATATATGTTCTAAACTTTAGTCTTGTGTATGACGATTTGATATAAGACATTCCACTGTACCATAAGCAAAGCTTTGGTGAGAATTGGTGTTTGACGCATGTTTTTTTGGGTTGATTTCTTCTGTTTTTGAAATTTTTTATTCTTGAACTTGGAGTTCCCGAATAAAATTTAAAATTTTCAAACTTTGGCCGTGCAACGTTTGTACATTGAACAAGAGAACAAGAGAAAAATTGCCAAAAAGCCATTAAAGGCTATGGAACAAGCGTTGCATTTGTAAATTATCCTGCAATTGGCTCCTGTAGAGAACTCAATCCTGTAGAGAACTCAACCTTCGTACTTCTTCCACAAAGAAAAGGTTTTTTGGTGGTCTTCGAAATAGGAGTAACATATCTTCATTCGACCCAAATCTGCTGCTGTCGAGCCATTTCTTCAGGTTTAGAAACAGAAAATATCCCTGGGCGCTAAATATGGAGAATATGCTGGATGGGATAGCTTGTAAGCCTGACCCTCGTGGATCTGTACGTTAGTCCACTAAAACCATTGAAGTCGATGGAGTAGAGTCCCCATAGTATGACTCCAATGATGAAATCATCTCAGAAACAAATGCCCATTTTGAGGTTCTCAACAAAAAATATATTTTGAAAGAAAAAAAAAAAAAAAGAATTTTTTGGTATTTCATTAAAAAATCAATCCTTTCTATAATTTCGGAGATTGTTTTTTGACACAAAAAATAATACTTAATGAGCACACGAAATTCACCTTTTTTCATTTACATCGAAATTCACGATATAATTTGCTTACTACAAACGAAATGATCCAACTTGCTCAAAATTTGACAGTACTTTAACAACAGATGTTAATTAGACGAGAAATACAAAATGTCACTGACTTCTCAAATTATAATGCTTGGTTTTCACTGTCATTTTTGATTTGACTGTAGTTTTAAGTGTAAAATATCACATGAATAACAACTTTTATGGACTTTTTGCGAAGAACATGTGAAGAGATCAGATTTCCTATTTTTTGCCATTGTCAAACCAGGCGCGGAAACAAGGGGGGTAAAGGGGGTAATTACCCCTCCCCCCCAAGAACTTTTAAATACTTTACTTTTTAATACTTTATTTGAAGAAAATAATTGTGCCCACAGCTAAAACGTATACATAAGCGATTCTAAAGGCGTTTTGAAAGAATACTACAAAAAAATGGCCAGAGACATTGTTAAACGTATATAAAAATAAATTTTGTTTTTTCTTTTTGTTTTGTGGCGTCAGTTGCGTGTAGCTGACGTTCTTATAAAGCGATGCGAGAAGAGAAGGACATTTTGCTTGTAGAATAACACGATCTGTAGTCATCTGCAAAAAACAAAATATAATTATATGTAAAGCAAACACTTAAGTCGAGGTAGAGTAAATTCGCCTTTTTTTAAAAATGAGCCTGAAAATAAAGTTACAGCTCGTTATGTTCTCAAATTTACAGCCATTTTTTAAACAATCAACTTTAAATACGCGTTAATTTTTTACAAATAAAAATAAAAAAAAAACTTGAAGTCACTACCTCACCGTAAGTGTTTGCTTTATAATAATGACTAGAACCGCCTGGGGTCGAAATTCGACCAATTTATTGATTGCCTATTTATAAATATATGCGAGATGATCAAAATAAGTTCGAGGCTATAACTTTGCTTTGATTGGAGATATTAAGCTATTTTCTTCATAAAAATTATTTATTTATTTAATTATTTCTTTCAAAAACAGAAAAACAACATTTTAAAAAAATTTAATTTTGTCAAAGAAATCATAGGGGGTTGCCTTGATTTTTTGATGGCACGGACAGTTTATTAATTAAGTGTCAAGACAAAATAAATTCACTTTAAATCCGATTTAAACTTTGAAAGAAAATCAAAAATTCAATTTTGAGTTACAACAAAAAGCCTTTTTACCCCATATTTTAAGAATAAATCATATTTTGTGGTCTTTTTTTAAAAGGAATAATTTAAATATAAAATAAAAGGTATTATTTTCAAAAGTTTTTTTAAGTTAACTGATAAGACTTAAATACAAAAAAGAAATAAATAAAATCTATTCACAGATGGCGGTGATATTGCCTTCAGAATTTAGAGCATTCAATTAGAGACAGTTTTTTTCTCTCTCTTGCCATTTGGTTGAAACACACGCTAAATAGCTAACGACAATATTTATAAAATTCATTAAAAATACTTTTGGTTAGAACTTTGCTGTAATTTTTATCATATTTGAAAGAAAATTTAACAAACTTTCAGAAAAAATTAGAAAAATTGAAAAACCGTTAAAATTCAACCAACAACTTTCACATGGAAAGTCAAATTTTTGAATTTAAAACACATTTTTTACAATTGACGAATGGATAAAACTACAATATTTTAAGAAATTACTACTTTTAAGAAAAATTAAAATTCGACCAACTCAAGAACATTTCTCTAAGAAAATTTCATATTATTCAAAGAGCAGATTTTTTCTCGAAAATTTAATTTCTCTCTTAGAAGGTTGGGAACCCCCTCTATCAGATATATCATTTATATATACATTCTGCACATCTGGGCAATATAACCTTTCGAATGATATAAGTTTCATTTATTTTGAGTTTTAATTTATACCAAAAAAGCGTATGACAAACTTTAATGTTCACGTATAAATATATTTTAGCAAAATTTTAACGATTTGTTTAAAAATACCCTTTATATGAAATCATTGAGCAAGCAACATTGATTTTGATTTTTTATGAGCTCAATTAATATTTTGGCAATGCAGACCAGAGTTGCCATTTAAAATATTTTATTCTTCTAAATTTTTACTAAAAACCTGTCAAACTTTTTTGCAACCTATGTGCCAACAAATTTTACCATAAAAAAACAATACCTGCATTGTTACTTTCAGTTTTCACTTTATAAATTTTCAAAAAAAAAAGTTCAAACTATGTAAAATCAAATAGTTTGTTTTTAATTCAATTATTTCATCATCAGTTAAATTATTTTTTAGAAATATTTTAGCTATAGTCCTTATGAAAATATTATATACATCTGTAATACTTTTTGTCATATATGACATTTATATAACAGGGTTGTTTTGAAGTGAATTAATGTTAGGTTAAAGTTGCTAAAATTGTATCAACTGCGGAAATAATTTATTGCATACAATTATTTTTGTTTGAGTTAATTCTAAATTGTTTGGAATTCTGAAATTTTTCAAGCCTGCCTTAACTTCAGCTTTATATAAATAGGCGTAGGGAAAACAGTTAAGAACCATTTTCTACCGTGCTTTTCAACCGATTTGGATAAATTTTTTTTTAAATGAATTAGAGTGCGGAGTAAGAGTGCACCGGCTACTTTATACTAGTACTAGTAATTATAATTGCAACAAACCAACCAAATTACCACAACCGACTTTCATGAAATAAAACTGCCGCTTTTAGTCCACTCTTAGTAAGAAACTAATTCAAATTCAATTATTTCATGAACTTAAAATTTGACAGTGTAAATAGGCGAGCGAAATTAACGTTAATGATATCAAAGCCGTTTTTACTCTTTGTCATAATGACATTTTTTCACTAATTTTCTAAAACGTTTGCTATCTATGCCACGCTTCTTATCAGTGTAGCAACAGCTGGGCGAAGTTTTTCTACACTGCAACGATTAAAAACATGGTTACGTTCAACTATGCAACAAGAACGATTGAATGGACTCGCATTATTGTATAAACTTAATACATAGCTATACAGACATTCAAATAAATGTTAAGGAAGTTATTGATAATTTTGCGATGATTTTGTCATATAATTTTTCTCATCTAATGACTATCTAATAACACAGAGTAACAAAATTAAGCTTTATAAAAGCATCTTGGTTAAGAATTCCGAATGAATTTTGGCTGCTGATTTCAAATATGGACTTATGGAGTAGAAAAACGGAAACCATATTTGAAGTCAAGAAACCCAATTTGTCTATAATCAGCTGAAAAATCTTCGGCACCAGAACGTCCATCGCGCAGTGTAATCAGTATTCATTTTGTATTGCTCATTTATTTTTCAAAGTGTACCATATCATAGTCGTATTGTTAGAACAATAAGTTTCGAATTCCTTTAATTTTTTTTTTTTATTGAAAAGAACTTTGAAAAGATGAAAAGATGTTTTTTCTTTGCACATTGGAATAAATGTGAAAAATTTGAATAAATCAACCTTAATTGTAAAATAAGTTAAATTTAGAGTTTTTATTTACTTTTCGCTAAGATATTATTTCAGAAAAATGGTGACATAAATAAATACGGAAATGTGCGTGTATGTGTCTGGGAAAAATGTTTATTAAACAATTCAATAATTTCAATTTAAAAAAGTACAATTTGTCTATTTGTAAAAAGACAAAATTTTCTCAAATCGAAAATGTGTGTGTCTTTGATAATTTACCCCCCCCCCTGTGTCAAACGGAAAATAATTGACAACGTGTTGGCATTTTTCATTAGACTTTCAACAACTGACCATTGAAAATTGGCATGGTATAAACCAGGCTTAATACTTCTCGTATAATAAGTGAACATCACTTAAATTTTTGTCAATTTTTTTTCAAAGCAAATGTAGTCATCTTTTTGAAATTTGAAGATGATATATTTTATTATATTATTTGAAGATGCTTATATTTTAACACTGGTTTCATCGAAAGATGTCCCAAGTACAGAAACAATTGATGATGATCAAAACCACTGACCAGTTTTTTGGTGAAAATTTTTACAAGAATTTGTTGTAGTTTTATAATGTCTGTTCATAGAACATATTGCAGTTGAAGAAAGCTTCAACTGTTTTTAAAATAAAATTTCGTCAATTTTTCCTATACATGTACCTCTACGTTCGTCTCGAATTATCAACATCACCTGTCCTTTGTTTACGAATTCCATAAAATAAGCTTTAAAAAAAAAGTCTCAGGCTTATTCTAGATGGACACATAATCCAACTGAGCTCAATTAAAAAGATAATATGAGAAAAAATGCTTCATGGTTAAACTTTAAAAAAAGCAATATTTTTCTCAAAACTAAATAAATCAATGCCGCAAAAGAAACTCTGGAATAGCGAAGGAATTGGAAATAGGAAACAAATTTGAATTTCTGAAGCAAATTGAGTTAATGTTAGAGTTAAAGTTGCAGGTTTCACTCTCGAGACTAGAGACGCAATATTCATTAAAAACATTTCGATCTTATGAACATCCTCCAACATTATTGTTTTGATTGAAAACTCTTGGCCAAAATGGTATACTAAAACCAACCCAGCAAATGGCTTTCAAAGATTTCTTCACAACTTTGCCATAACTATTGTAAAACAGTTATGTTTAACTCATAGAAAAGTTCTTAAGTTATAAAACAAGCACTGCAAATTGTTCAATTTTATACAGAAGCAATACAAAATACAAGTCAATTGTACAGAGTTTGATTGGATGAGAGAATATTTGTGCATTAAACACATATTTACAAGCATACTTTTACTACAAACAATTTCAGTTTGAGGTAAAGAAAATTTAAGCTTTTCAAATAAAACGCATAAGAACCACAATAAATGTCGGTATAAATCTAAGTTACAATTTAAGAAAAAAGCAACAACCCATAAAAGTCAACGAAGCAAACAGCTACTGAAAAGTTTTCTTGTCTTAACGGCTATATTTGAGGTCTGAACTATCAGTAAAGAAATTGCTGTAGCTACACTCTCCAAAGCGTTCATTTGACTGTGCGAAGCTATATAGTAGAATTTGGTCAGTATCAAGTTTGACTTTAAATAACCGCATAAATATCTGCATTAAATAAAAACAATTCTTGATTATGTTAAATCCAAAAATTTTATGATAATAATAAGCTTTTCACATGCAATAAATTTCTTATGACTGCATTCTTAATATTTAAAGATTTTGTTAAACAAAAGCGAAAGTTTTTCAGTTTTTCAGCTTGTAAAAATTTATGTTAGCAAAGTCTGACGTTGGCAAGAAATATGCCGGAAAACAATAATAAAAAAAAACACAAAATAACAATGGCGGCAACTCCTGCTGATTTTTGGCTTGTTCCAGTTACAAATAACTCAACATCTACAAATCGCTGCAACCTAAGAGATTCATAACCGGCGATAAGACCTTAGCAACTGTTGTTTTTTTACAGCATAAAAATCATAAAAATAAATAAAAAAGTTCAACATGAACTACCTTAAAAACGCTTAACGATTTTTTTTTTAAAAAAAAAAGAAAATATTTAAATTGTCATTGTTGTTGGCTGTTGTTGTTATTGCTAATATTTTTGGCATCAGAAATCAGTTAACATTCGAAATAAATTTGGGTCGACATCTGAACCCAAGATGACCCTAAATTTAATTGTTGTTGCAAATTAAGCTAAACTTACTAACAACACGAATTTTTCCAACAAAAAAAATAAAAAAAAAAAAATTATGGTTGTTGTTTTCGAACAAGTCAGATTAAAGGCTGAAGATTAAACTGTCGCGTTACGTGTACTTTTCTTGTTGTAACTGAAAAGAATCAATTCAGCCTACTTTTTTTGTAATGTATCCGCTGAAAATGCCATCAATTGGCTTAAAGTAGATGAGCGCTCTACTCTGGATAGAGCAAAATATTTAGCAGCTTGCAAGCTAGCTAGCTAAATTATGATGGTATATTAAGAGGCAGCCTCACGTTCCTTCACGCTGGCCATTATCGGAAGCTTGATAAATAACATCAATTGCCGCGGCAACGAATAATCGAACACTATCGCCGCTGCGTTAGCGTTCTGTTCTTGCTATGATGTTGTTGTTGTGTTGCTATCGATACTAAAAACTATAAAATATATTTTTTTGAATTAAACGCCCTTTATGTGTCGAAAAGGCGGAGCCCAGCTATCAGCACTACCAGGCAGGCCCAGACGCAGGCGCGTGCGCGTTTGCGCTTGAGCAAAATTTATAGAATTACAAAAAAAAAAAAAAATAAAAATTTCAACATGGCAGCCAAGAACGTCTTGAGCGGCTTGAATGGCTTCAAGTTCGATTCTTCATGCTTCACGTACTGCAGCAATAATTTGCAATAATAATTTTTTTTTTTTGTTGTTGTTTTGTTTATTTCATAAACATACATTTTAATTTATATGCAGCCCTTGAAAATTGTTGTTGTTGTTGTTTTTGCAGCTACGCAATCGTTTAGCTCTAAATTAAAACATAACACTTGCATTAGGAGGGGGTGTGGCGATGCAGCTTTTGCTCTGACATGGATGTCGGCTCAAGTTGTACGTATGATTGGAGGCGATCCCAACTGACTGCAATTTATATAGAATTTCTTGTCTGTTTGTTGTTGTTGTTGTGTGAGTTGCAGTTCGCACTTGAGCCTAGACTAGCACTCAGCTAATAGTTAATAAATTAAAAGTGGGTGTACTTGCGCCGTCGATCAATTAAAGCGGTATTAAAAGTGATACAATGCTTAGTGAATGCGCTGGAAGGGCGGACATTTGTGGACGTTTTTTGCAGTTTAACTCAACTGAAGCTGAGAAGAACTATAAACCTACTTTTGAAAATTCGATTCGAAAGCATTGCCAATGTCGTTTTAGTGGTTGAAAGCGGTAAGGTTAGCATTTGAATATAAACTGAAAGCGCTTTTAGACAGTAGTTTTTTTTTTTCTTCAACATATTGCAAGTTTAGTAAAGAATTTATAAAGAAAATTTCACAAAATTTCCAGAATACATTTTACGCAATACACAAAACTGAATTAAAAAATTTTAACATATGTAGGCAAAACGATATAAGCCAAGTACACTTGGGTAATTCGCTGGTAACTCGCGTTACATTTAAAACGTTAAAAAATTAAAGGGTTCCGTAATAGTCAGCCAGTGAAATAATAATTTTGGTTAGTAACTCGCGTTACCATTTTTGAACAACATATTCAGAGAGTAATTTTTCTTTCAAACTTTTCTGCTAAATTTGTGGGTAGATTTGTTTAGATTTGGCATAAATAAAAGCAGCAGAATTTCAATAAGTCTTATAAATCAGTTTATAAATCAGGCATAAAAAAACAGCAATATTTAATCAAAGTATCTAAAATAATGACCGTGGGTGACCGTAGCATGCAGGTTAAGTGTGTGGCTTAGCATGCTTGGAGCCCGGGTTCGATCCCCAGCCGCGTCGAAAAGTTTTTTCAATAAAAAATTTTTCTGATCGGTCACCACCTCTCTGCAGACAATGGCAAATCTCAGAGAGTAAATAATGCCATGTTTTCTAAAGTTTCCATGAAAATAATGCCATGTTTAAAGAAGCTAAAGCTTCTTGAGAATATGAACTTTAGCCGTTCGGAAACGGCATAAAACATGTAGGTCCAGTTCTCGGTCAATTGTGTGCAAACATTTAATAACACACACAACACAATTGATCATAAGAAGCTCGGTTAAAGTCCTTTCAAGGACTGAAATGGCCAATTTGTTTTTTGTTTTTTTTTTTTTTTTATCTAAAATAATCCTAAAATTATGCGGTAACTCGCGTTAAAAAAATTGGTAACTCCCATTACTTCCGGTTTTCATATAAAATTAAGGACCTCTTTTACTTAAATTAATGCACCTTTTCTAGCTAAAATGCTCAAAAACTGACATTTAATAACGAACTACAGTAACTACTAAATCAAAATTTTATTATAATAAGGATCAACTTCAGGCTATAATGAACAAAAATTGAAATAATTATATAAACTACCATTTAATATAACTCGCTTGAAATGAGTTGACGTTTTATTACATATAATGGTATCTTGTCATCAGAACTACAACTATCATATCCAAAATCTTATATTTCTCCCCAAAAGCAGGACTCTTCTTAAGCACATATACAAAAATTATCGCTCAAAACTCATTGCAATTTCAAATCTTAAATTTAACACTTGATGGCAATGTTGCATATATTTAACATCGCTACTTTCGCCACTTTTTCGATTAGAAATAAAATTTATATTTTAACCGCTTTTTTCAATCAGAACTAAAATTTGGTTTTTATTGATATTTTTTGATTCAGAAATAAAAGCAAATTTCTGATTAGTTATTTTTTCGATCAGAAATAAAATTTAATGTTTGATTATAAAAATTAAATATAAATTAAATATTTATAAAATTTATAATAAATAAAGATTATAAACTTTATAAATTAATAATAAAGTCTGATTATTACTGAACAACAAAACTGAAGTTTTTAAAAATCCCAAGAGGTTTCAAAATGGTTTCCTTAGGTTTTGGGTTCGCTGAATCCGAATCTGAAGTCAGAATTTTCGGGTCACCCTAGGTTTTTGAGCTACAGAGGAGGTAGAACCCTAACCCCCTACTATTAATGAAATCAATATAAATAAATAATGAATCAATATGACCCACCCCATTCCGTTTTCAAGAGGAACATTTTTTGCCTTGGAACCCATATCCTCCAACCCCTTCAAATCTAATGATTCTCATGTATTTAAACCCTAAACCTGAAAGGTCAGGGTATATTAACTTTGTGGAAACGTTTGTAACGCATAGAACGCAGCAAGTCCGGTATAGAAAAGTATATATATTCTTGATCAGCGTCACCACGTGAGTCGAGCTATCCATGGCCATCCGTCCGTCCGTCTGTCCGTCTGTGTGTTATACACAGGATAAGAACAAGGATTTGAGATAATTGGATGAAACTCACTACACATAGTCACATGAACCCAAGGATCTTCACTATTGAATATTTTTGGAATCCGCCCACGCACACGCCTACCTCCCATACAACGCGAAAATTGAAAACTGCATAAATAAGCTCATAGTTAACCTACAAGAATAAAATTTGGTTTGTATGTGTTTTGTATCAACACAAAAATGTCTTCGAAAAATGAGTGTCATCCACCCACGGACACGCCCACCTCCAATACAACTCAAAAATTGAAAACGAAATAAATAAGCCTCTGTTCCATCTACAGATATAAAATTTGGTAGATGTGTTTTTTATGACAATACAAAGATAGTTTGGAAAAATGGACATCATCCGCCCACGGACACGCCTACCTCCCATATACCACAATAATTTAATACTACATAAATAAGCTAATAATTAATCTACAACAATAAAATTTGATGTGAATGTGTTCTGTATTAACATAAAAATCTCGTCGAAAAATGGGTGTCATTCGCTCACGGACACGCCCACCTCCCATACAACCCAAAAATTGAAAATGGAATAAATAAGCCTCTGTTTCATCTACAGATATAAAATTTGGTAAATATGTTTTTTATGAAAAAAAAGATGGTTTAGAAAAATGGATATCATCCGCCCACGGACACGCCTACCTCCCATATACCGCAAAAATTGAAAACTGCATAAAGAAGCTAATAATTAACCTACAACAATAAAATTTGGTGTGTATGTGTTCTGTATTAACATAAAAATGTCTTCGAAAAATGGGTGTCATTCGCTCACGGACACGCCCACCTCCCATACAATCCAAATATTGAAAACGGAATAAATAAGCCTCTGTTTAACCTACAGATATAAAATTTGGCACGTATGTTTTCTCCTACCTCCCACACTACCCAAAAAGTTTAAAACTGAATAAATAAGATTATGTTTGTCATAGAGATCAAATTTGGTATGTATGTATTTTATACCAAAACTAAGGTGTGTTAAAAAATTGGGAGTAATCCGTCCATGAAGACGCCCACCTCCCATAGCGAAAGCCTAATAAAGGTATTAACTGTGAGCTACAGGAATAAAACTTGGTATGTGCAAATTTTTCATCACCATTTAAACGCATATAAAATATAGGCTTCATCCGCCCACGGACACGCCCATTTTCAATAATATTATTAATTTTTTTTGGAAAAGTAGGTTTTGGGTGTTTCATAGTCGGCCTAGACCGACTTTAGACTTTTTTACTTGTTTTTATGTGAACTTTTTTATTAAAACAAAAACCTCGACAAATTTTCTGTTTGCCTATTTATAATAATGTAGAATTCTTAACATTAAATTAAAGAAATACCAAAAATAAATATTTCCTAATAATAAAATATATTATATAAAATATATTAAATATATTAAAAATAAATTTAATATAATATAATAAAATATATTAAAAATTAAAATAAAGAAAATTAATTTCAAGGAAATTTTTTGTATTCCAATAAATGAATATTAATAAAATTGTGTTCTTTTTTTTAAATAAAATTTTCATATAAAATATATACAAAAATCATAAAATTTGTATGGAAGCCCCCATAAAAATTAATTTTTGATCAATATTTTTTTTCAATTACAGATAAAATTTATTTTGCCATCATTAATTTTCGATAAAGAATAAAAGTTATTTTTTTAACGATATTTTTTGGATCATTTTTTTTCTTTAGCTTTGAACCAAGGATTTCAGCTTGCAAACCTATTCAATCAAGTCTACCTTGGTTCGGAAATGGGGTGAAAGATAAGGAATGAGATAGGGATATCAAGAGAAGCAAGTGAAGAATGCTTTATGTGTGACGGATCACTATATCAACATCCGAAATTGAATCTGAGGAAATGTTATGCCTTTACCTCAGTCAATTCGATCTATTAAGCAATCTCATGCCACAAACATCTCTACCACCAACTATAACTTCCAATGTCGTCTATATTGATGAATTTTTAATTTCAGTTGATAAGAAGTGAGGAAAGAATTAAAGAAAGTTAAAAGTGTGGAACCATGGCCTGGCCGCGATTCGAACCCGGAACCTCTGAGTTGGCAGTTAAGCACGCTTACCACTCGACTACAGAGACTGCTACTTTCTCTGCTGCAATTTCTACTTCTTTTCAAATCCTTGTTCTAATATTTGATTTAGTTCTGATTCAAATCCTAACCTTTAATTTATATAAAATAAGGATAAGAGTACTTATTTTATGTAAATATTATTTTGACTTAATACAAGCAGTTAAATACTTAAAAACTTAAACTTAAAACTAAAAGCAATTGTTGAGAGGAAGTATATTTATAAAATAAAAAAATATGAAATAAAAAACAATATGAAACAAGTGGCGGCCGTGGATGAGCGTGCTAAGTGTGTGGCCAACGAATGCTGAGTTCAGTTCTCAAAAATTTTTTTACAATAGAAAAAATTTGTCATTTCAGCGGTCAACTCTATGCAGAAAATGGCAAGCCGACGAGTGTAAGCAATGTAAGCCATGCAAAGATTCATGAGAACATGAACATTTCCTGGTAGGAGTTGGCATACAACATGTAGGTCCAGTTCTCGATCAATTGTGTACAAACATTTAACAACACACACAACACAATTGATCAAAAGAAGCTCGGTTAAAGTTCTCTTAAGGCGGTCTTCTGATTCAAAACCCGTTTTTTGGAACCTTTTTAAAAAAATTCTTATTTGAAAACGCAAAGAATAATTGAAAACTTTTTTTATTTATTGTATTACAGAAGTTTCAAAGTAAATAAAAAAATTTTTTTTGCCTCGATACGTGTTCAAAAAGTAATGAGACTTCAAATTTGGTGGTGAAAAAAAGGTGTCGTCACGGCGGCCACGATTCCGGGTCTCCGGAGCGTCTGAAATGAAAAAAAGGGGTTATAATCAGTATAAATGTAATTCTCGGTTGAACCTCAAGCTTAATTTTGTGATTTTTTTTGACAAAATGGCGGCCATTCAAAAAAAAAAATTCAATTTCGGGCTTTTTTTTTTGTAGTTTAGTGTAAAAAAAAATAGTAAAAAATTTTTTAAAATTATGGTCGAGGTTCACCCGAGAATGGTGACAATTTTGCGTCGATTCCACTTTGTTTCATGAAAATCGGTTCAGTTGAACTGGTGATATCATGGCCGCCAGTACGAAAAACGTGGTTTCGAGATAAACGCGTTTAAAGTTTGAAGTAATTTTTTTGGAAAAATCAAAAAAAAAAACAATCAAAAATGTTTAAATGCAGTTTTAAAGAAATGACAATTCTCCGTCAAATTCACTTTGATTCATCAAAATCGGTCCGGTAGAACCGGAGAAAACTTAACTCATAGGTCAAAATACGAGGGTTTCAAAAAAACCAAAACATTTTTTTTTTTCAAGAAAAGCAGTTCTGCTGGTATCAAAGTTATTTTATTGGCAAAAAAAGAAAAAAAGTGACAAATTAAAGTACGAAATTAACAAAAGGAGGTAATTCTGCGTCATTAAAGCTTTATTTCATCAAAATTGGTTCAGTAGATGTGAAGAAAACTGGCCATGTAGTCAAAAAAGGGCCTTTGAAAGAAAAGGGCCTTTCAGTTGAACACCTGGACTCAAAAAATGCTTCAACCCCTAAACTAAGCAGAAATGTGTATTCGTATGTTTGTATGAATATGTGTGCAAACACGTTTTTACCTAACAATAAACATTTTCAACAGAATTCGGTGGTTTATGCCGCTTCGTTCAAAAATTAGGCGAAAAAAAAATAGCTCATTTTGACGAAGACCTTGCTTCACAAAAAAGGCTGTATCTTCTAAAGTATTTCGAATTTCTAAAAATCCTTTTAGGGGCATATTCACAACTACCCAAGCTATAAATAAATGCAAAAAAGTCGAAAAAAAAGTTGCTCAATGAGAAGACCCCCTTAAAGGTGAAATGGCTAAATTCGTGTTTTTATTTATACGAAAGATATCTTAATGTAGCGAATAGAGTATAGAGCGGGAGTAAGTTGTGTTCGAGTGAAAACACAGTCAGCTTATCTCGACATCAACTGAGTGAAAAATATTCAATTAATAGATCAGTTATTTCTAGATTGATATCAAAGTTTTTGCGCACTGGTCGCATATCTCCTGTACATATTGGAGGAAGACTGCGTAAGACTTCGCGGCAGGATGACTCCTTAATCAAGAGGACAATTCAGAATGACCCTAAAATCTCTTCTGGACAAGTGAAAAATCGCTTAAGTGAAGATATTAGCGAAAGAACGATCCGAAGAAGAGCAGTAGAAGCTGGATTATTCAGTCGACGACCAGCAAAAAAGCCATTCATATCGTCTAAGAATACAAAAGCCAGACTCGAATTCGCCAAGGCCCACCTTAACTGGAGTGTAGAAAAATGAAAGACTGTGTTGTTTTCTGACGAATCGAAGTACAACCTTAAAGATTCGGATGGAATACGACGTGTACGCAGTCCAAAAGGGGAAAGATTAAATCCTAAGTATTGCAAACCCACTGTTAAGCACGGAGGAGGCAGTGTAATGGTCTGGGGTTGTTTCTCTGGTCAAGGAATTGGGTCAATTCATGTGATCGTTTTATGTACGTTGACATTCTAAAAGTTGTGATGCTGCCATATGCTGAGGAAGAGATGACAATTAAATGTAGATTTCAACAGGACAACGAACCGAAACACACTTCAAAAGTTTGTAAGGCATGGCTAGTTAACAATAGGATTGAAGTTCTTGGTTGGCCTGCCCAATCACCCGACTTAAATCCTTTTGAAAACTTGTGGGAGACCGTCAATATGAAAATTAATAGAGATAACTGCCAAACCAAAAATGATTTATTCCAAGCCATTAAAATAGCTTGGAATGGGATATCGCAGGATATCATTAAAAATTTAATTTCTTCTATGCCTAAAACATGTGCTTGTATTATACAGAATAAAAGATTCGTAACTAAATACTAAATTTTAAAGTTTTAATTAACCTTAAGGAGGAGGTGCTTTAGTTTTGTCCGCTTAATTTTTCCGTTGAAAATTTTTTTTTTGTTAAAACATTTTTATTTAAAAGACTCTGAATTTTTTATGTTTTTGTTTATAATAATAAAGGTAAAAATAAATAAAACTTATATTTAGAATACATTAATAACGTTATTTTCATAAAAAAATAAATATTTGAACAAAATACTCTTAGGGGGTGCTTTAGTTTTGGCCAATACTGTAAGTAGTATACAAGCTAGTATACAGTTATTGTTAAGACGAATAACAGAGGACCAAGATGGATAGCTGCCTTGAGGGAGACCAGAAGTGGCTGTAAAAAACCTCTGCTTTGTAAAACCTAGAGATAACATTATAACGATGTTATCAAAATAAGATTTTATGTCAAAGAACATAATAAAGTGCTTGAAACATATTCCGTTCGATTTGCAGAAGTCAATCTTCGCTTGAGGAAGCCATGTTACTTAGGAGAAAATAAAGATTTGCAGTAGAAAAACATAATATCGTTGACAATATAATCGAAAATTTTGGAAGTGCATAACAGTTTTGCAATGGATCTGTAATTAGCGATATCATTTATGGCTCGTTTTTACGCAAGAAAATTCAAGGAAAGTGTTGCTGTTTTACTTGAAACACTCACTTAAAGAAAATGGAATGTTTTGATTGTAGTGAGGTATAATGTTATTGTATAACGGTCTTGTATTAAAGATAGGTATAGTATGATGGCTACATAATTATGGGTTTGATATGTTAGATATGGTATGAGATGGCATGAGATGGCATTGGTAGATGGGTATGGTATATTGGGATACGATTGATAATGGGCTGAATATGATTTGCTGTAAGAGATCAAAATTTCAGAATTTGTACTGGGAAGCTTTATGCATTTAGCTTTATTTAAATCTAGCTGTACTGTAATTGAACTATCTTACTTTAAACTAACGTACGTATTACGACCAGGCATACTTCGATCAAGTTCAACAGATTTTGTGATTTCTAGTACTTATGAATTCCTTAGCTGTAAAAATTATAAAAATGTAAAAAATAAGTTTTAAAAATAAATACCAAATAATATACGCTACAAGTTATAAAACAACACAATTTACTCGATACTTTACTTGTCATACTGTCAAGGACATTCAATGCCTAACCCAGTCTAACCCAATCTACTAGAGCACAGCGCCACTTCAGACAACTTGTGCACTTAAGTTGGCACACAACCATCGAAATACATCAGCCGTAACTAAAAAAACAAGCAAACAACAACACACAAAAACACCAACAACGAATGGCGCCCTAATCTTCACTTTTACACTCTCACATTTTTCAAGTGGATTTCCATTCCAAGTCCAAGTTCCCGTCGTCTATACATCGACTGATGCTATACATCGAGGTAGCGACTCCAGCCACTCTGATTGATGACTTTCATTTGCCACTTAGACAGGGCAACATTAATTTTTTCTGCGCCCCGATGTTTGCCCAGACTTTGGCAGCGCGCTCTTTTATTTACGCACTCATTTTTTAAGGTTGACCATATTAGACCACGGATAAGCTCTTGTTTATTTACTCCCTCTCTTTTTCTCTCTTTCTCTTCTTCCTTTACATTCTCAGGGAGTTCCCAGAAATGTGAAGAACACCCAGGAATTTGAAGCATTTAAGTGTGTAAGTTCACTTGAAGAAGCGTCAGCGTAAATGTTAAAGTCGCTTGCAGCCAGGCATCTTCTTCAAGCATGGAGAAGGTTGTTGATGGAACTGTTGCTAGTTTGAAAGTACTTGCAACGTCAAATGGTTACATTTGCTTCGCGGTATTCGCCGCGATGTCCACTTTCCATTAGCATAATCATCTGGTGGTGCTCATATGTCAAGGAGCGAGCGCACAATGTGAAGTATCTCGGATTCGTGCATTGTTGTAATGCTGGCCTTTATATAAAGGTAAACAAAGAAATTCCCGATGTCAAATCGATTGCGCTGTGGTACCAACTCCACCGCTCATGTGGCGAATAACGCTTGCTGTTTTGAGCCAAGGCAAACGAGTGTTTATATGAACAATGAGGCATAATTTGTCTCTTGTAAGATGTAAATCACGCTTGTTTCGTTTTGTGGAGTTTCAAAATAAATTTGAAATACGATGTATAACACTTGACTATACAATTTTCGGAGTCAGTAGAAACAAGATTTTTACCTGGATTGAATATCAAAAACGGAAATTGCTATAAAAGGCTAAAAGGTTTAGGCATTATTTTATTAAAAATAAATCGCAGTGAGTGGTATCGCCAGAATCGTATAATATTACTCACAAGCAATGATTTATTGTTCAATGGTATACAGTTTACCTCAACGAAAACACTAAATGTTAATTTAAGAATTTTAATCAATATTAAATTACTAGTTCTTTCCCGTCAAAAATGACGGGCCCGGTTTTAACAAAGAAAAAACATGAAATATTGATTTTTAAGCTGAATTAAATATCAGCGAGGGTCACATATTCGCTCTTAAATTGTGCAAATAACAATTTTTAGTTCCAAATATTTATAAAATATCTTAAAGTAAAAACGGAAATTAAAGTAGGTACGACGAAATAAGTTTAAAATTTTTTTGTAAAACTGAAAATTTCAAAATGAAAAAATATAAAAAGTTTTTGAAGTTTCAATAAATCACAAAACAAAAATGCCTAAAAATATGCTATGAAATTAAAAAAAAAAATCAAGCGTTCCGCACTCACATTTTACGGAATTATGTTATAGTAATTACAATAACATATCTCAACTTTGACAACACCGATGGTCTCATAAAAATTTGAAATGTATATGTCATATTTTGTTCAAAAATGCAACATACCGGTATTTTAATTGCTTTTCTTGTGTAAAGTCAAACAAAAATTTAAAATTTTATCGCAGTCAAAACTAGAAAAATTTTATTTTGCACATATAATTTATGTTATATTTATATTATATTGCAAACGTGAGACTTTCATTTGTTTGATAAATGGCATTACAAATATGAGGGAAGAATTCTCTTTACGAAATTTCAATTTTGGTTCACTCAACTCAAAAGTGTTTGCTTGACCTTTTTTTTAATTCAGCATAATCAGTTTCTTATTTCTTGAAGTGATATTTTGAAATCATTTCGGAAATCATCATCGGAAATTTTAAGAACAGACTCTTGTTTTAGTCGACAAAATCTACAACAAAAACAGTAACACTTCCTAGGTATTTTAGACGTTTGCACCATGTTTTCTAAAATAGCCGCCTTTTAACATAATTTCCACCACTTATCTTCTTATATATTAATATGTGAACATTAAAGTTTGTCGTACGCTTTTTTGGTATTAATTAAAACTCAAAATAAATTAAGCTTATATCATAAGAAAGGTTATGTTGTCCAGATGTGCAGAATGTATATATAAATGATATATCTGATAGAGGGGGTTTCCAACCTTCTACGAGAGAAATTAAATTTTTGAGAAAAAAACCGCTCTTTGATTTATATGAAATTTGGTTAGGAGAGAGTTTTTGAGTTAGTCGAATTTGAGTTTTTTTAAAAGTGACAATTTCTCAAAAAAATGTAGTTTTATCTATTCGTCAATTGTAAAATTTGAAAAAAAATGTGTTTTGAATTCAAAAATTTGACTTTCCATGTGAATGCCTTGATCGAATTTGAACGGTTTTTCCATTTTTTTAATTTTTTCTAAAAGTTTGTTTAATTTTCTTTCAAATATGATAAAAATTACAGCAAAGTTCTAACCAAAAGTATTTTTAATGAATTTATTTAATATTGTCGTTAGTTATTTAGCGTGTGTTTCTACCAAATGCCAAGAGAGAGAAAAAAAACTCTCAAATTGAATGTTCTTATTTCTGAAGCCAATAACTGCGCCATCTGTGAATAAATTTTATAAATTTCTTTTTTGTATTTAAGTCTTATTAGTTTACTTAAAAAAACTTTTAAAAGTAATACCGTTTTTTGTTTGTTTGTATATAAATTATTCTTTTTAAAAAAAGACCATAAAATTTGATTTATTCTTAAAATATGGGGTAAAAATAATTTTGGTTGTAAAAAAACAAAATCTCAAAATTGCATTTTTGATTTTCTTTCAAAGTCTGTACCGAATTTTAGGTGAATTTATTTTGTCTTGACACTAAATTAATAAACTGTCCGTGCCATCAAGGCCATGACTCCCTATGATTTCTTTGACAAAATTAAATTTTTTTAAAATGTTGTTTTTCTGTTTTTGAAAAAAATAATTAAATAAAAAAATATTATTTTTGAAGAAAATAGCTTTATATCTCCAATCAATTAAGAGTTATAGCCTCGCACTTATTTTAAAAATCTCGCATATAATTATAAATAGGCAATCAATTAATTGGTCGAATTTCGACCCCAGACGATACTAGTAATTATAAATAGGCAATCAATTAATTGCTCGAACTTTGACCCCAGGCGATACTAATATTTATATAAACAGCCTATATAAACGTTTTGATATTAATCTGACCTTTTCCATAGTAGTATTAAAAACATATATAAAGGATTTTTCATACAAACTTCCGACTTTTCAATATCAAAAATACCAATGGTCTAAAGGTTAAAGAAACAACATGCGATTAACTTTCTTGTGCTCTTCTTTTCAACATTTTTAGAAGCGGTTTTCTGATGCTCTGACGTCTTCTTTCAGAAGGTTTAAGGTATGAAGGACTATTCCTCATAGTCTGAGTTCAAGTGGTGAAGATTTGTTTAAAAAAGTTCGTATATAACTTCCAAATTAAAATATATTAACAATAAAAAATGTGCATCTGAAGATCTAATAACTTTTATTGCAAACAACAAGCAAGGCTTAGGGTCTAGTGGGCTTGAGACACATTGTAACTTATGATAGTAAAAATGCACCAGACCAAGTGTTCGTATTCAGAAAAAGTTGTGGTGGAACAAAAAGTAGTTTTGGGTTTATATCCTTTATAAAAATTATTAAAATTAATGAACCAAATATGCCTCCCTGAGGACTGCCAGACGAAATTACAAAAGATTGTGAAATTGAGTTTTTTTGTAAATTCTGTCAATATTTTTATTAAAATATGATTATAAGCTTTGCGAAAGGCTTTGAAGAACCACATGACTTATTTCGGGAGACTCATCTGTCACTAGCTTATGATGACGTTTTTATGGCAAGTCCATAACGTAGTGGCGAAATAGAAGTGATGGAAAAGAAGGAGAGAGCACATTGTATCGCTGGTTTTTTGTTTTTACCTTTTACCTTGGAGTGATCTTGAAATGATCATCATGAAATGATTTGAAATGACAGAAAATAACGTCAAATGCAAAGTTAGACACCCCAAAAACCTATATCTTAGAAAGTTAGACATTGTATCTTTGTATGTTTTTCGTTTTGACTTTGAAATAACCTTCAAATGACCTTAAAACAGACACACTAACTTCGGATTCGGTATCAGACACTTAAAAAACATATACATATATCAGGAAGTTTGACATAGTACATCTTTTTGTTTTTATTTTGACCTTGGAATCACCTTGAAATGACTTTTATATGGAAAAGTTGACCTCGCCTTCAGAAAACTGCCCATTAAATCTATAAATCACAAAGTTGGACACCATATCTTTGTTTTTTTCAATTTGACTTTGCAATAACCTTTAAATGACCTTCATACAGACAAATTGAATTCGGATTCAGAATCAGCGACCCAAAATCTTAGATATCAGAATGTTAGACATCGAATTTCTGTTGTTTTTTTTTTCTTTTTGGCCATGGAATGACATTGAAATAGCCTTAACAAAGGCAAACTGAGTTTAAACTTGAAAAAATTTTAAAAGGCGAGTTTTATTGCACAGTTCTTTTTCATAATTTGACCTTGAAATTTATCTTAGAGGGGATGAGGTTGGTTCCGTTTGAGGTTCAACTCTTAGTTGACTTGAGAATGTTAAAAAACATTTTATGCAAATGAAGATGGCTGAAAACCATCCTTATCTTCCTTTCTATACTTTAAGGCAGAATTCCAGGCTAAGATTACAAATTTTGGGTGGTTTTTTAAAATTTGATAAAAAACAAACTAAGAATATCTTTACCAGGCATTTTTAATAAGAGTTATACTAACAATGGCGACATGGAAATGGCAACGAAAAAAAAAAAAACAAAAAAACTTATATTCTTCTTAAGTGTAAAAGTAACTTATAGCCAAAATCTCAACCAAATCAAAGAGCATGCGCCCAATCACGGCTTGCATTAGGCGTAGAATGTCCGACAGTATATTAAGTTATACGTATAGAAACTTTAAATGTGATTATTCGAAAATACTTTTTAACTAAAAAAGTTGTTGACCGATTAGACTGAAATTTTTACTGGTTACTCTTTATAGTAGTGTCGGTTGAATGTATCTACGAGTTTGAAGATATCGTGTAAAAATATTTTTTGGAGTCAAAACTGTTAAAAAAAAATCGAAATTCTGGATATTCAATTTCCATCGGTTAGCCGTTATAAATTGTAATGTTCAATTTTTTATTATTTAGCATGTTATACTTCCTCTTAACATATCAGTAATCGGAGAAAAAGCTGCTTTTGTTTCAGATAAGTGGAAAAATTTTAACAGCTGCGTCACTTTTAGATGCCTCGTGGCAGACGCCCAAGGAGGCGGCTCTGTAAAGCCACCATTTTGTAAAAAAAAAAAATTAAAATTTTTTTTTACAGTTCAAAGCAGTACAAAAAAGATAAGAAAAAAGAATGAAGATGTCAAATTTGTGAAGATGTCACGTGACCGGTGAGAAAAAGTTCTATAAGCAGTTTTTATTGTTGTTGCGTTTCTGTGTTATTGTATTGTAAATTGTTGCAATAATTAATACGTAGCAAAAATACATGTGGAAAATTGAATTATATGTAATTCAAGTTATTGTGTTTATTGGCGTACTACATGTAAACAATTTTTTTACAGCTTTCTGACATTAAATGGGATAATAATATTCGTCTAAGAAGAAAGTGATGAAGAGGAAAAAGCTTCTAGAATTCAACAACTAAACCTTATTAATAAATAAAATCGCTATATGGGGGAAGTTGAAAGAGCAGATGAAAATATCAGCTTGTACCGTGTCTCAATTCGGGGAGGAAAAAAGTGTTATTCTCTTATTGACCTTGCAGAGCATAATGCGTGGCAACTTCATAGAGATATGGGCGGTAAAATGAACAAACTAACTTTTCTTCGGCGCATTGCCACATGGTTTCCCATAAAGGTTTCCCATAAGTTGAAACCCTTAGCAACATTTCCATCTGGATCATCCAGCTGACATCAGATTTGATCGAAAGGATCATTTGCTTACTGAAATCCCACATCAAAAGAAAGCAAATATAAACAGCTTCGTTGCAATCATTGTCATAAAAAGACCACTCACTAAACGCTGTATTAAATGTAAGGCGCCACTTCACGTAAAGTGTAATATTGAATACCATGAAAACAAATAACTTTTATATATTTTTTTAATACTTTTTATTTTATAATTTTTTGATAAATTATGGTAGGTGCATGAAAAGGGTTGAATAATAAAATTTTAATTAAATTATAAGTAATTACTTCTTTTTCCAAACATATGTGCTGAGCGTACTACATGTTGTACGGCTTCAAAATCCAAGTAAAAATGTTTTTTTTTTAATGTTTCTTCATTTTGCAATACTTTCTGCCAGAATAACAGAATTTCAGAAAACTGCGAAAATTCCTCCAACAGCGAGCCCGTTGGCATATCTGGGCTAATTCGTGGAATGCTTCAAATGTTCTAAAAACTTGGTTCTTTGATAAATATTTGTGTTTTTAGAATATTATTTTGTCTTTCAAATTAATTTAAATTTATTCATTTGTTCCGAAAATTTTTGAAAAATTCCGTTTTTATAGAAATAATTCCATCTTTGCTTCGTATTGTTCAGCAGTTGGAAATATTTAAAAAATAACCATTACACGATCGCTGACACCCAGATGTTTGTAACTGTATAAAATATCGTATATTTCGCAAGAGATTCTTTAACCATTAGATATATATATAGAGATATTTTAACCATTAATTTACATTTATGGCTAGTGTTGTTGCAACAAAAACAACCACAACATCAACAACAAAAAAATAAACATATTACAAAATTAATGCAACTTCATATTTTGCCAGTCTTTTCCGCTCTCTTTGCAGCTCTATTTCTATCCTCTTGCATTTTGCGCTCCTAGCGCCCGTTCACATTTTCTAGTGTTGTCTTCTATCGCAAGTGGCAATCGCATCAGGTAGGCAACAACAACTCAATTTCTTTTACCAGATGAACTACAACTGCAACCGAATGCAAATTCAACTCCATGTTCATGGAATCACAACAACGAACTGTGGTGCAGCACGACTGATGGGCATGCGTGGCTGCTAATGCGTTTGCAGGAAGGTGCCATCAGTTTTTGTGGCCACGCTCCTGACAATGTAACTGATGATCACGAGTGTTTCATACCATTTGAATTGCTCCTTGCTGTATTGCTTGTGTCCTTATCTGTTTATGGTGTTGTGAGTGTAAAATGAGTGCGAAAGAGAGCGAATAATTATTTTCTTGAATTTTTTCTAGGCAAATACTTTGCACCGAATCTCTAAATGCTGGTAATGTAATTTTTCTTTTCAACTCTTAACTTCTTAGTTGGACCTGGGATTATGTTGTGCTGAGTAATGAGCTCATGGGCCTTATTTGACTTGGCTTGGTTGTTGTTGTGATAGGTTTTTCGGTTGTTGTTTGTGTACCTACTGTTGATTATGTGTAGGAAAGGAAAATATTTGCAAGCGTGCAAATGAGCAGATTATGAGGAGCAAAGTGAGGGGGGTTGTTTGAAGAAATGTGAAAGTGGTTTGCCATACGACAAAGGCACAGAACTAGCGCGCAGATGGAACTTTAATCTTAGTGATAAATCATAGCAAAGAACTCTATTAGAATGAACGGGTTGAAGTGCAATTGGGATGCTATATATTTGGACTTAACAGTGGAGCCGGGAAGTTATGAAAATAATCGCAGGTTAATTGTAACGATTTATATAGGCTAGTTATGGTATTGCTTTGATATTAATTTAAATTTCATTAGGTTAACCTATGACATGTGCAGAGTCCGATGTGGCAGAAATGTTTTTTTATTCAAGAGGTTTTTTATTTAGATTAAGAATTGCTTAAGGGAAAAAACATATGTCTGAATACTGATTTAAATTGTTAGTGTATACGTTAAATAATATTCGTTTTGGCATTCCAAAAATTCATGCGTAGCATACATTGAGCTGACAGCGGAATGACATAAATTGCCATTTACTGTAAGGATTCTGGTTAATCGTTCAACATGACTAAAAGTGAAAATACTGTCTGGGGCAAAAAGTAACCAAAACACTTTTAGTAACCGTAACGAATTGGCTGCACATTTGTTGACAAAGCGGACATTTAGACCAAGTTTGATGAGGCTTGTGAGCAGCATCGCACAGCTTTAACTACACAGCGAGCAAATGTTTTTTAACCAATTTAATCCGTTCGAAATGAGCTTCACACACTCAGGTCCGCCTTGTCCTGCATGCCTGGCCTAAAAAACAGAACCTTGACTTTTCCCACTCATTAGTGTTCAAGCGAACACATCCGCCAGCCACAAATCATTTCAACTCCCTGCCCTACACTGTCTCCCTTGCTTAAGTTTTTTTTTTGCTGCTGCAACTGCTGTTGCTTATTGTCAGCTCAGCTGAGCTCAGCTTACAAAATATTAATGACACGTGATCAGAATCGCCTTGGAGCTCTGGGTTCTGATCGTTTTCCTTCGTTCCGTCGCAAATGTTGTAACAACACATATTAATAACTTCTGTGGCAGCAACAGTTGCAAATGTCTTGCTGCACTTTTGCTGATTGAATAAAAGCGTTAAATGTGCGCTGCGTACAAATAAGTTATTTTTTACTGTTGTTGTTGTTGCTGTCTTTCAAATAAATTTCTGGCTTTGGTTGATTTTGAGCAGCCGAAAGGCAAATCGTTGCACCTACAAAATAAATATGAACTATACAGCGAAAGTTTTTAATAACTTCTTTTGACTTTTGTTTTCCTTCATCTTTTTTTTCTTGTAGCCTAATGAGTTCCTTGCAGCTCAGCATATATGTTGGTTAGTGGGTAAAAACTAAATCTTAGTAAATATGAAAGAAAAAAAAATTAACATAATTATTAATTAGCTAAAGCCATTAACTGCTGGCTTACTTTAAAGGTAGTACTAAAGGTAGATGCTTACTCGCATTAATATAAAAATCATTTCGAAGAAAAAGTCACGGCTATCATCTCACTCTCTTTCTCTCTGTTAATTTTTGTGATAATGTTAATGTTATAGAACTCATCGAATAAGTTCAGGTCATCATAGATTTTTAAATCCTTCATGCAAAGCTTAGATGAATGCAATTAAGATGACAAAGTACACAGAGCTTTTAATTAAAATGCATCAAATCGACATCAAGTTTTCTCAGTGTCAGGCAAGCGTCATGCGCTGACCAATATTCAAGTGGGCACCGTCATAAGAGGCACTTAAACTGGGCGCCTTAATGAATTCAACAATGGCTTTTATGATGCCAGCAGAGCCAAGCAAGTGAGCTGCCGGCGTTGTTCGGCGACGTCGCACACTGACGTCTATCAGCATATGCTAACGAGAAAAAAATTAAAATAAAATTTTTAATTCATAATGAAATTAATTCATATTAAAATTTAATTCATGATCAATATCAAAATCAAAATCAAAATCAAAATCAAAATCAAAATCAAAATCAAAATCAAAATCAAAATCAAAATCAAAATCAAAATCAAAATCAAAATCAAAATCAAAATCAAAATCAAAATCAAAATCAAAATCAAAATCAAAATCAAAATCAAAATCAAAATCAAAATCAAAATCAAAATCAAAATCAAAATCAAAATCAAAATCAAAATCAAAATCAAAATCAAAATCAAAATCAAAATCAAAATCAAAATCAAAATCAAAATCAAAATCAAAATCAAAATCAAAATCAAAATCAAAATCAAAATCAAAATCAAAATCAAAATCAAAATCAAAATCAAAATCAAAATCAAAATCAAAATCAAAATCAAAATCAAAATCAAAATCAAAATCAAAATCAAAATCAAAATCAAAATCAAAATCAAAATCAAAATCAAAATCAAAATCAAAATCAAAATCAAAATCAAAATCAAAATCAAAATCAAAATCAAAATCAAAATCAAAATCAAAATCAAAATCAAAATCAAAATCAAAATCAAAATCAAAATCAAAATCAAAATCAAAATCAAAATCAAAATCAAAATCAAAATCAAAATCAAAATCAAAATCAAAATCAAAATCAAAATCAAAATCAAAATCAAAATCAAAATCAAAATCAAAATCAAAATCAAAATCAAAATCAAAATCAAAATCAAAATCAAAATCAAAATCAAAATCAAAATCAAAATCAAAATCAAAATCAAAATCAAAATCAAAATCAAAATCAAAATCAAAATCAAAATCAAAATCAAAATCAAAATCAAAATCAAAATCAAAATCAAAATCAAAATCAAAATCAAAATCAAAATCAAAATCAAAATCAAAATCAAAATCAAAATCAAAATCAAAATCAAAATCAAAATCAAAATCAAAATCAAAATCAAAATCAAAATCAAAATCAAAATCAAAATCAAAATCAAAATCAAAATCAAAATCAAAATCAAAATCAAAATCAAAATCAAAATCAAAATCAAAATCAAAATCAAAATCAAAATCAAAATCAAAATCAAAATCAAAATCAAAATCAAAATCAAAATCAAAATCAAAATCAAAATCAAAATCAAAATCAAAATCAAAATCAAAATCAAAATCAAAATCAAAATCAAAATCAAAATCAAAATCAAAATCAAAATCAAAATCAAAATCAAAATCAAAATCAAAATCAAAATCAAAATCAAAATCAAAATCAAAATCAAAATCAAAATCAAAATCAAAATCAAAATCAAAATCAAAATCAAAATCAAAATCAAAATCAAAATCAAAATCAAAATCAAAATCAAAATCAAAATCAAAATCAAAATCAAAATCAAAATCAAAATCAAAATCAAAATCAAAATCAAAATCAAAATCAAAATCAAAATCAAAATCAAAATCAAAATCAAAATCAAAATCAAAATCAAAATCAAAATCAAAATCAAAATCAAAATCAAAATCAAAATCAAAATCAAAATCAAAATCAAAATCAAAATCAAAATCAAAATCAAAATCAAAATCAAAATCAAAATCAAAATCAAAATCAAAATCAAAATCAAAATCAAAATCAAAATCAAAATCAAAATCAAAATCAAAATCAAAATCAAAATCAAAATCAAAATCAAAATCAAAATCAAAATCAAAATCAAAATCAAAATCAAAATCAAAATCAAAATCAAAATCAAAATCAAAATCAAAATCAAAATCAAAATCAAAATCAAAATCAAAATCAAAATCAAAATCAAAATCAAAATCAAAATCAAAATCAAAATCAAAATCAAAATCAAAATCAAAATCAAAATCAAAATCAAAATCAAAATCAAAATCAAAATCAAAATCAAAATCAAAATCAAAATCAAAATCAAAATCAAAATCAAAATCAAAATCAAAATCAAAATCAAAATCAAAATCAAAATCAAAATCAAAATCAAAATCAAAATCAAAATCAAAATCAAAATCAAAATCAAAATCAAAATCAAAATCAAAATCAAAATCAAAATCAAAATCAATATCAAAATCAATATCAAAATCAAAATCAAAATCAAAATCAAAATCAAAATCAAAATCAAAATCAAAATCAAAATCAAAATCAAAATCAAAATCAAAATCAAAATCAAAATCAAAATCAAAATCAAAATCAAAATCAAAATCAAAATCAAAATCAAAATCAAAATCAAAATCAAAATCAAAATCAAAATCAAAATCAAAATCAAAATCAAAATCAAAATCAAAATCAAAATCAAAATCAAAATCAAAATCAAAATCAAAATCAAAATCAAAATCAAAATCAAAATCAAAATCAAAATCAAAATCAAAATCAAAATCAAAATCAAAATCAAAATCAAAATCAAAATCAAAATCAAAATCAAAATCAAAATCAAAATCAAAATCAAAATCAAAATCAAAATCAAAATCAAAATCAAAATCAAAATCAAAATCAAAATCAAAATCAAAATCAAAATCAAAATCAAAATCAAAATCAAAATCAAAATCAAAATCAAAATCAAAATCAAAATCAAAATCAAAATAAAAATCAAAATCAAAATCAAAATCAAAATCAAAATCAAAATCAAAATCAAAATCAAAATCAAAATCAAAATCAGAATCAATTGAATAAAATATTAAAATTAAAAATAAAGTTCCAGTTCAAGTTCTAGTTCATGTTCAAGTTCAAGTTCAAGTTCAAATTCAAGTTCAAGTTCAAGTTCAAGTTCAAGATCAAGTTCAAGTTCAAGTTCAAGTTCAAGTTCAAGTTCAAGTTCAAGTTCAAGTTCAAGTTCAAGTTCAAGTTCAAGTTCAAGTTCAAGTTCAAGTTCAAGTTCAAGTTCAAGTTCAAGTTCAAGTTCAAGTTCAAGTTCAAGTTCAAGTTCAAGTTCAAGTTCAAGTTCAAGTTCAAGTTCAAGTTCAAGTTCAAGTTCAAGTTCAAGTTCAAGTTCAAGTTCAAGTTCAAGTTCAAGTTCAAGTTCAAGTTCAAGTTCAAGTTCAAGTTCAAGTTCAAGTTTAAGTTCAAGTTCAAGTTCAAGTTCAAGTTCAAGTTCAAGTTCAAGTTCAAGTTCAAGTTCAAGTTCAAGTTCAAGTTCAAGTTCAAGTTCAAGTTCAAGTTCAAGTTCAAGTTCAAGTTCAAGTTCAAGTTCAAGTTCAAGTTCAAGTTCAAGTTCAAGTTCAAGTTCAAGTTCAAGTTCAAGTTCAAGTTCAAGTTCAAGTTCAAGTTCAAGTTCAAGTTCAAGTTCAAGTTCAAGTTCAAGTTCAAGTTCAAGTTCAAGTTCAAGTTCAAGTTCAAGTTCAAGTTCAAGTTCAAGTTCAAGTTCAAGTTCAAGTTCAAGTTCAAGTTCAAGTTCAAGTTCAAGTTCAAGTTCAAGTTCAAGTTCAAGTTCAAGATCAAGTTCAAGTTCAAGTTCAAGTTCAAGTTCAAGTTCAAGTTCAAGTTCAAGTTCAAGTTCAAGTTCAAGTTCAAGTTCAAGTTCAAGTTCAAGTTCAAGTTCAAGTTCAAGTTCAAGTTCAAGTTCAAGTTCAAGTTCAAGTTCAAGTTCAAGTTCAAGTTCAAGTTCAAGTTCAAGTTCAAGTTCAAGTTCAAGTTCAAGTTCAAGTTCAAGTTCAAGTTCAAGTTCAAGTTCAAGTTCAAGTTCAAGTTCAAGTTCAAGTTCAAGTTCAAGTTCAAGTTCAAGTTCAAGTTCAAGTTCAAGTTCAAGTCATCAAAAATAAGGAATGACAGTTAAGCATCTTATTTGAACGAAGACTAATATATTAACTAATAAAGGCTTAGGATAAGTATTTCATTCACGATTCTAACAAGAATTTGACAAGGACTAGAATAAGAATACGGACAAGGATTAGGAAATACGTTTTGACCAGGATTTGGAAAAGTTGTTACACAATCTCGTGGAAGGATTAAGAAAACGATTTGCATAAATTACGACATGAATTTGTAACTGATTTTAGACCAGGGTTAGAACAATGGCTTGTATAGGATGCAAAGTAAGAAGTTGACCAAGAATAAGAACACAGTTTTGGACAAAGATTAAAACTACGAAATATACAGAAATAAGGAAAAGATTTCCAATAAGATTAGGGAAAAATAATGACTAGTTCAAAAATTCTAACAAGGATTTGGATTTATTTATGTTAATGAAAATGATTCAAAAAAGAATAATAAAAAGAACAATGTCTGTGTTCAAGGTCGAATATGGGCAAGGAGGTGGATTAAAAGAGATTTTGATAAGGATTTTTAAAAGAACTAGGATATGGTTCTGAGCAAAGATTAGGAAAAGTACTTTGACAAGGATAATACCTGAAAATTTGATATGTACTAGGAAATGAAAAAATGTGTAGAATGGAAATTGAATATGACAGTGGCTTGTGTATTGAAAAAATAAATTATGCATACGATCATTTAATTCCTACATCAATTTTGCGTTCACTGATCATGTGTACTTGAACATAAGCTTCAAGTAATTATACATGGCTGGAGTTTTTTTTTTTATTTTATTCGCGAAGGGGAGCCTTCAATAGGCCCCACCGTGCAGGTGGGAGTGTGCGAATCCTACACACTAAACCTAAGCCACCGCTTTGAATCTTCGACCCAGTATGATTCCCGTGGAACCGCTGTAAGGCATAACTTCGCGGGATGGGAGAACATCACTAAGCTCAAGACTGAAAGCTAAATTTTCTTCATAACTTGATTTCGACTCTGGGTCGGGGAGAACCCTATCTCACGCTATCTCACGCTGGAGTGAGATGGAGTTGGACACATGGCTGGAGTGTTTTCATACAAAAATCCATTTAAAATACAAGTACACATTATGTAAACGTATCAAAATCTTCACTGTTTATTATGAAATGGTTCACGCTTCTATTGTTTAAGAATTTTATGTATTTGTGACTCTTATCTTAAGAACTATTCTCGCTGTTCTTGCACTTGTTCATGGATTATATGAATTTTGGTTAATAAACTCACAAGCTTCCCTTTTATATGTACATGAAGTTTATGCAGTTTTGACACTTATATAAAGAACTGTTCGGTTTCTTCTCGTATCTGCACATGAATATTATTTACAAAAATTATGAAAGATTCATGTTCCACTTGTATTTTTTTCGTGGCATTTACGAATTTTTTTATTGGATCATGAACTTGGATCATGAACACACACTTCATGAACTTTAAACATTAGGCTTATGACATATTCATGTTCTCGTGTTTTTCTTTTGTATATTTTGTACATTGATATCATGAATAGGTCATGTGATTCATATAATTGCTTACTGGACCAAATTCATGCATGGGATTCATGAAGGTCATGTAAAAACTCATAATTATTGTAAAATTTTTAGTTCAGTGTAGTGGTTTACCACACCCATTCATTAAAAATTTTCGAATAACTTCTGTTGTCCCTTTTTATAGCTACATTATCGAAAAACGATCATAAAAGTTTGCAAAATAATAATTTTTTTCGTCTTACTTGTGCCAAACGATTCAGTGTGCGTCGCTTCGTCACAAAGATTATCGCCTACGAAGAATGTTGTTGAACATGGCTTTTACGCGCTTTTAACTCAAAAATATGCCAATTGAATGCAATCAGCTATGAGTGGAGAGACTCACTCCTTGTATACATACTAGACCAACCCATGTTACATGTATAGCAATAACTAAATGCGCTTAAAAATTCGCACTTCTAGATGCCAATGTTTGTTAACACTTACGTCATGGCCAGCCCATGAACAATATTAATGTTGAGTCCCGACAAAAGCGTGTCGTGCAGCAGGAAGGAAACATTTGGACGAGAGAATCTATTTTAAAGTACATAAAAATGATTCTACAATTTATTAGTGACATCAACTGGCGGTCTTCTGTCTCAAAATGGTGTGTTGTTGTTGCCGACCTGAACACAGGCCTGTCACATAAAGCATAATCAAGTCAACAGTCGAAGGAGTTGCTGTTGCTGTCCACGAAGCGCAAATGATAATCAAATGGATTTTGGCGTTATTGTTATTGTTATTGTTATTAAGCTGTTGTTGTTGCCATAAGTATTGCTGTTTATACATATATTTATAGAAATTTATAAAAAGCTGTTTTTAGTTCTATATAATATAAATTTTTATGAGCTTATTTAAGAAAACATGCACATATTGATGATGATGATCAAATAATGTTGTTCAAAGCGGATTTCATCAAAGAGGATGAATATTTCAGCATTTTACCAATAAAGTGCCGTTGCTATTTTAATATTTTTAACACAGTGCTTAGAGCTCTGCATTCAATAACAACTTATGGGTTGTTTTTTTTTTATTATTTAATTTTATATGTTTCTTCGAGTAATTTTCTATAACGTTACCTAGCTGCGCTTCTGCATTAACCGATTCGTTTCACACCCAGAGAGGTGGGGATTAATTTGCTGCCATTCACTGGCTGACAACTGTATTCATTCTAATGCTAATTCTGCTGCTCTCACACAAAGCCCAAAACAACTCGCAGCCAGTACACATGATATGCATGCGCCACACCAGTTTGCTTCCTTATCGGCTGCCTGCTACTCAGCTAAACAAATGTGTGCTTTTTACTAAAGTGGGCGTTGAGTGGTGGGTGGATTTGTTTACAAACAGCATAAAGCATGCAACCAAGCAGTCGAGATAGACATTGAAGTGTTTTCTTCTATTTATTGCGCGATTTGAAACACATTTTGTTGTCATGGCAAAAGTGACAAAACTAACTCAGATACACTGAGTGTGGAGCTGAGTTATCTGCAAAAAATTAGAGTGTAGGTGTGCTGTACCATATATATTTGCTACAAATGACAAAGCGAGCGAGGAGCATCGACTAAAGCAACGTAAGGATTGAAGTATAAAAAGTGTAAAAAATATTGGTAAGCTTGAATAAATTTATCATTAGATGTTTTCTCTGCTTAGAGATTAGTTGATAAAGAAAAAAAAAATACATATTTCTCTACACATAATAATTTGCAGATTATTTGCGATATTGTTGCACTGAAGCTAACATTAAGGTTTCTTTGTGGTGAAAAATAAAGTTTTTACTGCAAACGTAGTATATTTAGATACAAATTCAAACTAGGAGTTTTCAAGATTCAAGAATTTTTTTTATTTTGTCTGACTATTTGTGCATAAATCAACATAAAAAAAACGGCATTATATAATCTTTTTGTAATCCCAAACTAAGCTTGTTTGAGCGAACGTATGTGTTGTCTGAAGAGTAAATAAACTCATTTTCGCTGTAACTATGAAATTTTCACAAAAACTCTCGAAAAAAAAAAATTAAATCAATTCAATATTAGCTGGAATATTTTTAAAATAATTCCCAAAAATATATTATGCTACATTATATTGTTTACATCGGTACTATTTGCTGTTAACAAACAAGCACACGACGTTTATTTGTACTCGTTTTCAAATCTCAGAAGAGAGGCACGCTGTGTTCATTACAAGGATGCCTACTTAGGGCAAACGTTTGTGAGAATTTTTTTTTGTTTGTTTGTTGCTTTATGTCAACATCAACATCACTTTTATGCCTGAACACATTTTAATTATTTAATTTCTGTTGAAATTTGTTGATTTTTCCACAAAAAAATAGCCAATGCAAACAAAAGACTTAAGCAACGAACGCGTTGCTTTGTGGCTTGCGGCAAAGTTTGTAACGTTAGTAATTTTAAGTTGCTCTGTTGTGGCTTTTGTTTATTCTCTCCCCTCCTCTCATGTGCTGTGTGTGTGTGTATTTTTCTTGCTTTTGTTTAACTGCCCTTTGACATTAATTAAGCCCGACCGACCACACACGCTGTCAGATAATTGTGCATAAAATTCTTTTTCTGACATGTTAACAGTTTGTGCGTTTTGTTGACCTCATTTTTTTTGTTTTCTTCGTTATTTTTCAGTATAAATATTATCAAATAAAAATTGTTGTAATGAAAAATACTCACATGTTTTTGTGTCCTGCCTTCTGGTGCCTCTCTGCAAAGGATGCTGTATTGAGTGTGTTCAATAAATAAAATGTCAAAATAATAATGCAATGAATTATTGCGGTTGCGTCTGCGCCAGTTTAACAGCGGCTGTTGTGCTACAATTTGTTGGTGTTGTTGTTGTTATGATTATTTTTGTTTATTTGTTTATTTATTGGTTTCGTGCGTTTAGTCAATTGTTGATGAGGCTTGGTTGCTGTGTTGCAGGATTAAGCAGTGTGCAGCAGTTGCAATGCCTGTAAGTCCTGGACATTTGTTGTTATTGTTGTTTTTGTGGCATTACTATACCACTCGAGGGCTTCGTTACGGTAACAAATATTGCAATCATCAAATCAGGTGCGGTATAACGATGGTTAATATTTAAAATTTAATTTCAATCTTGTTTTAATAGAAAAAAAAAACTTTTTTAAGCGAAACTTTGAGAGATGTATAAAGAAACTTTTTGATTTAGAGAAAAAAAATAATGAAAATTTTTTTAAAAAATTTTTTCATTTAAAAAAAAAATCTTTCAAACTTTTAGTTCATGAATTTTTTTATAACTTCACTGCTCTTCAATTGTACAACTCATAAGCGAGGCACTGAAAAAGCAATTACGTTGATAAAAATGACCATTTACTGTCGTTTTGTAGATATTGGGTAGGAATTTATGAGTTTTTGCTTGTCTGTGGGCTGAGCAACTCTCATTCGAGGCGTTTCGCTTTCGAGATGATTTTTGGAAGTTTTAATCGAAATTGTTTTCTTCCTGTACATTTTTCAAACAATTTGGGTCAACAGCACTCAAACTTTATTATTTTAAAACAAACAAAAAAAAAAAAAAAACAAAAAAAAAACAAATAAAATTTTACTCACCACCATGTTTATGTGCTCTTAAAATTGTTGATTATTGCTGTACGCTTGAAGTCACTCAAAAAACATTCGATTTAATTATTTAAATCTTAAAAGAACAAGAAAACAAAATTATGCTTCAGAATAAACAAAGCATATGTGATACATGTATTTAAAAAATTTTTTTTTTTCTGTATTAGATATGCATATGATAAGTTACCGACTTGTTCAAAATCATACGGTTTTAATTTTATTAGAATTTATTATATTAGCTCATAAATTAAACGTGTATCTTTTAGATGCAATCGATAAGTTCAAACAAATCGAGCATGAATTTCTGTCCCATTAGTTCAGTTGGTTGCGTGCATTTCTACTAGCGTATCGCTCTTGTCATCGATTAATCGTCGAACTATTTTAACATACGTTATTCTGGCTTATAATATTTTATGCATTTTAATTTTCGGTGACTATCAATTTGATGATTATTGCTTGAGTGTGTGGTTAAAAGTGTTGAATAATCAAAATCAGTTACGGTTATAAAGAAGATAGTAATTGTTGTGATAATCGATTTTATTTTTATTAATTCTTTGTTAAGCTTTAAAGACATCAACTTAACTGACTGAATACATGGTAGTTTGAAAACTATTAAGGTAGGGACATAACATTTGCGGCAGAGAAAACAGACCTTTTTTTAAAAATTTCTAACTCAGTGAAAAAACAAACAGAAAATTGAACAAATTACAAGAAAAAAGTTCAAAAAAATATATTTTTCACTCCAACATGGTTTTATAGAGTTCCAAACTGGTGGCATAAAAAAAACGAGGCCCCGTTGTTGCAGGGCTGGGAGTCGCAAAAATTGTCCGATCTGAAAAAAAATTACTTTTTTAAACCGTAACAAAATTGGTTATCGTATGATAATAGCTTTTTTAACATTTTTTTTAAAATTTTTGGTGATGTTCCAAATTTGAGTTCCAAGTTTTTTCGAAAAAAATATTGACTTTAAAAATTCATATAAAATCGGCATGAAATTAAATCTTAGAATCTTAAGAATATATACTAATATACCTCCCCCTTAAGAAGAATTCTTGGAAACAAATTAACATAGCACAACAGCAGAAAATGTTTTTTGATATTTGTATGTCTGTCTGTGTGTCTTTCATAAATCGACATAATTGAAGAAGATGGCGTGCCCAGTTCTATAAAATTTCTATAAAATTAATGTTAAAATAGTTTTGGGAAACATATGTATGATTTGGATACCAGTATTAATATGATAACAATTTTACGAATATAATTCTGTTATTCTTAAAACTGTTTTTTAAAGAAAATTTAATAATATGGGCGATTCCAAATCCCCTAATCAAATGTGACTATTTTTTCTGGGGTCAAATTAGCACTTAATAAGTTAAAAAAAAGAAGAAATTATTTAATTAAAGTTCATGAAAATATCTTTCAAACGGCATCAGTTATTTTGTAAGCACAAAAAATTAACCAGCTACAATTTTTAAAAACGGTATATTTTTACGAATGCACATTTTATTTTCGAATGTGACCAAGTCCGGAAAATTTGAACAAATCGAATAGTGCTCTTCCGATTTCGTCTTGCGTTATTATTTAATGAAATGGCAGTTGAGACCTATTTTTTTATATTCTATGCAGAATATAGTACATTTTGTTTTGCTGTAATATTAGATCCACCATGTTGAACTTTTGAATTATTAATTCTTATTCATAATCACTGACGAAACTTAACGAGAGCGAAGTTTATCTTTAGTATTGCTAAAAATCTGCAGTTCTCAAAACGGCGTTAAGAAAACTTATAAAAAGTTCAGAATTGAATTCAAAAACTGTTTTTAACAAACAGCTGTGGATCATTTTTTATTATTATTCAAATTTAAAAAGTTCTAAGCCTAGTAGTTCCAAAAAAATTCAGTATTCTATGGGTTGATGTCACAAGAAAACCCACAAACGTGACTTTTTTTGCTTACATTTGCACTAGTTACATTCCAAAATGGTTATTTTAGGTTCCATTGCTTCCCTTAACTTCTCATATTTTAACACATTCTCTACCGCAACCAGACCCCGTGAACCGATTTTGAAAATATTTAAATGGTAGCCTATTTTGAGCTTTAATATGACATTTCTGCAAAAAAATAAAATAATAAAAAAAAAATTAAAAATTTTGAATTTTCTGTTAGCCGCACCGAAGCTTTACCTCAAGCCTTTCAATATCTATTAAGAAATAATAATGAAAAAATTTAGAAGGGCTTTATTTATGATAAAAACATTTAAAATAAAGTAAATAAAAATATAAAATAATAAACAAAAGGAAGTAGGTTTTTGAGCATGTCCTTTAAAATGGACATTGCTTTTAGAAAATTTTCTTTTCCATGTATAACAACAAATATTATTTTTATAGACCATTCACTACTATATTGCATTTATTTTCTTTAACATTAACAAAAGGAAGTAAGTTAATTTATAAATTTAATAAGAAAAAAAAAACGTGCACTCACTTTGATTATTTTCTTCTCGGCTCAACATGCACTCAAAGAAACATCACGTTCTATTGATATGAACACATATTTCAGAATGAAAGGCAATAACGGAGGAAAGAATAGGTCAATACACTGTTTACAATGCATTCTTTATCAAAAATAACGGTTTGTATTCCATTACTCTCACTTCAAATGCATGTCCATTACAATGGACAAGGTAAGCGAAAAGGTTAAGAAAACTTTGGCTTAAAACATGTACAACATTTGTATGAAAAACATTTTGTAATATGGTGGAGTTTGTGGTGACAGTGGCATGCAGGGCTTAGCATGCTCGTGTTCGATCCTCAGTCGCGGTGAAAAGTTTTTTCAATAAAAAAATTTTTTCTGATCGGTCACCACCTTTCTGCAGACAATGGCAAACCTCAGAGAGTAAATAATGCCATGTAAAGCTTCTTGAGAACATGAACTTTAGTCGTTCGGAGTCGGCATAAAACATTTCAAATAAAGTAAATAAAAAAATAAAAATAATAAATAAAAAGGAAGAAGGTTTTTGAGCATGTCCTTTAAAATGAACATTGCTTTTAAAAAATAAAAAGGAAGTAAGTTAATTTATAAATTTAATAAGAAAAAAATAACTTGCACTCACTTTGATTGTTTTCTTCTCGGCTCAACATGCACTCAAAGAAACATCACGTGCTATTGATATGAACACATATTTCAGAATGAAAGGCAATAACGGAGGAAAGAATAGATCAATACTCTGTTTACAATGCATTCTTTATCAAAAATAAAAAAATAACGGTTTGCATTCCACTACTCTCACTTCAAATGCATGTCCATTACAATGGACAAGGTAAGCGAAAAGGTTAAGAAAACTTTGGCTTAAAACATGTACAACATTTGTATGAAAAACATTTTGTAATATGGTGGAGTTTGTGGTGATCGTGGCATGCAGGTTAAGTGTGTGGCTTAGCATGCTCGTACTCGATCCCCAGTTGCGACGAAAAGTATTTTCAATAAAAAAATTTTTTCTGATCGGTCACCACCTCTCTACAGACAATGGCAAACCTCAGAGAGTAAATAATGCCATGTAAAGCTTCTTGAGTACATGAACTTTAGTCGTTCGGAGTCGGCATAAAACATGTAGATACAGTTCTCGGTTAATTGTGTGCAAACATTTAATAACACACACAACACAATTGATCATAAGAAGTCCTCGGTCAAAGTCCTTTCAAAGGCTGAAATGGCCAATTTGTTTTGTTTTTTCTGTTTTTTTTTTTTTTTTTTTGTATAAGGTTTGTATAAGGATATGTATAAATTTTGCTGTGACATATGATTTCTTGACGCATATTCGAACAACACTGGAACAAAAATGGAAGTAGTGGACTTATAATAATAAAATTTTGTATGCTTGATTAGTTTATCTAAACAAAAATTTAAAAATGGTTGAAATCATTCAGTCCTTAGGGGTAGCTTCCTTAGACCAGAATTATTTTTTACACAATTTTGAAAGGAAGTTACATAAAATAGAAAAGCCATCTTAACTTAATTCTGTAAAAAGTCTAGAAAAATATGAGAAATGAAAAATTCTAAAAATCTATTTAAAAATTTAGAATTTTTTTAGAAGAATAATTAGAAGAATAGAAATTCTAAAAACAGAACAACTATTAAGATTTTACATGATTTTGTAACCAAACTCAGTCAAAATACTTATATAAATACCGTTAAAGATGTGTTCTAAAAATGTTCAAAATCGGCTTAACCCTAGGGGTACTTCCATTAGAGCTATATTAATTTTTTACATGATTTTGTATGGGAGGTACATATAAAGTAGGCCGATGTTAAAAAAACTTGGTCAGAAAGCTTAATTAATTGTTATAAAAATGGTCGATATCGGTAAGACCTAGGGGTAACAGCCTTGAACCTCTTTTAAGTTATTTCATGATTTGGAGGTCCTGATATTTTTTACATGTACGTATGAAAGTGGATCGATCTTAATCTAACTAACTCTGTCAGATGGGTAAGCAGAGTTATAGATTGAAAATTATTTAAAACGATAAGATTCTATGGGTACCTCCTTGAAGCTAACCGTATATTAATTTCGTACGGGAGAAACATAGAAAATAAGGCAGATCTTAACGAAACTCGGTCAGAAGACTAGGCAAATACAGAAATTTGTATATCTTTTTTCATGGGAGACAAAGACAAAAGTTGTCCGATCTTATCAAAACTGGGTCAGAAGGATAGGCAAATAAAGCAATTGATGTGCTCTAAAAAAGTAATTCCTCTCCTTTTTTGCAATTGCTTTACAAACATTGCTAAACTTTTAACATTAAAAATTGGCCATTTCAGCACTTGAAAGGACTTGAACTGAGCTTCAAAATGTTAAGTTCTTAATAACTGTGTTATTCAATTTTTGTATACAATTGATTGAGTGGTGACCGTGGCATGCAGGTTAAGTGTGTGGCTTAGCATGCTCGGAGCCCGGGTTCGATCCCCAGCCGCGGCGAAAAGTTTTTTTCAATAAAAAATTTTTCTGATCGGTCACCACCTCTCTGCAGACAATGGCAAACCTCAGAGAGTAAATAATGCCATGTAAAGCTTCTTGAGAACATGAACTTTAGCCGATCGGAGTCGGCATAAAACATGTAGGTCCAGTTCTCGGTCAATTGCGTGCAAACATTTAATAACACACACAACACAATTGATCATAAGAAGCTCGGTCAAAGTCCTTTCAAGGGCTGAAATGGTCATTTTTTTTTTTTTTTTTTTTTTATACAATCGATCGAGAACTGGTCAGGAGACATACATTTTTTATGCGAGCTCCGACCGTTCCGGTTTTTTTCTATTTAAAACTTTTTGTTAGATCTGAAGATTGAACTTGGACAACCTACTTCTGTTGGGTTCGCACGGCCAAGTTGAACACCCATAAATTTATAATAGAAATATATTTTTAATATTTTCTATAAAACATTTGTCATAATTCGCAAAAATTCAATTCTTCGAGTCTTCATTACTTTCTTGCTAAAAATGGGTTTAAAAAGGGGCAGATAATATTTTGGAAATGATAAGATAATACTTAAAAGATACTTAATAACAAAAAAATTTCTTGAAAATTCAAATATCTAAATACCTCCGTGGGCACTACGTAAAGGGTAAATTAATTTTGTCATAACGTGTGTAAAGCTCAAAAGGAGGCGTGGAAGGCATAGAAAATTGTATATATTATTGATCAGCATCACCACCTGAATCGATTTAAACATTTAAATATGTTTGCCTGTCTGAAATGAAATTCGATATTAAAGCTTTTATCATAAAAATAAAGATCAAGTTCAAAACAGAGCGAAATCAGATGAAAAGTACGTCTGCCTTCTATTCAAAGTGACTTTTTCAAATCACTAAAGCCTCTTGATATTCCATAAAAATTATTATTATGCCTTGATATTCGTGGGAGTTAAAAAAAAAAAAAAATAACAATAATTTTTTTTTCTATTTTTCGAACCCATTAGATTCGACTGTGAGACGAAGACCAACATGCAACACCGTTTTTTAAATTATTTCTCAAATTCTCATCTACAAGAAATTTAGAATAAAAAGGAAGCAAATGTAGCACTGTTTTGTTGGCGGAATGCATTTAGCTGCCTTTACATATTTTTGAAATTTTTTGCAGCATTTTGAATTTTTTTTTTTTTGTAAAATATTTTGACTAAAATACCTCTCTATTGGAAAAACTTGAATATATTTTTTAATGGCAATTATTTTTCATAAGCAATAAAGCAAGGTTTTGGTTTAAGTGAACTTTGTGCTCATTTTAAGTTCACCTTCTTCACAGTGACCTACAAAACCACAAAAAATTGTCAAAAACTTGATAATTCTTAGAAATGTTCTTTCTAGAACGATTTAGATTATAACAAAATAATAATAACTATAAAACAAAATTATTTTTTATTGTTTACATCTTTTATTGTTTAAATTTTACCACTTTCAGCTGAATAGCTATATGTCCCACATATTAACCTTCGTTTAATACCTAAGCAGGGGTGGTCCGTTTTTCTAGTCTTATACCGAGGTATTCTTAAGTAAAAAACCTTTTAATAAGAACGATAACAAACCAAAAGAGAATAAAAACAAAAACGAGTCGTCTTTTGACGCTGATGTTATTTTTTCAACTTTATATAAAATAAAGAAATGGTGTGTGTAGCTGTGTAAATTGATACGGCTTGTTTTGAGCATTCACATCTTTATTGATAGCCTGGGTAATTTTTCAGTTTTAGGATAAATATTCTTGAACTGCAGCGGCTGTTGTTCCGCTGCTAAATTGATGAGTCATTTGCGATAGAGATCATGATGTGCTGCATCGGTGACATAGGAAGGGCGGAGGGACGAACGGACAAATACCGACGACATATATTCGACATTACTTACTTGGGTTGGTACCTGTTTTGATCACAATTGTCATAAATTTCTGTTTGTCATTGCTTAGACAGACACAAAAGCCAAAAAATGTTTCGTAGAAATGTATAAAAAAAAAATATACTTCTGTCAACAAGCGACGCATTGAATAGCATAACATTACAAGGTAAATAAAGGAAGGAGAAAAAAAAGGTTCTGCTGCTTAAAAGAAAAAAAAAAAATGTAACAATAATGAATACGCTCTTAGGCAGGGCTTTAACAGTAACTTCATACGAGATAGAGTCGGTGATAATGTCGGTTTTTGTATCCTCTATGAATGCATTCTCCAAATAGAGGCAATTTTCTTAACAATTTCGTGTAGGAGATGTTAATACTTTTCCGGTTGATTAGAATGCTTTTATGTATTGGAATTTTTGTTTTGTTTTTTTTTTATTTCATTGCTCTTAGCTCATGATAGATGTTACCGCAGCAGCGGCATTGTTGATAATTCTACTTAATTAAAAGCGGTAATAATTTGACAGAACTGTATTAAAGTGTTGATATACTAATAAAGAAGTACTTAATTTGGAGTTTCTCAAATGTGCTCAAATGTTATTGCAATTGAAATTCAAATATTTTTTAGAAATATATTTTTTTTGAAAATTGCTTGTTAGTGTCTTTATTGTTTGTTGAAAGTCTTAAACACAAGCTTGACAAGCTTTAAACTCATCTGCTTAGCCGATGTCACAACCCATTTTCAAGAGCTAAATCCAAAAGAACTTGTCATAAGCTGTAAGGAAGATAGTTATAGAAACTACATTACTTCTTTAGGCACTCGGTCTGACTTTTATAAGTGCCAGAAGATACACTCCTTTGTTTTTAAGACTGTTATTTATTTTCGGCGTTCAACTTGTGTAAGGCAGTTCCGAAATTAGTTATAGAAGTTGTACCGAAAATTCAATATTCGAAAAAATGTGATTTGAAGATTGTCGGAATACTCCTTGCGTAGTTTCAGCGAAAATTCGTTTAAACTTCTATTAATAACGATTATACAAGTTATGGTTTTGACTCCTCTATAAAGCTGTGATAGATTAAATATTTGAAAAAAATATATTAAGTTTGTCGGGATACATTTTGCGTAATTCATATGGAACTTCTAGTTCTGCCAACAATGTCAGTAAATTTCTAAAAAACTTCCATATATAATGATTATACAGGTAATAAGTTGTATCCTCTATGAAGCTTCCATAAATAAAGTAAAATGGGCTTTATACAGTTTCAGCTTCACAAAAAAAAACTTCCACAAATTCAATGTTTTTTCTATAAAAGTTTTAATATATTTTTGTAAAAGTTTGCATAAAGCTGCTTTAAATAAAATTATAGATGCTTTATAGAGCTTCACAAATACAAACCTTAACATTTGTGTTCGGTTTTATTTCAATACAACTGACAAAATTTTTTTATGTAAACTAACTGACTATTTTAGTTACATAAATTGTATCGAAAATTCAATATTCGAGAAAAAAAATTAAGTTAAGAATTGTCAGGATATCAAACCTAAACACTGTGCGTAATAGATTTGCAACTTCGGTCTTGTCAACAGTTTAAGTATAATTTTGATAAAACTTGTATTAATAATGATTATACCAGTTATGAGTTTGTCTCCTCTATAAAGCTTCGATAAGGATTGCTGGGATAAACTTTGCAATAAAGATTTGTAACTGCATGTCTTGTCAACAGTTTCCGTAAAATTTTTATAAAGCTTCCATACATAACGATTATATAAGTTATGAGTTTGTATCATCTATAAGGATCATCTCTAAGAAGTCGATAAATAAAATTAAAAGCCTTTTTATTATTATACAGTTTCAACTTCACAAAAAAACTTTACACAAATTCAGTGTTGCTTCTGCAAAGGTTTTAATACATTTGAATAAAAGATTTTGTATTAAGCTTCGATAAATATATTGTAGAAGCTTTATAGAGGCTTTATACAAATAAAAACTTAACGTATATAGTTTCTCCAGCAAACATTTACAGTTTCCACACTATAGCGTCTTTACTTCCATAAACGAGTTTTTGTAAGTTTTTATAAAGTTCAGGACAAACCTATAAATAGCTTTTAAGTTCATTATCGAAAGTCCTTTCAACAGTTGACATACATTATTATGACCTTGTTAGCTTCTCGTTACAAGCTCTATAGAAGACGAATCGAAGTTGCTACTCTTCTAAACAGTTACAAGATTTAGTTGTGTGGCAACTACAACTGCTACGTTTTGCAGTTGACATGCAAGAATACTTCCGACAATGCCGTCTCAAGTGTTCATCTTCTTCTTTTTTTGTTTTTGTGCACCCCCTGCGCTTGAAAGTTGGAACATTACTTTGCAGTGAGTGCACCAAGAAATCTTTTGTCAACTGTAAATTTTCTTTCATTTTTACATTTGTAGCAATCATTTGTTATCTGAGAATTTGGACATTTTAAAAGGTCATAACTTAAAGCCTTATCAGACAGCGTAACGACACACGAACGCACGTACGAGAAGCATGTGGCATTCATTACCTGAGCAGCAACAGCGGCAGCAAAAGAAATAAAAACGCCAAATCGGTAAGCAAACCAGCGACAATGCGGCATCAATGACAGAACGGAACGAAATGGAAGACGGTACGGAAAGTTGAGTCCAAGACGAATTAAAGCGACCAAGTGAAGAAGATTGCACTCACTCACGCACGCACGCAGGCGCACGCAAATGGTAACAACTAAAAGTCACCAACAACAGCAACGAATACACTACAGCATGTTAGAAAGGACAGCAATCGAGCAGAAGAAATTCCATCAGTGACAGTGATAAGAAAAAGAAATAAAATACAAATAATTAAAAGAAAAAAAAAACGAAAGAGCTGCATGCAGAAAGGTAAACAGCTAAAGTAGAGCGATAAACGTAAGTAATGAAAAATGTCCAGAAATGTACACCAACAAATGTAAGGATGACCGACCTAAAAGAACTATGCCTGTCCAGGCAATGAATGAGGTCGCCTCAACGACCTACGTTCTTGTCTGCAGAGCGGGTGGTTATCTTGTTGGCCGCAAATGTGCCTGATGTCGTCGTAGTGTTGTCGGTGAAATGTCTCTTTGACATTTGTTTCCTTCTTGAGCCCGCCCGTTGGTTTTGTGATTTTGCTCACATCCTGTTTATGACTTTTTGATTATGCGTACGTGATGATATCCTACCTGTTTGCTTTTGCATGTTGCTTAGCCAAGCACTGACCCAGCTCAAGCTAATTGTTATTCCTGCAGTTACTTTGTTGAAAGTGTCGCTTTGCTTTGATTAAATTGTATTTATGTCAGATTGTGGCACAAATTGTTTGAATGCATCATAAATATTTGTAAGTCCTGCTGGATATTTATCGTCACTTGATGAATGTAACTAAGGAAGTTCAAATCGTGCTTATCAGCATAAATTCGAAAGGACCACCGAGTCGATAGCATTGGTTTGGTTTAATTATTCAAAGGTCAAACCTTCAGACTGACTATTAATAAATGCAAGTACAGAAGTGGTGTAAGGACAAAAATAAAAAAAAACCTGAAGAGAGCTGAGCAAAAAAAAACACTATATGAACTCGAAGACGCACATATAGTATTTTTAGTAAGAGATGACACGAAAGAGAGCTCTACTTCGCGTTGATATAAGCATACCCGATATTATTAGGTAGCCGATATAATAAGCATTGACACGTGAAAAGTTTGGTTTGAAAACTCGCAGAAACAAGGCAGTTTCTGAATAATTTTAATTTTTGGTGGCCGAAAGGGGCACCAATGGAAAGGGCATTTGCTCAGTTTGGAATATAGCCACCACCCGATTTTTTTAGTAGATGCACGTTGAAAAAACTGTTATATATCGTCACAGCATTTGTCAAAAGGAATAAAAATTTGCAGTTCTGTGTTTTTATGTGAAAGGAATTGATGGATAAGCTTGATTTTCTTTTTAAATCAATCATAAATGGGTTTCCAGTACAAAAATTGATAAAAAAAAATGCACAAAAATGCCAAAATTGGTTCAAACAAAAAAAAGTACACCAATGGAAAGGATTTTTCATGTTCTATTTAATTTTGGTACCGGAATTCGGGGTTAGATTATCGGGAATTCGGGGTTCTGGATTCGAAATTCGATAAATTTTCTGTTTGCCTTTTAATAATGATGTAGAATAAGTAAATTGGCTAAGATAAGTTAATGGCTATAACTTATAATTGAATGGAAATGCAATGATATTTCTTTCAATTAAATTATTTTTGAATTTTATTTATTTTTAGACAAAAAACAAAATTTTGAAAAAAATCTTAATTTCTTCAGAAAAAACATAAGGAGGTCATGATTTTTTGAAGGCGCGAAGAGTTAATTAATTTAGTGTCAAGACAAAATAAATACACCTTTCATGCGCTTTAGAGGTTAAAAGAAAATAAAAAAAGGAAATTTGAGATTTTTTTGTCTTACAACAATAATAATTTTTACCTCAAATTTTGAGAAAACTCTAAACAAACTTTAACAATTGATGATTGCATTAAACTAAATTTTTGATTTTGAGAAAAATTCTTATTCGACCAACTCAAAAGCACTCTCCAAACCAATTGCGATATATCGAAGTGGGTTTATTTACAAAAATTGTATATCTCTCTTAGAAGGTTGGGAACCCTTTCCATCAGATATTCTTGCTGCCCTTGTTTTTGTGCATGGATTATATGCATGTCGAACACTAAAATCATAAAGTAATTCACGTTTTTCTTGTATATGTAAATACATCAAATTCATGCATTTTTGTCGCTTATTTCATGTACTATTGTATTTGTACATGAATTTTATGAAATTTATTCACAAAAAGTATGAATAATTCATGTTCCTTTTTTATTGTTGATTACATTTACGAATTTTTTTATTGATCTATTGATTACACACTAGACTGATGAAATATTAATGTTCTCGTGTTTTTGTTTTGTGTATTTTATACATTGCTATCGTGTGACTCATAAAATTGGTTACTGAACCAACATCCACGAATGCATAAAATTAAAATAAACAAGTAAAGAAAGTCTAAAGTCGGTCTAGGCCGACTATGAAATACCCTAAACCCACTTTTCAAAAAAAAAAATTTTTATTGTAAACGGGCGTGTCCGTGGGCGGATGAAGCCTATATTTTATATGCATTTAAATGTTGATGAAAAATTTAAACATACCAAGTTTTATTTCTGTAGCTCACAGTTAATGCCTTTATTGTGCTTTCGCTATGGGAGGTGGGCGTGTTCATGGACGGATTACTTCCAATTTTTGAACACACCTTAGTTTTGGTATGAAATACATGCATACCAAATTTAATTTCTCTATGACAAACATAACCTTATTTATTGAGTTTTCAACTTTTTGAGTTGTATGGGAGGTGGGCGTGTCCGTAAGCGGATGACGTCCATTTTTCAAAAAAAATCTTTGTAATGATATAAAACACATACATACCAAATTTTATTGTTGTAGGCTAATTATGAGCTGAGTTATGCAGTTTTCAATTTTCGCGTTGTATGGGAGGTAGGCGTGTCCGTAGGCGGACGATGTCCAGTTTTCCAAACCATCTTTGTTTTGTAATAAAAAACATATGTGCCAAATTTATGCTCGGTAGGTTAAACACAGGCTTATTTATTGCGTTTTCAATTTTTGGGTTGTATGGGAGGTGGGCGTGTCCGTAAGCGGATGACGTCCATTTTTCAAAACCATCTTTGTCTTGTCATAAAAAACATACGTGCCAAATTTTAGCTCTGTAGGTTAAACAGAGGCTTATTAATTGCGTTTTCAATTTTTGGGTTGTATGGGAGGTGGGCGTGTCCGTAAGCGGATGACGTCCATTTTTCAAAAAAAATCTTTGTAATGATATAAAACACATACATACCAAATTTTATTGTTGTAGGCTAATTATGAGCTGAGTTATGCAGTTTTCAATTTTCGCGTTGTATGGGAGGTAGGCGTGTCCGTAGGCGGACGATGTCCAGTTTTCCAAACCATCTTTGTTTTGTAATAAAAAACATATGTGCCAAATTTAAGCTCGGTAGGTTAAACACAGGCTTATTTATTGCGTTTTCAATTTTTGGGTTGTATGGGAGGTGGGCGTGTCCGTAAGCGGATGACGTCCATTTTTCAAAAACATCTTTCTTATGATATAAAACACATACATACCAAATTTTATTGTTGTAGAGGTTTATTGGGAGGTAGGCGTGTCCGTGGGCGGATTCCAAAAATATTCAATTGTGCAGATATTTGGGTGCATGTGACTATGTGTACCAAGTTTCATCCAATTATCTCTACTCCTTCTTCTTATCCTGTGTATACGGACAACACACAGACGGACAGACGGACGGACGGACGGACGGACGGACATGAATAGCTCGACTCACGAGGTTGATCAATATCAAGAATATATATACTTTTCTATATCGGACTCTCTTCGTTCTATGCGTTACAAACGTTTGCACAAAGTTTATATACCCTGACCTTTCAGGTTTAGGGTATAAAAACACATCATATTTGAAGAAAAATGGTATAGACTTTGTTACAAAGAATGCTTTTCTCCTAATTCTCCTAAAAATTCCCTAATTATAGTTAAAAGCTTCCATGAAAAAGAGAAATATATAAAAATATATCGTTTTTAAGAAGAAGACTTTTTTATTTTTTAGAAAAGATTTATTTTTAGTTGAAGAAAACAGTTCGCATAGTGGATTTTTTTTAATCAAAATATAGAAACAATTTTCATTTTCAATAAATTTTTCTCTACAAATGAGAATTTTTTGTGCGAGAAAAATACTTACCAAATATTTAAAAAATAGAAACAGAAAAATACTTGATATGAAATATTTGCATTTCCCACAAGTGATGCAATATTTCTTCAAAAATGTGAAAATTTATTCTTATTGAAGAAAATTTCATTTGAAAATGAGAAAATTGCTATTATCGAAAATTGAGAAATTTTTTATGGCAGAAAGATAGATGTTTTTTTCTGAGTGTTGCTTATGCATTATTTCAAAAGAACGTGTTGTAAACTATAGCGCAGTGTTATGTAATGTAAATGCAATTTTTGGTGAAAAAATACTTAAAAAACAAAGTCGAGACAAAGTCGTAACATGTGTTTGAAATTCCATAACTCGAGAATGGAGCGTTCGATTTGGTTGGGGATTTCAGGGTACGTTGGAGATGGTCGTTAGATGGTTTATGTAAACACACGAAATCTGGAGATATAGTTCCGGAGATATGTAATTTTAAAATTTTTCCATATCTTTTTCCATATCTTTATATAAAATTTGTTTGTACCTACATAAAAAAGCAGCACCAGAATCAAGTGGCGCCAGTTATAATCAGTATGTTATATATAACTAGCCGTTTAGCTTCAGTACTTTTGAAGCTATAGCATCAAACATGGTGCAACTTCTTTTTTACATAAATTAACCCGTATCGATAAAGGGGGTCATTTACGACCTGGTCTTCCATACATATTTTTCTTGTTTTGAACTAAATAATCTTAATATCGATCTAAATATCTACAATTAAATTTAATTTGTACCAGCTTTGCTCGGAGTTCGGAGTGAAGTTTATGATTTTGTACAGCTTTAAGCGATCGCTAATTCCTTAAGGGGTATTATATAATAATTTTTGGCACTGTAGTGTTGGCAAGAAGTAACTGATGCAGCTGTCTAAAATGTTTTGTTCCATAATTCCTGTAGAGTTCCGGAGTTAATGTCAGTAGATATTGAATGATGCACATAAGTCTGTATTTCATACCAATTTCTTGTTATATATTATTTTTGTATTTTTATTTAACATTTTATTACTAAATTTGCGTACTTGTTTTTGAAATTTATGATCAATATATATTTTAATTTAATTTATAATGTTTGCGCTTTTTACAGAAATGAAGAGAGTGTTCATTAAGCCTTCTTTAAAATTTTTTATTTTTGCATTATTGTTTTTTTTTTATGACCAACAATTCCAATACATATACAAAATAAGCTCATGTAACAATCGTTATGTGGTTTTTATGTTAAATATTGTTTTTTTATGTACTTGTCAGCTCTTCATATCCTCATGGTATGAAAATGTTCAGCATTTAATGATATAATAACGCTTATGTGCATAAATAACTGAAATAAAGTGAGCAATTTTATTAGATATACAGAAGATAACAACGTTTGATTTAAAAATATGTAGAAATTCAAACTCAGGTTAAGCCGTTACTTCAGCAAATCTCTGCGCAGCAAAGTGTTGTCTTACCGCAAGTCTTTTCCTGTTTTTAAACACGAAACTTTTAAGTTGTCGATGGTGGCGATAACAACAAACAAATAACAACAACAACAAAAACAGTAACAACAACAACATCAAAGTCGAAACCCATCAAAATTTTTTGCTTAAATTATCAATAATAATAAATAATACAATAAATCGCGTTTACAAGAAAACATTTAATTGGATCAAGATAATAAAAATTGTGAAAAATTTTTTGACAGTGATTATTATTATTTCAGTTTTTAATTTTAATTTTATTTTTTTTTTCCTTTTTTTTCTTTTTTTTTTTTTTTTGTTGTCTTCTACTTCATCTTAAGACATTCACCACAGCACGATCGGTCTGACATGATCGTGGAAGAAAGTGAGTGAATGAGGCTCGTCAATTTAACAAAACGGCACATTAGCTGTAGAGGTAACCCACTTACTTGGCTCAACTTAGGGACAAGTTGATTTTATAACGTGGCTTAATAACATTAATTTGTGCACGGTGGACGAAATTGGCAAAGAACGACGTAGAGACGCAGTGAAAAGATACACGCGATCGGTCAGCACAACCCGCACCTTCAATTATCCATCATAAAGAAAAAAATATATTTTTTGGTACCAAATAACTTGACTCATATCGTTCACAAATCTGCATCTCCGAAATTTTTGCATTTTGTACGCTGCCAGATATGCGATCACAGTGCGAAGATTGAATCGTTGTGATGCGACGTTGATCGCAATGCAAATTTTGTCCCGCACGCCACAGGCAGCCAAGCAGACGCCGCAGATTGAGGGACGCAGGAATTATAATATTTGGCATAAATAATATTTAAGAAAAAAAAAAACAAAAACACACACACACACACACATGCCGTGGTACGCAGCATAATTCTGATTAAAAACGAACTTCCTTGGGACTGAGTGCGCGCATGCCTTGCGGTGCTGCATTCTCAAGCATCTGTCATAGTGGGTCGAACCCATCCCATGATCGAAGAAGAACAGCAGTGTTCGAAACAGCATTGGCAGATATTCATCTTCATCTGTTAAGGCAGCAAACATACGATGGGCTGCAACTTCCGAACTGAACTGCACAACGAACTGATTAACATAGTCGCGACGGCACTTTAATGCATCGGTCTCTTATGTTTAGAGTAAATTTAAGAAGCAGCAGCAGGACAAATTATATTGTCTGATAATGTGACACCAAATGCTAGAAACTATGTCTAATCATAGCTGATCGTAGGTGGCTGATCTTGTGGGCTACTCGCTGTTTGCGCGCTGTTGTTTGTGCTTTTCATCATATTTCGTTAAAAACTCGATCTTGCTTTAATTGGGTTAAGAAAATTATTTTTATTTTGCCATCGACTCACATGGCTTCATGCCTGGCGGGACTTAAACTCGTATTTCAGCCGCATTGCAGTCAAGTGAGTGCCTTAAAATTTTTAAAATATGCAAAAATTTTACTACAACTTCAGGGTTAGTGTGCTGCAGATGCGACATTGACGCATTTGGCCCAGCCACAAATGCTTGAAAGCTGCACAGAAAGTCGGTAAAAAAACAGCAGCCAACGTACGACGACGACGCAGAACGCCGCTACATGAATTGCAGTCGATTTGAAGAATAGATAAAACTTGACGTTTTGATCGATATTTATTGTTGCTCCATATGTAAGGATCACATTCGATACCATACTTCGCTGCATTTTCTGCTGGGCTTTTGCAGCATAAGTGATGTTCGTTTGGACGCTTAGTTTGTAGGTATATCATGTGGAGTACCTACGATCGCTGTAATACACTGAGTTTCTAGTAAAAATAATTCATTTTAACAAAAGTGTCCTGGAGTGTTGCACAGAATCCAATCAGATCGGCAAAGAATATGAGTACATATTTTACAGTTGTTTTCTTTTTGTAATATCCGACAGTTTCATCCGGTAGATACTGTTTAATAAACGTAAGTGGAAAATTGCTCTGAATTAAAGTTTTATTTATGGCATGTTAAATTTTATATGATTTATAATATTGCGCAGCAAAGTTCTTAAAAATATGTCTATCTGAGATCGTTGCTTTGTGAGCGTTTTTTTTTTCAACAGATACTGAAGAGAATGAAATGTTGATGTAAAACAACGAAATTTAGTTACTTTGATTTCAAAAGTTAAAATATTGTTAGGATACCTAAAAAACGATTTCAATGATAATGTATGAATCAAATACATTTATATTCGAAATGCTTTGGCGGGTTTTTATTGAGACCTATAGTTGAAACCTATCTTAAAGTTGTCGTCTTATTATCTCCACGGTTGGACTCAAGGCTCATTTATATGAACTAGTATCGCCTGGGGTCGAAATTCGACCAATTTATTGATTGCCTATTTATAAATATATGCGAGATGATCAAAATAAGTTCGAGGCTATAACTTTTCATTGATTGGAGATATTAAGCTATTTTCTTCAGAAAAATTATTTATTTATTTAATTATTTCTTTCAAAAACAGAAAAACAACATTTTAAAAAAATTTAATTTTGTCAAAAAAATCATAGGGGTTTTGATTTTTTGATGGCACGGACAGTTTATTAATTTAGTGTCAAGACAAAATAAATTCACCTAAAATTCGGTACAGACTTTGAAAGAAAATCAAAAATGCAATTTTGAGTTTTTGTTTTTTTACAACAAAAATTATTTTTACCCCATATTTTAAGAATAAATCAAATTTTATGGTCTTTTTTAAAATGAATAATTTAAATATAAATAAACAAAAAACGGTACTATTTTCAAAAGTTTTTTTAAGTTAACTGATAAGACTTAAATACAAAAAAGAAATAAATAAAATATATTCACAGATGGCGGAGATATTGGCTTCCCAATTTAGGACATTCTATTTGAGACAGTTTTTTTCTCGCTCTTGGCATTTGGTTGAAACACACGCTAAATAACTAACGACAATATTAAGAAAATTCATTAAAAATACTTTTGGTTAGAATTTTGCTGTAATTTTTAACACATTTAAAAGAAAATTTATCAAACTTTTAAAAAAAATGACAAAAATTTAAAAACCGTTGAAATCCGACCAAGATATTCACATGGAAAGTCAAATTTTTGAGTTCAAAACACATTTTTTTACAAATTTAACAATTGATGAATGCATAAAACTACAATTTTTTTAAGAAATTGTTACTTTTAAAAAAAATTCAAATTCGAGCAACTTAAGAACTCTCGGGTTTCTTCGGTTCGAGCGGGTTTTTTCTCAAAAATTTAAGTTCTCTCTTAGAAGGTTAGGAACCCCCTCTATCAGATATATCATTTATATATACATTCTGCACATTTGGGCAACATAACCTTTCGAATGATATAAGTTTCATTTATTTTGAGTTTTAATTAATACCAAAAAAACGTACGACAAACTTTAATGTTCACGTATTAATATATAAGATGAATAAGCCTTGGGTTGGACTCATGTATTTTTTCTTTTTTCTCTTTTTATTAGAGAAATAATGTTTGGTATAAAGTTGAAAATAATAAAAATTTGCCTGCCTTCATAAATGCTACCGCACTTCTTTGCTGTTAAGCATGGTTGTCAAGCCCAGTTTCGGGTTTGACTTTTAAACTTTATTTTTTCGTTTTAAGCCGCTGTTATTGACGTTATAAAAACACATTATTCAAAAGATAGTATGTCGTGTGTGGCGATCAAAAAAAAACCTCCTCCTCGAAAGACCTTAGTTTTCATAGTCTCTATCATGCCAGTGTTTTGTCCAGTTCCTATCTAGACTTTCTTCATTTTTGATGATTCAACCATGTTTTCGTAAAAATAAAAACCATGAAATGACAAGATTTAGCTTCAAAAAATAGTTAGTTGAGTTTTCCGCTCATGTCACCATGATTGTGGTAGAATATATTTTAAGAAGCAATTAAAGGCATTAGGTTTTGGGGGACTGGAGAATGAGATATTGTTTTAGAACGAGATTTAGTGACAGTCAAAGTTTTTGAAGTTAGAACGTGCTCTTTGTAAATGCCATAAATACTTTACACTAATGTGAGAATCGAATGCAGTGAGGTCATTTTCAACATCATTAGGTTAAATGTTGTCCGACCGAGGCTGTCGAAAGACCTTCTTGTTGTATAGATACCACAACACTTGTTTTTGTTGAACCTTCAATACAAACTGATTCAGACTTGTTATCTAAAGGTTTGAGTGTTAGAGCCAGTAATAAAAGGAGATATATTAGTGGAGGGTGTATTCGTGTTACAGCCAGTAATTAAGGAAGATATATTAATGGAGAGTGTGTTTGCTTTTGTACGAATGACATGACAAGTAGGTTCAGGTATGATTATTGCTGATTATTTCAGGTATGAATTTTCAATAGAGTTTTAATTGTTAAAAATGTTGAATGAAACCCGTGTACTTTTAGGATGAGAGGATTTTAACGATTGCGAAAGTGTTGGAAATAAATTTTTTTTTTGTATGTCCAGTTTTGATCTTGTTTTTTTGAGACCAGGGGTGATATTGAACAGTTTTGGCATAATTGGCTTTTGAGGTGGTTCTAGCAGGTGGTAGTATGCCTTAGAGGTGCATTAGAATTCCTTTTTGATTTATCTCTCCACTTAGATATGTGAATGTTACCGTTCTTAAGCATTCATTTTCCAAATTTTAGGAACATTCATGTTTATACGGTCCGGAATCGTTGATATAAATTTATTTCTGAAGTAACTTTTTAACTATGTAGATGCATTTGTTGAGAAGCATTTTACTAACAGCCTAGTGATGCGAGTTTGATAGGTCCAAGTTCGACTTATTTTTTATATTATTTATAAAAGAAGGTTAGCGACGCACTGAAGGAGAAAGCATGCAGGCTTCCATGATTTAAACGAACAGAGATGATGCATCCTGCAGATCTGAAGGCATCCGATATCTTCGCAAAGGCCTTCCTAAACAAACCAAGATCGTCACTGACTTCGCTTATTTTGTGGTAAAAAACTTCAATCAGTGGATCTGGTAACAAAAGCTAAAATTTTTCTTAAATATTTTGTAAAATTTCTATATTTTTTTTTCTTTGAAAACATTAATGATCCTCCAATTCCGGATTGATTTTTCATGAACATTACGAGAAATTATGCCTTTCTTTTTGCAGAACCAAGAAATTCATCAGATCCCAAACGACTTATTTTTGATTCAGTTGACCACGTTGCTATTGTCGGTAATCCATTTCTTCTTATTTATTTGTTTTAGAAATGGATTACCGAACTTTAGACATATTGCTCGGTGTTCGGCTAGTATGAAAGGCTTCTCTTTTTTAGTTTTGATCTTGATAGCGTACTCTTGTAAACATATACACAAAGTTTCATCGCCTTGTTTCAACATACTTGTCATCTGTGAGTTCGGATGCGCCCCAGGCAATACCTTATTTATGCAAGACAATGATCCCAAACAGCAGATAATAATAACCACAAAATGAATTTTGCTTAAGCCGGACATAAATCCGACCATGAACTTATGGAATTTATTGAAAGTTCATGTTCTCAAGTCCTATGGATCGAACGAACCCAGGTCTACCGAGATTCTTTGGCTTGCATGCCAAACACTGCTCACGCACGGTTAATCAATTTTTGTATAAACCATTCAAAGGTTTGTGTAACCCGATTGATTATTTAGTCTAAAAGCTCTATCATGAAAATATATAGAAATTCTTTCCTCTTTATTACAGAATTCAAGTTCCATGACACTTTAAAAAGAACTTCAATTATTACTCTAAATTTTTTCGATAACCAAAAAATTTGAGCAGTTTTGAAAATTTCGTGTAAACACGATCAAATTGTGAAAAATTTAAACACACATAGAAGCATTTATTGCACATAAAATATCATTTGCATAAGTATATTGAAAATTTAAATCGGAAAACCTATGCTAATTAACAGTATTTTGAGTCACTGCAAATAAAAAAAGCGACATATGCACTTTGATTACTTCTATAATAATGTAGGCGTGGCAAGCAATAAATGAAATTCTTAAACATGCTATTTTCATTTGGCAATTCCAACTAATTTTGTAGAGAGTATTTCTAATGTAAGCAGCAGACTTCCAAAATCTTTCAAAGATGAAATCTTCAAAAACAATCTCCGCTGATGTTCTCAGAAAATGCCGCAATCATAGAAAAATAACAAAAAAACAAAAATAACAAAATCTAAAATCTATCTACCAAGAAATAACAACCAAAGATAGAAAAACAAAATGTAAACATGAACATGAAGCAAAACAAAAACCCATAAAGAGCAACCAACGAGAAAGGTCAGTTAAACAAGAAAAAGAAAAATTAACCCATTAGGAAAAATTAATTTTCAAATTAAATTTCCAAAGAAATACCCACTCCATGGCTTGGCTTGTTTTCACATAGACAATTTACGAGATTTTCCGCCGAAAAGGTGCGAGTGCATGTTGGCCTAATTTACATTTAACATCAACATCCCAAAAGTGACATAAATATACAAATACAATAAACTAGTGCGTTGATGCGTGTTGACCACCCGCTTGGCTGTTGACCGACCACCTTTCAGAGAAACCGGACATCGTAGAAAACAGATCATCATTACTTACCAGTTTTTTGTGTTTTGATCCAGAACCAAACTCGTCACCAATTTACATTCCAACGATTTGAATACGGAAAACGATTTTGAACGCAAAGAGCAGGCGACATTCTAGTCATTTAATTCAACACCATGCTTAAAAAGTTGCCCCCCTAAAACTAACCATGCGTGTGTGTGTGTGTGTTGGTTAGCGCTTGTATTTGTATTTGTATAAGTGGCCATAATGACATCCACCCATTTGCTGTGATTATTTATCGAGCATTAATTAAAGATCAACGCTTAGATAGGCACAAAAGCAGTCTTGCAGATCTCAGAAGAGTGAAACTGAATAAATACAACAACAAAAACAAAAACAACAACAACAAACCAAAAACAGTTCAGGCATAGTTATAAGATAATCTGACTGCGCAAGTTGCCGACCAATATTTATGCCTTTTAAAAAAGTGTCAAAACCTTGTTTGTTCGTCTGTAACGCGCTGTATGTTTGCTGTATGCTCAGGTGGCGTTGGAGGCCGATGCGTTGCCGTTGCCGCTGTCATACTCCGTGTGCTGTTACTGGTGGCAGTCACTGTTCAATATCAATGGATATTTTTTAAATTTATCTACTGATGAGTTAAGTTTTGCAGTCATGTTTCCTTGCTATGCCTTGAACTTGATGTTCTTTCCTTCCAACATCCTCATCAACGCACATTTCCAATTCCGCTTCAAGTGAGACCGCTAGGCAAATCAATTGGAAAATGATATCGAATATAATTGGAAAATTATAACTTAATATATTTTAGAATTTGTTGCTTTTTACGGTCTGTGGCCATTGCAATGTTTAAATTATGACAACTGTCCTGGCTGCTACAGAACGACACCGATCACGTGAGGTGTCATGTGACGTTGGCTAGTTGCTGTTAGTTTGGACAACTTGAAGTGAATTTTTATTAAAGCGAGATCGTGGTAAAATGATATGGTTGTGACTTGTTTGTGGTTTTAAGACGTTTAAAAATATAAACGGACGAGTTGATGATGATTTTGGCAGTAAGACAGAAAATAACTATTTAAAGTCTACGATATAAATATTAAAACAAGTTTAAACGATTAAAGAGCAATTCCATCACCTCAACAGTAACAATAACAGTAACAGTAACAGTAACAGTAACAGTAACAGTAACAGTAACAGTAACAGTAACAGTAACAGTAACAGTAACAGTAACAGTAACAGTAACAGTAACAGTAACAGTAACAGTAACAGTAACAGTAACAGTAACAGTAACAGTAACAGTAACAGTAACAGTAACAGTAACAGTAACAGTAACAGTAACAGTAACAGTAACAGTAACAGTAACAGTAACAGTAACAGTAACAGTAACAGTAACAGTAACAGTAACAGTAACAGTAACAGTAACAGTAACAGTAACAGTAACAGTAACAGTAACAGTAACAGTAACAGTAACAGTAACAGTAACAGTAACAGTAACAGTAACAGTAACAGTAACAGTAACAGTAACAGTAACAGTAACAGTAACAGTAACAGTAACAGTAACAGTAACAGTAACAGTAACAGTAACAGTAACAGTAACAGTAACAGTAACAGTAACAGTAACAGTAACAGTAACAGTAACAGTAACAGTAACAGTAACAGTAACAGTAACAGTAACAGTAACAGTAACAGTAACAGTAACAGTAACAGTAACAGTAACAGTAACAGTAACAGTAACAGTAACAGTAACAGTAACAGTAACAGTAACAGTAACAGTAACAGTAACAGTAACAGTAACAGTAACAGTAACAGTAACAGTAACAGTAACAGTAACAGTAACAGTAACAGTAACAGTAACAGTAACAGTAACAGTAACAGTAACAGTAACAGTAACAGTAACAGTAACAGTAACAGTAACAGTAACAGTAACAGTAACAGTAACAGTAACAGTAACAGTAACAGTAACAGTAACAGTAACAGTAACAGTAACAGTAACAGTAACAGTAACAGTAACAGTAACAGTAACAGTAACAGTAACAGTAACAGTAACAGTAACAGTAACAGTAACAGTAACAGTAACAGTAACAGTAACAGTAACAGTAACAGTAACAGTAACAGTAACAGTAACAGTAACAGTAACAGTAACAGTAACAGTAACAGTAACAGTAACAGTAACAGTAACAGTAACAGTAACAGTAACAGTAACAGTAACAGTAACAGTAACAGTAACAGTAACAGTAACAGTAACAGTAACAGTAACAGTAACAGTAACAGTAACAGTAACAGTAACAGTAACAGTAACAGTAACAGTAACAGTAACAGTAACAGTAACAGTAACAGTAACAGTAACAGTAACAGTAACAGTAACAGTAACAGTAACAGTAACAGTAACAGTAACAGTAACAGTAACAGTAACAGTAACAGTAACAGTAACAGTAACAGTAACAGTAACAGTAACAGTAACAGTAACAGTAACAGTAACAGTAACAGTAACAGTAACAGTAACAGTAACAGTAACAGTAACAGTAACAGTAACAGTAACAGTAACAGTAACAGTAACAGTAACAGTAACAGTAACAGTAACAGTAACAGTAACAGTAACAGTAACAGTAACAGTAACAGTAACAGTAACAGTAACAGTAACAGTAACAGTAACAGTAACAGTAACAGTAACAGTAACAGTAACAGTAACAGTAACAGTAACAGTAACAGTAACAGTAACAGTAACAGTAACAGTAACAGTAACAGTAACAGTAACAGTAACAGTAACAGTAACAGTAACAGTAACAGTAACAGTAACAGTAACAGTAACAGTAACAGTAACAGTAACAGTAACAGTAACAGTAACAGTAACAGTAACAGTAACAGTAACAGTAACAGTAACAGTAACAGTAACAGTAACAGTAACAGTAACAGTAACAGTAACAGTAACAGTAACAGTAACAGTAACAGTAACAGTAACAGTAACAGTAACAGTAACAGTAACAGTAACAGTAACAGTAACAGTAACAGTAACAGTAACAGTAACAGTAACAGTAACAGTAACAGTAACAGTAACAGTAACAGTAACAGTAACAGTAACAGTAACAGTAACAGTAACAGTAACAGTAACATTAACAGTAAAAGTAACATTAACAGTAACAGTAACGGTAACAGTAACAGTAACAGTAACAGTAACAGTAACAGTAACAGTAACAGTAACAGTAACAGTAACAGTAACAGTAACAATAACAGTAACAGTAACAGTAACAGTAAAAGTAACATTAACAGTAACAGTAAAAGTAACATTAACAGTAACAGTAACAGTAACAGTAACAGTAACAGTAACAGTAACAGTAACAGTAACAGTAACAGTAACAGTAACAGTAACAGTAACAGTAACAGTAACAGTAACAGTAACAGTAACAGTAACAGTAACAGTAACAGTAACAGTAACAGTAACAGTAACAGTAACAGTAACAGTAACAGTAACAGTAACAGTAACAGTAACAGTAACAGTAACAGTAACAGTAACAGTAACAGTAACAGTAACAGTAACAGTAACAGTAACAGTAACAGTAACAGTAACAGTAACAGTAACAGTAACAGTAACAGTAACAGTAACAGTAACAGTAACAGTAACAGTAACAGTAACAGTAACAGTAACAGTAACAGTAACAGTAACAGTAACAGTAACAGTAACAGTAACAGTAACAGTAACAGTAACAGTAACAGTAACAGTAACAGTAACAGTAACAGTAACAGTAACAGTAACAGTAACAGTAACAGTAACAGTAACAGTAACAGTAACAGTAACAGTAACAGTAACAGTAACAGTAACAGTAACAGTAACAGTAACAGTAACAGTAACAGTAACAGTAACAGTAACAGTAACAGTAACAGTAACAGTAACAGTAACAGTAACAGTAACAGTAACAGTAACAGTAACAGTAACAGTAACAGTAACAGTAACAGTAACAGTAACAGTAACAGTAACAGTAACAGTAACAGTAACAGTAACAGTAACAGTAACAGTAACAGTAACAGTAACAGTAACAGTAACAGTAACAGTAACAGTAACAGTAACAGTAACAGTAACAGTAACAGTAACAGTAACAGTAACAGTAACAGTAACAGTAACAGTAACAGTAACAGTAACAGTAACAGTAACAGTAACAGTAACAGTAACAGTAACAGTAACAGTAACAGTAACAGTAACAGTAACAGTAACAGTAACAGTAACAGTAACAGTAACAGTAACAGTAACAGTAACAGTAACAGTAACAGTAACAGTAACAGTAACAGTAACAGTAACAGTAACAGTAACAGTAACAGTAACAGTAACAGTAACAGTAACAGTAACAGTAACAGTAACAGTAACAGTAACAGTAACAGTAACAGTAACAGTAACAGTAACAGTAACAGTAACAGTAACAGTAACAGTAACAGTAACAGTAACAGTAACAGTAACAGTAACAGTAACAGTAACAGTAACAGTAACAGTAACAGTAACAGTAACAGTAACAGTAACAGTAACAGTAACAGTAACAGTAACAGTAACAGTAACAGTAACAGTAACAGTAACAGTAACAGTAACAGTAACAGTAACAGTAACAGTAACAGTAACAGTAACAGTAACAGTAACAGTAACAGTAACAGTAACAGTAACAGTAACAGTAACAGTAACAGTAACAGTAACAGTAACAGTAACAGTAACAGTAACAGTAACAGTAACAGTAACAGTAACAGTAACAGTAACAGTAACAGTAACAGTAACAGTAACAGTAACAGTAACAGTAACAGTAACAGTAACAGTAACAGTAACAGTAACAGTAACAGTAACAGTAACAGTAACAGTAACAGTAACAGTAACAGTAACAGTAACAGTAACAGTAACAGTAACAGTAACAGTAACAGTAACAGTAACAGTAACAGTAACAGTAACAGTAACAGTAACAGTAACAGTAACAGTAACAGTAACAGTAACAGTAACAGTAACAGTAACAGTAACAGTAACAGTAACAGTAACAGTAACAGTAACAGTAACAGTAACAGTAACAGTAACAGTAACAGTAACAGTAACAGTAACAGTAACAGTAACAGTAACAGTAACAGTAACAGTAACAGTAACAGTAACAGTAACAGTAACAGTAACAGTAACAGTAACAGTAACAGTAACAGTAACAGTAACAGTAACAGTAACAGTAACAGTAACAGTAACAGTAACAGTAACAGTAACAGTAACAGTAACAGTAACAGTAACAGTAACAGTAACAGTAACAGTAACAGTAACAGTAACAGTAACAGTAACAGTAACAGTAACAGTAACAGTAACAGTAACAGTAACAGTAACAGTAACAGTAACAGTAACAGTAACAGTAACAGTAACAGTAACAGTAACAGTAACAGTAACATTTTTTAATTGAAATACATCTGGTTGGATGTTACCTCTCTGCAGATAATGGCAGATCTTAAAAAATGATATGTGAAGCTTCTTGAAAACATGAGCTTTAGACGTCATGGAGCATGAAGATTTCAGTTCCAGAAATCTTCAAACACTTTTGACTTACTTGATCAATCAATTGTGTACAAACTTTCAGTTACAGACTCAACACAATTTAGCATAAAAAGCTCAGTCAAAGCCCTTTCAAGGGCTAAAATGGTTTTTGTTTTTTGTTGTCTTGTATCGTATAATATAATTTTTATATCGTTAATCTGATCAAACATAACTTAACATATGCAAATTTGTGAATTTTTTTTGTTTAAAAAGTTCCTTTTAATAATTAACAACACATTTCATGTTTTTCAAGTGTTGATTTATTTGATTGATATCCCAGTTTGATGACTTTGTACAGCTTGTTGTTGAGAACATTAAAAGATTAAATCGTGTTTCGTTGAGCAGACAACCCATTCGATGTCAGTTAAGAGGAAGTTGTAACTGGCAATCACTTATTTCGGCCTGTATAAATATTTTCGGTGACTACTTTATACAGATCGCTACACTTTTGTGTGTTGTATTTTGCATGCCCGCCCTTTTTCGTAGCCATCGTACGTTTTGTATTCAGAAGTGAATGTTTTTGTGTTTTTTGCTTTTGCTTGCCGTGAAGCCTTGAACGATCATACTGACGTGAAAAATTGCCATATATTTCGCCACATCCTGCTTAAAATACGATTTTCTCACCTGAGGCAAAGTTTGTTTTCTGCATTTTATTTTCTTCATGCTCCTTTCTAGCACTCTCTGCGATCACCATGAATTCAACTAGCTTCTTCACTTTTCCATAACAGCGCAAAGCCAACAACTAAACTAAAATAAGAATAAAAAAAAAACTAAGGTCAGCAGCTACGGCTTCTCAGACTAACATAACCTAAACCAACCCAACTGCACGATATCTTGATGCAATTCGTTGAGCATGATCGCCCTCGAAAGTGTTTGGACTGTGCGCTCAGCTCAGTGAGGCACGATCAGCGAATTTACTACTACTTGTTCAACGGATGAAATGCTGAGACTTCTAAAGATCGTGGCAAGTTGGTGCGTGGTTGGGTGGACGTTGAGTAATTAAGACTGGATAACCATGCATTATCATAATAATTAGCCAAAAGGGATTTGTGTGTGTTTGTGTAAGTATAGTGTGGTAGAATGTGTTTGTTATGTCAGGATCTTGCAAATTCCTCTAGCGCCTCTGTTTCTGTCGCTGTTGCTGCTGCTGTTTTGTTATTTTTCGATCGCTTCTTGCATATCTCTGCTCGCGATCTACGGCTGGTTGCAATTCGGCTGTTGTTATTCTCGGTGCTGTGTTTGGATCATGAGTAATTTGCTTATACAACAATCTAGTCTTAAATTACCCCGCCAGTCATATTTTCACTCATCTCTGCGGCTGACTGCTGATTGTTGAGTGTGTGGAGCACACCGCTTCACTTGATCAGATTAGTTAAAATAAAAACAGTACAAACTTCGGTGGAAGTTTGCCGTTTGTGTCCTCATGTAACATATTTATTACATATGCAACACTCACCACCAACTTTATTCTTGTTGTTGTTCTTGTTGTTGGCAGATCACAATCGACATAAACGATCAGTGAGTGGTGCCAGCTTATTTAAATGTCGGTGAATTTGTGCAACCCTTTGTTATAAATATTTTGTCGTATATTTTTTTTTTTTTGTATTTCTGATGTCGAACAGATTCGTTCAGCTTTAAATTAACCCAAAAGCAATGAAATTCCTTGAAGATCATCATAGGATGTGATCTGATGCAAATTAGTTCGTATGCTTGGACAATGAACATCGTCAAATTAAGGGCCAACAGTTGCAGTCTTGTAAGTATGATATTTTAATAAGTTTAAAAAGAAAAATATGAATATGACTTGTTAAATAAGTTTTGCTGTCCTTGTTTTGATGGTATTGAATCCAACTTACTAGGAAATTTTATAAAAAATATTGTTGAATATATATATTCTCTTATTAATTGATATTGCTTTAAAATTTTATTAATTCCTAGCTGCATATCCTTGCATTCCCTTTCTTGCTTAAAGTTAAAGTAAGTTTAGAGCTTAAAGACTTGATATAGCTTGTACCAAAACAGTTGAGAATATACTGCGCAGGAACAGAATAAAACCTCCTTAAAGAAAATTGAAAACAAAACGTATTCAATATTTTATAGATGTATACCATAGACATGAATGAATTAAAAGCTCAAGGCACGATTCAGTCAATGAGAAGTCAAAAACTTTTTTTAAAATATATTTTAAGTAAGATTAATATTTTATCCATCACAAATTTTTTTAAATATGTTCATACCTATTGTAATAATCTCGAATTTAATTTTATTTGAGTTAATAATTTTATGTTTAAGTTATCTGTTTGGTTTTATGGCAAAAGACAAATAAAATTACTCACTAGCATAATTTTAAAATATTTCTACGACATATTTTTTAAAAGACTGTGACATGAAAACTTCTTATTTTGTAACTCTTTTTAAAAATGTCCTTTAGGAAGTAATCTAATTGCATATTAGAGTGATTTGGTCTAAAAAAAAAAAGTTTCGAAAAGTGCACATGAAAAGTGTGAAAAACTATATTTATGAAACTAAAGAACAACCTCCAAAATGGCTCCAAAATTACCCTTTTTCCATAACTTATCCTTTTATATCCCATCTAAGAACATGATTTATCGTTAAAAAGGGCTTACTAGAACTACTAGAACAAAAAAATCATGTTTACCGGGCTAAGTCGAGGTATACCTTGACCAGTTAAATATGACATCGAAAGTCCATAAGATCCGAAAGTAAAATGTAGGTATTACTAGTTCAGCCCTTATTAATAGTACATTGTTTCTTAAGATTGGACATAAAATGCATAAAAATAAAAATAAATTGGTCATTTCAGCCCTTGAATGGGCTTTGACCGAGCTTCTTATGATCAATTGTGTTGTGTGTGTTATTAAATGTTTGCACACAATTGACAAAGAACTGTACCAACATGTTGTATGACGACTCCGAACGGCTAAAGTTCATGTTCTCAAGAAGCTTTACATGGCATTATTTACTCTCTGAGGTTTGCTATTGTCTGCAGAGAGGTGGTGACCGATCAGAAAAAATGATTTTATTGAAAAATTTTTTTGCCGCGACTGGGAATCGAACTCAGGCTTCGAGCATGCTAAGCCACACACTTAACCTGCATGCCACGGTCACAAAATCTATAGTTGTGAAAAATACCACTTTGGAGGTTTTTCCGGTTGTCATAAAATTTTTATTTTGTTTTTGGAGTTGTCTCGAAGTTATATAAAATATTTCATAAATTTTGATATGCAAATCAAATCTATACAGTAAGATAGTAAATTTCCATTAGAGTAGACTTCAGTAAGCTCTCAGTAGCTGAGTGTTTTGGCTGCAGAGATACGCCGAAACAGCACCGAGCAGCTGAAAAAATTGATAGGAAAAAAGTAAAAAGACGAAAGAAGCTGATTTGTCTAAGAAATCGATATAGATAGATTCAAGACGTAAGAAAAGAGAAAGTCGAAGATGGGGAGACATTGATTTTTATCAAAACTTAACCCTCTAACCGGCAAGACCGTCAAAAGACGGTCTTTCATTTTTTACCTCTAGAGCGAATTATGCATTTTTTTGCAATGCAAACTAGCGAAAAGCATAATTGTTGTTGTTTACTTAACAATTTAATAATCATATGATTGCACTCCAACCACGCGGTGGAGATCAGTTATTAGTTATGTGCGAGCAATCAGTCAAATAGCATTAGAAATTATTTGGTTTTTTTTTGTTCTTTTCGTTTGACAAAAAAACACATCCAAAATTAAGTGCTCATCTCAATATTTTCAGGGTAAGTAGTTAAAACGTTTTATTTGAAATGTATAATGAAGATGAAGTGAAAAAATAGTTGAAAGTGTGTTATAGAAACAAAAAAAGCAAGACCGTCACTTGACGGTCTTGCCGGCTTACGTGTAAAAAAATTCCCCGTATTATTGCATATTATATGCATTATTCAAATATTCTCCCCCTCTAATTTTTATTTACTTTTTATGTGAAGATGGATCGTACTCAGCGTTATCAAATAGAAAAATAAATTTAAATAAATTATCTGATGAGTATATTCGGGAATTCACAGATTCAGTGGAAAGCGAAGTTGAAGCATATAGTAGTGACGATAGTCTGGTCGACCCAGATTATGTTGTCGATAATATTGAGCCCGATAGTTCAGAAGAACTGGCAATTGAACAATGCATCAATGACATGAATCAAGCTGAGAATACTGATGCATTTATTACAGAGGCAATAAATATATCATTTAATACCAGTTCAATCGATCAGCCATCAGCATCTTCAGCATTCGTCAAAATACCAAACGAACAAACAATCGAAGTGGTGAGTGAAGCAGTCGAAGTCGGTAATGAAGCATTTGACCCACAGGAACCGACTACATCAACTCCATCATTCGTACCAAGCAAACAATTCAAACCACCCAAAAGACCCCGATCTCCACTACCAACTACTCCACTTCCAAGCTACCGACTGACAAAGAAGTCAACAAAGAAGAAAGAGGATATTGCGTGGAATACTTGACCTCAATGTACGGGATTGATGTGAACACCGTTCTGTGGAAGGACAACAAGTGTGTGCGGCTAGCGTCTACATATGTCGGCATTGAACCTTTTTCCAAATCAAATCCCGACAAAAAAGACGCGAAAGCAGCTCGGTGCGATAGAAAACTTAAGAAATACATCGAAATCAGCTGCCCGCAAATCATTCGTGAATATAATGCTCACATGGGTGGGGTTGATCTGATGGATGGCCTCATGGGCCGGTACCATATCCGAGCTAAAAGTCGAAATATTATGATTAGACTTTTCCACCATTTCGTGGATATGGCAGCCACAAATGCATATATCTTATCCAAACGTATTCGTTCAGAGAATCTCACTGATTCCAACAATGTGGACAAAGAAAAAGAGCATTTACAGCTTCCACAATTCCGTGAGGAAATTGCTGCTGGACTCGTTTCTTTCAAAGCAAAAAGGCCTAAAGGTCGACCACTATCATCTTCCGAACGATCAGTGTCACCACAGCCTGGCACATCAGGTATTGGAAAAAGAGCTGTGCATAAGGTCGCTGATATTCGATTCGATGGTGAAGATCATTTCCCGAAATCGATGGATAAACAAGGGAAAAAAGATGCAAACATTGCAAAAAATCCGATACACAAATGTTTTGTATCAAATACGAATTAAATTTATGTTGCACAGCCGATAAAAATTGTTTTTGTTTGACTACCATCAACAAAAATAATTATAAATCATATCATTATTATCAAAAATAAAATCTTCTATACCTCTTTTTCTTATTTAAAATTGCTCGATACAAAATTGTCTACCTGTGTCATATTTTATATATAAACCGGCAAGACCGTCAAAAGACGGTCTTCAGTATTTCGCACCTGGCGACCCTCAGAGATAAGATTTTTACCTGCAAATTTGGATTTTAAATTCTTTTGTCATTATAAACTAGTAAAAAAATATCAGATGAATCTGACAGCTTTTACGATGTTGCCGGTTAGAGGGTTAAGACTGTCCCAGAAATAACGGTCCTTTTATTTTTTTTTTATTGTAAAAAAACCAATGATATTTTTTTAAAAATTCTTTCAGTTTGTTATTAAGTCAACATTACAAAATAAATGAAAATTTTATTTACACTGAAAAACATACAGTTAAAAAAAAAACTCGCGTGTAGCAACTTACACGTGGCAGAAGTGAAATTTCTTTAACAGTAAGAAATTAGAGAGATTTTAGTGTGAAATAGAGAGCGAAAGTATCTGAAAAGAAATTCAATCAATACGAAATGCAATAATTATTTGTTGATTCAATATTTGCATCCAGGGACCGTACCGGCGATGGTTTTTGTCGAAAGTGTCACATATTAACTTTTATCTCTTAATTTTTATTTTTTCCGACAAAAATAACAGTTTTTGTGCCTTATAGTTTTTTTGTGCAAAAATAACAGTTATTTTCTGCCGTTTATTTTTTCGGTCAAAAATATCAGGTAATTTATATTTGTTCAAGTCATTTTACCGATAAAAAGATTTTGATATTATTATTTTCATCTCATCGGTGAGACATTTTACACATGGTGTCAACAGTGCAATCTGCCAAGCAGCTTTTAAGAAAACACAAATTGCTTGATATTTTTGACCAAAAAAATTAAGGTCACAAAATAACTGCTATTTTTGACCGATAAAATAAAAGTCAAAAGTAACCTTAATTTTTCCTCGAAATATACTAGGCAAGAAATTAACTTTTAAAGAATCAGTTTCAAATTTAAAAGCGACTTAATATTCGTGAGGCTGAGGACATTTGTAACATAATGGTATATTTGAAAAAGTCTTTCAACATTTTTTTTCATTTGATAATTGTAAAATAACAGTTATTTTCGGTACTTGTTTTAGTTCAGTTGGGGTTTTAGTTGCTTTCGAATGTCTTCTCATCTTTGTCACTTTTTGAATGTTGGATTGCATTTGCATAGTACTCTTTGAAGGAGCCTCCGAAAGCAGAAGCAAATCTTGTTCATTATTACCTCCTGCTTCCTGATCATAATAATTGCTATGTTGATAGAGGGCCTCATAAAGCAGCGAGCGTTGATTGTTGAGTGTATAAATTTGGTTGGCTTTAAAATGTTGTTGAGATGATGGCTGAGTTCCAAAATACATTTTTACAAAGCATCAGTGTGTTTTTTTAGGGATTGGTTCTTTGTAGATTCACCAAAATACACTGATGTTTCGTAAAAATGCATTTTGAAACTCAGCCGTTGTTGCAATCACCTTACCTTTATCATTAGTTGCAGACCCAGCTGCGGCTATATTCTTAAGAGCTCTAATTCGCTCTCTATATTCACGAACGCGTTCTGCTCCTGTTTTAGCTATTTTTCTATTTTTTTTTCCGTGCATACTTGTAGGATGAAAATTTATGTTACGGTTATGTTAATAATGTAATGTTAATGTTAATGTAATGTTAATGTTAATTATGTTATTTTCAGTATGTTACGCGTTCAGTTTTAATTACATTTTTTTTTGACTATTTATCATGTGCCTACGTGGCGTTAAGGAATATATTCTGACTCTTAAGCAACGATGTTCGGGGTTCAATTCTCGGCAGCGGCAATAATTTTTTTAAATTTTCATATGAATTGAAAACGTTAGCCTAGCGTCACGAATAAGAGACCTTGAAATTTCACTCGCCGCTAAAGAAGTTTCACTTCAAAAATTATGCACTTTTTGATTTTGGTTTTCGGTAAAAAACCTCCATTAGGTTTCGTTGACCTTTCGTTGACCTTAGTGTATGCCCGACGCCATTTATGTCGAAATATTTCGATGTTGTTTGTTTGGTCTTCTTAAGATTTATTTTCATTAAAGCCCAATATCTTTCGATTGGACGAAGTTGGGGGCAATTCGGAGAATTGGTTTCTCTTAGTACAACAGTGATATTATTGGCTTGGTAACAATCCATCGTTCTCTGGGCGTAGTGACATGTTGCTAGGTCAGGCCAAAATAGTACTGAACCTTGGTGCTGACGTATAAAAGGCAGCAAACGCCGCTCCAGACACTCTCTGATGTAAATTTCAGTGTTGATTTTGCGATTTGTCACAAATTCCTTACTTCGAAGGCTACATTTGCAAATGGCCTGCCACACCATGTATTTCTTTGGAAATTTGGTATGATTTTCGATGGTAAATTTAGAGGATGCTCCACCCCTTCTAACTGCAGTATAATATCCGTGTCGAGGTAACTGCTTGAAATCCGCTTTGAAGTACGTTTCATCTTCCATGATCACGCAATGAAAATTTGGGCAGGTAATCGCGATACAGTTTTCGAGCCCTCCTATTGGCTTCGGCGTCCTTTTCTTCTGACCTTTCAGGCACTTTTTGTACTTTATAGCTCTTTAGGTTGTCAAATTTTTTAATTCGTTAAATACTTGACTTCGATGTTCGCGCTTTTGCTGCCATATAACGAACCGAAGTGCCTGGATTCTGAGTAAACAGCCGCTTAACGTTCTGGGCCACCGCTTGGTTCGCTTGACCACTTTATCTCCCTGAGCCTGGCGTTTTCATATAGGGGGCAAGCTGTTTGTATCGTTTTATGGTACTTCCGACAGTTTTTACCCCAAGGACAGTTATTTCTGGGACAGTCTTTATGTGATTATGTTTACGAGAACCAGATTGTATGACTAACGTCCCGCTAAAAAACTATTCTTGCCCAATTTAATGCCCCACAAACGCAAACTTAAATTGTAAATGACTGCAAAAATGTGATATCCTTAGACGGTTCGGCTCCAAGGTAGTGCTAAATGTGGGCCGAAAAATCGGCAAAAGTTATAGCAAAATGTAGATGACCAAAATGACCTGTTCTTATCATCATATTGGAGTACAAGTCATTTTAAGGAACTATAAATGAATTTTTGGCTCACATCTTATGAACAATTCTTGTTGTCCTTGTATTTGTACATGAATTATAAGAATTGCGGTAACTAAACTAATAAATTAGTTCACGTTTTCCTAGTATATGTGCTATACATTATATTCATGCATTTTTGTCACATATCTCATGAATTTTTCTTGTTCACCTACACTCAGAAAAAAGTGTCTCGGAATATTATAAAAGAGGCTATTCTTTTGTTAGAGGCTATTAGAGGCTATTCTTTAGAGAATGCTATTCTCTAATTGCGATACTTAAAATTCTCTAAAAATGTTAAAATGTTCCATGAAATAGAAAAATATATTGTTTTTAGAGAAAAATACTTTTTTTTTTGAGAAAATATTTGTTTTTATTGAAGAAAACACCTCTCATAGTGAATTTTTTATCAAAATATAAGAAAAGTTTTTCATTTTCAATAAAATTTCTCTATAAATGAGAAATTTTTTGTGCGAGAAAAATACTTATCATTATTAGAGACATTGAAATATTTCCATTTCCTAGAAGTAAAGAAATATTTCTTCGAAAATGTGAAAATTTATTCTAAGTAATTGAAGAAATTTTATTTGAAAAAGAGAAAATTGCTATTATCAAAAATAGAAAAATTTTTTACCGGAGCAAGGTATGTGTTTTTTTCTCAGTGTAGTATTTCTACATGAATTTTCAGAATTTTTTTCATAAAAAATAAATTTTTATTCAAATTTATTTATTCATGTATCTTGTGCGTAGACTTTATAAACTTTAAACGATAGGCATGTACAATAGGGCGTATCGAATTACATTTTTTTTTCGAATTTCACATTCTAAGAGGTCTCAAAAGCTTCACGTGGTTGTCAAGATCTGCCAAAAAAAATTGTATGAAAATAAAAGGACATCTTCCTGCCCCGCAAGGGCAAAGTAGTTTTTTAAGAAAAATTGTAAAAAATAACGATCTTAAAATGCTTTGATTTTTGTAAAAAAAACTACATTTGTCTAAAGGAAAAAATTTAAATGCAGTTTAACTAGCAATATCTTACCGAACACGATGATACTCACGATTTTTACTCACAGTATCGTGTTTGAAGGATATTCGAAGCAAAAGTTATACTCGAGATGGCACATAACTTTTGATTGTAACCATTGAGTCTAAATTTTGATGGCATCGATTGTAATGTTGGCGTATTTCTTAAATATGATGAATTAATAATTTGCATAATTTTTGCATTTGTATTCTCTTGTTTTAGAGAAATGTATACTAGAACGCTATTTTTTAACTTTTTCAAAAAAATTAATATTAGATTTTATATCACGGGCATAAGAAGTGGTGTCGAAGATAATTTTCTCAATTTGGATTTTTCAAATATTTCTGTACATGACCCTACCTTAAAATATGTATTTAATATGCCAGGCTTAGACCACGATTTTTTTTTTTATATTTTAATATTTACAAAAATTTTACTTCGTTCCATCAAATTTCTCAATTTGAGTTATATCTTCTTTATGGTTATAATATCGTGAAAATACATTTTATGCCATTCAGTCGGTCTCAGAAGACTAAAAAACTGTTTTTAAAATGTGTTTTAATGAAATTATAACCATAAAGGGGACATAACTCAAATTGAGAAATTTGATGCTAGGAAATAACTTTTTTTTAAAATATCGAAATAGAAAAAAAAATCGTGGTCTTAAGCTGATATACTAAATAAATATTTTTAGGCAGTATCATGTTCAGAAATTTTCAAAAAACTCAAATTAAGACGATTATCTTCGACACCACTTCTGAATCACTTAACATAAAATCTTATATTCATTTTTTTGAAAAAGTTAAAAAATTGCGTTCTAGTATACATTTCTAAAAAACAAGAGAATACAAATGCAAAAACTATGCAAATTATTAATTCATGTTATTTATGAATTACATCAACACTATAAACAGTACCACCAAAATTTATAACTAATGCTTACAATCAAAAGTCTTGTGCTATCCCAAGTACAACTTTCGCTTCGAATATCCTTCATACATGATACTGTTGGTAAAAATCATGAGTAGCACCGTGTGTAGCAAGAAATTGTTAGTTGAACTGCATTATTACTTTTGCTTCAAGACATGTATGGGTTTTCTGAAAAAAATTAAAGCATTTTAAGATCGTTATTTTTTATTGTTTTTCCCAAAAAACAACTTAGTCCTTGCGGGGCAGGAAGATGTCCTTTAAATTTTATAAAATTTTTTTTTGGGTGATCTTGACAAGCCTATGCAACTTTTGAGACCTCTAAGAATACGATCTAAATTTTTCGATACGGCCTAATGTACAATATTCATGTTTTCATGTTTTTTTTTTTTTTTTTTTGTGTATATTGTAGGTACATTGTTATCATGAATAGTTCATGTAACTCATATAATTGAGTATTGAACCAAATTTCATGAATGCAATGCATAGAGGTCATGCACAAATTCATAATTATTGTGTTATTTTTTGGTTTAGTGTACCTCTATTTGTGCAGTTGTTTTCAAACAATGATTTTTATGTTTAAAATTGTAAAAATAACTGCTATTTTTGGACCACATGTTATATATTTGGCAGAGGTGCTCGTGATTGCTAAGTGTGTGGTGTGTGAGCCAATGAATACCGAGTTCAACCTTTACCTCAGGCAAAAGCTTTTTTAAATAGAAATACATTTTTCTGTTTGGACGTCATCACTTTGTGTCGGCATTAAAAAAAAAGTGGCTTCAGTTCTCTATCACTTATGCACAAACACTAAATAACACACACAGCCCAAATAAATTTTTTAGATATAAATACACTGATGTCAATACCCGATTAAAAACAAGTTTCAAAAGGACATACTTTTTCTTGTAAGTACTTGTGATAAATGTTTAATTACAAATGCTTTCTACTAATTGCATATTTTCTAACCTAAATTTTTTTTACAGAAACTCAGTTATTCTATTTTATTCTTCAACGCTCTGACGTTTAAAAAACAGAATATTTTGGCTTAAAAAATTCTGGGAAGAGTTTAGAAAATAGCAAGTTATGAGCTTAAATGCCACAAAATTTTCTTCCAAGTTATAAAGTTATTAAAAATCAGTCATATATAGGTCAATATTTTCATACATAATTAAAAATAAACAATTTTTTTTTTGGCAAACGACTGATTGCTTTCATAAAAAAAAAAATTTTTAAATGAAAAAGTTGCATACATTAAATGAACCACTAATTTAAATTGAAAAAATAAAACAACATTTCATGAACGCGTGGCTTGAGACAACGCGCACTGAAGTGCGACGAACGATCTTTGCGCAACAGCACCAGCACCATTCTTTAAGCAGCTGTCACTTAGATGTCACTTTCGATTTTCTGTTTTTTTCTCTGGCTTATCTGTACATTCGGTACACTCAAGGGCACAACAAAGAAGGACACGCTTTTGTTTGTGGCACACTGTGAGAATCGGGAATTTGAGAATCTGCCTTATAGCAAGTTCTACATTGGCCGACTGTGCTGTTTGTACTTCCTCTTCTTCATGCACCGCCCACTCGTGCGGTACGCATGCTGAGCTGCTGTCAATTCATTCAGAAACCAGCGCTGAATTAATACGGCCGCCACAGCCCTAACATCAGCTTGACTGCGAGCCATCATTTATGTGGCGAGTTAGTTCCACTTGTTGGTTAATTCAACAAATGTCTGCTGGAGCTGGGGGTAAAAAAAAATTGTATTTCTTTCATGGCCTCTTTTCAGTTACTGGCTGACTGACTGACTGAGTTGTGTTGCTTTTTAACTTGTGCTTCTCTCTCTCTGCCGCGAAAGTGACAGCCGTAGTGCTAACAAGTGTCCGAAAAAGTGTAAACAGCTTGGAGTGACATTTGAAGTGATTGTTTTTTTTTTTTGTTCACTTGTGAATTCAGGGGCCTTACTCTGTAACGCGATTCGAAAGTTAAATTGTTCGAATTCGAAAATTTGATACTCTGCAATTCGACTTTCGCATTAAATATTTTGACATTTCTTCTGTATTTTCACACAGATTTTCGCATTTTTAACTTTAAAAAGTCAGTTATGCTATCTTTAACTGAATATTTCATGAAACGATAAGTTAAGTCACTATCACTAATGCGAAAGAGTAACATATTGAAATTTTACTTTCGAATCGCATTTAATTTTCGAATCGCATTGCCTTTCGAATCGGGTTACAGAGTAAGGCCCCAGTTGTGAAACTTTTGCATTATTTTTTTTAATGTTTTGCTCACATTGCAAATATAAGCCTAAAAGAGAAACAAAAATGTTGAGCTACATTGTTTTTTAAAGCTATAGGGTTGACTTTTTTATTAATAGTTGAAATGTTTTTTTTTTTAACTTTCAATGTTACTTCCAATCTTAAGTGAACAATGCGAACACAATAGGTGTTCATTTCGGCAGCCAAGAGAGGAAATTCAATTTATTCAACAGTGTTGCTTTATTGTGGCTGCTTCTCACACCCGCTGATAACACGTTGTTCTTAAGGGCTCAACTTAACTGTAAAAACCCATAAATTCAATTACTTTGAACATTTCTTTTTATGTTTTTTTTTATTTGGTATTTTTTTTTTGTTGTTGTTTTTTCAACTCTCTTTCTTGCTCTGTCTCTCTCGCTGATAGTCATTAAAATTTCCATTTTTCTCGAATTAATCACAACTAAAAATAACGCTACATGTAGCACCTATAGACCACATCATTCGGTTTTTGGGTAACAAAAACAAAACAAACCTTCTTCGAACACAAACACAAATACTAAAAAAAAAAAAAAAACAAATAATAAAATCAACAAATAACAAAAGCCAAGCACAGCGCAACAAGTTAACTTAAGATAAATGGCCCACATCGCAGTGTGCGCCTGCCTGCACGATAAGGTCCAAGCAGCACAGCCACAAGCAGCGGCGGCACAGGTTGAGGCTCTAAAATTAGAGCCCAGCGTTCAAATCAAACTAACGACCCAGCAACAACAAAAACAACAGCAACCAAAGAAACTAAATCTCAATAAGTAAGCAACAACAATAACAACCAAAATAAAACACTTACAAATCAAAAAGCGAACCATGAAGTACAAATCCACCAAGAACAACAACAACAACAACAACAACAATCAACTAAAAGCAATTCGAACTGTTTTGAGCTCGAATTAATTTCGTTGGCAGAACATGTTGGTTCCGCTTCTTGCATCGCTGGTTTTTTGATGAAATTGGTTCTTATTTATTTGGTCGGATTAATTCTTAAGTAGTTTTTTGGTTTTTTCATTTTTTTTTTTTTTGTTCAACAGATTTAATAAATTCATTGAGCTTCTTGTGGTCTCACACTAATTGCGGTCAATAGATCATCAATTCGAATAGTTTTTTCTACCACCGATCAAAACCGGCTGACTGAATTTTGTGTCAACCAATGAAACTCGTCAATGCCACGAAGAAATTTTTAAGCATTATTTTTAAAAATGAAGTTATCAACGGGAAATTTATTAGTGCACGGAAATGCAAAACCAATTAAAATACTAAATTATTTTACTTGTTAAATTACTAGCATAACTATTTAAGACAAATTTTTTTACATATATCCTGAAATTTGTAAACATTTGTAAGAATTATAAAAATTATAATAATTATATATTATAATTTTTTTAATTATATATATGCAGTTCGTTCGTTTTTCCCCGTATAATTCATGGGGAAAAACGAACTGCAATAGCCAGCGTTTGAAATTGCTATTTTCAATGTGGCTGTGAAAATAATTATACATTGTGTAATTAGAAAATCACAACAAAAATAGTGTTGATACTTCTGTTAGAATTGGCATTATTGTTTATTCTTTTATGAGCTTTAAAGTTCCTCAAAATCAATTCGAGGCCTTCCAAGGATTTGTAGGAATATTTTTTTTTTATTTTGGAAAAAAATAATTGGTCTCTTTTAAACAAAAAAAGTGTGCGTGTCAGCTACGACGCGCGATTGGAGTTTACTTCTTATTGATTGCCTTGGAATTTTATATAATCATATACAATAGGCAAAGTGATTAAATATATAAACTCATTATGCATTAACAGTAAACATTATTAATTTCATTACCAAAATGTAATGTCGTAACCACAACTGAGGCAGTAAAATTTAAATAACTAAAACTCGAAAAGTAAAAAATTGAAGCACAATTTTTTAAAAATTGTGATGATTGAACAAAATCTAGACGTCCCCAGTGTTCTTCCAAAAAACTAAATATAAATTAAGGTTTTCTCTCAAAAATGTTATTTTAATATGAAATTCATTAAAGTTTCAATGACCCAGCCTAAACCTCAGATAGTCCAGTTACATCCGCTTGGCCATAGAATCATCCATTTATGTCTAAATGCTTCGTAGAATTCATAAAAGTGACAATGACCTCAGATAATCCCATTGCATCCGATTGGCCATAGAATCATCCATTTTGGCCCAAATGTTCCTTGGAACACACAAAAGACACAATGACCCGCTTGTGACCTCAGATAATCCCATTGCATCCGATTGGCCATAGAATCACCCATTTTGGTCCAAATGTTCCTTGGAACCCACAAAAAACACAATGACCCGCTTGTGACCTCAGATAATCCCATTGCATCCGATTGGCCATAGAATCACCCATTTTGGTAGAAATGTTCCATGGAACCCATAAGAGTTCCACTGACCCATCTATGATCTCAGATAATCCCATTGCATCCGTTTGGCCATAGAATCACCCATTTTGGTCCAAATGTTCCATGGAACCCATAAAAGTTCCAATGACCCGTCTATGACCTTAGATAATCCCATTGCATGCGATTGGCCATAGAATAACCCATTTTGGTCCAAATGTTCCATGGGACCATTAAAAGTTCCAATGACCCGCCTTTGACCTCAGATAATCCCATTGCATCCGATTGGCCATAGAATCACCCATTTTGGTCCAAATGTTCCATGGAACCCATAATAGTTCCAATGACCCGCCTATGACCTCAGATAATCCCATTGCATCCGATTGGCCATAGAATCACCCATTTTGGTCCAAATGTTCCATGGAACCCATAAAAGTTCCAATGACCCGCCTATGACCTCAGATAATCCCATTGCATCCGATTGGCCATAGAATCACCCATTTTGGTCCAAATGTTCCATGGAACCCATAAAAGTTCCAATGACCCGCCTATGACCTCAGATAATCCCATTGCATCCGATTGGCCATAGAATCACCCATTTTGGTCCAAATGTTCCATGGAACCCATAAAAGTTCCAATGACCCGCCTATGACCTCAGATAATCCCATTGCATCCGTTTGGCCATAGAATCACCTATTTTGGTCCAAATGTTCCATGGAACCCATAAAAGTTCCAATGACCCGCCTATGACCTCAGAAATTCCCATTGCATCCGATTGGCCATAGAATCACCCATTTTGGTCCAAATGTTCCATGGAACCCATAAAAGTTCCAATGACCCGCCTATGACCTCAGATAATCCCATTGCATCCGATTGGCCATAGAATCACCCATTTTGGTCCAAATGTTCCATGGAACCCATAAAAGTTCCAATGACCCGCCTATGACCTCAGATAATCCCATTGCATCCGTTTGGCCATAGAATCATCCATTTTGGTCCAAATGTTCCATGGAACGCATAAAAGTTCCAATGACCCGCCTATGACCTCAGATAATCCCATTGCATCCGATTGGCCATAGAATCACCCATTTTGGTCCAACTGTTCCATGGAATCCATAAAAGTTCCAATGACCCGCCCATGACCTCAGATAATCCCATTGCATCCGATTGGCCATAGAATCACCTATTTTGGTCCAAATGTTCCATGGAACCCATAAAAGTTCCAATGACCCGCCTATGACCTCAGAAATTCCCATTGCATCCGATTGGCCATAGAATCACCCATTTTGGTCCAAATGTTCCATGGAACCCATAAAAGTTCCAATGACCCGCCTATGACCTCAGATAATCCCATTGCATCCGATTGGCCATAGAATCACCCATTTTGGTCCAAATGTTCCATGGAACCCATAAAAGTTCCAATGACCCGCCTATGACCTCAGATAATCCCATTGCATCCGTTTGGCCATAGAATCACCTATTTTGGTCCAAATGTTCCATGGAACCCATAAAAGTTCCAATGACCCGCCTATGACCTCAGAAATTCCCATTGCATCCGATTGGCCATAGAATCACCCATTTTGGTCCAAATGTTCCATGGAACCCATAAAAGTTCCAATGACCCGCCTATGACCTCAGATAATCCCATTGCATCCGATTGGCCATAGAATCACCCATTTTGGTCCAAATGTTCCATGGAACCCATAAAAGTTCCAATGACCCGCCTATGACCTCAGATAATCCCATTGCATCCGATTGGCCATAGAATCACCCATTTTGGTCCAAATGTTCCATGGAACCCATAATAGTTCCAATGACCCGCCTATGACCTCAGATAATCCCATTGCATCCGTTTGGCCATAGAATCATCCATTTTGGTCCAAATGTTCCATGGAACGCATAAAAGTTCCAATGACCCGCCTATGACCTCAGATAATCCCATTGCATCCGATTGGCCATAGAATCACCCATTTTGGTCCAAATGTTCCATGGAACCCATAAAAGTTCCAATGACCCGCCTATGACCTCAGATAATCCCATTGCATCCGATTGGCCATAGAATCACCCATTTTGGTCCAAATGTTCCATGGAACCCATAAAAGTTCCAATGACCCGCCTATGACCTCAGATAATCCCATTGCATCCGATTGGCCATAGAATCACCCATTTTGGTCCAAATGTTCCATGGAACCCATAATAGTTCCAATGACCCGCCTATGACCTCAGATAATCCCATTGCATCCGTTTGGCCATAGAATCATCCATTTTGGTCCAAATGTTCCATGGAACGCATAAAAGTTCCAATGACCCGCCTATGACCTCAGATAATCCCATTGCATCCGATTGGCCATAGAATCACCCATTTTGGTCCAAATGTTCCATGGAACCCATAAAAGTTCCAATGACCCGCCTATGACCTCAGATAATCCCATTGCATCCGATTGGCCATAGAATCACCCATTTTGGTCCAACTGTTCCATGGAATCCATAAAAGTTCCAATGACCCGCCCATGACCTCAGATAATCCCATTGCATCCGATTGGCCATAGAATCACCCATTTTGGTCCAAATGTTCCATGGAACCCATAAAAGTTCCAATGACCCGCCTATGACCTCAGAAATTCCCATTGCATCCGATTGGCCATAGAATCACCCATTTTGGTCCAAATGTTCCATGGAACCCATAAAAGTTCCAATGACCCGCCTATGACCTCAGATAATCCCATTGCATCCAATTGGCCATAGAATCACCCATTTTGGACCAAATGTTCCATGGAACCCATAAAAGTTCCAATGACCTGCCTATGACCTCAGATAATTCCATTGCATCCGATTGGCCATAGAATCACCCATTTTGGTCCAAATGTTCCATGGAACCCATAATAGTTCCAATGACCCGCCTATGACTTCACATAATCCCATTGCATCCGATTGGCCATAGAATCACTCATTTTGGTTCAAATGTTCCATGGAACCCATAAAAGTTCCAATGACCCGCCTATGACCTCAGATAATCCCATTGCATCCAATTGGCCATAGAATCACCCATTTTGGACCAAATGTTCCATGGAACCCATAAAAGTTCCAATGACCTGCCTATGACCTCAGATAATCCCATTGCATCCGATTGGCCATAGAATCACCCATTTTGGTCCAAATGTTCCATGGAACCCATAATAGTTCCAATGACCCGCCTATGACCTCAGATAATCCCATTGCATCCGATTGGCCATAGAATCACCCATTTTGGTCCAAATGTTCCATGGAACCCATAAAAGTTCCAATGACCCGCCTATGACCTCAGATAATCCCATTGCATCCGTTTGGCCATAGAATCATCCACTTTGGTCCAAATGTTCCATGGAACCCATAAAAGTTCCAATGACCCACCTATGACCTCAGATAATCCCATTGCATCCTATTGGCCATAGAATCACCCATTTTGGTCCAAATGTTCCATGGAACCCATAATAGTTCCAATGACCCGCCTATGACTTCACATAATCCCATTGCATCCGATTGGCCATAGAATCACTCATTTTGGTTCAAATGTTCCATGGAACCCATAAAAGTTCCAATGACCCGCTTGTGACCTCAGATAATCCCATTGCATCCGATTGGCCATAGAATCACCCATTTTGGTCCAAATGTTCCTTGGAACCCACAAAAGACACAATGACCCGCCCATGACCTCAGATAATCCCATTGCATCCGTTTGGCCATAGAATCACCCATTTTGGTCCAAATGTTCCTTGGAACCCACAAAAGACACAATGACCCGCTTGTGACCTCAGATAATCCTATTGCATCCGATTGGCCATAGAATCATCCATTTTGGTCTAAATGTTCCATGGAACCCATAAAAGTTGCAATGACCCATCTCTGACCTCAGATAATCCTATTGCATCCGATTGTCCATAGAATCATCCATTTTGGTCCAAATGTTGCTTCAACCAATAAAAGTTCCAATGACTCCCCTGTCACCTCCATGGAATCCATGGAATCCATTAAATTGCTAATGACCCGCCTGTGACCTTGATTGCCATAGAATCATCCACTTTTGTCCAAATTCTCCATGGAATCCATTAAAGTGCCAATGATCTTCCTGTGACCTTGATAATTCCATTGCATTCGATTGGCCAAGCATAACGCAAAAATAGTTGAAAATTCAACCATAACGCAGAAAATAGTTGAAAATTCAAACGTAACGAAAAAAAGTTGAAAATTCAAGCATAACGCAAAAAATAGTTGAAAATTCAAACGTAACGAAAAATAGTTGAAATTTGACTTTACCCCCTAATATAATTTCTTTTCATGCAAATCGATTCTAAAGGAGTAAACTCCAAAAACAGCGATATGTCATTCAATATGATCAGACTTTTAATACCGAAGATATGATGAAAATGAAAAAAGGGAGCCCTACGTTCGGCAAAAAAATTTTCAAAAATTTTTTAAAAATAGTTCTGCTTGAAATTTCGATATACTTCCTGGGCAAAAGATTAATGATATTTTAAGAGCTTAATTTTTTTGATATAAGGATGGTACATTAGGATGGTAGGAACTGAGATCTGGAGGGTAAGTACTAGAACTATGACTCTAAAAAAGTACCCGAGTACCTTCTTGTCGAAAAAAGTACTCTGGTACAGTGGCGTAGCTAGGGTTGGTCGCACCCGGGGCGGAAACTAAATTGTGCACCCCTATAGAAGATTTTTTTTATAAAATAAGGCGATGAATCTTACTACATATTTTCGGATCAACCTCAACCAAAATGACATATTTTAGAAGAGATTAAAAAAATAAACAAAACTATGCTATGCATGAATATTTGATAAAAGAAGTAAGATATAATTGTCCCAATATTTTTGTCTACCGGGCTTATAAGTTGTGAGAGAAAAATTTACTATCAGTAACCCACACAATATCATAATATAAAAACTTAAGTTAGTTTAATATAGAAAACTTTTAAAAATTTACGAAAAATTTTGCATAATTGAAGAAAAAATAGAACCTAGAAGCAAACCGTTGACAAATTTTCGATAGTGACCCTGAATAACTATTAATATAAATATTTTTTCGAAATCAACCCCCATTTTCTACATAAAATTTAAATGAAAAATTAATATAAAATAATAAATTCATTTATAAAAAGTTTTCATAATTTTTATCAATTTCTTTATAAAGGGTCCGCCATCTAACGTTTTTTTTTTTTCAACTAATGCTTATTTCGTGAATGGTGACACTAAGAATATGTCTGATTTGACAGATAATTAGTTTTATCCTTCCGCTGAACGAACATGGTTGTGGATACGCTTGAACAACGCTGGGAAGTATTGCGACATTACTTTGAAAATCATGGTAATGTTGCAGAATGTGTTCGAAAATTGCTTACGGATTTTGGAAGAACAGAAGCACCGTCAGCTCCGTATGTTCGTTATCTTGTGAAAAAAGTGAAAGAAACTGGCATCCTCTTCGATAAACTCAAGCGTGATAAGCCAAAAACAGTGCCTACACCCGAGAATATTGCTGCTGTGGCAGAAAATGTGCGTGAAGCGGCATCAACATCAATTCACCGTCGTTCTCAACAATTGAACATTTCGGAGACATCATTTTATAGCATTTTCAAAAAAAAAAATAGTACACTGAGGGAGAAATGTGTTAAAATGAATTTTTAAATGAATTTGTGTTCGTATCTAACGAATTTGTTTTTGAAATAGAGCTTGAAACAAATTCATTAAAATTAAACAGATTTAAAACGAAAATTTTAAAATTCAAAACACATGTTTTAAAGCATATTTCGATGCCATTTTTTTAACTTTTCCGAGTTTTAGCACCAGGTTCTCATCCAGCTACCCCCGGGACCTTCCGAATACCAAATGTTAACTCCATTCTATGAAGTTTGCATTTGAAATATTTTAATATTTATAATATTAATTAGTTTTTATTTTATCATGTGTTCGATATTTGTCAAACCAATTCAAAAATTTTCATTGAATTCAAATTTTTGTTTGTTTTTTCAAAAACATAATAAGAGAAAAAAAAAAAAGGAAGGAGTTTATAGGTAGGTGAAAATTAAACACACTTGTTTTAAATATTGTTTTGTAGAAACGCAAAGGCCTTAAATTTTTATTTTAATATTTTTTTGTTTTATTTTAAGGTAAGTTTTTTTTCTCAGTGTATCTATATTAATCTCCGCTTGGACTGTTATAGACAAGATTGAGGTCTGTAACATTTGACTGCTTTATATATTACAATATTACAGTGATACCAAATTGATATCAGAATTTTTTTTCATTCTCATTATCTACATAATTCCCAAAGCAAACTTGCCCAGGTTGAACAAGAAATCAATTCCAAGAAATCTGTTGATTCTTCATATTCGGTGATTGAGAACAAAATTTAATTTTAATAATTAGAATAATTTTTAAGGAACTGTGCATCTTATCTTCTCTTAAAACTGTATTTTTGATAGTTTTTGTTGGATGGTTCGAACGTAATAATAATTATTTTAGTAAAATAAAGGATTCAGAAAACCATCTTAAAGTATTTAATAGACATCTGCAAAATAAAATAAAAAAAAAGTCAGAACGCAATAAATTGTCAGAATAGAATCATCCATTTTGGTCCAAATGTTCCATGGAACGCATAAAAGTTCCAATGACCCGCCTATGACCTCAGATAATCCCATTGCATCCGATTGGCCATAGAATCACCCATTTTGGTCCAAATGTTCCATGGAACCCATAAAAGTTCCAATGACCCGCCTATGACCTCAGATAATCCCATTGCATCCGATTGGCCATAGAATCACCCATTTTGGTCCAACTGTTCCATGGAATCCATAAAAGTTCCAATGACCCGCCCATGACCTCAGATAATCCCATTGCATCCGATTGGCCATAGAATCACCCATTTTGGTCCAAATGTTCCATGGAACCCATAAAAGTTCCAATGACCCGCCTATGACCTCAGAAATTCCCATTGCATCCGATTGGCCATAGAATCACCCATTTTGGTCCAAATGTTCCATGGAACCCATAAAAGTTCCAATGACCCGCCTATGACCTCAGATAATCCCATTGCATCCAATTGGCCATAGAATCACCCATTTTGGACCAAATGTTCCATGGAACCCATAAAAGTTCCAATGACCTGCCTATGACCTCAGATAATTCCATTGCATCCGATTGGCCATAGAATCACCCATTTTGGTCCAAATGTTCCATGGAACCCATAATAGTTCCAATGACCCGCCTATGACTTCACATAATCCCATTGCATCCGATTGGCCATAGAATCACTCATTTTGGTTCAAATGTTCCATGGAACCCATAAAAGTTCCAATGACCCGCCTATGACCTCAGATAATCCCATTGCATCCAATTGGCCATAGAATCACCCATTTTGGACCAAATGTTCCATGGAACCCATAAAAGTTCCAATGACCTGCCTATGACCTCAGATAATCCCATTGCATCCGATTGGCCATAGAATCACCCATTTTGGTCCAAATGTTCCATGGAACCCATAATAGTTCCAATGACCCGCCTATGACCTCAGATAATCCCATTGCATCCGATTGGCCATAGAATCACCCATTTTGGTCCAAATGTTCCATGGAACCCATAAAAGTTCCAATGACCCGCCTATGACCTCAGATAATCCCATTGCATCCGTTTGGCCATAGAATCATCCACTTTGGTCCAAATGTTCCATGGAACCCATAAAAGTTCCAATGACCCACCTATGACCTCAGATAATCCCATTGCATCCTATTGGCCATAGAATCACCCATTTTGGTCCAAATGTTCCATGGAACCCATAATAGTTCCAATGACCCGCCTATGACTTCACATAATCCCATTGCATCCGATTGGCCATAGAATCACTCATTTTGGTTCAAATGTTCCATGGAACCCATAAAAGTTCCAATGACCCGCTTGTGACCTCAGATAATCCCATTGCATCCGATTGGCCATAGAATCACCCATTTTGGTCCAAATGTTCCTTGGAACCCACAAAAGACACAATGACCCGCCCATGACCTCAGATAATCCCATTGCATCCGTTTGGCCATAGAATCACCCATTTTGGTCCAAATGTTCCTTGGAACCCACAAAAGACACAATGACCCGCTTGTGACCTCAGATAATCCTATTGCATCCGATTGGCCATAGAATCATCCATTTTGGTCTAAATGTTCCATGGAACCCATAAAAGTTGCAATGACCCATCTCTGACCTCAGATAATCCTATTGCATCCGATTGTCCATAGAATCATCCATTTTGGTCCAAATGTTGCTTCAACCAATAAAAGTTCCAATGACTCCCCTGTCACCTCCATGGAATCCATGGAATCCATTAAATTGCTAATGACCCGCCTGTGACCTTGATTGCCATAGAATCATCCACTTTTGTCCAAATTCTCCATGGAATCCATTAAAGTGCCAATGATCTTCCTGTGACCTTGATAATTCCATTGCATTCGATTGGCCAAGCATAACGCAAAAATAGTTGAAAATTCAACCATAACGCAGAAAATAGTTGAAAATTCAAACGTAACGAAAAAAAGTTGAAAATTCAAGCATAACGCAAAAAATAGTTGAAAATTCAAACGTAACGAAAAATAGTTGAAATTTGACTTTACCCCCTAATATAATTTCTTTTCATGCAAATCGATTCTAAAGGAGTAAACTCCAAAAACAGCGATATGTCATTCAATATGATCAGACTTTTAATACCGAAGATATGATGAAAATGAAAAAAGGGAGCCCTACGTTCGGCAAAAAAATTTTCAAAAATTTTTTAAAAATAGTTCTGCTTGAAATTTCGATATACTTCCTGGGCAAAAGATTAATGATATTTTAAGAGCTTAATTTTTTTGATATAAGGATGGTACATTAGGATGGTAGGAACTGAGATCTGGAGGGTAAGTACTAGAACTATGACTCTAAAAAAGTACCCGAGTACCTTCTTGTCGAAAAAAGTACTCTGGTACAGTGGCGTAGCTAGGGTTGGTCGCACCCGGGGCGGAAACTAAATTGTGCACCCCTATAGAAGATTTTTTTTATAAAATAAGGCGATGAATCTTACTACATATTTTCGGATCAACCTCAACCAAAATGACATATTTTAGAAGAGATTAAAAAAATAAACAAAACTATGCTATGCATGAATATTTGATAAAAGAAGTAAGATATAATTGTCCCAATATTTTTGTCTACCGGGCTTATAAGTTGTGAGAGAAAAATTTACTATCAGTAACCCACACAATATCATAATATAAAAACTTAAGTTAGTTTAATATAGAAAACTTTTAAAAATTTACGAAAAATTTTGCATAATTGAAGAAAAAATAGAACCTAGAAGCAAACCGTTGACAAATTTTCGATAGTGACCCTGAATAACTATTAATATAAATATTTTTTCGAAATCAACCCCCATTTTCTACATAAAATTTAAATGAAAAATTAATATAAAATAATAAATTCATTTATAAAAAGTTTTCATAATTTTTATCAATTTCTTTATAAAGGGTCCGCCATCTAACGTTTTTTTTTTTTCAACTAATGCTTATTTCGTGAATGGTGACACTAAGAATATGTCTGATTTGACAGATAATTAGTTTTATCCTTCCGCTGAACGAACATGGTTGTGGATACGCTTGAACAACGCTGGGAAGTATTGCGACATTACTTTGAAAATCATGGTAATGTTGCAGAATGTGTTCGAAAATTGCTTACGGATTTTGGAAGAACAGAAGCACCGTCAGCTCCGTATGTTCGTTATCTTGTGAAAAAAGTGAAAGAAACTGGCATCCTCTTCGATAAACTCAAGCGTGATAAGCCAAAAACAGTGCCTACACCCGAGAATATTGCTGCTGTGGCAGAAAATGTGCGTGAAGCGGCATCAACATCAATTCACCGTCGTTCTCAACAATTGAACATTTCGGAGACATCATTTTATAGCATTTTCAAAAAAAAAAATAGTACACTGAGGGAGAAATGTGTTAAAATGAATTTTTAAATGAATTTGTGTTCGTATCTAACGAATTTGTTTTTGAAATAGAGCTTGAAACAAATTCATTAAAATTAAACAGATTTAAAACGAAAATTTTAAAATTCAAAACACATGTTTTAAAGCATATTTCGATGCCATTTTTTTAACTTTTCCGAGTTTTAGCACCAGGTTCTCATCCAGCTACCCCCGGGACCTTCCGAATACCAAATGTTAACTCCATTCTATGAAGTTTGCATTTGAAATATTTTAATATTTATAATATTAATTAGTTTTTATTTTATCATGTGTTCGATATTTGTCAAACCAATTCAAAAATTTTCATTGAATTCAAATTTTTGTTTGTTTTTTCAAAAACATAATAAGAGAAAAAAAAAAAAGGAAGGAGTTTATAGGTAGGTGAAAATTAAACACACTTGTTTTAAATATTGTTTTGTAGAAACGCAAAGGCCTTAAATTTTTATTTTAATATTTTTTTGTTTTATTTTAAGGTAAGTTTTTTTTCTCAGTGTATCTATATTAATCTCCGCTTGGACTGTTATAGACAAGATTGAGGTCTGTAACATTTGACTGCTTTATATATTACAATATTACAGTGATACCAAATTGATATCAGAATTTTTTTTCATTCTCATTATCTACATAATTCCCAAAGCAAACTTGCCCAGGTTGAACAAGAAATCAATTCCAAGAAATCTGTTGATTCTTCATATTCGGTGATTGAGAACAAAATTTAATTTTAATAATTAGAATAATTTTTAAGGAACTGTGCATCTTATCTTCTCTTAAAACTGTATTTTTGATAGTTTTTGTTGGATGGTTCGAACGTAATAATAATTATTTTAGTAAAATAAAGGATTCAGAAAACCATCTTAAAGTATTTAATAGACATCTGCAAAATAAAATAAAAAAAAAGTCAGAACGCAATAAATTGTCATAGAACGCCATTTATTTAATTTAAATAAAAAATGTAATGAATTTAAATCAATTTAATTTTTTAGAAATTTTTAAGCAAGTAAAAAGTTTAGTAATGATTTTTAAACTAGTAGTTTTATGTAACAGTGCACCCAAAACATATTACTATTCAAAATTACGTTCTAGCAGGTTAAAAGCTGTAAATGAGGTTTGTTTCATGATATATAGTCTCAGAACTTAGTAATCACAAAATCATAAAGTATATTTTTATTTTTGACATTTATGACATGAACATGTTTTTCTGAAAAGTTCTGGAGAAATGTATTGCTTACAAAACAACTGACGCCTCCATTCATCATACTCTGAAAATCATGCAGGTTTTCGAAACTTAATGGTTTTAGAAATGTGTACTATGCTAGCAAGTTTGAACACTTCTTAACCAGAATATAAGATGTAAAAAAGTGCTTTTTTATAAAACTTAATGGAATATAAAAAAATGTTTTTAAATTTTTACTTTTGTACTCCATCTTAATATTATGAAAATTTAAATATAATTTGTTTGTTAATTGCACCCCTAACTAACGAAAAGTACTTTAAGTACCCCTAAAAGTCCTGGTGATGGTAAAAAATATTTTCATTCACTTTTGCACCCTCTTGATATTCAAATATAAAACCGAAGTCATTGAGGTGTGTTCTTTTTAGTAAAAAAAATCAAAAATTATGTGGTAAAAAGTTCTTTTGCCAAATTTTACACCCCATTTTGGTGTGTACCCGGGGCGGACCGCCCCCCCCGCCCCCCCCTTGCTACGCTACTGCTCTGGTATATTAAAGAATTTTACATGAAATTTTGTCAAGAGATAAAAAAATCATTTTTGAAAATTAAGTCATAAACTTCTTGCCGAAATTCTCGCCCAGTCACGTATTATTTGCCGTTGGTTTTAGAAATGTTCCCAGAATAAAAACTTTTAAAAAAAAAGTCGAACATTTTCATTTAAATTTGCAATATATTTGGTCAGGCGGCAAAGAATTGAAATTTTTTGGATCAGATAGTAAGATCTTCTTCAGTACTACTATTTCCAACCATTTGTTTATTTGTAAATGATACACCAGCTAATATTTTTACGAAAAACATGGTTTTGAAATTTTCAAAATGGTTTTGCTCTAATGGCGGCTATCATTACAGCAAAAAAAAAATGTTGTGCATTCGCCTTAGAATCGATCAAAGTTAATTTTAAGTTGGTGGCAATGACAATTTTTTTTCCCCCATGGAGGTTGAGGCACCCAAACATACATATGTAACGGGTTCTTAAAGAAAACCTGATTATTTATTGTTCCTTTATGTGATATATATAATAAAATTCAAAAAAGTATTGGTTTTAATTTATATATTTATTCACATATCATTACTTAATAAAAAGTAACCTAAACAATAAAAAAGTACTCTTCTCTGCAAAATGATTCGATATCATCACTGCTACAAATTGTTCTACAATTATCATAGGTCATAGGTCAAATTCTTTATTAAATAAGCACATATATAAAATACAGCAAAATAGTTCAAATAATGGTGAGAGGCATTACATGAAATTATTTCAAAAGGATAAATAAGAAACAAACTTTTTTTGGCAGATATTCATGCACCAATTCAAAGAATATGAAACTAAGAATCTTTTTCGACTACGGAGAGACTGAATCTTTTTTAAAACTTAGTTTTGATATCGTAAAGCTACAGATACATCTTGTAGTTTGGAGAAAATATTAGAATATACCAAGGTATATTGGTTCTTCATGCTGCAACATGAGCAATGTTAAAAAAACAATTTTGGAAGATGAATCGAACGCAATTGAAGTTATTAATGTTCCTGAAATATATACCTTTCTTTTATGAAAAATTTAATTAAATAATTTAGTTAAAGCTAATTAAGCTATAGTTAAAACATTGCTCAAGATTCATTGTTCATGATATTTCATACTTTAAAGTTACAAGTGAAAAACAAAGTGTTTGAGAATCTCAGTCTTAAATATTTCTTGGCTCATTCTAGAACCCGCCACAAAACGATTTCCTTATTTGTTAACCTTGGGGCATTTTTAAAATTTTTTTGAAAAAATGATTTAGTTGGACAAAAGCCCACTTTCTGTATTGTTAAGTTTTTTCTATTTCGAAATTGTCAAATAATAATGAATTCTAAAAATAACACTCCAAAAATGATAACTACACTCAGGGAAAAAATGCTGTTTTATCAAACAAATCATGGGTTAAAATAACAGATTTCACTGTTAAATACCATCCAACAAATGAAACTTTCAAATCAACAGTCGGTTGACTGTTGGTCTATAGAACACGAAACCCGTATAAAAACTTATTTATTGAAATTTTATCACTGTTTTGAAAATTCATGTATGGCCGAGTGTGCTGACGTGTGCGTCTAGTACTCAAGTGTCCACGGTTCAATTTCGGCAAGGCCAACAAAATTTTTTTTTATATATAAAATATTTTTTTTTTTAAATAAAAAATGAAATTTGCTTTTTTTTTTTGCAAGATTGTAAAGCAACTTATTTTGAAGGTTATTTTTGACCAAACTATTAATGAAACAGAATTATTATTATTTCAGTTATTAAATTACAATTTTTGATACTTACACAGCTAGGGTTCGAACCCACGTCCCCCGCATGACAGTCTAGTGCACATCCACTGAGTTATTGGCAACGATAATATAAATATAGCAAAACACATTTAAAAACTATTGCTAAGAAAAAATTGACAATTCAACATAAGCACAAAAATATTTTAACAGATAATTTTAACAGCACAAAAATACTTTAAAACATTGACGGGCAACTTTGCACACCTATACTTTCTTATCTTGAGTATGTATTAAGGAGCGCTTTAAAGCTTACACTGAAAACAAAGCAGTGCTAAAGCTCTTTTTGTTGTATCATTGGGTGACTTTTTTTTGTGCTTCGATTTATATAACGAATTTAAATGAACTTGTAATGGACGGACTATGAAATGCAAACAGACCGACTGGTGGATAATATGTATTATTAAACACAGAAAGTGAAGTTTTACAAATATTTTTAATTTTTATTTTTAATTCGTAGAATTTTTACAACTCTTAATTATTTGTTTTTACCAAACGAAAGTACCAATATATTTTAATCTGGAACTAAAATTCGCATTTCTACTAATATGTTAACATTTAGTAACATTAATATTAAATACAATTAAAACAGCTTTTTGCCAATCAAAATTGTTTGATTAGCAAATTCTACTTCCTTATGACACACCATGCAAGGCGCCATGCCGTTATTTTCTAAAAATAAAAAATTTTGTTAAACATAAAATTTATTCAGTGTAATATCTCGCAATTTTTTTTTCATGCATTCAAGGAACACTCAAGCGCAGGTCTTGTCTGCTTGACGTTTGCTTGGATACTGAAGCTTTGATCGTTCTGTACGTGAGATGAATACATATTTTCATGCACTTATACAATCACAAGTGTGCAAAGCTGCCCGTCAATGCTTTAAAACGTTCAGCCAACAAAGAAAAATGTTTACTTAAACGCAAATCATTCAATCGAACAGTGTTTTGAAATAACAGTGGCCGACTGTTAATATTACAGTTGATATTTTTCTGAGTGTATCAGAATGAAAAATTTTGGAAAATCTGTTCGTGGTTGTATAGCAGGATTAGGTAAAACTCAGGTGCTCCAAGGCTCTCTGAAGCATCCACTCAACCTTCAGCATTCAAGTACACAATTTCATATTATTTCAAGTTGTTGTTCAATATTGATTTCGGTAGTCTTTGTATCCAATAAAGTTGGTATGCAGATATAATATTCACAAACGACGGTGTTCGGTTACATTGGTAAAGTAGGTATGCAGTAATTTTATTCGAAAATGACGGTATTCAGTAATATTGGTAAAGTTGGTGGTGACGTTTCATAAAAAGAAAATCGGTTCTACGAGGGCAGCAGAACTTTCGTGAAGCCTAATAAAATAACTATAATTATATTTTTTGCGAGAGAGGCTGAATAGCTTAACAAAAGCGAGGTTCAGGCAGCGCAGCAAGCAGAGAAAACGCTTTATTTTTCATCGAAATTGTACATCGATGCATTTTCAAACATCGCATTAAGAAAAAACTTCGATGTAACGCAAAAAACATCGATGTATTGGGTAAAAACACTGATGTTTTGATTTTTTCTCTGAATGAAACATTATGACGTTTTTATATGTGCACATATCGCACACTAAATACAAAACAGTCACAACTCAAAAAACATGACTTTTCAGGAAAAGCGAAAAATAAAACTCTTTGGTTGAAACTGCAGAAGAAAAACAATTTTCATTTAACACAAAAACTTCATTCTTCCAGTTAATGAAGAAAATAACGAAAAATATAGTCAGATATGTGTTTTATAAATTGATTTATAACAAAATTTCGATATAAAAAATTTTGAGTTGTGACTGTTTTGTATTTAGTGTGCGATATGTGCCATGGCTATAAGTCCTAGTGGCGACCAAGGTTTTGTAAATATAATCATTAATCAAGACGCTTTCTCTTCAGTCTATTCCGTTGCTGGTTAAGTTGCTTTTGAAAAATTCTTTCAGGTGAGACTGAGGTTGCAATAATAGTCAATTACTAAAAAGCCAACTAAAACAAAATTGAGAACTGGGTTTTCAAATCCCCGCTCACATTCAAATTCCCGTTTAACCGCCCCACAGGACGTTTTAAATTAATTGTCAGTTCATCCTGGAAACAATCCAATGTTTTATTAGTTTTAAAAACTTTTATTAACTTTATAATATTAAACATTTTTTTAATATGATACAATTTATAGCAGATTATAAAAAATTATAAAATTTAAAAGCAGGAAGCATCTATTAAGGAAAATAAGCAAAAGAAAAATTGGAAAAAGACCAGTGTTGCCAACTCATTTTTTGGTTTTCCACGCAGTAGTTCAAAAAATTCCGCGATTTTTTAAAAAATTCCCCGCACAAAAAACATTATATATATTTATTTGTAGACTTTGAACACAGTTACTTGTATAATTTTTGGTATACTTGTATAATATGCACTTTAGCAAATTCCACAATTTGTATCAAAAATTATACTTTTTATCATCATTTCATACTACTTATGCAATATGTCAAGTAAGCCGGATCGATATTGTATGGAGAAAAAAAAAATTCATTCGGAAGCCTACTCAAAAGTTTAAGGGACTCTTAAAAACTATTTCTGCATATTTATACCCTAAACCTGAAAGGTCAGGGTATATTAACTTTGTGCAAACGTTTGTAACGCATAGAACGAAGCGAGTCCGGTATAGAAAAGTATATATATTCTTGATCAGCGTCACCACGTGAGTCGAGCTATTCATGTCCGTCCGTCCGTCCATCTGTCCGTCTGTGTGTTGTCCGTATACACAGGAAAAGAAGAAGGAATATTTTGGAATCCGCCCACGGACACGCCTACCTCCCATACAACGCAAAAATGTAAAACTGCATAACTCAGCTCATAATAAGCCTACAACAATAAAATTTGATGTGTATGTGTTTTATATCAACAAAAAGATGTCTTTGAAAAATGGACGTCATCCGCTTACGGACACGCCCACCTCCCATACAAACCAAAAATTGAAAACGCAATAAATAAGCCTCTGTTTAACCTACAGAGCTAAAATTTGGCACATATATTTTTTGTAACAAAACAAAGATAGTTTTAAAAAGTGGACATCATCCGCCCACGGACACGCCTACCTACCATACAACGCGAAAATTGAAAACTGCATAACTCAGCTCATAATTAGTCTACAACAATAAAATTTGATATGTATGTGTTTTATACAAACACAAAGATGTCTTCGAAAAATGGACGTCATCCGCTTACGGACACGCCCACCTCCCATACAACCCAAAAATTGAAAACGCAATAAATAAGCCTCTGTTTAACCTACAGAGCTAAAATTTGGCACGTATGTTTTTTATGACAAGACAAAGATGGTTTTGAAAAATGGACGTCATCCGCTTACGAACACGCCCACCTCCCATACAACCCAAAAAGTTTTAAACTCAATAAATAAGGTTATGTTTGTCATAGAGAAATTAAATTTGGTATGCATGTATTTTATACCAAAACTAAGGTGTGTTCAAACATTGGAAGTAATCCGTCCATGAACACGCCCACCTCCCATAGAGAAAGCACAATAAAGGCATTAACTGTGAGCTACAGGAATAAAACTTGGTATGTGTAAATTTTTCATCAACATTTAAATGCATATAAAATATAGGCTTCATCCACCCTTGGAGACGTCCATTTACAATAAAAATTTTTTGTTTTTGATAAATGGGTATTTCATAGTCGGCCTAGACCGACTTTAGACTTTCTTTACTTGTTTTTTTTTTGATCAAGGAAATCCCCATGAACCTTAATTTGTTGGCTAAAAAAGGGGTTCAGGAGAACCAAAACCACTCCATGGGCATTATTTCGATTAAAAAAAAAATGATGCACAAATAATTTTGAAGAGTCCCTTTAACTTTTGAGTTGTTGTCCGGCAATATCTAAATTTCGATACGGCTTAATGTCTAGGTTAAAACTTACTTTTTCTGAAGAAACCAAAGTAAGATTTATTTTAAAAAATTCAATTCAGAAATAAGAAAATAAAAATTTCATCAACTTAACAAAGAAACTTATTGAATCTGACTGTTTACGTTGTAGAGTAGTCAATGGGAAAAAGTGTTTAAGTTAAGCAATCCTTCACATACCGCAGAGTCCACGTTAATTGCAAGAATTGATACGTAGTTGCATAACTGTTTGTTTTTCTGAATGGCTTTGGAGCTACTCTATTGTATTAATATTTTATCTAGTTTACCTTTTGTTTTTTACTTAATTTCAAATTAATAGTTTTATCTAGTCTAACTTTTGTTTTACTAAATTTCGAATCAATTTTTAGTTTTAAATGCAAACAAAATAATCATTTAAGAATGTTGCTATTTAAAATTAATTTTTATCATAGCTCAAGACGAGTTGCACACTGCCATATTGATTAACTAATTTCAAACTTAAATAGGCGTGTTTTTTCATTTCTATAGACATTGAAATCAAACCGCATCGCTCAACCGCAACATCGCTAAAACAATCAATTTGCTGTCAGTGATGATTGGTCATCAGAAACATCAGAAGCAAAACCCTTTAATTTAAGCGAATTTTATTGCCACAGTTCCATTCAATTTAGTTCTGCGCCTGCGCGCGTGTCTTGTGCTCATTCAGTGCCGCACATCACAAACTGCCTGGAGTTTCTTTTATTTGATTTGAAAGCGAAATGATTTAAAATGCTTAAATTGATAATAATACGGTTGTAGTTATCATTAGCCCTGACGCTGCCTTAGGTGGTGGTGGTGGTGGTGCTGGACCTTTGCGGTGCGTGCAGCGTTAAGCAAACATAATTAGGACAAATACTTGTGAATGATTGATATTAAGATAAAGACCCAGTTATTATTGTATATTTTCAGACAATTTATAAAAAGTGATTTTTTTAAGTTGATATTAAACTTGTGCAGGGAAGAAAAGATTAGTTCAAACAGGTTTTTATACAGTGGCTCACAGCTTATTTCGTGCAGACGATGTGTTAAACTTTGAAATGCTATAACTTGGTAACTAGTACTGGTAATCAAAAAATTTAAACGACATTTGTTTGCTAGTAATTATATATTTATATATAAACTTTCATTTCTTTATATAATGGTCTACTAAAAAAATAATAATCAAAAAACTGAAAAAGCAGCAAAATTCAACGCCACAGCTTATTTCGTGCACTCCACTGAATCTTAAGAAAATGTAATATGTTTGTTTTTTTTAATATTTTGTGTGGCCGCCATTTTGTTAAATTACATCTTTAATCCATTTACTGGCTATCAATTTACTCTACTAATTTTTTGTAATATCTGGGGGTATTTGTTGCCATTCCTCCATCAATGCATTTTTTAATTAATTTTTATTGGAAATATTCCGCTTGCAAACGCCACTCTCCAAAATTGCCCACAAAATTTCTATTACATTTAAGTCGGGTGACTGTGCAGGCGGATTCATAAGATGCGGGCAATTCCAAATCAACCATGACTGGACGATTCTCGATTTATGTTTTGGGTCGTTGTCCTGGTAGAACCGAAATGTCTCTCGTACGCCCAAGGTGTCGATACTTTGAAGCAAATTTTCTTTTATAAAATCTAGGTACATTGTCTTGTCCATAATGCCTCCAATAAAAAATAATTTTCCAACGCCCGATGCAGCCATACAGGCCCAAACAATTTCGCTGCCGCCACCATGTTTTACTGTAGGCTTGAGATGGTTATTGTTCAGCTCGGTATAAGCCTTACGCCATACATATTGCATTCCTTCGGAGCCAAAAATATTGAACTTAAACTCGTCCGAGAAAATGACGTCATTTCAGAATGTCCTAGAATATAAAACGTGTTATTTGACGAAGTTCAGTCGACATAGCTGATTTTTTTTTTAATATAAGATTTGTTGCGTGTAACTCGACCATTAAACTCGTTGGCCCGCAGCAGATGACGAATTGTTTCGGCACAGCATTTCTTGCCCAACTCCTTCTCAACCTCCTTGGCCAATTTGGGACCCTAAAGCCTCAGATTTTCTACGATTTTTCGCAGAATAAGTCGCTCGTCCGCTTCTGTACATATTTTATTTTGAGCATTTCTGCCCTTATCAGACACACGATTTTCTTGCAAAAAGCGCTGGATGATGTACTACAGTGCAGAGGGTCTCAATTTTACTATTTCAGCTATTTGGGGTTGGATTTTTTCTTTTTTAAAGTGAAACAAAACTATTTCGTGCTCTTATATTGTTGTGCGACGGCCCATTTTTTAAACAAATCAATTAGTGCACTTAAGGTTTTAAGTCCAGACTAAAAACAACTGTTAACTCCGATCAGAAGAATCAGGACATCAGTCAAGATAAAAACAGCGAACGAGAAAAAGAAAATAACGGCATCACGTTCAAAAGCTTACATGTAAAAACAGTGTGCACGAAATAAGCTGTGGCGTTGAATTCTGCTGCTTTTTCAGTTTTTTGTTTATTATCTTTTTAGTAGACTTTTATATAAAGAAATTAAAGTTTATATTTAAATGTATAATTACTAGCAAACAAATGTCGTTTAAATTTTTTCATTACCAGTACTAGTTACCAAGTTATAGCATTTCAAAGTTTAACACATCGTCTGCACGAAATAAGCTGTGAGCCACTGTATGTAATGATAGAACAAGTATATAAAATAATGCTAAATATTAACACAGGGTATATTTTTGAAAATCTGCTTTAGAAAATTAGCAAGTCAAATATTTCAAAACAGACGGGTTTTAGGAAACACTTAAAGTTTAATTTTAAAATAGTGAAAATTCTTCAATTAGGTTTATCTTGGGGCTTATAGAAAGCTGGTGTAAAATTGTCAAAAAAGCTATTGAAGATTCAAAGTTGCTTAGTTTTGTGAGAACTCTTTTCATCACTTCCTGTTGCTATTTGTTCAGTAGCCTGTTTTTGATTTGGTGTTGATTTTCATCAACTTTTTTCATCCATTGTTTGTTTGTTGCAACTTGCAAGCCAGTTGCACGCCGTATTTGCTCCTTACCTTTGGTAATCGTCTTACATACCCTATAATTATGGTCTCAATTAGTGTAGCCGATTGATATTTAATTTCAGTTTAAGTAACTCAAAAGCCGCGCACTAACCGCCGGTTAAATAACGAGCTCATATTAACAATCAACGATGCGTTGCGCAGTCGTTGTCCAATTAGATGATGACTACACAGTACAGTAATAACTAAGTCAACGATAAAGACAACAGCAGTAAGAAACACAGCAACAACAACTACAACAACAAAAACAAACAGCAACGCAATAATATCTGCTTTATAATCTACCAAAATTGAGGCATTTTAAAAACATTTTGAAGCTCATTAAAGACGTGTTCAAGCAGCTGATGAGCGACGTTTTACCACTTTATGCCATGTCATAAAAGACGTGTTCTGGTATTTTGATGGTAGTTAGAAGATTGGTGATGTTGGTTATGCTTTGACCAGCGTTGTTGTCAGTTTTTGACCAACGAAGTCGTAATATGTGCAAGTTATATGCGCGTTGTTTTGTCCTTAATTTTGAAAAAGGAAATTTTGATATATACAGCATATAAAATGACCTTGATTTTTCAAGATATTTCTACTTGTTTTATTTAACATTTATTTGAAACTAGAAGTAATTTTTGTATATAATGTTATAGTGCATAGTTGATTTTTTTGCGTTTCACTCTGGTTCTCTTCAGCCTAATGCATTTATCTTATCTCTTGCAGTCGACTTTTTTTTTCGAAAATTCCGCATTCCTATATCTCTCAACTCATATATTGTATCTCAATATAACAAATCTCTCCATGTGTGTCATAATTCGTCTTGTATATAAAATAATAATTCTTTTAGGAAATAGATTGGTAGATCAATATCCAGTTCTGTAAATAAATTTATTTATAAATATAGGGGTATATATATACATATAGGGGTAAATATAGGGGTATATTACAATTTTTTTCATAATTATGTCCAACCACATCCATTTTATGTCTAGCGCAGTTGAATTAATATCCTGATGTGTATCTCAGACTTCTATACAATTTTACTTATGCTGAAATCACAGATCCTTAAAAATTACTTTTAGTTTTTTCTAACAACCAAACCATTTTTTATATATTGCAGTTGACTTCTGCTCTGATCGGTATCTCTGACCTCAATAAAATATCATTTATGCTAAACTCACATATCCTTTAAAATAATTTCTCCATTTTTCTAACAATCACACCCATTTTATATCTATCGTAGTTGACTTCGAGTTCTGATCTGTATCTCTGACCTCAATATACTTTCACTTATTCTGATATTACAACTCCTTCAAAATTACTTATACTACCAACCACATCTTTATATCTTTCTTAGTGAACTTGGATACCCATCTGAAGGAAATGCTTTTTTATAGTTTGTAAATGAGTTGAAATGATGCATTTGATCAAATCACCCCAACGTTGTTTCCTCAGCAATCATCCCAGACTTACTCTCAGATTATTAGCGAGCTCCACTCGTACTCATTTTTATTATGACTGAATCATTTTCCTCATTTAGATTGAATGCACCTGATTGTGAAGTACGCGATGACCAGCCGCTGACTGACTGACAACAGAAACGTGCAACCGCAACACAGACAGCTGTTTTGCTGGAACAACCGCACGTTGGTATACAAGACCAAACAGACAGACAGAAAAAGAGACAGACAGACACATCTTTGTACAATGAACGAACGAACGCAGCCTTTTATCTGCAAATTGTTTGATTTAGTGCGAGAAATTGTTAAATTGTTGATTTTATATTATTTTTGCGCATGTGCAGTAGCGGTAATTTGCTACATGTTGTTACTGTTGTTGTTGTTGTTGTTGTTGTTGCTGTTATTGTTGCCGATTAGTTGCCTCACGTCTTAAAGGCTGTTTGGTGGCGTTGTTGGTTCAACATAATGATGATTCAATTTTAATTTTTTCTCATATTCGGTGCCTATCGCCAACTCCGTGTTAAACGTGACTTGTAAATATGACCAACTTCACTGAGTCATTTCTTCGTCCTTTGGCCATAAGACTACGTCTGTTGGCAGTGTTTTGTGTGTATGAAGTGCAACTTAATGTTTCTTAATAATTCTGTTAACGAAGCACAGTAGTCGGTCGGGCGTAGTACACAAATTATTACTGGGGGTTGGACACAATTAAGTGTTAATTAATTGCTGATAAAGACTTTAGCGAACATGTTGCTATTAAGGATATGCAAGTATGGGAATAAAAGTTATAATAATATAGAACGAAGGGAGATGGAGAGAAAGAAAAATTAAATTGGAGGCAGAGCTCATAGATCGAGTATAAAATTCAAGTTTTTCTTATAATTTTTACGAACATTTTTCAGAGAAAGCTAAAAAGTAGTGACAAATGAAAATAATTGGTCGACAAATAATACAAAAAATTTAGCTCTCTATGTATAAATATTTGTGTCGGTTTAAATATTTAACCAAAATATGATGCACAAAATATGAGAATGTAGAAAATGTAGAGGGAACGCTGAAAATATAAAAAATGTATGAGTTCTACATGATTTTAGCGTTCATCGATTGTTCATGTGTACACTAGACCGGATCGAAATTTAGATTTCGCCGGTTGGGGTCTCAAAAGTTAGAGGAACTCATTAAAATTATTTTTGCATACACAGAATTAAAGCGATACACAGAATTAAAGAAGAACTTAATACCTTTCCAACAATAATAATTTCACGTAAATATAATAAAAAATGTGTCTTTTACAACGGTTCTAAAAAAATGCCTTTTTAAAAATAGCAAAAAATTCAATTTTTGGTGGTCAATAAGAGTTATAATGAAACAAAATTTTAACAATTTCTTTATGTCAAAATGTTAGTATGAGTAAGAAATTTAACATTTAAGAAGATGAAGTGGGTATGCATTCTGTGAAAAATAAAAAGTTACTAGCAAAAAACATGTTTTTTTTACCAATTCTTATGACCTTCAGGAGAATCAAATTGCTTCGGTGGTTTTTCTCCGATTTGAAAAAAAAGTGTGCAGAAATCATTTTAATGAGTTCCTCTAACTTTTGAGACCCCGACCGGTTGAAATGTTTTTTATCCATATAAGAATTATACGGTCTAGTGCACACTCAGAAAAAGTTTCTAGGAAAATTCTAAAAAAGCGAAATATTTTAAGAAAATGGCATAGAATTTGCTCCAGAGAATGCTTTTCTCTAAATGTGATCCTAAAAATTCCCTAAAAATGATTTAAAGCTTGCATGAAAAAGAGAAATTTGTAAAAATATATCATTTTTAGAGAAGAAGACGTTTTTATTTTTGAAAAAAAGATTTATGTTCATTGAAGAAAATACTTCGCATAGTGAATTTTTTATCAAAATATAGGAAAAATTTTTCATTTTCAATAAATTTTTTCTCTATACTTGAAAATTTTTTTATGTGAGAATAATAGATACTTATCATTAAAAAAAACATGCAATTTTTCCATTTCCTACAAATGAAAAAAATATTTCTGCGAAAATGTGAAAATTTATTTTAATTGAAGAAAATTTTATTTGAATAAGAGAAAATTGCTATTATCGAAAATAGAGAAATTTTTTTATAGCAGAAGGATAGTTGTTTTTTTCTGAGTGTACTTGAACATAAGCTCCGAGTACTTGTACAAACGATCGTATCGAAAACTGGTACACACGACCGTTTGACGTGCCGATGTCTGAAATAAGTGTTATAATTTCTGATATAATAGTTCGAGGAAAAAAACAATATTTTTTGTTTTTTTATACACGGTTAAAAATCTTGGGCTAAATTTTTATCTTTTTTGGATTACATATAGGACACGACCAAAAAAAGATTACTTTTTAATCCAATGAAAAGTTTTAAGTTTTCCAATCCAAAAAGGACTTATTTTTAATCCGCAAAAAGTTTAAAATTTTTTAATCCAAAAAGGAATAATTTTTAATCCGCAGAAAGTATAAAATATTATAATCCAAAAAGGATTAGATTTTAGTCCAAAAAAGTTAAAAATATAAAAGGATAACTTTTTAATCCACAAAGGTGAGAACTCGTGAGAAAAAAAAGTAAGAGATAATTCTCATATTTCATAAGTCTACGAAGAAAAGTTATCCTTTGACCTCCATAAGCATGTATATATATATATTAAAAAAAGTTCTTAAACTTAATTTATGCTAAATTTTGCATATTTCTATACGAGCTAAAAAAAACTTATTCTTTTTTGTCGCGTACTTTGAACTAATTTGTACTAAATATTGCCAATATTTTTATAAAATGTAGCACTCTTTCATAGCGTTAGAACACTTAAAATACATATCGGTTCTTTTTGTTTCTTTCCAAAATACAAGCTTGCCGCTTTGCATGAATACCCTTATTTAGTATTATGAGACACTGCTCAATGTAATAATGAATATAATAATATTTTGGTTCAGATTTTAAGAAACAATTTGTTTCATTTAATTAAAAAATAAACTTCGGATGCTTTAACAACATTAACTATTATATTGAGCGTAAATTTCGTAGCAGTAGTAGTTTTCAATCTTAGGTAACATAAATAATTTTTCCTGAAAATACTACCTTAATGTAAATTTGTAGTCCAAAAATAGTCTTAAACTTAAACTTTTTTGGATTAAAAACATATTAAACTTAAGTATGGAATAAAAAATAGTACTTTTTGGATTAAAGATTCCTTTAAACCAAAGTTTGGATTAAAAACTAGTCCAAAATTTTTAACCGTGTAGTGTACTCCTCGTAAGCAAGGATATTTTTTCATTTTGGTCGAAAAAAATTTAATGGGAACCCCACAAAAGAGTATTTTAGACAACAGGTTGTCCCCCTGAGAGAGCGGATTCAGAGGATTGTAACAATATCATTATTTTTTTTTTAATTTTTTTAGTCAACACGGTGACCCAAATTATTTTTGCTTACAATTTGTTTTAAAAAAAAACTATATATTATTAATTCCATATGAAAGAATATTAAATTTAGGGTATTTTTGACCTGTTAACCATTGCAATATGTTCAATGAGCCGAATTGATTTTGTATGGAGAAAAAAAAAAGTCAGCTGAACACGGACTCTTAAGTTAGAGGGACTCTTAGAAACTATTTCTGCATCATTTTTTTTTTATCGCCAAAAACACCAATGGTGCTGTTTTGGTTCTCCTGCACCCTATTTTTGGCTAAAAAATCAAGTTTCTTGCATATAATTTTTTTTTCTTCTTTTATCTTAAGTAGCTATGTAAGATAAAATAATTTTTGAAATTTGTTTTCCTTACAAACTCTTTTTTGACCCATTTTTGACACCAAAATATCGATATTTCGTCATATTCGAAAATATTTTTTTTTTTAAAATACCCATTTAACATTATTTTTCACACGTTTGACGTACCGGTGTTCGAAATAAGATTTGGTGTCAAAAAGAAAAATAAAAATATTTTGTACACTGTATTCCCCTATAGTAACCTGTTCGAAAAAAATTTAATGAACAAGATATTATTTTTTATAATTTTTTGTGGGACTTATTTTTGTCCCAAATAAGTGCGGACATTCAATTGAACGTTAAAAAATTATTAATTAAGAAACTTTCTACATAAAACGCATCACAAAATTGTTTGTGGTTGAGGTTATTAACATGAGCCAAGGCATATTTTAACCTAGTTTATATATTTTTTTTTTTTTTTTTGTGAAAACCGAGCCGTGCTTATGTACATAGAATGTATGAATTTTGGTCACTAAATGCAAAAATTAGTTTACGCTTCCATTGTATAAGTACATGAGTTTTGATGAACTATTCTTTCTGTATTTCTGCATGAATTTATGCATTTCAGTCACTAATTAGTAGTTCATAAAGTAGTTCACGTTTCAAACTATGATATTCATGATTTTTTCTTATTAACTTTAACATATCTCATAGACTGTACTTGTTTTCCTCGTATTTATACAAGAATTTTATGAATTTTATTAACAAAAATTATGAATGATTCATGTTTCCCTTGTATTTGTTCATGGCATCTACAAAATTTTTATTGATTCGTGCATCTTAAGCACACACTTAATGAACTTTTAACAGAAAACTAATGAAATATTCATGCTATCGAGTTTTTTTCTTATGTGTATTTCTTACATTGATATCATGAATAATTCACGTGACTCAAACAATTGGTTACTGAAGCAAAATTCATGAATGCGATTCAAAGAGATCATGCAAAAATTCATAATATGTCTGCTTTACCCTTAATCGACATACTTCTCTAGTACAACGTGCTCGGCACAGTGGGATCATGTGGCAGCGACAAAAAAAAAAAACGTCATAAAGATAAACTATGCACTATTTTTACCATATTTTTGATTTTAGAAAAATCCAATTTTAAAAACTTAAATTTTTTGCTCCTTAAGGTTTTATTTTTCAAGTTAAATTTTTAAGCTTTAAGTATAAGTTTCATAGGTGAAAAATGTTATCAAGTAATTTAAAAAAATTATAGTAAAAGCCATTAGACTGTATATTTCATGTCAAACACAAGAAAAGTGGGATGAAAATGATCCTAGTGTGCCGAATAAGTGTCAAAAAACGCAGATACACGAGTTCGTATTTTTTTTTTTCTCTTCATTTTTTTTATTTTGTCTTTAACAATTTACTGTGTTTTACTGTGTTATCCAAACGCATTGCTCTCTTTTACATCATAACGACACTAACATGAATTTGTTGCATCATACTTAATAGTAAATTTCCTTTAAGCTGTCATTTGCGTCGCTGGCAAGTAAAAGCTGCTAAGGCCTTTCTTTGTTACATCAGCTTAATTAATTACCATCTTATTGAACAGCCTTTTGAACTTGCAATAAATAATAAAACCATTCTATAAATCATCTTATTTCTAAGCAGCTCTGAAGTTTGTGTTTATGTTTTTTTTTTTGCAAAATAAAAAACAAAATAAAAATTTAATGCTAGCTTCTGATCTTAGCATAAGCTTTGCTATTTATTCCAAAACTGCCAAAGGCCTAGAAGCCATTTTGCAACTAGCTGACTGTGTCCCATCACGGTGTCCCCCACCGCTACATAATGTTGTGGCACATAAGGAAATTGCTTAACAAGCTGTTCAAGGCTGCAGTCTTGTAGCAGCAGCAGCAGCAGCAACGATTTTGCATTGCTGCGATGCACAACACATGCTGGCACAAGTTGCTGCAGCCTCATTTGCTGTCGCTGCATTTCTAGCTTATTTTCTCTCTATGTATATGTGTGTGTGTGTGTATGTGAGTGCATGTGTTTGTTTGCGCGTTAGTTTCCTCTACGTTATTTTCCCGGAAACTGACTTGTTATTTCCAGCGACTACTTCTAACTTTAATGCTGCATTTTGGTCAGCAATTTTATTGATTTTGTTTCAGCAATATTGAGCTCATGTTGTTGACTTGTTTGCATGCCACAAACATATTTTACATCATGTTTTTCGCTGCTCTAAACATTTAACGATTGACATCAAAGTTGTTATAAAACTATTTGTAGAAAATTTTGAAAAAAAAAAAACAAGAAAAACACACAGAAAGGTTCGTGAACAAATTAAGAAACCTTTCAGCAACAAATTCACTCAACATGTGGAAATCTGAACAGGCATTTGGAATAGCAACAAATATGCTAATGCTCCGCATAGCTTGTTTGTATATGCGTATGTGAGCGTGTTTGTGTGTGTGTCAGTGAAGTGGCACTTGCGTTTTTCTAATCAATAATATGCACGCATCTTTGCAAGCAGCATCAGCAGCAGCAACAGTTGCTGTTGATCAATGAGATTGACAGCTACAGCTTAAGGTACAAACACAGTCAGCAACAGAATCAGAGCATTCAGACAGAATGCAAGGACAGACAGTCCATTTGATTAGTCATTTGTAAAGAGTTATACACGAATTTAAAACAATATCAACTGCATAACTTGTTGATTGGCGCCGCTTTTAACATTGCTTCGCTGTCATTTATGTTGTCGCTGTAGTAAAATTTGCTGTTGTAAACATTTGTTTTTTTGTTTTTTTTTGTAATTTTGCACAATGTTGCGTGCTTGTGAACAATTATTGATGTGGTTGTTGCTGCTGCTGCTGTTGTTGTTCATGCATTACCACGTTATGTGTTGCTCAATTTTTATGTTTGCAAATTGCAGATGTTGTTGTCATTGCTAAAATTGCAAGGATATGCTTACTGATTATTCAATTTGCAATTGCGATAGCAATAGTATATAAGAGGCATATTTTTTCCCATCAAAAGAGCTCACTTGTTCTTGTGTTAACAAAGTTTTTTCATACAAAAACCGAAAAAATGGCTTTTTCGAATTTATGGGCTCAATTAACACCCTTTAGCTCAGATTTCGACTGTTTATATGTGTAAACAGGATATGAGGCCAATAAAAAAATGTTTATCTTGAATTGAAAACTTGGCCTTGAATCTTGAATTTTTCAAAAATGGGCCGAAGGATAAGAAAACGGTCAGCGTATTCGAATTATGCTAAAATAATATATCTTCTCATTTTTATCAGAAGAAATGCCCGATGCACAGTGTAATTTTTTATTTTTTAGTTTCATCAAAATGTTATAAATATTAGATGAAAATTAATGAGACACTATTTTTGGAAAATTACATTTATTTCAGAATAAAAATTATGAAGAAATTATTATGAAAAAAACAAGGAGAAATGTTAATGAAAACAGTATAATTATCAAAATATTATATACCAAATATTTCAACTGAACTTGGGTTTTAAACTTTCCAGTAAATTTTTTGATAAAAACTTGACATGCATTCTTAGATGCTTGACTGCTTCTAGGAGATATTCTAAAAATCGAATTGTTCTTCTCCTCGGCCTTATAGAAAAGTGCTTTCAGGAGGCATTCTCACAAACTGCCAAATTGAGTACCTTTCGAGAACGCTTTCACGGCATTGCTCGTGCAAGGCAATGGTTAAATATTTTCTTAGAAGCATTTTGTCTTATATCTTCTGAATCATGGAAAGCCTTTTTAAAATTTTTCTGGAAAATGCCTACTAGAATCCTTGCATGAAAGGCCGTAAAGAAATGTTACATTAAAAAATTCTAGAAGGACTTCTAGAGAAGAATGAAGAAAACATTCCTCCCAATAACATATTATATATTATATATTATATAATATGTATATATTAAAAGAATGCCTTCTGGGTACGAAAGTTGAAGAGATGGAACTCACAACTTTCCCTTAAAATTTACCTTCTTTGGAAGCACCTTTTTGCTGTGTTAATAAATAATTTTTTGTATAATACAAAAAAAGAAAGGAAGCTTGTCTAAATGAAAAAAAAAAAAATCAAATTAAGGGGGTAAGTTGGGTCAACGGTTTTTACTCGTCGAATATTACTTTGAAAGTCAAAATGCTCTTGTGAAAAAATATAGTATTTGTAAAGCTTTTTCAGCGACATATCCTTTTTTTAACATCGTATACGTTTGTTTTTGCTGTGATGAGAGATTTTTTAAACTCTATCAGAACAGCCTCTATCAGAACAGCCAACCGATACTATTGGAACTTATAAAATAATGGTTATTTTTGGGTATTGAAAAAAAAAGGATTGCATAAAATGTTTTAAAATTTTTGAGATATATTTCAGCATAAATAGTGAATAAACAGTACATTTTTCGAATGAAAATATTTAATTTTATAAAGTTATCCGCCAACTCCTGAGTCTCCATAAAAAGTTCTTCCACTGCTGCAGTAATTGCTGCCTTCACAGTGCCCGAAATGAAAAAAACCAAAAAGATTATTAAAGTCGAAAATACTGACCTTGGTATGAGCCATAATTGTGAAAATATTAAAATTCGCTAAAAATCTGATAGTTTTTGTCATGGCAAAATTAAATTTTTCATTCAATCGAAAAACTGGATGCTTAAAGAGGAATCAAATAGATCGAATGCAGCAAATCGGCAAACTGTTGCACAGTGTAACGTAAGGGACAAAATTAGGAATGTAAAAATATGTCGCAAATTTGTAAAATAAGTACGCAAATTTATAGTTTAGAGTTTAAATTATATGCTAGACGAACTTTGCAATATCTTTCAATTTGTGTGTTTTGTTCTGAATATTTAAAAAAATCGCAAAAATTTTAGTACCTATAATTTATATACAAAAATAAAACACAGACAATTTCTAGTCAATATTAAAATAGTTAAAAATATAAACAAAACATTTTTCATATTCCTCAGAAAAGTTCCTAGATATCCAAAAAACCTTAATTTCTAGCTACAATTGAAGAGGAAGGACATTTTTGTTTCTTTTTATTTTTGAGTATGTCTTAAAACAACTCTTTCTTAATACATTCTCGAAATATCTGTTGAGAAAAAACAAAATTAAGGATTTGATGATATTTTTCCTAAAGTATGTTTTGGCGAAAATGAGCTAATTTATATGGAAAACAAGCAAAGAAAGTCTTAAGTCGGTCTAGGTCGACTATGAAATACCCTAAACCTACTTTTTTTTAAAAAAAAATAATATTCTTGAAAATGGGTGTGTCCGTGGGCGGATGAAGCCTATATTTTATATGCATTTAAATGTTGATGAAAAATTTAGATATACCAAATTGTATTCCTGTAGCTCACAGTTAATGCTTTTATTGTGCTTTCGCTATGGGAGGTGGGCGTCTTCATGGACGGATAACTCCCAAATTTTGAACACACCTTAGTTTTGAAATAAAATACATACATAACAAATTAAATTTCCTAATTAACAAAGATAAACTTATTTATTGAGTTTTAAACTTTTTGGGTTGTATGGCAGGTGGGCGTGTCCATGAGCGGATGACATCCATTTTTCGAAATCATTTTTGTTTTGTTCAAAAAAACATACGTGCTAAATTTTATCGCTGTGAGTTAAGCAGACGCTTATTAATTGCGTTTTCAATTTTTGGGTTGTATGGGAGGTGGGCGTGTCCGTGAGCAGATGACACTCATTTTTCGAAGACCTTTTTTGTGTTGATGCAGAACACATACACACCAAAATTTAGGCCGATTTTGAGCTTATTTATGCAGTTTTTAATAATTTGCGTTGTATGGGAGGTGGGCGTGTCCGTGCGCGGACTCCAAAAATATTCAATTGTGCAGATCCTTGGGTGCATGGTCTACCAAGTTTCATCCAATTTATTCAACTCATTCTTCTTATCCTGTGTTTACGGACAACACACAGACGGACGGACGGACGGACGGATGGACATGAATAGCTCGACTTACGAGGTGACGTTGATCAATAATATATATACTTTTCTATACCGGACTCGCTTCGTTCTATGTGTTGCAAACGTTTGCACAAAGTTAATATACCCTGACCTTTCAGGTTTAGAGTATAAATATCCATCGGATAGGAGGACTCACTTTTTTTCGATTATTTAACCTCATGAATGTTCCCACGTTTTAATCCGAAATTGTTTTTTTTTCCTTCGGAAAAAATGATCTTATTCTGGACGATCGAGGAAAAGCAAATAAAGACTAACGAATTTCCAAATCTGTTTTGAATCTATTTTTAATCTTAATATGAAATTTCTCTTTTTTTGAAATTTATGCTAAAAGCTGGCTTACAATATTTTAATATATAAAAAAGTTAGAATGAACGGTATAGTATTTAAAATAATAGCTTCGGAGGTTGATGATGAAAAGGAGCAGGAGACGCAGCCTCAAACGTTTGAAATCATGTGCTGTGCCACGAACCTAACTTGAGTTGCCTCAGTCCTTGTAAGTACCATAAATATTAGATTTTTGTTAAAATTTTGCTTATTTAAAGATATCAAAAGTACTATAAAGTATTTTAGTAAGTAATTTGTGTGCTAGTTACCGAATGACACCGTTCATAAATTCTCATAAAATCAAAATAGAACTCGAATTCACAACCTGACTAATTGTTTTAAAAAGAAAAATTAATAATGTTGAAATATACGTTATTTTGCTGCGATATCATATCTGAAGTTTAATATTTTTTATTATGAGCACCATTATTTCTTTTCCTAATTATTGTTCCAATGCTTGTCAGAGTCCTTGTACAAATATTTATCTTTGTACTTATGCTTGTCCTAGTACTTTGCCCAAAACTTGTTCGATGCCTTCACCTTGACAAGGATATTATTTTTAACCTTATTTGATGTTTTTAAATATTTATCCTTATCCTAATCCTTGTTCATATCATTTCTTAATTCTTGTTCTACCCGTTTTTAACTTTGCTCGTCTAAATTTTTGACTTAATAGTTGTCTTAAGCTTTGCTTAAATCTTTGATCTAAATTCAAATCTAACTAACTATATCTGTTGCAATCGTTGTCTTAATTATTATCTTAATATTTATTATAATCTTTGTCTTAGTCCTAGCTCCTATTCTTGTCCTACTTCTTATCTTAATATTGATCCTTTATCAAATCACTTTACCTAAAATTGTGCAATCTTATTATTGTCGTAAAGCTTATTCGCTTATCCTCATCTATGTGTAAATTATAGTCCTTATCCTTTTACACATTCTTGTTATAACTCTTGTAAAAATCTTAGTCCTTACCTTTGACTAAATTCTTGTGCAAAATTAAAATTTAAGTTATTTTATTTTAAAAAAGTTCCTGACTAAAACCTCTTCTCATATGATGGCAACTCCTTCTTCCTTTTCTAAGCGTTTGTTATACTTACTGTTTAGAAAAGTAGGAAAGAGCAAGGGAGAAATTCCGCGTTCAGTTTTTATACAGTATATGAGGAATGGGAAAAAAGAGAAAACTTGCTGGAAGTTTCTATCGATGATTAGAATGAAGATCTTCAAAGTTGAAATTTTTTAAAAAAAGTAATTTTTTTAATTTCACTGATACTATTGGAACGTATTACATCTTCAAATAAGAGCAGAAAATTTAATTTTTTATAAGCATTTATTTTAAATTAGCAGTATATAAAAGTTATATATATACAGGAAAACTGCGTGCAATCGAAAGAAATCATTTAGATATTCGGGTTCTACAGAAAATTTTTCTATATAAAATGTTACCGCCATGCGCTGTGGTGAAATATTTTGTAAAATTATTGAGAGGTTATTCAGCAATTGGGGGCTGTCACAGGAAAAACCAATAATTGATTAAGAACTCATTTGGAGAAGTAAATCAAGGATTCGAAAATATTGATCTTTAACATGTTGACCTATATCTCAAGGACAAAAATAATAAATTTTCTTAACAAGAATTCTAATTAAAAATTCAAGGGCATTTTAGATCAGTTAACTTAAAAAATTAACTTCATTGTTCCAGGAGTGATATACAAACGCATACTCTTAATTGATTCATAGAAAGCAGATGATGTGCAATCTACGCCAGGACGTTACACAGACTTGTCCACTGTTGGCGCTGCATTATTAATGGCACAATGCAAAGATATTGATTGGCCAATCGATCATTGACCACTAGTTACCGGTCATGAATCATAAATAGCTGCAGAGAATAGGCACACAGCACATTGCAATGTTTTGCGTAACGTGGATAATGGAAAGCGTCTTACGGTTAGCTAATTGAAAGAATGAAAAATCTCAGGCTAGAAAGCATGCAAGCATTAAGTAAAAAAAAATAACAATTCTTAAAAAAAAAAAAAAAATGGATGAAAAAGATGCTGCAATTTATAGAACGCTGCCATTGATTAATGAATCAATGAGCATTGCAGCAGTGCCAGAATTGCTGCTAGTTTAAATAATTCTTCATATGTTTGGCCATAGAAACAAAAGACTTAAGAAACAAACCTGCTTGACTCATCAGCAAGCAGTGAGTGTGAGAAATTTTCTAGCAAATACATTAGATACGTATTTTTAATGCATATCCTGCATGGCAGCAGCTATTTCTAGTATTTATATTACTTGCAGAAAATCAAAATAATATGCTTAAATAAACAATTGTTTTAACTTCAGACATAAATTATTATAAACGAACAGTTAGATACAAGCGTAGCAAATATGTTGATGTTGGTATCCTTGTCTAATCAAAAGGCTTAGAAAAAGATTCTATATTGAAATGAGCATCACAAAAAAAAAAATGCAACAAACTTAAATTCTATTCAGCAGAGATTATTGGCAATTAGTCAGCAGCAACAACATTCCAACGCAGATAAAACATTTTGATTGAATAACATGCAGAGGGAATAATACGCAAACAAACACACCAAACACATACATATACAAACATATAGAAATATAAAAAAAAAACAATCAAACACAAACCATATCAAAAAAGATTTAACATGCATTCAAATGTTTGGGCAGAAGCAGAATATTTGTGCAGGAATAAATGTTGTCATCACAAACATTCTGCTGCATAGCCAGTGAAGCAGCTAGCATGCATTACCACCTCCCCCCCTTCAAACAAATAAAGCTAAAAACTCACAGCAACATTCACTCAGCTTTGCCTTTTGCTAAGTTGTTGTTGTTGTTGTTATTGTTGTATAACTCTGCTGCCATATTACTGAGTGGCTGTGTGGCTGTGTTGCTGCACATGCGCAGCACGATTATTAGCATAAATCATTTAAAATGGACAGATTCGCTCGCGCCAATTGAATTTATATTCATTTGATTTGCAGCCACTGCATGTCTAAGTTGTTGTTTTTTATTGTTGTTGTTCTTATAGTTGTTGCTGACTGCATTCGTTACGTGGTAGCCGCCTTGTTGTTAAATGTTGTTTAACTAAATGTTGCTGCTGCAGATAACAAGCATCGCTGCCATAAAATTAGTTTTAATTTATACCAGTTGTTGTTTTTGTTGAGTTGCTTAAAAGAATTTGTTGCTATTTTTGAAGTGTGTTAATGAATTGTTAGTAATAACTGTTAAGTTGGCAATGAAGTTTGACTATAGTTTTGCCAAAGAATTTCAAGAATTTGTTGAATTATGCAAATTGTTGCAGATATTTCTGTGGGAAGCCGCAATGTTGCTGATAAGAAGCATCGCTGACTTTGAAATCTTTGCATCTTATTGAGTATAATTTATGCAAGCTGCTGTTATAAATTCCAATAACTTATATGACTTTAGCGACATGAACGTGCTGCCACTTGTGGGCGTTCTAGTCTAAAACTAAAGTGGCAGCAAAGCTACGTACGCTGTTGTCTGCCTGGCGACAGTTTTACAACAAAATAATTAATAAACAGTTAATTAATTTGCATAACAACTCAGGCCATTAGTTCAATTCTCAATTCTCAAGTGTATGCATTACAATTATAAAGACTGACATAAAAATAGCAATTCTTGCTGGCTATTTAATAAAAGCTATATTAAGTGATTTGATAAAAATCAAGCAACCATAACGACAGCTTGTCAATTGGCGCCAGTTGAAGGTTATCAAGTGACGTTTCGCTTGATATACTATTTTCCCACGATAGCCTTTTGAATGTATAAAAGAAATGTTATTGCTCGTAAATATGCATGAAATAGGTGCTGAAAACAATAAAATAGCTAATTTTAGTATTTTATTTTTAATATTGTCGCATTAAAACTTGATACACTTCCTCCCACGGTAATCATGTTTTAATAAGCCATCGCACAGTGGGTTATTTGAACCATTTAGACAGTCGATATTTTATAGTAGGCCGAATACTTATTTGGCATATCTGCTTTCCGATTTAAGAAATGTCACGATTATTGTGTCGCATATGTTGCACCTAAAATGTTTTTTCCTTAATTAACTTTGGCTGTACTTTCAAATTTGTTTGCCATTTTACTGCTTGCAGTTTAAAGTTTCTTCCACCTCACATCATTATATTTAAAGAAACAGTCAAGTATACTCTGCTCGTTATTTCCTTAAGCCAGACTTTGTCTTGTAATGAAACAATAACAATTCCTCACTTCAAGAAAACAGTAACGTCATCAATATGTAGGGTAAAACAAACATTTCTCGAGCTCTTCAGACTTCCTTGCAATCAACAAAAATAAATAAAAAAACAAGTAAAGAAAGTCTAAAGTCGGTCTAGGCCGACTATGAAATACCCTAAACCCACTTTTCAAAAACAAAAAATTTTTATTGTAAATGGGCGTGTCCAAGGGCGGATGAAGCCTATATTTTATATGCATTTAAATGTTGATGAAAAATTTACACATACCAAGTTTTATTCCTGTAGCTCACAGTTAATGCCTTTATTGTGCTTTCGCTATGGGAGTTGGGCGTGTTCATGGACGGATTACTTCCAATTTGGACACACCTTAGTTTTGGTATAAAATACATCCATACCAAATTTAATTTCTCTTTGACAAACATAACCTTATTTATTGAGTTTAAAACTTTTTGGGTTGTATGGAAAAAAGGCGTGTCCGTAGGCGGATGACGTCCATTTTTCAAAACCATCTTTGTCTTGTCATAAAAAACATACTTGCCAAATTTTAGCTCTGTAGGTCAAACAGAAGCTTATTTATTGCGTTTTAAATTTTTGGGTTGTATGGGAGGTGGGCGTGTCCGTGAGCGGATGACGTCCATTTTTCGAAGACATCTTTGTGTTTGTATAAAGCACATACATACCAAATTTTATTGTTGTAGGCTTATTATGAGCTGAGTTATGCAGTTTTCAATTTTCGCGTTGTATGGGAGGTAGGCGTGTCCGTGGGCGGATGATGTCCACTTTTCAAAACCATCTTTTTTTTGTCACAAAAAACATATGTGCCTAATTTTAGCTCTGTAGGTTAAACAGAGGCTTATTTATTGCGTTTTAAATTTTTGGGTTGTATGGGAGGTGGGCGTGTCCGTAAGCGGATGACGTCCATTTTTCAAAAACATCTTTGTGTTAATATAAAACACATACATACCAAATTTTATTGTTGTAGGCTAATTATGAGCTGAGTTATGCAGTTTTCAATTTTCGCGTTGTACGGGAGGTAGGCGTGTCCGTGGGCGGATTCCAAAAATATTCAATAGTGCAGATGCTTGAGTGCATGTGACCATGTGTACCAAGTTTCATCCAATTATCTCAACTCCTTCTTCTTATCCTGTGTATACGGACAACACACAGACGGACGGACGGACGGACGGACGGACGGACGGACGGACGGACGGACGGACATGGATAGCTCGACTCACGTGGTGACGCTGATCAAGAATATATATACTTTTCTATACCGGACTCGCTTCGTTCTATGCGTTACAAACGTTTGCACAAAGTTAATATACCCTGACCTTTCAGGTTTAGGGTATAATAACATAACAACAACACACACTAACCTTCCCAGCTAAAGGCACCCTAACACTCATTGTTCCAGTCATCATTGTTTCACTAACGAACCTTTGCACACTCATTATGAAAATATAAAAATCAACCATTGAATGTCATTTTAACAAGTAGAACAAATAAGAAATAGTTTTCCAACCTATAGAAATGTAAATTTTTTGTTTTGTTATTTTTTCATCTATTCTGAATACAAAAAAATATTGTTATCGTTTTGGTGTTTATTGTTATTGTTGCTTGCTTGGGTTAACATTTTGCCCATTTGAAGAGGACTATTGTGTGTGGCAACTTTGTGTCGTTAAAAAATTAAGGCTTGAATTAATTACAACAGGTTATGTGGTGTAGTTTTTGGAGCAATTTAAGTTTGAAAATGAATGAGAGTCTGTGAAAGAAAACTGTCTGAATTTGAAGTGCCTGAAATGTTTATAAGTCCCGGAAAAATTTGATTTGATGTTATTTAGTTTTATGAAAGGTTATCTTATGATATGTTATCATATTTTTATATATTTTTCTCGCTGGTGGGAGTGTGTGATTATTATGCACTAAGCCTAACACTTATATAAAACCTATATAAGCCCCGTAGAACCGGGTTTGTTTGGGGCCTCTTGTATGCGGCATTATTCTCGATAGCGGAATACATTCTTCGCCTGCTTTTTTATGAACATCCCAATAAGCACAAAGACTTATTTTCTACAATGTTAGATAAAATCGAAGTTTCTCGGTGACCAGTTTAATTCTCCCGTTTTTCTTCCTTTTGGAGTATATCTAAGTTTTCGGTCTGGTATGCAATATTTTTCTCCAAGTTTATTTTTACTCAAGCAATATTTTTTTTCGTACTACGCGGTAATTTATTACTGTTATTTTCCAATATTGGAAAATAAGAAACCAAAATCTTTCTCTTCAGTCTGATATCCAATATTTTTGGTTAACCAACAATAAATTTTTTTGTCAAAACCGTAATTTTATTACTTTTGAAACATAGTTTATCATGAAAAACATGTAAAATAAACTCGAAAACAAGCTATAAAAAACAGAAATCGTAAAATGTTTGTTATAAAAAACAAATAAAAGTAAAGAAAAATTAAAATTAAAGGCGAATTAGTTATTTTATAGGCAGTTCGTGAAAAAGCACATAAATAAAAAAATTAAAACAGAACTGAGGCAGGTGTTGGAGTTTCTTATGGTTCGAGAATTTATATTATTATTTATCTGTATTGTTATTATTATTAATTTAATTATTATTTCTTATTGAATTTATATTCTCTATGTGCTATTATTTTCTCAAAAATTCCACAAAAACAAATAGAAAAAAGCATTAATTGCAGACTGTTTTTATAATTTTCTAAATGAATCCCAAACACAAATTGAGAAAAAGCGAAGAAAAACTGAGAAAATGTTGGAAAATCAATGTTCAAAAATGGAGAGTCAAATTGGAATTCAAAACGATAACAACCTCAGGAATATTGGAGATTGCTGAGACAACTGATATACTGATGTACTAAAATGGAAATTTCACTAAAGTGTGAAATCCCTTTGAGGTCAAGTAGAGAAAATGTTAGAGAACTAATGTCTTTTTTTTCTGGAGAATGCCTTGTTTCTTAGACAGAGATCAAATGGATATCTAGACTGGAGATTGGAGAAAAATGCTGGAGATCTGTTGGAGTTCCAGTGGATATCAAGCAAAATTGCTTATTGGAATGCTACAGATGCTGTTTGAATGATTTACAATTCAAAGTGTTCAATTATTACTCCAAGGCTTCGTCTCAATGAGTAATGCTTGGTCTTGTGCTCAGTTAAACTTAGTTCTACTGTTCTCAGACATAATTACTTGGCAGAATTATTACTCTTTCTGATCACCAGTCTGAAGCTGTTATAAGCTCAACTGGTAGAAGCTCAAGAATTTGAAAACTGGTACCATGGGAAGTTAGCGCCCTTTGGCCAACCTGTCTTGTTGGGCTGGACCTACGGGGAGCTTCGTGGTGGTTGTTTTTAATACCCAAATCGCGGATAGAACCTTTGTTTGAATGTGACGTTGCATTTTCAAATTGGCTGCTGTACCCCTTAGTATAGAAGAGCTGTTAGATAGGCCTCCCCCATACCAATGGTTGTGAAATATCATCACAACATATTGCTAATTTGGTACCTTGGAACTCTCAAAAGGATGCCGGCCTATGCAATGTATCGGTTCTGTGTTAAGAGCACCGTAGAATAAAGACTTGATGGCAGATGTCTACGTAAAACACTTTTGGATTTTCTGTCCTCAGCTAATCGTGGATAAAGCCGATCATAAAGGTACTGAGGGCCTAGACTTCTTCTAGGTGTTAGGGCAGCTGCAAAACCGAAGATCTTGACGCCTGATGACACAGCAAGCCTAAGAACGCAATCCACAGAAGAAGGCCCAGGACCGACCCCTGTAAGACGCCACTGGAAACATTGTAAGTCATAGTGCTTTTTTTTGTGTCTTAGCGCAGGACTCTTTCGTCGAAAAAGTTTTCTATGGCCTTCGTTCAATACAGTTCCCTAAATTCAAAAGTCCTTAGTGCTGTCATGATCTGGTTCCAGTAAGCCGAATTGATAGCATTTTATCTTATGTTATGTTATATTATAATATGTTACTAGCAAAGAAGCCCGTCATACGACGGGTCGTATTGAAAATAATAAAGTAGCAGGCGATATGAGATTTTTCATTCACCTCAAATGTTATTTTATTCCATCGTCGTCAATGTGTCCTTACTGATGACACCTTACCTTACTGACAATTTTTTCATATAAAAAGCACTGTAATAGCGAAACAGGTTCTGGCCCAGGCTAACATATTCAGCCTGTACATAGCAATAACAACTAAAACGGATTATGTTATGTTATGTTATGTTATGTTATGTTATATTATGTTATGTTATGTTATGTTATATTATGTTATGTTATGTTATGTTATGTTATGTTATGTTATGTTATGTTATGTTATGTTATGTTATGTTATGTTATGTTATGTTATGTTATGTTATGTTATGTTATGTTATGTTATGTTATGTTATGTTATGTTATGTTATGTTATGTTATGTTATGTTATGTTATGTTATGTTATGTTATGTTATGTTATGTTATGTTATGTTATGTTATGTTATGTTATGTTATGTTATGTTATGTTATGTTATGTTATGTTATGTTATGTTATGTTATGTTATGTTATGTTATGTTATGTTATGTTATGTTATGTTATGTTATGTTATGTTATGTTATGTTATGTTATGTTATGTTATGTTATGTTATGTTATGTTATGTTATGTTATGTTATGTTATGTTATGTTATGTTATGTTATGTTATGTTATGTTATGTTATGTTATGTTATGTTATGTTATGTTATGTTATGTTATGTTATGTTATGTTATGTTTTGTTATGTTATGTTATGTTATGTTATGTTATGTTATGTTTTGTTATGTTATGTTATGTTATGTTATGTTATGTTATGTTATGTTATGTTATGTTATGTTATGTTATGTTATGTTATGTTATGTTATGTTATGTTATGTTATGTTATGTTTTGTGATGTTATGTTATGTTATGTTATGTTATGTTATGTTATGTTATGTTATATTATGTTATGTTATGTTTTGTTATGTTATGCTGAAAAATAACAGTTAAATAAGTCGACAAAAATAAAATTTCGAAATAATTTTTATATTGTACACACTTAATCACTTTCCAAGGGTTTCATTGGGTTTAATGCAGGGACCGTACCGGTTATGGTTTTTATCGAAAAAGTCATATATTAACTGTTATTTTTTAACTTTTATTTTTTCCGACAAAAATAAAAGTTATTTTGTGCCTTACATTTTTACGGGCGAACATAACAGTTACTTTTGACTTTTATTTTATAGGTCGGAAATAACAGTTATTTTCTGCCTTTTATTTTTTCGGTCAATAATATCAGGCAATTTGTGTTTTTTCAAAGGCTGTTTTACCGACTAAAAAACTAATGGTACCATTATTTGGGTCTCATCGGTGTGCACAATTTAAATATGGCATCAATAGTTTTTAATTGGTCAAGCGGCCTTTAAAAAAATGCAAAGTGCCTGATATTTTTGACCGAAAAAATAAAAGTCACAAAATAACTGTTATTTTTGACCGATAAAATAAAAGTCAAAAGTAACGGTTATATTTGTCCGAAAAAATATAAGGCAAAAAATGACAGTTAATTTTTAACTTTTATAGAATCAGTCGAAAATTTAAAAGGCACTTAATATTCATGTAGCTGAGGCCATTTGTAACATAATGGTATATTCGAAAAAGTCCTGCGACAATTTTTTCATTGTGTCTTTTTCATTTAGAAATTGAAAAATAACAGTTATTTTCGGTCCCTGGTTTAATGGTTTTGGGAAAGGATGTTATATTTTGCTCACATGTATGTGATATCTGTTATGTTATGTTATATATGCCTCACATGTCTGTGATATCTGTAAAACCATGATTCTTTGAGTTGAAATTTTTTTGTTCGCACTTATTTCAGTTCCTGATCAAAATAATTTTTAAAACATTTAACTCACGCTCCTGTAGAAAGTCGAAACCATTCGTCAAGGACACATAAGTAATAAACATAAGAAAGATCCATTCGTCATGGCCAGAGTCACTTAAGTATTTTTAATTAGTCAATTATTTTGTAACTGTTTTTTTGTTAGTTATTATGTATTTTTGTCGATGTAGATTGTTATGACAAACTATTTATGACGAGATTTAATAAATAATTACTATATATTTTTATAGTTCATAGCACTAAGCCGCGAAATCTTCGAAGTAAAAACCATAAATTAATTTTTTGCTAATAATAAAATAAGTTGCAAATATACAGTAGAACTTAAATATTTTTTAAAAAAGACTACAAAGATTTAGTTGTATATTTTTACTAGTTATACAAAAAAATATAATCAATGTTACTGAACTGCAACAGGCTAGACTAGCATTGTCCTCAATATAACACTTGACACTTGCAAAAATTATAGCACTTTGCCGAACAACGGCAAAAGAATCAAAGAAAAAGCAAAAAAACAAACAAACAAAAAAAAATACACACTATGAAAAAAGGCGCAGGAAAAAATGTGCTAGACGCCAATTTAATGTTTGCATGTTAATTTGTTAAGGCCAACAACTTATCACATGCAAGTCAGAGCCAAAGTAAAGCGCAACAAAATGGCTTTCAAGGCAATACATACAACACACACACACACACACACACAAACACACTCATACTCATTTTAGAACATACACAGAGAGCGGCAAATGGTGCTCAAAAGAAAAACAACAACAACAACTACACAAAACAGCAACGATGACGTTGTAAACATGCAGCTAAAGTCAGCCAAAGTCAGAAGAATTACTAATATTTTCAGCAGGTTTGTGTCTTAAGTCTTTCGTTTTTCTTGCTGCATGCTGCGCTTTGCCGCTAGCTAGAGTGTTAATTTTTTTCTGATTTTTGTTTTATTTTTTATTTGCTTTTTCAACAAACAAACAAACAAACATTGATTGACTTAATTAATTCGCCAACTTCAACTAAGACTGAAAAATTAGATTTTTGCTTTAGCTTAGTTAACTGTTGTTGTAGCAACAGCCTTCAACGCCAACTCAACTCTTCATTATCAATTAATAATGTTCGAACATGACCTGTTCTAGACATAAACAAAATGTTGCCAATTAATAAAAAAGCAAAAAAAAAAACATGTGGTAGTGGAAAAGGCGCTAAAATTGACAGTTGTCAAGGTTGCCAAATTTGTGCTCAACTAAACTAACAAGCAATTTCTTGCGGTATAAAGCTAAAATGAGGTAGAATAGCACTTTGTGAAACTTGATTATGTTCTACAAATTTGAGAATTTTTTTATGAAAATGTTGTTACAAATAGTTGGGTTTATAAGCTGCAAGCAAAAATCTACATATTTTATTATTTTTTTTTATTACGTTTTAATAAAAAATAACTGAATAAGTATAAATAAATTTTCACTATAAATCAAACCTTATTCATGCAACTACTTTAAGTTCTTTCCTTCAACAACAAAAACAACAACAACTGTTTTGAATCATAAGCAACAACAATGAAGGCAACAACAACAACAAATATAACAGCAAATTACCATAACCGAACTAGATCGCTTAATGATGGCCTAGCCCGACAACAACGACGTTTTTACCAATAAAGTGCCGCTAGGCATGCGCCTGTGTTCACTACTCACTGAACTTGACTCCTTTTCGATGAGGTCGGGATTTTCAACGCTACTATTGCACAAACACAGCAATAAAAACAACGAAATCAAAACAAAATCAGAGTAAAAAAAAAAAAAAAATTGCAACATTTAAGCGATTGATCGCTGTGGCAACCGGTCGTTGTTGCCGCTCAGCCGCTTCGTGATCTCTAGGGATATGTGTGGAGGGCGTATCGAAAGTGTAGCAAGTTAAGGCAGTATAAAAAAATATATATATAAAAAAAACACAGAAAGCAAAAACCTACCATGGATAATAAAATACTTTTTGGGCGAAATTATAATGTTTAGCATATTTAAAGAAATTTGCATGATATGCAAGCAGCATACGTAGCGAGGCCAGCAAAAAGCAAAGTTATTTTGTATTTGTGTGCAGCTCAAGCGCAACGGAAGACGAAATTATTTATTTTTACTTGATTCACGTCAAAACTGTGAAACAGTAAGTGGCAAAGTTTTTTACCGATTCAGCAGGTTTTCTAGAGTTTCACGGCTCTACAAGATTTTCTTTTTAAGTAAATGTGCTGTTATATAAAGAAATTAACATTAAAGAACCGCATATCCTTATCCATATCCATATCCATATCCATATCCATATCCATATCCATATCCATATCCATATCCATATCCATATCCATATCCATATCCATATCCATATCCATATCCATATCCATATCCATATCCATATCCATATCCATATCCATATCCATATCCATATCCATATCCATATCCATATCCATATCCATATCCATATCCATATCCATATCCATATCCATATCCATATCCATATCCATATCCATATCCATATCCATATCCATATCCATATCCATATCCATATCCATATCCATATCCATATCCATATCCATATCCATATCCATATCCATATCCATATCCATATCCATATCCATATCCATATCCATATCCATATCCATATCCATATCCATATCCATATCCATATCCATATCCATATCCATATCCATATCCATATCCATATCCATATCCATATCCATATCCATATCCATATCCATATCCATATCCATATCCATATCCATATCCATATCCATATCCATATCCATATCCATATCCATATCCATGTCCATATCCATATCCATATCCATATCCATATCCATTTCCATATCCATATCCATATCCATATCCATATCCATACTTGTATAGGGTATCTCATGTACAAAAGTTTTCATAACTTCGATTTTTACAACCCTGACTTTTGCCTGTGACCTTTTCTTCCTTAAACAATCATAGGTTTTACACAAACAAAACAAGGAAATGTTGATATTTTGCTGTAAATCACAAACTAGACTTGATCTACAGTCATCATTTCCATTGAGGGCTTCCTGCTCTTTTTCCACAACCCTTACTTCCCGAGAAAGCCATAGTTTTTGCCAAACAAAACCAAAAAAACTCGTATAAAATAAATTTTTACTTTTCATGTGTCTATCTTTTGAACTCATGAACGAACAGACTTGTGTAGGATGTCAGTGTACAGAAATTTGTATAACATCCATTTAAAAATCCTTACGTCGATCAATTTTTAGACTCCCGCCCTCCTTCTTAGATCAGTACTTCGTGAATTAAAAATGGTTTTCCTAAAGAAATAAAAAATTAAAACCTTATCTATTTTTTCTTCTTACGAAGTTAGTAATAAGGGAGAGTATTTCTATCTTCAGTCAGTAGACAGTAATTTTAAGCATTGACGAATAGAGGGGTTCAATATATTTAAAAAAAATAAACATAAATTTTGATTGAATGACTTGCACCCTGATCATTAATATGGTTGTGACAACAAACAATAAACAACAAATTAAAAGGCGTGTTTGTCACACACTTCCCGAGAAAACTGAAGCAACTAAAATCTGACAACGACAATCACGATGATGAGCATGTTCCAAACATAAGCAAAAGACCCAACAATACTATGCTAAAAACAACAGCAACAACAACAATTATAACAAAAATAATAACAACAACAATGACATCAACAATAAAGTGGGCGTAAGACTGTATAAATAAGCTGCACTGATTGAAATCTATTGGGAAGCAAAAAAAGGGCAGGCATCAAGCGTTGTTGATGATAATGATAATTATGATGATGATGAATGATGAATGACGAAGGTGTGACAATGCGACAGACATGACTTGGGCTGGAGTTTTTTGAGAATCCACTAACAGCATTCTTAAGGATTTAGATGATAGCAAAAAGATTAGCGCAGGCGAGAATAAATTGAAAATAAATAAAAATAATAAAAAAATTTAAAAAAAAAGATATAAAAAACAATATTGCTTAAAGGTAGGGAAAATGAAGAAATCTTAAAAATTATTTATTAACCACAAAGCTTTATGTGAAGCAATCTCTATATGATAGTAAAAAAAAACAATATTACGTAAATCTTCTTATGTGAATTTCAGAAGCTTTTGCTGCTCATGCTTAGATGATTGGTTTTTGAATTTTTTTTTTGTGTTGCTTTTTTATTGAATTTTTAATCCACTTAAACACAAGCCGGCAACTGTAGACCTCTTAAATCAAAATAATTCAACCATAAATTAAAAGTATTCTACAAAAATTTTAGACTCGTCACGCTTGCACCAAATAATCAGTCAATCTGAATTTTGATGGCTGTCTGCCATCAAAAGCGCGCTACTGACTGCTTTTTTAGTTTGTTTTTTTTTTTTTGGCTCTTGTTGCCTGCATCGTAAATCAGTCAACATCATTGGGATTATAATAAAATGAAAATGATTTAAGTCGAGTTGCTGACGTGAAATATTTTCATAGGAAACTGTCACCTAAGCTGTCAGAATGCGTAAGTACACTCACAAGAAAATATAAGTCGAATTTTTTAAAAAAATTTTGCTTCCTCTAGCAAATTCTACATTAGAGATCTTTACAAATCATAGTTTTTTTTATAAATTTTATTAAGTTTCTTAAAAAATACAATTTTTATTATACATTTTTTTACTCTTTAACTAACAAAAACAAATACACGAGTTCATATTTCCTACTAAAACATTAAAATAATGTAATCTTAATAAACATATAAATTAATAATAATTATATAAAATAAATAATAAAATTAAATCATTATTGTTTTTTTTATTTTTTTGGAGGATGAAAATGTAGTTTATTGGGGAATGGAAATAAAATTTTGACTCTGGAAAAAGGGGGGAAAAAAAACAAAAAAGTTTTTTCTTGATATTTTTCGTATTTTTTTTATAGGTTTACATCTCTTAGAAATTTATGAGTCGATAGTTCGATTATTTTTATAAAGATTGTACAGAGTTTATTTAAAAATTTAACCCATAGATGCCGCACCGATAAAATTTCAACCATAAGACGATCATTAAACGCGATTTTCTCGAAACAGTGTTTTTCACAAAATTGTTGAACAAAAAACTCAAAAAGTCTGACCGATTTGCGTTAAACTGTTATGACAGATTTATGAATACGTGAGATTCTGCTTATACTTACGTTTTCGATATTTTGAACTACACAAAGTTATTTTGAGTTCAAATAAAGGTGTTCAAAACTTTGTGATTTTTTTCAAATTCCTTCCAATTTTGTAACTTTGAGTAACTTTGGTATATTAGATATACATCTGTCATAGCTTATTTCGTTGTTTTAATTCTTCACTCTGTGGAAGATATATTTTAATCTAGTTGATAATTTTTTTGTGAAGACCAACCCATCCTAATATTCATAGGATGTATGAATTTTGTTCATACATATATACTCAATAATTAAAGTAGTTCACGCTCCCATTGTAAAAGAACATGAGTTTCATGCATTTGAAATTCTTATCTTATGTACTATTCTCGCTGCCCGTGTATTTGTACATGGATTGTTTAAGTCTCGGGCATTAAACTCATAAATTAGGTCACGTTTTCCATTTTTTGACTTATCTCATGAACTGGTCTTGATCTCCTCGTATTTTTTCATGGGTTCACAATTATTATGAATTATCTTTCTTTTGAATTTTTCATTTCAAAATTTTTTAATAGTTCATACATCTTATACGATATATTCATGTTCTTTGGTTTTTTCTTTTGTGTATATTGTGCATTGATATCATGAATAGTTCATGTGACTCATGTTATTGGTTACTGGACCAAAATTCATGAATGCGATTCATGGAGATCATATAAAAATTGATAACTATTACGTACTTTTTTGGTTGTACAACTACTTGTACAACCTGCACATGCCCAGTAGTCTCTGTCAAATGCTAAAGTATTTGGGATTCACCGTGCGCCCCGGAATTTTAAATGATAGTTTGGAATGAAATGATTTGAACTATTAAAAGTTAAAGAATTCAAGAAATTTCAAGTTAAAGAAAAAAAATATTTTTTAATAAAAATATTGGCATTTTTAGAAAAAATTATACATTTAGAATTTGAAAAAAAAACATTAAAAACTATTTATTTTGATGTAAAATTTGATGACATTTCCGATTCTAAACTTTTATCGGTTATCGAATAATTTTGTCCGGTGCCGTAAAACTCACTAAAAGCTGAAATTTAAATTTTTCATGTTCTTATTTTTCATGTTTACCGATAAGGGTGATCCTGTTTATTTTAAAAAATTTGTTTTATGCAGTATTGTAGGCAACATTAATAACAACATGAAAATTGAACCATTATTAAAAAATATAATAGGGGTATTCACACTGCCTTGGGTAGTTGGGTAGATTGGCAAATGCCATACATTTTATTTTTGTAAAAATGCCATTCTACCCAAGTACCCATCTACCAATCTAGTCTAGCTGACACATTGACTTGTTTGGGTAGATTGATTAAGTACTTTTTCATCAGTTACCACCTTTACCAAAAGTAGGAAATAATTGAATTGACAAAAAACTAAAACAAAGTAAACAAATTATAAGTGAATAAAATAGACAAATGTCTTAAAATGAGTTATTTTAAAATTTTTGGGATAAAAATTATCAAATGCCGCAAAGTTCACGTTAAAAATTAGTTCTATGTAAAGAAACTTTTTTGCGCCCGTACAATGGCCTAAATTTTGGGCTCATAAAATGACATGAATAATATGATGGCAACTCTTTTCTAGCTGTCACTGCCAATTGCACTGTACCCAATTGCAATGAACGGTGCTCGCAGTAATCAAAAGTACTCAATCTAGTCGTACCCAACTACCCAAGTCAGTGTGAATACCCCTAATATTTTTTTTTTTTTATGTGATTTTTGAAAGTAGCACAGTAAAAAATGTTGTTTCACCCTTTCTAGAGATAAAATTGCTGGCGAATCAAAAAGCAATTAATATTTCCGGGGAAATGCACGCAGATACGCAAATACTTAACATTTTCCAATCAAATCTGACCCAGTCTAATGCTCAATGAAGGCAAAATTCATGTTGGTTTTTTGCGAACGTGTACTTCATTTACATTTTCAGTGAACATACAAAAAATAAATTCATAAAATATTCATTTTCACTGGTTGTCTTAAAGAATGAAACTCAAAAAAGATACCGTCAATTTTTATTTTTTTAAGTTAATGGGTTAATGAGCAGATATATTGAGTTTAAATTATTGTTTTTGCAATGAAATAAAGTAATTTCTTTTAAAATTTTAAAAAATGTTTAAATGCTCAACACGCACAGTAAAATCGCCAACGGGTTTGGTACAAGTTATACAAAAATATTTGTACAAAGCATTTTGTCTTATGTTTTATGAATCATGGAACGCTTTTAAAAGTTTTCCCGGAAAATACCTACTAGAATCTTTTCATTGAAGACCTCAAAGAAATTTTTTATTAAAAAATTCTAGAAACACTTCTTCGGAAAGCATTCCTCCCAATAACATGCACATGTTAAAATAATGATTTCTGTGTATGAAAGGAGAAAGGATGGAACTTACGACTTACCTTCTTACAGTCCCCGCTGAAAAACTTAAAAGAAATTATTTGTTATTTTGGCTTATTTTTCTATTGTCATATGTCATTTTATTGAAAAAAATTCCTAGAAACATAAAAAATTTTCTAGCGACAATTTTGTATATGTAAAAATTTTTCACACCATACCCAAACATATGTACGAACTAACATGTCTAAGCTAACATTTTTTTGTTGGTATACAAACAAAGCTCTTTTCTTATGCAGATTTTCACAGTGTCAATCGTTAGTTTCCTGCCATAGCGCACCAATGCTAAGTGGAAAAAAAAGGCAACTGTAAGAAAAACAAAAAATAATAATAATAAAATTTAAAGATTGAGTACAGAAGACTTTAACATGATATGAAAATTTATGAAATGCGATGACATTCGCTGATCTTCTTAGTCTTAGTCTCGGTCTTAATAAAGTGCCTGATATTGTTTGTTGCTGTAGAAGGAGTGTTACTTATTCTATCTGCTGCTTAACAGCACACATTCATATTCTAAGATATTTTGAAAGGATGCCGCACAAACGAATTGAGCAACACCATTTGTTGCGAAGGTGTGTCAACATCAAGTGTTGAAACCTTCGACAGGTATCATGTTTTTATCTAGTGGTATAGCAGCCTGAAGCATTCGTAACTCTTGAAATAGTTAATAAAGATAATGCGCGGTTTTGCCATCGGAAGCGTAGAAGTAATTTAAACTGTCAAGACTGATTATTATGGCTAATAGAGACATATGCTAGTTTTACCTAAATGGATTTGACTTATCTTTTTAATAACTCTTTTAAAATGCTTTCTATTTAATCTTATAACTTTGACTAAAAATGGCTTCTTTTAAGTAAAAATAATTTCAAATTTGCCTAGGCAGATTATTAATACAGCAAAATTAAGGACTTGAAATCAAATTGAAAAATAATGTATTTTTAATTTATGTAATATTTTGTCTTAAAGCATAAAAAATAACTCAAAAATTAAGTTATTTGTCGTAAGTTACTAGAAAAGTAGAACATTTCGCACACTAAATACAAAACAGTCAAAACTCAAAATTTTTTATATCGAATTTTTGTTATAAATCAATTTATAAAACACATATCTGACTATATTTTTCGTTATTTCCTTCATTAACTGGAAGAATGAAGTTTTTGTGTTAAATGAAAATTGTTTTTCTTCTGCAGTTTCAACCAAAGAGTTTTATTTTTCGCTTTTCCTGAAAAGTCATGTTTTTTGAGTTGTGACTGTTTTGTATTTAGTGTGCGATTTGTTCTTATTGCATGTCAAGCGTTTTATTAGCTGTTCGAACTTCACGTGAACAAGTGTTGTTGTTTTTTTTTTTTTTATTAATACCAACATACATAAATCATACCGATTAACTTCAAATTCGACTTTGATCTATGTCAAAAGTGTTGAGTTGGTGCATGTCACCACCACAGGTGGCGCTGCGGACTCAAATCGCACTACCAACATTCAAATCAAACGTTTAGAATGTTTTTTCGAAAGTGAATGTCAAATGTTTGTCTAATAAAACTCATATTTTTCTATGACATTAACTCTAGTAAATATTTGTGTCAATGTCTTGAAGCGTGTCGCATGCAAGTTTGTGTGTATTTGTGTTTTTGTTGCCATTGATTTGCTGATAACTCAGCTAAGTACAATATTAACAAAATTTGACAAGGTTCAAATATTGACAAAAACAATGTTTGTATTGAGCCTACAAAAAAAAAAACAAAACTAATTCAATGAAAGACATAAACAAATTTTGTTATTTACAATATTTTTGGTATCCAAACCACAGTTGTAGGCAAAACTCAGTTAAGAAATTTTATAATATTTTTTACTACGTCTTAAATGTGTTTTAAAAAGAATTTGCATGTTAAAACAAGTTACTTGCTAGTTGCTGGTGTAGAAACTATTGCGCACAAATTGTGTTAAAATATAAAGTTTACTTCTAGCATGCTGCTGTCAGCCAAAAGTAACTGTTAACATATATTTTTTATGGCTAATTTTTGCCAATCAACGTAAGTTGTTTATTTAACTATCAATTCTCCAAATGTACAGAAATGTTGAAAGCCAACCCAAACATACGCAAGCAAATAATACCAAAAGAAGCTAATGGTTTAGCAAATTTTTGTGATATTTAAAACTTATTATTTGCCTTAATATTTCTACTATCAACGCCATTGCGTCTCATTGACTTTTCATTGCAAAAGAGTTGCATAAATATTAAATATCGTTCAAGAGTTGTTTCGATGACTGCCAACTTTCTGTCACAAAACGTTCACTTTTAATACTTTTTTGATTTTACTGCAGTCAGCAATCGATAGAGACAGAGTAATTAAGTTGTAATGAGGTTGTGTTGCATATGATTGTGGGTAAGCTTGTCAACACTTTTCATCATTAATTGATATAAACTGCTGAGCACTGCTTACAAACAGGCATTGAAATGCTGTTTGAATGTGAACAGATGTTGCATTTTTAAATATAAATTTCAACAATTTGCAACATCTCTCAATTAATTTCAGTGATTTTAAATAGCTAATATTGAAAAATTTCACTATTATTTTAAAAAATTAGCGATATTAGCTTCTGAAGTTGAAAAACTGCTCATCAAACGCTAACCTTAATCGCAATCCTTCATTGATATAATGATAAAAAAACTATGATCAAGATTTGTCTGTTGAAGAATTGAAAAATTTGTAACAACTTCAGGATAATATGATGCATCATTATTTGTAACTTGCTCGCTTATGCATTTCTCGACCGATATTCAATGTAAAGAGTCCCAAGTGAAGTATGAAAATATCGAATTTCCGGCTCAACGTCATTAGCTTCCGCTTCTTAGCATTAGCTTCTTGCTAACTATTTCCTGTTTCCAAATTCAAATTATTATGAATCCTGGCTTTCTGACTTATAGGCTAGTGAATTGCAAGGCATGGTTCTACACAGAGGGAAAAACCTATGGACTCAATACATAAATTTATGTACTCAACGCATAGTTTTCTGCACACAAAAATTTTACATTTTTCATGTATTGAGTACATGTTGAAATCTCTATTGACTACATAATGCTTTTAAGCGGTTATGTAGTCAATAAAGAATTTTATGTACTCAACGCATAAATATTTGTCGTGCATTCATGGATGTATGTGTTGAGTACATGCACAATGTACTCATCGCAAACTGTTACAAACAATCTTATGTAATGAGTAAAGATTTTATGTACGTATTACATAGATTATTGACTCAGTACATACATAATTTACTCATTACATATTTGGAGTACATAATTTTATGTAATGAGTACATACATTATTTACTCATTGCATATTTTAAATGCATAATTTTATGTAATGAGTACATGCACAATGTCTGTGCGTAAATCACCCTCTCAATACATGCAATAAATAACTTAATAAAGAAATGACTAGATTTCACAAAATAATTGGCAATTACTTATAGAAACCCAGCCATTTAATTCTTATCCAATTATCACTTTTGTTCTAGAGTACAGTGGATAAACAACGCTCTAACTTTCTACATACTTTAGAGGTGTTGCTTATTTGAAAATCAAGAAACGAATGACATAAAATAGCAAAATCGTTTGCCGATGTGCAAGAGATACGTGTACTGATTCCATATGTTATGTACTGAATAAATGTGTCACTTCAATCGTATAAGGGGGACGTGTACTGAGTCTATATTTTATGTATTGAGTAAAGTTTTTGTAAAAAATTACATAACACGTTGATTGAGTACACGTTGCTTGTATCTATTGAAGTCTACTATGTATTCAACACATAACATGATGTGTTGAATACATTTTTTATTCATTTTAAAAAGTGAATAAATTGATATGTAGTCAGTACACGCTTCCTTTACTCAGTAAATACTGCTCTTGTTGCGTTCTCATACAAGTTGCAGTGCATAGATTTTACATAGCTGTCTCTGTACTGACTACATAACTTTTTCCCTTAGTGTATCCTGACTCTTTTCTCTTTCAACTACAGTCTCGGTGCCTTTGCTTGGAAGTACTAAATTTAGTTTTGATATCGATTGCTTGTTCTCTAACCGGATGTTCAGTCTATTTTAAATTTTCGAACCAAAAGAGATTCAATATGGAATATTTTCTGGGCTGTAGCGCTGTTATTCATACACTCAATGTATTCAAACCTGTGTTTAAATTTTGTCATACTTACTAGAGCTTTGTAGTAGCATTTCTTAAATACTATACACTGAACTGAACACATTCTCTTAATGTTTTCTGAGCAAATAATTTTTTTAATTTTATGTTTTCAAATCGAGGAACTCTTATTAAAGTCCCGATATTTCCTTACCCCTTAAAGGGGTTTTCAAGGCATACAATTTTAATAATAATTTTTTTTAAGATTATGTTGTCATAAGAATTTTGCTATCAGATATTTAGTGTACTTCACGGTATAACTAAACTTGCGCATTCTTCATTACATAATTAATAAAGAAACTTAAACGAAGAGAAGCTTTTAAATTCATATCATTGTCAGCAGTATGTTCTGAGAGAACAGAGCACGAGTAGCCAGCAGTGCTGTCACGTGAGAATTATAAATAGTAGTAGATTATGTCTGAAATAGTGGTAGATTAAAAAAATTAGTAGTAGTTTTTTTCCAATCTTAAGAAATTGGGGCTTACATGCCGTAATCTTATAAAAATTATGGTATAGCTTTAATGTGATTAAATTTTATTAGAAAAAACAAAAACAATTGTCTTCAAACTATTTTCCAAATATAGCATTACGTCAATTTTCAATTGTGAATATGGGATCATATCTGAAATACTATTAAACGTAAAGATATCGCTATGAGACCGAACTTGAGCTTATTTGTATTCATTTTTAAATATTTAATTTTAAAAATTTTTGAATTCGCTGCTCGCAAACCAGAAAATGAGCAAGTTTAGATATTATATTATTATATATTAAAAACGTTATAGAGCTATAACTTAGCTTATAGTGTCCTACGAAATTAAAAAATATTTCGGAAGAGAAGAATTGAAAAAAAAAATAATATTATGGATTTTATGATTTGTTTTCAATGCAATACAATTAAAATACAATCACATATTTAAAAAAATTCCATTTCCTGTCTCGATAAAATATTCTTAAATTCATAATATAAAAACAAATAACAGCAATTACACTGTTGTAGCTCAATTTTGGTTCTGCGATAAGACCAACTTTTTCGGATTTGGGGAAGTCCCCTGAGTACAACTGCGTCCTTGGTTTAGTTAGATTGGCTCAAAATTTTGAGAAAACCATGTTTTTCCAAATGGTCGATTTTGATCTATTCTAAGCCTTTTGCCATGTCTATTTATAAAGATATTTGGCAAACCAGTTGCACGGTCTTACCAACCAATGAAGAAAACAAAAGGTCATGAAATTCTATGTCAACAGTACCTATACTACTTTCGGATCCGAAGAGTAGTTCTTGCGTAATTAATAATTTTTTCCATGAATTATTGTTTTCTTACGAAAAATTCAAATTAATTTTACGGTAAGACAATTTTATAGGTTTTCTATAGTTTTTAAAGAATTTTTAAAAATATGCTGGTAGAAGATACAAAAAAACAGTTACACGTGTGTTATCGTTTTGAAAGCTTACATTTAAATTAGTTTTTAGGTAGGTTAAAAGTTTACACTTTTTGCACCCTTTACCAGAATAGGCCAGAACAGGCAAGCAAATTTTGTTCCATGAATTTAATTTCCAATTTTCTTTTAAAAAAAACAACAAGTTCTCAAAAATTAATTAACTACACAAAAACTAATCCTCGGATCCAAAAGTAGCATGAGAACAATTGACGAAGAATTTCAATACCTTCAGTTTTTTCTATTGGTTGTAAAGATCGTACAACTTGTTTGCAAGATATCTCTAGAAATAGACGTGGCAAAAGACCAAAATCGACCGTTTGGAAAAACACGGTTTTCTTAAAAATTTGAGCCAATCTAACTAAACCAAGGACACAGTTGTGCTCGGGGGACTCCCCCAAATCCGAAAAGGTAGGTCTTATCGCAGAACCAAAAATTTCGTGTCAAAAACTACAACAGTGTTATTATTTAAGAATGGGTAAAAATAAATTTTGGGAGTTTTGTGGTTAAAGTGATAAAAGTCAAAAAAGTCGAAAAAAGTTTTAGATCTACTACATTTGTGGTATAGTGACAGCACTTACTCCTCATTACACGACCTGTTCAGTCACTTAATTTATTCAGTTACAGTGTATCTCTCATGAAGAGCTATTTTCCGTACTACAGCGACATTTCCGTACTACATTTCAAAATCTCATTAAACTTCGCAAAATGTGTAATTGACGACAATATTCCTTCAATTTAAAAAAAAATTTATGAAACAGAAGAGAACAGCAAGAATTTATTTTTTTGCATGAAAAAGGCTTAAAATTTTAAACTTTGAATTTTAAAATTTTAAATTAAAGGCTGTAGGTATACCCCGATTTTTAAAAAATCGTATGGTTACTATATTTCACGCTAAGCACATGTCCTTTCCTCTCGTCTATGTTTGATGTTTAGTTTGCTAGCTACACTTTCGTCTCTGTTCGATGTATAGTTTGCACACTACACTCGGTAGTGATTTTTTAAAAATCGGGGTCTTAATTTTAATTTGAAATTAGTAGTTAAACTGACTGTAGCTCGCAAACTATATATCGGGCAGAGACGAAAGTGGCACCAATGGAAAGTGCATTTGCTTTGCTTTTTAACTAAGTCAATGAACTCAACCTGTCAAACTTAACGAAATGATCGAAAAAATTTGAAATTTTGCTTGTTTCTTTTTGCTCGCTCATTGAATCATACTTGCTTTTTAACTTTTGTTTTGTTTTGACCTCGATAAGTAGTCCATAATTGAGAGTTATTCATTTATTTGTTAATTTTTGAAAGATCAATAAAAATACGTGCAAAATGAACAAAACAATCGGACCAAAGAGACAAAGTAGAAGAGGTTACAACTTAAACGGAATTCTACGTCTACACTTACGATACTATCGAAACTGTTTCTTTTATATCTTATTTTTACATATAAGGACCATGATTATAAACAATTGTTTTTTACTTTTCGTTAAAAACCTGCTATTGCTTAACAAGGTTCATTATTATAGCAGTTTTTTACATTGGGGCATAATTGACTGGCTTTGTTTTTTAAAAAAAACCCTTTTTTACTTCATTAATATACATATTATATCAGTATACATATATCAGTATTGAGATTAAACGAAGGATAACTCTTGCCAACAGGTGTTACTTTGGGCTCAGTAGGCAATTGAGAAGCAGAGCTCTCTCTCGACGAACAAAACTGACGCTCTATAAGTCAATAATCATGCCCGTCCTACTATACGGTCCAATCTGAGTCAATGGTGAATACCGAATACGATGGGACCACGAGCTGTATGAGCTATATGCCGACATCGATTTAGTCAAGCGTATTAAAATAGAGCGGCTGCGCTGGCTAGGTCATGTCGAGAGAATGATGACGAAGCTTCAGCGAAAAAATGATTGGATTCGGTACACAGCGGTGGCCAACGCCGACGAGGAACACCGCATCTCCGTTGGAAAGATCAGGCATTGGATAACCTGACTACGCTTGGAGCTTCCAACTGGCGCCAGCAAGCGCACGACAAAAGAGTCTGGCGCAAATTCTTAGACGAGGCCAAAATCGACCAACGCACATAGGGGTATTTGGCTCGAAAACCGCTCAAAAATATTTGTTTGTCCTAAGTAAATGATACTTGTCTAAAAGAACTTGAAAAGGGCTATAAAGCTTACACCAAAAAAAGGTGTAAATTAAGTTTCCTAAGGAGGGACATAACATTCGCGGCAGAGAAAACAGAATTTTTTTTAAAAAAATTCATATCTCAGTCAAAAACAAACATTTTTCAAAAATTTATTTAAATTTTTTTTTTTTTTAAATTTAAATTATTGTAGAGAATTGAACAAATTACAAAAAAAAATTATTCAAAAAAATATATTTTTCACTCCAACATGATTTTGTAGAGCTCCAAACTGGCGGCAGAGAAAAAAACGGGGCCTCGCGGTTGCAGCGCTGGGAGTCGCAAAAATTGTCCGATCTGGAAAAAAATGACTTTTTTAAATTTTAACAAAATTTGTTATCGTATGACAGGAGTATATGACTTTTTTTACATTTTTTTGCACTTTTTGGGGATGTTCCAAATTTGAAAGTGTCGAAAAAAATATTGACTTTAAAATTCATATAAAATCGAAAAAAAAATTAAAAAAAGCTCGTGTCATACGAAAGCGAATCAAGTTTAAAAAAAATACAAAAAAAAATCGTCAAAAAATGAACCCGCTAGTGCCGCAACCAGTACGAAAAACAGGGTTTCGAGATAAACACGTTCAAAGTTTGTAAACAAAGAAAAATGCAAGGAAAAATAAAAATGCGCTCTCACTAATCCCGCTGTTACTTTTGGGCTCGTAAAAATTTTTCCATCAAATTTTTTTCTTAGAATTTTAAGAATATTTACTAAAATACAAAATTATAAAAAAAAACGGCCAATGTCATGTCCATTTTCTCTTTCATTTCAAATTTTCTCTTTCATCAAACTAGACACCTATCAGTGACAATGAAATCAGGGGGAGGGGGGCGGTTTCGGGCAGCATTTTTTTTCGGTTTTTGCTTTTTGACACCTTCCTTCATTAGCCTATATCAAAAATGTTACCCAATAACACCAAATAATATAACAAAAGGTACATACTAAAAAAAAAAATATTAAAAAAATTTCCCATTTTCATACCTCCATAACAAATTATATATCTATATAAATAAAGCTTCAATATCTATAAAAAAAGTTGTATTTTAAAGAACATACCTGCAGCAAAATTTTTTATAGCAACAAACTTATTTCACAATATTAATAACAAAAAAAAAAATATTTGTTTAGGTGTGATCTTTTTCACTCAAATTAACTCAATAACAATGCAAGCTTACGATCGATGACTTTCAACTGATGCTGCGACGAAGTGTGTGCATTAAAATTAAAAAAACAAACGGTAACTTATTTAATGAGTATTAACAAAAGCTAGAAAAGAATTTTACTTCTCAACTTTACATTTTGAGAAATTGATTAATGAGCGGTTTTTCGAGACAAATACCCCTATGTGCAACGGTTGTAAAAGCCATCTAAGTCAAGTAAGTAATATACATATTAAAATACAATTTTAATTCTTTATATCAATGGTCAATTACACTGAACACTGAATAATGCATATTTGTACAGCCTCTTAACGCAGTATTCTAGACTAGAGGTAAAAAGTATGGATGTTTTTTTAGAATTCGATAAAAAAGAAACTAAGAATATTCTTAGTAGCCATTTTTTTTATAAAATATTTATTGAAAAATAAGGGTGCGTCCTTTTTGACATCTGACATCTTTTGACATCAACCCTTCTGGTGATCTGAAAAAGAAAATAAAAAAGATTCTTTATTATTAAGAATGAAGATAGAAGAAAGAAAAAGGACTGAACTATGGAAATTAAAGCACACATGTGTTTACAAAATGGCGGTTGTTAAAAACAAAAATGCGTATTGCACTTTTTTCAAAGTTTTGTATTCTTTTAAAAATAGTAAAAAAACAAAATATTTCCATAAATATAGTTCCAACCATAGAGAATATAGAGGAACCATTTCCTACTTGAGAAATCATGTAAAGACCTGTCCACCCAAATTCTGAACGCACAAATCGTGATAAATCTCATAAGCAAAATATTGGCACAAAAATGTTTCAACTATTTTCAGATAGAGTATTTTTTAAGCTTTCAAAAAAGGAACACAAAATTTTAAATATCATTACTATGTATAAAATTGCGAGCGTGTCTCTTAATCGGCAACATCAATTGTTGAACATCTGCTCTGGTGACCTGGGCAGCAAATTTGTTCCACTTGAGTAACATCGATTCCGGATTTTTTGACACTCCTCCATACTTTCTTAGTTTGTATTTAACAATTGCCCAATATTTTTCGATTGGACGCAACTGGGTACAGTTTGGAGGATTGAAGTCCTTTGGCACGAAATCTACATTATTAGTTCGATACCAATTTATGGTTGTCTTCGAATAATGTATCGACGCCAAATCTGGCCAAAACTTTACAGCAGATCGATGGTAATGTATAAACGGTAACAAAGGCTTCTCTAGGCACTCCTTGCTGTATATCTCAGAGTTCATTGTTGCGGATGTTACATACGCCCGACTCTTCAAACCACAACTGCATATGGCTTGCCGTATCATTACCTTCATTGCGAATTTATCAACCTTTTTATATTTAAATTTACAGGAGACACAAAAACGCTTCTTTGCAGCATAAAACTTTTGTCCTGGAAGCTGTTTCAGATCAAGTTTGACGTGTGTTTCATCGTCCATAATTAAACAACCTTTGAATTTCGGTAAGACTTTATCGTAGAGTAATCGAGTGCGCTTTTTGGCTGACAAATTTTGTTTATCGGACCGGTTCGGGAATTTAATAGTTCGATACGACTGTAGTCTGCTTCCTGGGGAGACCTGGGTTATTTTTTTTAATTGAGGCAAGGGTTCTTGCCATTAATTTATTGTCAGGTGTTGGTTTTTTTCGACTCGGTTTTTGCTTTCTTTCGATGCTCAAAATTTTTTTTTTATACCGTTTTAAGACACTACAAACTGTTGCCTTTGGAATTGTTAATACTCTCGTCATCTTATTTCCGGACCGAGTTGGATTTTCAACGAATTTGTTCACAATCAATTTTCGAGCGGCTATCTCCATCGTTAAAAAAATTAGTAACTAGCATTCAAATCATGGCAAACTGAAAACATATAGCGGGAATATTATTTTTTACCGAAGAGTACCATTTTTTTTTAGAACAACTTCGAAATGACCCTGTAGGAATCAGTAGAGTATGTACCGATTTTGCATAGACATGTCTTTATGACGTATTAGAAAAAGTATTTTCGAGTAAAACACGTTTAAAGTTTGAAATTATTAACATTTTTTTTTCGAAGTGAAACTTCTTTGGCGGTGAGTGAAATTTCAAGGCCTCTTATTCGTGACGCTGAGGTAACGCTTTCAATTCAGATGAAAATTTTCAAGGTCGCTTTATTCGTGAAGCTTATACATAATATCAAAAGCAAATTTTTATATGAAAATTTCCTCATAAAAATTATTGCCGCAAGCGGGAATTGAACCCCGACTGTCGCAACTGAGCATCGTATTAAGAGTCGGAAGCGCTATCATTACACCACATAGGCACATGATAAACATGCAAACAAAATGTAACAACTGTGTGCAGAAAAAGCAACAGGTGCCGCAACAGCAACAGTTACAGCTTACTTCTTTCTTCGCGAAAAATTTGGTCTGGACATAAATAATAATACCAACATGTCAACAATAAAATCAGGAACTAAATTTTTTCTCGATATTTCGAAAATTTCGAATCACTGACATATATTTCAAATTTTAGTTATTAAAAACTATTAATATTAGTATTAAAAATTGAAGCACCAAACAATAACGATGTAAATATTGAATAAACAGAATATTGTTCCATTTCGTATTGCATTTCTTTCCAGATACTTTCTGTATCTATCTTACACAAAAATCTCTTCTTTTTTATTTTTGAGAAGTTTCACTTCTGCCACGTGTAAGTTGTTACACGCGAGTTCTTTTTAATTGTTGTTAATATAGTTAAAATAGCAACAGAAATGTATGAAAAAAATGGATAATAAAAATATGCTTAGCTTTTTTTACCTATTTTTAAAAAACCACAAAAAATACCCTAGACTAGAATACTGCATTAAACCATCACACTGAAAAGTTGGTGGTAACGCCATTTATAAAGCCAGCGTTTGTCAAAATTGTATTAAAGAAATGGGGGGTCAAAAGTTCATGAGTTAGCCTAAACTACATACAAACCAATCAGAATATCTCTCATCAAGGTCATCGTTTTCTTTCTTTAATTTTTACTGTCTTTGACGTGCCTTTAGTGTGTATTTTTGCACATAGCATACATTGTAGTTTATGACCTTTTGCTTAAAATCTAGCTTAAATTCCCGCCATTTGATTGTGTTTGTAAAGAATATTGAAAGATCCACACAAGTCTTCTTTTTATTTTTTCTTGACACTTCATCCTCTCAAACACTGTCGTTGTTAGCTGTTAAAAAGCAAACCAATGGCAGCGGAAATCTTTTCAAAAAACATTTTATGCCTGGCCGCTGGTCTGGCTGGGATTCAGCTTGAATTTGAAAGATTTGCGTAGATTTCACACAGAACTGAACGTAATGATTTTGTTGACCGGTTCACACCTTGTTTGTCAATGCAACGCTTTGTTTAAACTGCCAAGCAAGAAAAAGACGAAGAAGAAGCATAAGGAGAGGTATGAAATAGAAGAAAGAGCAGAAGAGTACCTTGGGAATTTCCTTATAGCGTTGTATTGCTGTGGTTGTTCATCGGTGCTGTTGTTTTTGTGTATTAGTTTTTTAAGCGCTGGCTATCAATTACGTTTGCATCCGGTTCGAAGAAAAAGAAGAATAGACCAAACTAAGCTGTGTTTACGTTATTTTGTCACCAGTTGACAATTGAACGACTTTCAACACACAAAAGAATTGAGAATGAAACCCAAAATAAGACCACATTGTTTGGACATAAGTCTTGAAAAAACAAAAAAAAAAAAAAAAACTTCAAGAAAGTTATAATAAAAACATTACACTCTAAAATGTCTGCGAAACAAACAATTATAACAAATAGCATGATATTCTAATAAATATTTTGTACAATAAAATGCTTCAAAGTTGACACAAATGCCGTTTACCAGTAATATTGAGCAATAACTACAACAACAACAAGAAAAAAATGCAGCTATATAAAGTGTCCCTTGAGCTTTTGATTGACTCGACGCAGCAAGCAGTCTGATCTGCAGCAATAACAACAGTAACTGCTAACAACAATCTAGCTGCAATAATATTTTGACCAAGCAACATGTTGGCAGTAAATAAACAATTATGCGGAACGATTAAGATTCGTTAAAGCTAGCTACCCGCAGCTCTACCGCAGGCCGAACTCACCATTTAAGTCATATTAAAGTGCATTTCAAACACTTTTCAAAAATATTTCGCTGTCGCTTTGGTAGTTGTCAGACGTATCGTGAATTGTGTTTGATTTTTTTTTTTTGATAATGTTTGCATTTGAGTTATTTTTATGTGTTTTATAAAAATGTACTTTGAATTTTGCAAACATGTTTGACAAATTGTTAACAACAAATTCAGCTAAATGTATTTGACGCTCAGCAGATAGCAAACAACTTTTTAGTCCCTCGTGTTTTGTAGCTGTTGTCGCTGGTCGCCTTATAGGGTTATTTGGTTTAAATTAACTTATTACAGATTCTGCTTAAAAAATGAATAATTAAGCGAGAGTTTTATCGAATTAAAATATTTATTGAACTCTACTGAATAATTAAATCGAATTAAAATATTTAGTCAAAAAACACAATAAAGCAAACAATTTTCGATGACTTCCAACAACTGATATCTCATTTGATGGGCATTAAGAGAAATTTCAAAAAAAAATTTACAAATTAACATGGTTTCGATATGAGAAATATTGTAAATCTACGCTTAGAAAATAAAAAGAAAATAAAGAAAAGTATTGAATTTTCAAGATTCAAAGTCGGTTAGTTAATATAATATAATTTAATATATAGGTATATTTAAAATAAAAATATATAAAATTTCATGTTCAATGCCCACATATTTAAATTCAAATAGCTTGCAAAGGCATATTTTTTCTAGGTTAAAAAACAAAAATATGTGGTCAACGTATGACATTATCACGGAGAGTAACCGTTGGCTCATCTTCAAAAGATATTCTTTTTTTGAAAATTTGGTTTAAAGAATTTTTAGTTCTCTACGATGACCCCAAAAGGTTTTGATATGCAACCAGGGCCTTTTATTTGTTCACCCCCAACGATTTTTCCCGACATGACCTATTTTTCAACCTTCTGGCGGGTACACTACAAAAGTCACATTTTTTTAAAACCGCCTTAATTGCCCCAGGGCGAACTCTAGATAGCCGAAATTAATGACCTATTTAGAATTAGTTTATCCCGACATTATTGAAACCTCCCCCCTCCCCCTCTACAGAAAATGTAGGAAAAAGTTGAAAAATAAATCATAGGTCCCTATGGTGCTCTTGAAAGAGCATCCAAATTGGCACTTGGCGGTCAAGTCCTATTATTTTTCAACCGCATTATTTCTTCCGATTATATATAGCTCCTATCTGCCGGGCACAATTCTCATGTCTTACTAAGATATGGTTAATTCAAGATATCTTGCGAATAGCGGGGGTGTATGATACAATTTATTGAGTTAATTGAGACGAAGCCATTGAAATGATTTTTATACCCTTTCTAAACCTGAAAGGTCAGGGTATATTAACTTTGTACAAATGTTTTTTTATGAAGGAGTCTTTGAGTTTATTTGTCAGTTTCATACTGTCTTGACTGAGTGCAGCAATTCCAGCTGAACGAGCAGAATGGTCAACATTGTTCTTCAACATCTTTGTTATCCTTATCAGATGATGTGGATTTAAGGACGGATAATTCTTCTTCTTCATCGGTGTCTTCAATTTTTTCAGAAGCGGAGTTAAGAGCTTTAATTGCATTGATCTTGATTTTTGGTAGAAATTCAAATATTGGCTCGTAGCCTCCTTCGACCAGCCAATACATTAGCTTATATGACAATTTTTTTTTGGAAATCATGAAAGTAATGAAAATATAAGAAATTTTAAAAAATGTCAAGCATTGTTAATCAACATAATTAATAAATTTTCTTAGAACTGACTACTATCTCGACTTGCAGTTTTCTAATAGGTCTTTTAGGCCCATAACTCTTAATGCAGACCAGCCAGGGCTTACAACGAAAGGTCTCCAGGTGACAGTTTTCGATTTGAATGATTTTCGGATATGTGATAGAAGACAAAAATCTAATGTTGGCTTATTTTTTTATATGAACTCGAGTTCAAAAATCAGTAAAAATTTAGTTTTTTTCAATATAATTTTGATATTTTCTTTGGAAACATCTACAAATTTGGTAAAAAACGAAAGCTCCTAAGGGCGGGGTAGGGATTTCAGTTTAAAAAACACTTTATTTGTGAAGTTTTTGTAAGAGTATGATTTGAGCAAATTTTTTAAAAGCTTTTTTACATTATTAAATGTACTTTTTTCAATATTCTGTAATGTTTGTTATCCGGAAATATTGAAAAACAAGGTGGTGACAGAGCTTTTCCCAGAACGTCTTAGAAAAATAGCAATTTGCGGAGTTCACTCTGTCTCGCTCGGAAATTATCTGAAATCAAAACCATTAAAATTTAATCAAAGTATCATAAAATCCTCCTCAAAACGTTTTCTGATTATTTTTTTTTTTCATATAAATATTTTTGGTGGCCATCAAAAGTGTAAACTGGTATTTTCCACGAAAAATTCCGACATTTTGTGGGTGGTTAATGTAAAATAAAAAATTTATCTAAACGTTGAGAGAGGGGGAGGGGGATTTTATATGTAGAAAATGTGTACCAAACTTAATATGAATCGGTCAAGTAGTTTTTAAATGGCAGTGAACACGGACTTTGAAAACACTACTTGTGGGAAAATCGCTTTAAAGTTTTGTACACGTACCTTTATACGTTCAAGGTATACATACTTAAAAATTCATATCTTCGTTAGTTTCACACATATCGACTTCAAATTTCGACTCAGTATTCTCTAGATGTTGTACATTAATATAAAAAGAGTTAAGAACCTTACCATGCCCTTAAAAAGCCGCACTTATTGGCATCAGTTTTTAAAAGAAAATTTCCTTGTAATTTTGTAGTTGTAACAAGGAAATTTACTTGTTACTTCATAACAGTTATTTTCAATTTATATTTTTTAAGTTGCCTCATAACAGTTATAAGCGAGAAAATTTTTCTTACGTTGCTCATAACTTTTATTTTCAAACATTTTTTTTACGTTGCCTGGTAAAAGTTAATGTAGAGAAATAAATTTTAACGTTATTTCTAATATATAAAAATTTCGTGTCACGGTGTTTGTAGTCGAAATTTTTTTATATGTATGGTAGGTATTAGAATGGGTCTTAAAGTTTGTTACTCGCTGAAATGAAATGTGAAATTACTGATATATTTTTCGAAATGAAATATATATTTCTTCCATGAGTTCTCATACTTATGTAACTAATTTTTTCCGAAAAATCACCTCTACTGCTTTTGCCCTAAAATACGATATAAGAATACACTGACGTTATATTCACAACTGCATTTTTTATGAATGCCGAAATTTGTGAAAACTCCTTATTCTCTTACTGAGTGAAATAATGAGCAACGTAAAAGATTTTTGTATAACTACACTTGTGGTGACCGTGGCGTGTAGGTTAAGTATGTGGCTTAGCATGCTCGGAGCCCGAGTTCGATACCCAGTCGCGGCGAAAAGTTTTTTCAATAAAAATTTTTTTTTCTGATCGGTCACCACCTCTCTGCAGACAATGGCAAACCTCAGAGGAGAGCAAATAATGCCATGTAAAGCTTCTTGAGAACATGAACTTTAGCCGTTCGGAGTCGGCATAAAACATGTAGGTCCCAGTTCTCGGTTAATTATGTGCAAACATAACACACACAACACAATTGAGCATAAGAAGCTCGGTCAAAATCCTTTCAAAGGCTGAAATGGCCAATTTGTTTTTTTTTTTTTTTGTAAAAGATTTTTTCTCGTCTCTTACACTTATAAGGCAACGTAAAAAAAAAATTTAAAATAAACGTTATCAGCAACAAAAAAATAGTTTTTCCATTCATAACTGTTATTTCAGAGAAAAAATTTTTTTTTGTTTTTAAATAATAGTTATTATTTATAAATATTTTTTTCTTACAATATGACTGTTATGGCCCAATTTTTAAAGATATTTCTTATAACAGTTATGTCTCCGAAAAAATAAAATTGCTATTTTCGAAAAAAGAGAAATTTTTATCGGAGAAAGACTTTTTTCTGAGTGTAAATTTTTATGAATTTTTTTAATTCAAAATTTTTATTTTTACCCTTCATTAATGTGATATGATGCAAAAATGTTTTAAACATTAGAATTAAAGAAAACATTTTTTTTCTTTTAAATATGGAAAATTATTAAGGGGTACCCTTGTGTAAGGGGCCTCATATATGGGCATCTCCCAAAAAAGGTCCACCAAAAGTGAAGAAAAACATTAGAATAAAGCACTCTTACAGCTTTTAACTTTATTTTTTTTTTATTTTGATTAGTACTGCTATGTAACTTGGATTTAACTTATTGCGATGTATTTTTATTAAAATTTATAATGAACATCTCTACTGCATTTTACTACTGTTGGAAAAATTTGTCGCATCCATGATGTCGCGTAGGTATTCGTGCTATATCTATTTAAAAAAAAGGAAAGAGATAATTCTAATATTTCATAAGTCTACGAAGAATAGATATCCTTTGACTTCCATTAACATGTATATTATATATGAGAAAAAAGTTCTCAAAATTACACTGAGAAAAAAACACATACCTTGCTCCGGTAAAAAATTTCTCTATTTTTGATAATAGCAATTTTCTCTTTTTCAAATAAAATTTTCTTCAATTAGAATAAATTTTCACATTTTCGAAGAAATATTACTTTACTTCTAGGAAATGGAAATATTTCAATGTCTCTAATAATGATAAATATTTTTCTCGCACAAAAAATTTCTCATTTATAGAGAAATTTTATTGAAAATGAAAAACTTTTCTTATATTTTGATAAAAAATTCACTATGAGAAGTATTTTCTTCAATAAAAACAAATATTTTCTCAAAAATGAAAAGTATTTTTCTCTAAAAACGATATATTTTTCTATTTCATGGGAGCTTTTTATCATTTTTAGAGAATTTTTAGTATCGCAATTAGATAATAGCATTCTCTGGAGCAAAGTCTATACCATTTTTTTCTAAATATGATGTCTTTTTTATCATATTCCGAGACACTTTTTTCTGAGTGTAGCTAAATTTTGCATATTTCTGTACGAGCTTAAAAACACTTCTAGTTTTTGTCGCGTCCGTTCCATTGAATGATTGCTTATTACTTTGTACTAATGTATACTAAATTTCGCCAATATTTTTATAAAATGTAGCACTCTTTCATCGCGTTAGAAAACTTAAAATACATATTGGCTCATTTTGTTTCTTTCTTGTTTTTCGAGTAATTAAAACCGTGCGAGTGTCGCGTCCGTGCCACTGGGAGATGCCCATATGAAATATACCTTCTCTTAAAAATTGAACCGCTCTGTGCGAAAGGAAACAACAAAAGTTATCATAAAGCTAATGACTAATTTTTATAAGGTTAGTAACACTGTTTTAGGCCAATTTTAATCAATTTTTCATAAAGCAAAAAAGTTAAGCAAAGGGTGTGTTTGAAATTTTTCTTGTAGAAAATCTATGGGGAGTCTGCTCTATGACATACGCAGGCATTTGAGTGGTAAAAATTGCTTAAAACATCGTACATCAGTTGACAATTAAGCGCCCTCTCCCTACTTCAATGATGTTGAATGTTTTCTTCGATTCTCAACATGTCGTGCATTCGGAATGCTAATTAATTTAAAGTTCATGTACTGTACAAATTATACCTTTATGCAAATTACTATTCCTTTTTTCAGCTTAAATTTTCTTAATATAATATAAAGGTACCTATTGCGATCTACATATATGTTTCATATTAGAGCCTAACCAGTAAATAAAAAACTTACCGTCATTTTTAGGAAAAAATTTACATATTTTTAAAATCTCACCTTTAAATAAACATTAAAATATTTTTCTTACCACTCCAAGTACTTCTATAATTTTATTCACTTGTTTATTTAGGATTTTATATTTTCAGATGAACACTTAACTCATCACTGTGAACGTGAGCACTTTCTCGTGAACAGCTAGATGCTTCGAAAGTATAGACAACAAGCTCAAAAGACGATGTTAACAACAACTACGAAGCAGCAGAGTATATTTAATATTATTTAGGAAAAAAAAAACTTCTCAAAAACTCCTCCAGAACTCTTTTCGATGAGTGTTGCCTGACCTAAGTTAAACAAATTTATTAAAAAAACTAACATCGCCCGTATCACGATGACAAAGCATAACTTACACACGTAGTGAATGTTACTTGTTGCTCGAAGTTCATCATTTGCAAAATTACAAAAAACAAAAAAAAAAACCAACAATCACTTCAGTTCTTAAGTGTGGCTAAGGCCACATAATGAATGAATCGGTATTTTTTGGTAAATAAGCATGCATTAGAGAAATTAACATGGCAGAAAGTTATAGCTTTACTGTGATAGTCTTTCTTTAACTTATACTCTGCTGCTGTAGGAAAGCTTATGAAATTTTGATCTTCATGCTAACAATTTTTTAGTTAAATTGCACTTAACAATTTTGGAAACACAAAAAATGTGTTCCTGTTTGTTTTTATGTTTTTCGCTGAGAACACGTGCGATCTAAGAATCATACATTGAACTTGGCATTCCGATTGCACCCTGAATGCAAACATGTTGTTAACATACAGAAGAAACACAGCGACTTCGTACGACGCGAGACGGCTTGCTGGGCATTCAAATAAATCTCGTATGAAATCTTGTTTTGCCTCTTTGTGTGCGCGATTCTGTTGCATTATGTCCGATATTCAATTTCGAATACGACACTCGCACAAAAATTTAAAATTTATTATTATTTCATTTGATTTGTGGTCGTTTTGCGGCCGGACACTTCATTTATCAATTGCCCAGTGGTTCACCTTGAAAATTTGGCGTATAACTTTAAGGATGGGTTCGACTTAGCCAGCCAGCGGAATATCTTTATTAATGGTTAAAATGAAAAAGTTGACTAATTTTATGCAGTAGGTATTAAAAACAAAAAAACCTTTGCGGTTGAAAAACAAAAACCGCTCAATATATGATGACTAACATGTTTGAGAGCTATGGTGGATCAGGACCGACAAGGAGTTATTTAGTGACGAAAAATATTGAAATTTTTTCTTGTTTGGATTAAATTAAATATCTAGCTATGCTTGATTAGAACTGACGTTCTTGATTGTCAATGAAAAATTTAATTATAGTTTAATCATTTTTATGCAGAGAATAGAGATGCAAAAATTAAAAAGCATAAATAAAAAATGCCGAAAATTTATAATTACACAATTTATTTCATGATTTTTTTGACACACATGTGTTTTATTCATTACGTTTATTAAATCATTTGTTATTCATGTTGAAAGCTTTTTATATGACCAGTTTAAAAAACACCAAAAAATATTGTTTTCACTGTATTTTGATATTAATTTGGATTTTTGGTAAAAAATTAAAATTTTTTTTATTGTTTTTTTATTCATTTATCTGTGTCAAAAATCTTTGCATTTCTCCATACAACATTCACATTTATACAATTTGTTCGACTTCTTGTTGAAAAAATGCTACTACAATGTCAGACGTACATGGTTAGTACCATAGCTAGACATTTCTTTACCCATCATGCTGCCTTTTTGATGCTACAATTGTATCTACAATTTTATTATATGTTGTAACACATTCAGTGCTACAAAACAAAAAAAAAACAAAACACAACTATTCTGTAGAGCTCAACCAGCTATACTCATAGGGAACACCCAACATAGTCAGTCGTCCATATATGTATGAGCATGTGTTCTTGCTGGTGTTAAACTCGATTAATTCATCGAGTGTCGATTACAACACTAAATAAATGCAACCAACAAGAACACCAGGAAGCTGTAGATGCACAGTATAACGTATGCGCAAAAAAAATGCTTACCAAGTTGCTGATTTGTTGGTGAAGTACTGTAAGTAAACTTTATTTAGTTCGAAACGAATTATTCTTTTAATAAAAATTAAAATATTAACTTTTTCTTGTTCGAGAAAATTTTTAAAAGGCAGGACAACACATGTAAAAAATTCCACTTAGATGAAAGGAATTCAATTTAAAAATTAAGATGAAAAGAAACCCAATTTTTATCCGAAGAAGCGCCCAATTTTTTTTTGAAAAAGTTTCAAGTTTTTTTTTGTAAAAACCTGTTAACATATTAGAAGTAACAAAACGTTTACTTTTTTCAAATGCTACGCCCAATTTTTTCAAAACGTTCAATCCTTTCTGAAGGACGTTGTGTGCATTCCATTACATTTTGATGATTGACAAAAGTAACTAACTACAAAAATATATTACTTTTTTATGCAAATTTCAAAATTAAGCTATGTTATAAAAATGAAAAACTTCTGGAAGGACGATGGGGGTATCTGAGTTAAGAACCGCCTCAGCATCTACCATGTTATGGGTTCCAAAGGTATTGTGAACTGTCCCAATTCTGCCACCAACATATGAAACCAACCCATAGTGTTTCGTCTTACACAAGCTAGGTGCGAAAAATTGATTTAACCGTGTTAAGAAGTGATTTTTTTTTATGTAAACACATATTTTATAAAAAAAAATAAAAATGAAATACACAGTCGAAGATCAGAACTTTTTTAATATTGACAAAAATTTAAAGCAAATATATTTTGTTTTTGTATTTGGCTATTTTTAAAAAGAGCAACTTTTACATGTAAAATACATGTAAAACAAAAATTTTTGATATTTGGTGGAGCGGAACTTTCGTGTACCTCTTATATCTGAGCTGATTTTCGTTTTGTGTTAGCTGTGTTTGAGTACCTTAATTCCTAGAAATATTTCGCTGTTCAATAATACTTTGGCTTTCTTAGAGTATCTCCCAGCAAAATTTGAATTTGTTGAAAAATGACTTAAGCAGGGAGATGTAGAAAATATTTTTCAATTTAAAAAAAATACGATTTATATGATATCTCAGATAAATCTGTAAGACGAATTAAAAACAAAATCATCAGCAATTTAAAAAAAAATTAAAGATACGTGGTATTCTTGTGGGAAGTCTAGGGATCGAGTTTTCAAAAAAAAGTTCAAAATTTTAAAATTAAAATTTTGTTCTTGAAATTTATTTTGTAAATTTTATAAATAGCCTTGTTCTCCAGTACTTCCGAAGTTATATCAGCAAACATAATGCAACTTTTTTTTTGCACAACTTAACGCGTATCGGCAAAGGAAGTCATTGCGAGCTGGTCTCCTATAAAATGTTTTCTTGTTGTGACCTAAGGAATGCAAAAAATCAAAAAACAATTTTATCCAGCTAGCTTGTTCCAGACGAAACACGATGCGTTCTTAAAATTGAAAGGTTTTGACGTAGAATTACGTCTCACAGTGCGGTTTGTAAGGTTTCGTTTTAACAGATTTTTTTCAAGGCCATGAAACTTTTTTGACCAATACCTTAGGGTATACCTACAGCCTTTAATACTCATAGTTCAAAGGTAATATATATACTAAAATATCAGATATATCCTGCGCTGAATGAATATCTAATTTTGGATTTTGTCATTATTATATTAAAGTCACAAAATAGTGAAATATAAGCAGAATACTGCATGTTTTTATATAAGAAAATCAATCATCAGCTGCTTAAGATGTGACAATAAATCATAATATGTTAAATTCAAGTTACACAGCAATAATAAAAAAACATAAACAAATTGGCCATTTCAGCCCTTGAAAGGATTTAGATTGAGCTTTTTATGATCAATTGTGTTGTGTGTGTTATTAAATGTTTGCACACAATTAACCGAGAACTGGGACCTACATGTTTTATGCCGACTCCGAACGGCTAAAGTTCATGTTCTCAAGAAGCTTTACATGGCATTATTTACTCTCTGAGGTTTGCCATTGTCTGCAGAGAGGTGGTGACCGATAAGAAAAATTTGTTATTGAAAAAAACTTTTCGCTGCGACTGGGGATCGAACTCGTGCTCTGGACATGCTAAGCGACACACTTAACCTGCATGCCACGGTCCCCACAACTGGAAGAATAAAGTACAGAAAAAATTTTTTCAAAAATTTCTACAAAATATTTGAAGATAAGCCTAAGTGTGCCCTATTTTTTTCAGGTTTAAGATATGTCGACAACTAAATTCAAGTTTGAAGAAATAGTGCTGAAATCAATTGGACTATCTGTTGTGAAATGTTTGCAAAATGTTCCACTAATTAATGGATGCAATAAATAATAATTAAGAAAAATTAGGCAACCAATTTTTGGCCAAAACTCGACTTGCATGCTTTTAATTTCAGCTCTCATGCACTGATGATTAATTTACGATAAACGCCAAGAAGCAGTCGTGAAGCAGCCATAAATTGTTGTCAAATGGATAAATACGAGAAGTAGAAATTAATTTTGGCAACGTCAGTGTGATGGCGAAATGGCAAGAATCGAACGAACTTTTTTCCCACGAGCGAGCGGGTCACACAAACACATCATTGGTCAAAATGATAAAATTCTTGGCAAGTTTATTAAATCGAACAAAACTTCAGTTTTGCAGCAAAACAATAACAACAACAATAACAATACAAAATATTCCACCTTGGTGACCATGACCATCAAACTGGGGGACAAAACGCAACATTAAAGCATGCAACCATGGAGATATTCTGCCAGACAAAACAAGAAAACAAGTCATTAAAAGGCAAACAACGTCGTTCATTTTGTTTCAACTGGATGAATGAATACAGATAGGATGGCGCTGAAAACAGACCAAAAGTCATGAGTTTGTTAGTGGCGCGTTGAGGCGGCTAACATAGGCTAGGGTTTAAGTGCTGCAGCTGCAGCTGTAGCAGCAGAGAAATACTTAATTGAGTCATAGCGAAAGACAACATTTGCCGCCATACAACATGGAATCAACGCCATGACAACAAAAACACTGCCAAAATCACATTTCAGCCAAGTGAGGGCAAGAGGCTGCAAAACGAATGCACGAAAACCTTGCAAACAGATAATAAAAAACAAATTTATAAAAATCCATTAAGCGAAAACATCAAAACGACAACAATAAAAATAAGAACACAAATCTACAGAAATAATATAGTTTCTTGGATCATCGTCGTCATCATCATCTTCATCATAGTCTGGGAATCTCAATCGTACTCATTTCAAAGTCGACAAAACCAACAACGAATCTCAGGGATTTGTCATGCTTTTGTACTCTCTGCTCTAAGAAGGCAAACTGAAATCCCTGCTAAGCTGCTCCAAAGTCCCTCTAAACTGAGGCAACACCATAGCAACTGCCACTCGTCCGCCTCAGCCACCTTCATTTGTCGTTCATCACTGTGCCTGCACTGGCGGCTATGATGTATATAGATCGGTTTCGCTTGCTGCGCATGCGCAATGTGACAGTCAGCAGACACAACAACAGCAAACAGCAATAACAACATGCAAAACAATAAGAACAAAACATGTCTTATCGCCACCGCGAATGAATATTTAATAAAAAGTCTCACTTAATCCATTAATTTATACACCGAAAATAAAAATTTCTCACTCATTCATTTGTACAGGTAGGAGAATAATAAAAATTTGCGAATGTCGCCGTAAAACAGCAAAAACAACAACAACAACAGCGAACTGCCAGCGACGAGCACATTTTTGTTATCCACTTTAAGCTGAAATGCTTTTTATTATGCCGTATCATCAGCTCTTGCCCCAAGCCACCGCTGAACAACCACCAGCTGAACTCATCATCATCATCATCATCTTCATGATCATACATTCAGCTAAACTTTAACACGCTTAAGTATTGTGTAGGTGTCTTGGTTGTTATTGTTGTTGTTGTTGTTGACGTTACTGTTTTGATATTTGCAAATATTATGGAATAAAAACGAATTCAAACAATCCAGTAGAGCAATTTGAGTGGTGTCGCAGCTAAATTCCTGGAATCAGGATGATCAGCGGCAAGCCTAGGCGATGAAACGCCAAAACTTTTAGTTGATTAACGACATAAGCTAGTTGTTTTTTTTTTTTTATGCTTTTGAGCCCGTTGATATTGAATTAAAATAAAAATACTTTTGAGCTACAACTTCCGGTGTTGAAAATATAAATTTCGAATCTAGAAAGTAAATAAAGTGACTCATTCATTTGCACTCCTGTCTGCCTGAGTGATTGGGGTAGTTGAGGAATTTAAAAAATTTTTATTTTCGAAACTGGTGTACTTCTGATAAGTTGCGAGGCAAATTTCTTACTTTAACTTAACTTTTAATTTCTCTTTGCGTGGTTCTACGGAATAGTTTTTTTTAACACTCTAAATGCAAAATCAATTTTGAGCTTAAAACAAGTTTTAAAAATAGTGGATTTCAAATTAAGAATCATGCTATCCAAAAAATATCATATAAAAAATGTTTTATTTTGAAATTTCACAAATAATTTGCTTGAGAAAGTAGAAGTGATTCTTCGTCCTGCAAAATTCGAAGATCATCTTCAAAACTCAAAATCATCATCTCTAGTATTACTTTTTTAATCCAAAAGGTCAACAATTTGGTGGTGACCGTGGCATGCGGGTTAAGTGTGTGGCTTAGCATGCTCGGAGCCCGGGTTCGATACCCAGCTGCGGCGAAAAGTTTTTTTCAATTAACATTTTGTGTGATCGGTCACCACCTCTCTGCAGACAATGGCAAACCTCAGAGAGTAGATAATGCCATGTAAAGCTTCTTGAGAACATGAACTTTAGCCTTTCGGAGTCGGCATAAAAAATGTAGGTCCAGTTCTCGGTCAATTGTGTGCAAAACATTTAATAACACACACAACACAATTGATCATAAGTAGCTCGGTCAAAGTCCTTCCAAGGGCTGAAATGGCCAATTTGTTTTTTTTTTTGTTTTGTTTTGGTCAAAAACAAATCTTTGTGTTTCAGCTCCAACACTTTCTTTAACTGGAGAATCATAAATGCAATCGACTTTTGTCCAAGACCGCTTAAGATTTTTCCAGATTCATCAAAAATTACTCCGACCAAAAATGATAATTTCTGTCATGGAAGAGAAATTTTGTATATCAAGACCTTGATTTTCAATTGATTCAAGTGTTAGTTTCTTATAATTTAATTTTAATATGTTTTAAAAGCACTTAAGTGTTGCATGTGACAGCAATTTTAATTTCCTCCAATGTCATGCCTGCTTACAAATTATGGATTCTGTAAGCGAGTACAAATGGATGAATGAAATTTGGTGAACAATTTTCTCGATTACTGGTAAGCTGGTTTTTTTAAAATGTTTTAAAAACAAGTAAAGAAAGTCTAAAGTCGGTCTAGCCCGACTATGAAATACCCTAAAGCTACTTTTTCAAAATACAATTATAGTATTGAAAATGGTCGTGTCCGTTTTCTAATGAAGCCCATATTTTATATGCATTTCCATTTTGGTGACAAATTATACATACCAATTTTTAATCCTGTAGCTCACATGTTTATGCCTTTATAGTGTTTTCGCTATTGTGGGTTGCGTGGGAGGTGGGCGTATTCGTGGATGGATAACGCCCAATTTTTGAACACATCTTAGTTTTGGTATAAAAAAGATACGTACCAAATTTTATATTTATAGGTTAAACATAACCATATTTATGAAGTTTTCAATGTTGTGGATTGTATTGGAGGTAGGCGTGTCTGTGAACGAATGACGTCCATTTTTAAAAAATGTCTTCGGCTTGCTAAAAAAAACATACGTACCAAATTTTATCTCTGTACATAAAACATAAGCTTATTTATTGAATTTTTAATTTTTGCGTCGTATGGGAGGTGGACTTGTCCGTGAGTGGATGACACCCATTTTTTAAAGACATCTTTGTTTTAATATAAAATACATGCATACAAAATATTATTGGTATGGTTATTTATGAGCTTACTTGTGCAGTTTTCTATTTTAACGTTGTATGGGAGGTAGGCGGGCCCGTAGGCGGATTCCAAAAATATATAAAAGTGCAGAATCTAGGGCCTATGTGAGTATGTGTACCGAGTTTCATTCAATTATCTTAACTCCGTCTTATTATCCTGTGTTTACGGACAACACAAACCGATATCCACATCAGACCAACCGTTATTTCCGATACAGTAGAAAATCTAGGGACTGATTATTTAACCTAAAGGCAGCATCTCCATGAAACACCAAACATATGAGCACTACCTTAGAGTCAGTGTGCATTTTGAAAACTCAACAACAGATGCCAAAATCCTCTTCATGACTACTCGAGTCTTCATAAACGTCTCCTAAGGCATCCCTTTGAGTAAGGGGTCTCCTCTGCTCATGTACATCATGTACAATGTTCTTCTAAGAGTTGCTGTACCAGCAGGCTTAGAAATTGTCAGATTTTCGGACAGCAAAACTTCTAGCTGAAGCAGAGACTCTATCCAAAACTAGCTAAAATCAGTCGAAAGTGCTCTGAAAAGGAGTAGGAAAAAGTTGGGAAAGCCATTATTAACATATGCGGAATGAAGGTACAATCAAAACATCCTCGTACTAGATGATTGACGTCCGAATCCGTTCTAAACAAGAACTACACAGAGTATGCAGAGAAGTCGAGTACGAACAAGAATGTCGTCAGTATACAAAAGTCCAAACCACTCCTCCTAACCTTTCTACGTTCAATTTTGATGTCAGCATAGACGGTCTGGACCACAGCGATGTAGGTAAACTTCTTTTGACAAAGAGTACAGTCTGTGTATAGACTTAATGCACGAGGCTCAGCAATTTGCAAATTTGGGCATGGCTTCAAGACCTTATTTAGAGCTACTGAACTAAATATAACGTGGTGCAACGTTTAAATGGATGAAATACTTGGATTCCCTTTTAAATGGGAATCCAAGTATTTCATCCATTTGAAAACCGTGGAAATGCAGGTTGGCTTTGAAGTTAAGTTAAATGGGTATTTGTCAGGTTCACCCGTCTTTCGAATGAACCCAATGCTAACAAATTCATAAAGGATATCCACTTGGATATGGATTAATATCAAATAGAACTACGGAAAGTAAGGGGATGAGACGCTGCAATTAACATTACATCGCTCATCTATTTAAATGGTATGGCAGACGTCACGGATCAGAAAATTTTTATCTGATCCTATTGCATTCATTGATATGATAGCACATTAGAGGAAACTGATCATATCTTCTACGAGTGCTACAATATCCAGAATGCAAGAACTACAGCTTTGATGGCCTTGGTAATATGGAAACAACCCGAAGCTTGGTCAACCCAATGCTGATAAGCAAGACAAATTTATGCATGGTTAATGCTTTGGCTAAGCACTTACTCGACAAACTGCAAAGAGTTGAGCATTCCCAAAACTGGACGTCCTGAGGTTGCCAACTGTGACATAACTATTTCTCCCACTTGACGAACATTTAACAAAAAGATTTCATTGAAGTTCTGTTTCCGAGCCCCGGGACAGAGATTCAATGTAAAGACTAAGGTTTAGTGCGTGCATATCATTCACTTCTACCAACACGGTAGAAAGTAAGACTCGCGCATATTTTTCCCCATAGTTCCTTATTGATAAAAACTTGCGAATAGATGAAAAACAAAATTTTTAATGACATTTTTAACCCGAACCGGCCCACCACCGTGACCTTTTGTTAACGAAAAAACTTCGTACGTCCTTAACTTTAAACGTCCTTACAATGTATTATAGAAACTTTGAATTCGAATATTTGGTATACTACTTAACTATCGGAGACATCTGGTTTATAAGATGCATATGTTTTAGTAAATATCGGGGGGTTATCAAAAATCAAAATTTTTTATTTTTTTATTTTAAGTAAGAAAACTATTCAGGATACAACATTGAAATGTGCTTCACCAATTTTCATCAATGCTTAACGCATTATTTGGTACTAAAACTTAATTTTAAGACTTTCTCTTAACACGGTCCAATGACCCCCACTAAAACATTGTAATGACATGACTTCAGTATGGATGTTATGTCCCAAAATTGTGGAAGAGACCGGTATATGTATCAACCATCGTACCGCAAAAAAATATACCCATCCAATTATCACACTCAATATCTAAATACTTGCGATGAAAAACTAAGAAATAGCGAATTTGAGAAAAATCGGTCATTTTTTTTTTTTTTCAATGATTTTTTAACTATTCACCCATTTATAACCAATGAATGTTCAAGCATTAATTAATAAATGTTAACTTAATCAAAATAAAGTTTTAAAATGGCTTAAAAGCCATTGAATTTTACGAGACGCTTTCCATTTAGCCCTTATTTACCAAAATCGGAGAATGTTTGCTCAATTTTGAGAGATCTTCAAGAAACAAATTCAGAAAATTCGATGAAAAATTATGAACTGTGACTGTTTTATAAGAATTTACGAAAGTCAATCACAATTATTTTTCTACTAGAATAGAATTTTCTAGATATTCAATTCCCGGAAGGATTTTAGTTCTGTATGTTTGTATTTAAATAATTCCTATCAAAAATTATGACAAATAACGTTTTTAGAGGAACATTTATGGATTATTTCCGTGACGAGGAACTCAACTGATTGCCCTCAAATTCATTTAAGTTTTCTATCCCAAGGATTTTTAAATTGAGCGTGGTTTTTATTTTTGGTATATAGTCTTTCATATGACTTTACATGTGACCTCATACCACAATAACACACCCATTACACAATACCCATCATCCGATACCCTTCATACAACATTCATCATATTGTAAGTATTAGGTATGATGACAGAACATAAACTTTCTTAGATCAAACAGATTGGACATTAGATCCGTACAAAAGGAACATAAGGTTCATGAACCTATATTACTTCGCAATAAACAAATTGTCCTTGAACATTATCTCCTAATCTACATGTTTTTCGATATTGACCGCCTGCCAGGGCACATTTTCTTAGATAAGGCAAAAATATTATTTATACAAAATCTTGTCTCGATCGGAGGGGTACACTTAGCTGGGTCATTCATTAATTTTATGCTTATGTTTAGAGGGTTTTGGAGCCATCGAATTTTATTTTTTTAGGTGGGCCCAAAATCTGCCAAAATCTGCATTTTTTATAACTTCATCAGTCAATCGATCGTAAAAAAAGCATAAAGTCGGAGAGATATCAGAAAAACAACCATTCGGTCTAAGGCCTTTTAAACTCCGACTCTATCTTTAACTAGATATTTAAATTTTTCAAACTCATTTTTTATTTTTTCCAGTACCCCAAAAACTTAAAAATTTTTTATTTTATAAGATAAAAGATCATAAGTAATCATTAAACTTTTGTGAAGAAAGTTTTTAATTTCATTTTTAGGAAAAGTGAAGTTTGCTCTTATTTTTTTACTTTAGCCTTCGGATTGAGTCATAAATTTTAGTACCTTAAACGTCCTCTATCGCAAATTTTGGAAACTTTTGAAATGAGGGGCGGACTCGGCGAACTTTTTTTCCATAGGTGGTGACCCACCTTAGGGTACACACTTGCTGTATCGGTTATAAAGATGATGTGATGTTCAGAAGAAAGTTTGATGGAAAAAATATAAAGGAGCTGCTCATTATACCCTTGACCCTTCTTGAAGTCACTCCGGAGGATCTATCTACTATCCATTGTAAATATGTTTCATGTATCTATCAACATATTTCTTAAGTTCTCGTATTGTTTGTGGTCGTATCCCAGAGTGGCAAATAGAGTTGCAAATAGAGGGTAAGAAGTTCAGAAAAATGTTGAGAAATACACATTAATATTAGCTTGTGATGCACTTGACCCATCTAGTGGTCATCCCAATACAATTGCAAGGTTATTTTAAAACACGTGGATTTTGCGGGGGGGGGGGGGGTTAACTCAGAAGGCCTATACGATTTATGCTAGTTCGGATGGAATGTTGTGTGTGAAAAATTAAGGATTTGATAATATAATTGACTTCACTACACTCTAAAAAGTGAAGCGTATTTTAAAGATTGCCTTTAAATCAACTTGTGCCTCAATTTAAGCATGATTTGCATTGTACTATTCTAAATGCTTAAAAACTCAAAGAAGCATATTTGAAGTCAGCTTTTGGAAGTTGATTTCAAGACAAGCTAGCTTAATTTAAACAAATTTATGGGTTTTAATATACAAAATGGCTACAATTCATCATATCAGTCTTAATTTAAGATAAGTTACATTGCTATACAAACCAATTTGTTAACGATAAGGACTGAAATTCAGCGAAGGCAAGGCTGCATTTACCATTTAACTGTCTTTAAGTAAAACATCATTGAATGCTGGTTAACAGTATAAAAATGCAAAAGTAATTTCAGCAAAAGCAGTCTTAATGCTGTTGCAGCTTATTTTAAGACAGTTTTTTACCTTATATGAAGATTTACTTTTTACAGTGTAGGGACTACCATAGAGTACAATATTTCCCATTTTGGAGGTCAATGTGGTAAAGTTTGCCCCACATTTTTTTAATAACCTAACGAAATTGTCCCAGGCCTATGTCTATATATACTAGAATGGATTCAATAAGCAAAGCCAATAAATCGTCGGTTCACAGGTCTCACTAAGTGATACAGAAATCGTGTGTACTTAGTAACTTCTACCTGTGAACCGACTAAATGTTTTCTTAAGAGTTCAATATGTCCTTTATTAACGACACTTACTGTAAGTCTTTAACACTTCCGTCTGCTTTGTTTCGGGCATTATCTCCGTTTGTGACGAATCCATGTACCATAGCGTAGTCCATATATCATACATACCTTATTCCTCATGTCGAACCCATTATATCATACCATATCCATCATTAAATAACAAAACCAATCATACCACACCCATCATTCGAACTAGATAACAAAATCATCAATAATACCACCTGAATTCAGCAGTTATGTCGAGAAAATTTCGGAAATGTAAATATTTTTTTTTTTATGAAGGTGATAAAATCGGTTTTTTTACATAGTTATTTGTACTCCGACTATTTAGTTTTGTTTAAGTAAGTGACGTCATCTCACATTCGTACTCTTCATTACATTCTAAACAAAGCCCCCAAAATACAAATTTTACCGATGTAGAACTCAGGCTCTTGGAAAAGTATTAAATATTTGTAAAAACGAAAACATATGTTATCATTAAATTTTCATGTCAGTATATTTTAAATGTTAACATTTGTTCTTTTAAATTTATGACTTAGCTAGACAGCTGATTGTATTTAATTGCAAAACTGTTGTAAAAACTCCATTAAATTTTAAATGAATTCCATATGATTACTATTAAATATCGAAATAAAACCAAACGTACCAACTAAGCTGCTTCTAAATCATAAGGCAACTCTTTTACTGCCAAGAAATATTATAATTCTTGGTTTTTTTTTTTTTTTAGTACACAACTTTTATTGCAACCAACTCATTCAGACGAAATGAGTGAATTTCCACTCGAACCATTCGCTGCAATGTGGTTTGAAATTCCAAACCATTATTGGAGCAACCCTCTTCCCTCGATGTGAACATTTTGCAGCAGCACCCCGCATGCTACTTCTGCAGTCATGCAATTACAAAGGTGTGAAGAAATAACCGGATGCTGACGAATGAAATACATCGCGACAACAATACATCGACGCTGCTGTAGATTTATATACAACTATATATATATATATATAGAGTGTGTATAGCTGCATGCTTTTCCCTGCTTCGCCTGTCTCAACTCGTTGGTCGAAGTGCTCCTGTGGTGCCCTTTTTATGTCACTGTTCAGTGTAAATATGAATCTGATCTCGTACCTCAGAATCTCGGTGCTCAATGATCTTGGTTGCGGTCGTAACAAACGCTTGAAGAACCCACAAAGTCTTAAAAAATATTTCGATTAAACCTTCAACTTTTCTATAACACAATAAAAATAAAAATGGAAAAAAATATAAGAAAAAAAAAAAACATTAACCAACACCATTGCCAACACCAGCAACGACAACAAAAGTTTTGCTATAAAAATCGTCCACCCCCGCTGCAGCCGCTACTGTGTCTAGAGACTAGTTTCGGTGTGCTAAATGAACTGTTCATAATTATTGTTGTTGTTGTTGTTGTTGTTGTTGTTGTAGTTTTGTTTTTGTTGCTGTACCTTTGAGCCTGTCTGTTGAACGACTTTTATTGAATTGGCGTCACGCTGCGTTTAGGTACAGAAGGCGTTCATATTGAAATTTTATATTATGTTCGGTACCCGTTCCACAACGTTCCTAAGACCCAGTTGAGCTGGCCGGCTGACTGCATTTTATAACTTGAATAAATTCCATTTTTAAGGTCCTTAATATATTTATGCGCAATAAAAAAATTCCAATGAGGTTTCATTCATTTGTAAACAATCGCATTACATTTGCTCTCCTTGTTACAACAACACCTTCATGGCATTAAATCTCATGCTTGTGCCATCGCCTAGATGTGTATGTGTATTTGTGTTCATATGATTTTTGGCTTAATATAAATTCCTTTCAGTTTTGTAGCTATTTTAACTCTTCGGACTTCTTTCAAAAAGTGCGTAGAATTTCTAGACTTTGCGATATAAGGCTAATGAATGTATGTATGGTGAGCGCTTAAGAGTAGTTTTTGGCAAAAATACGAGATAAGTCCTAAACATTCTATAAAATTATTTTAAATCAACTCCATGCAGTCATCAGAAATCCTTATTTCATATTTAAAATTTTTTCTTATACTTTATTTACGCCGATATTAATTTATTTTAACATTCTAATGAAAGGTGGTCTTAGTCGTGTGTGGCATGCAACCAACGAATCTCGGCACACCTGGGTTCAAATCACCATCTGACATATTAAGTTTTTTCAAAAGAAATTCATTTTTCTTTTCGGTCGTCTCCTCTCTGCAAACAATGGCAAACCTCAGGGTTGCCATGTCATACAAACAATGTCATACAGGTTCTTGAGAACATGAACTTTAGCCGTTTGGAGTCGGAATCAAGCATGTAGATACAGTTCTCGGTCAGTTGTGTACAAACATTTAATAACACACACAATACAATTGATCATAAGAAGTTCAATAAAAGTCCTTTCAAAGGTTTAAATGGCAAATTTATTTTTTTTTTTCTTTCTTTATGAAACTCGACCAGAGACACCCAATGAGTCGCTTTTTCACTATTCAGAGCATATTCAACAATAATAAGTACACGTATCAATTACTTTTTATGAGTATCAATCACCTCACTTGGGTTTTCTTTGCCAGGCAAATCCATTTTCATACTAAGTCAAATATAGACATTCTCTCCCTCTCTCTCACACTAAAATTTTCTATCAAAATGATATCGATAAAGTAGGAATGTTAAAATTTTACAAGCAATATTTTGGCGAAATTTTCTAAAAATGTTGCCAAATCCTTTTTGCGTTACACAACACTTTACACAATACGTGCAGTTTTTGTAGTACTATTATATACTTTATTTTTAGAGATATGCTTAGAGTTTTGATTTTGTTGAAAGGAAAATTAAATAAAGAATAAGTTGGATTGTTAAAAAATTTAGAAAATTTTGAAAGTTGTTGCCTTTCAACTCTTTCAATTCAAAACTAAAAATTTCCTAGAATATTCGCTGGAATTTTTAATGCGAATAAAAGTCAAGAAATAAAATTAACTCTGCAAGAATCCGAAAATATGCACCTTTTCCATACGATTTTTCTGCTCAACTCGACCTTCCCTTTCAGCTCCAAAATACACTTAACACATTTTTTTTACACGCTAGATACGTTCCTGAGTAAATCGTGTAAAAAAATGCGTTTAAAAAAAACAAGCGACATTTGTTTAATTTAGGGATGTGTTCCAAAACATTGGAAAACCGTGTAAGTTAAAAACTATTAAATTTTTACCTACAAAACCGTGCAATGAATGAATGAATTCTAATAACATTAGACATGAAAAATTAATTTTTATTAAAAAACCAAAGTTAAGAACTAAGTGCAGGGAAGAGTGCCCACCTACTGGCACCATAAGGTCTTGAGGTCATAACTTTCGTTTGAAACTTAATTTCGTGGAGTGTTGGTGTGATTGAAAGCTGAGTTCAAAAGGTAACACGAATTTCAAACGGATCTTCAAAATTTTGCAAAATACGATTTTGCCAGTCGATGTAGAAAAAGTCTCCAAAATCATATGGTGTGAATAACTGCAGTTAATAATAAGGTGGATAACTGCAGTGGTTCAGCCATGATGATCACAATAACATACGCACCAACGATAAGAATATACTTTGAATTTAGTGAAATTTTTTCTTTAGCAATTTGGATTGAGGATTTCATATCTGGCATTAGTTTTATCCTAGCTGTGCAACATTCACAAAATTGAGGGTGCGATGGGGTAAAGTGTACCTCCAACCCCTTTTTTTTTTATTTTGTTTAATAACTTTTCATGCCCGAACCGGAAATCGCCCAGGCAACATCAGATTTTTTGCCTCAATACAAATCGACCCAGCCTAATACATACGTGTTGGCATAAACCGATAATATTTGAACATAGCATTAATATTATTGGTGAAAAAAAATGTCTATTAATGTTGCAAAACCGAAAAAATTTTTTAAAAAAATTTGTTGGTGAACCATGCTATTTCAAAACCGTGCAAAAAAAAACACCAAAAAGACTCCTACTCTATCTATCTACTCTATCTAATTTGATTTCGAATCTGATGTCAGAATTTTAAAATTCAAGATGGCGGATAGGGTTGCCGCTTCAATAGTTTTTATTTTACGAATTCGGTGTTGCACCGAAGCCTAGGTAAAGGTGAATTGATGAATCCAAATCTGTGGTCATTATTTCAAGGTTATGAAATTTTTTAACATAAGGTTGCCACCTTAAAATATAGTTTTAAACATTATTCAACAGGTTTAGGGGTTCTCTTATATCGAATCTGATGTCGGGATTTTAAGATTAAAATTGGCTGATAAGGTTGGCACCTAATTTTTTTTTTCATTTTTATGAACAAGGTGCGGAGACCAGTGGCATAGGCATGGGGAAGGTACACGGGTCTGGACCCCCCCAGAGACATGACCAAAATATGAAAATTTCTGTCAATTGATTCTATTAAGTTAAAACTTGTTTTGTGATTATCGAAAGAATTTTATGACTAGAAAATATTTTAGATATGTTTTTATTACACAGTACGACAAAATCAATTTTTTTTGAGTACACATGAGAAATGTTAACAGAATATGAAAATAGGCTTAAAATAAAGAAATACGTGTCTCGGCGATTTGCTGTAGCACGTCAGAATTTTGAGAAAATCGATTTTAAAGATTCGAAGGATCGTGGAGGTTCACTTGTAACGTAGTACTATTATAAAAAGTTCTATAAAAACAGAATGGGTGAACCGATTTAAGTGCTTGAGCCAGTTTTGAAAAGGGAATTAAATTTGGATTTGTTTTTATAAAAAAAACATTTTTTCCGCTAGATGGCGCTTTAATTTTCATGTAAAATTAAAAAATATCCAAAAATGTAATGTAATTCAATGTAATGTAAATGTAATGTAAAAATACAAAAATTAATATCCAAAAATGTAATGTAATTCAATGTAATGTAAATGTAATGTAAAAATACAAAAATTAATATAATATAATATACAAGTGCGTGAAGTAAGGAAAGCTGAACGTATTGTAATGGAAAAAAACCATTCATACGTGAGAGAGAGAGAGAAGGAGGAAAACGAGAGAAGACTGCAATTAGTGACAAAGTAAAAAGGTTGGTCGTTGGCTTAGAACGTTAAGGCGCAGATAAGAAGTAATGACAATCTTCGAAACAATCGACCGCCATATGGTTCAAATCCCAGACGACTTGTTTTAATTTTTTCTAATTGCAGAAACCCCGATCTGTAAGCTAGTTGAAATTGAATAATAATATTTTTAGTTTGATCTGGCTCGGAGCCCCGAATCGCTGAATCAAGTAATTCCCGGCCAGCGAAAAAGATTCTACTTTAGTTATTGGATTTCAAATCAACAACATTGTATTTTTAATGAATTTCGTACATTTTTTGGATATTTTTAATTTTACATGAAAATGAAAGCGCCATCTAGCGGAAAAAAATGTTTTTTTTTATAAAAACAAATCCAAATTTAATTCCCTTTTCAAAACTGGCTCAAGCACTTAAATCGGCTCACCCATTCTGTTTTTATAGAACTTTTTATAATAGTTCTACGTTACAAGTGAACCTCCACGATCCTTCGAATCTTTAAAATCGATTTTCTCAAAATTCTGACGTGCTACAGCAAATCGCCGAGACACGTATTTCTTTATTTTAAGCCTGTTTTCATATTCTGTTAACATTTCTCATGTGTACCAACCACTGTCGTACTGTGTTATAACTTAGTCAAAAAAAAACACAATCACAGATTTTTTTTATTAAATTTTTTAATGGAACCAACGTCACAAATATGAGTTTTCAAAGTCTCTTAGTTGTTTAAGGAAATTCGTCGGAGATTTTGTTGAAACTGGACAAAAAAACCAGTGTTTTAAATATACGCAAAAACATTTCACCCAAAAATATTTTTCATTTTTATAGTACACGGTTAAAAATTGTGGACTAGTTTTTAATCCAAGCTTTGGTTTAAAGGAATTTTTAATCCAAAAAGTACTATTTTTTATTCCATACTTTAGTTTAATTTGTTTTTAATCCAAAAAAGTTTAAGTTTAAGTCCATTTTTGGACTACAAACTTAGATTAAGGTAGTATTTTCAGGAAAAAGTATTTATGTTACTTAAGATTGAAAACAACTACTACTACGAAATTTACGCTAAATATGATGTTCTTTATAAATTTTAATTAAAATAAATCAGTTACAAAATTTATTTATTTTAATACTAATCAAAATAAAAAATTAAAAGCTGGTGTAGACCTTTTTTGGGAGATGCCCATATGCATTATACGAATAACATAATGCTGACGTTGAATCTAAAATGTTATGTCAAGCAATGCTTTTCTCCAAAATTATAGGAGTATTAGTATTCCAGCAATGACGTAACCCTACCACATACCGCCTACTACATTTTCGTACGAATCAGGTACGAATTTTGCCAAAAACTTTATCATTTTTTATATATTGTTTTGTGTTAATTTGAGTAAAATCGATCTAACAATAAGAGTTTTCGAAAAAAACTACCCCAGCGCCACCTAGTGGGTTCAAATTTTGCCAAAGACCTTATTTTTATTTAAAAATTATATAGAGTGAAATTGAGCCGAATCAGTCTATCAGTAAGAATTTTTGAAAAAAGCTACCCTAGCGCCAACACAAACAAAAAACAACACAAACAACTGGAACAACTGGAACTACACGAACATATGGTGTGAATATAAGGTGGATAGCTTCAGTGGTTCAGTCGTCTTTTTGTATGAGACCTGCCGTAAGGGTGTAAATAATAAGGGTTACTATTTTTACAATTATCAGTCATAATCCTCTTCTATGATTGATTTGAGTACTTACTCCTAAATTTGTTTATGTACTGAATCATACTCTTTAAAGCAACGCGTGACAAAGAAGTCTGAGATGAAATAACTTTGAAAGATCGCGATGGTGCTCAACTTCACGTTGACGATCTTCCGCAACAGTTTAGGAACTGCAGCTGATTCTACATAAAAATAAATCGAAAAGGTATTTTTTGTTAATATCGAAACTTAATATTCACATCCAAGCAAAAATTAAAATTGTTGAACTCAGGTAGAACAAGGCCTAATTTCAGCACAAATGCATGTGAAAGTAGGAACAACGATCAAACAGAGGGCATTTTCCCGCTAAATTAAATATAAAAAGTTAATGTTTTCTATTAATTGCATCTTCAACTCAAATTTGGATTATACAAATTTTTCAGTTTGCAAATTTCTAAACTATTTGAAGATCAAACTTTTGTCTTTTCGGTTTGGAAAATGTTAAACCTTTGTGGATTAAAAAGAAATCCTTTTCGGATTACAAAATTTTACACTTTTTTGGTCTAAAATCTAATCCTTTTTGGATTATAATATTTTATATTTTCTGTGGATTAAAAATTATTCCTTTTTGGATTAAAAAATGTTAAACTTTTTGCGGATTAAAAATAAATCCTTTTTGGATTAGAAAATTTAAAACTTTTCATTGGATTAAAAAGCAATCTTTTTTTGGTCGTGTCCTATATGTAATCCAAAAAAGATTAAAATTTAGCCCAAGATTTTTAACCGTGTATATAAAAACATTGTTTTAGAAACAAAAATTTTTCTTTTAAATTTAACTTTAAAATACTTGTGTTTAACTTAAATGAAATTGTTAAATAGACACTTAAGCGTTTCTTTTTATTGCAAAAAAAAAAAATATAAAAAGAGAAAATTATAAAAAAAATAGAAGTTTGTAGTTAAAAATTAAACACGCTTGTTTTAAATTTTCTTTTAGAGAAACGCAAATGCATTAAATTTGTATTTAAATTTTTTTTTTAATTTTACAGTGTGTTTTTTTCTCTTGTACCAATTCAATAGCTTTCAGGAAAAATATTATATTTAAAAACGAATTGATTTAAATTTTGAAAAAAAAATTGCCTTTTAACAAACCACAACTGAAATGATAAAAAGGAAAAGTGAGTACCAAAAAATCTTAACCGATAAATTTTATAGGAAAACTTGTCTCTTTGACATTCTTTTTTACTTGAAAGGTATTTTAAAAGTTATTTATAATTGGCTTATGTTATAAGAGTTTTAAGAAAATTATTGGGTCATTTTTAGGGTAAAACTCAAAAACGAACACAGACCAAGTAAATTTTTGCAGATCTTATTTTTAGCACCTTTTCTTTAGGAAAGTTTGCGGGGAGTAAAAAAATTGTTACTTTTAAAAATTTCATATACTTCATGGGTACTCTAACAAGTATGGTATTTACTTAACTTAGCGTATGACAGATCATTACTTTTTTGGGGACCCCTTCCAGAACCAACAGCTATCTACGCCACTAGCTGAGGCAAGCACTAAATCTTTAAGTTAAATAAATTTAAACATGGATCACTTATTTCGAATCCGTTGTCAGAATTTAAGGGCGGGGTATGGTTTTCTAAGTCTTTTTTCAAGCCATCTTTTATACACGCACAAAAAAAATATATTTACCACAAACATATTGGGAGAGGAAACTATTATGTTTGAAAACTTATTGAGAGCAAACAAGTTAATTTTTACTAGAAATATGTTTCTACTTCAAACTGGTCTTTAGGATATCTTATGAACTGCTCGATAGATTGACTGAAATTTTTTTTTATCTTAAAGTGAATAAAATTAATTGCATGCCAAATTCAGATGATATTTGCCTTTTGTTTTCTTTTTTGAGCATTTTAAAAAGCACAAGCACTTTGAAATGCAATTTTTTACTTTTTATTAATATGATAAATTGACTCCTATAAATATTATATAATTTATAAAATTTTTTGGTTTTTTATTTTACATGTCTTATACAATATGTGCTGAGCCATAAGACAGTTTGGGTAATTAGCGTTCTTCAATATAACGTTCAACGACGCACATTGGGGTATTTGATCATCAAAGCGGATATTAATTGAAAAATGAAAATTGGGATATCCGATTAATGTTTTATACCCGATTATTGTAGACAAAATTCTCCATCACTAGGCAAAAGAATCGATAACATATGTTGCTTAATTCAATTTTTGCTTTGTCTCAAAGTTCGTAATTTTTTTCGATTTTTTCGCGTCTTTACATAAAGTGAATTTTTTGTATTTTAAAGTGCCAATTTTTCTATTTTTGCCATAAAAAAAGCCTAATATTATTATGGATCCTTCAAGTTCAGGTAATTTCGAACAAAAAAGCAGTTGCCGGTCGACATTTACCTGTTAGAACTAATTTTAATCGTTTATGGAAAAAAGGTCTAAATTTTAGCCATTCTTGAGAAGTATGTAGAGTTTTAAAGTGGTACCGGTCAACTTCGTGTTCTAAAATTTATATATTTTTAAAGCTTAGGAACTGTACTAATATAATAAACAAAAACATTTTGCGCTTTTTTGCGCCAATTCGATTTTTAACAAATTTTGTAAAAAAACTCATGTCGTCCAAAGTGAGAGAAGAACCGTGGCTGTAGTTTTTGTTTTGTTCTCGCTTTCGTTATCATCATCATATATTGTTGTTATTGTTATTTATGTTTGTTTATTGCAATATTAGTATGCACTCTACACAAAAATAATATTTGTGTTCTGTTCATTGTGTTGTTTGGTTTATTTAAAGTGTAGGGTAAGTTTATTTTGTCTTCACGCTCGTGTTCTTAAACAATTTTGTATAACTTAATTTAAATAACAGATAATATGTGTAAAATAAGTGTGGAGTGTTACTTTACATTAACTATTATATCTATTTAATATGAATACAATTCGATGTGAGTGGTCGTGGTGGTATATTTCGGGTTACAACAATAACAACGGCAATGACGTGCTGTTATATTTTTGTTAAGTGTTAATATAAAGGATATGTTGTTCGTCCTCGTTATTTTGGTAACTGATACAAGAAATATCACGCGAAGTTTCTGAATAATAATAATCTGAATTGCTTATAAATATAAATAAAGAATTAAAATTTCAAAGTTTTATTTAAATTTTTTTATTGTTTTCATTAGGTAAATTTGTTTGTAACAAAGGGGGCGTGGCACCACCCTATTCCATCTTGGCTGTAATTCATACAGTACGATCAACATATATACCAAATCTCATCTTCCTACCTCTGATAGTTAATGAGATATAACCGTTATAATTTTTAGGTTATATGGGCGGTGCCACGCCCCTTTATCCAGTCACAACCAAATATAGCCAAGTACTATTACACGATCAACAGTACCACATTGGGAATGTTTCATGACAATCGGTCTATTATTATGGCCTGCATAGCGATTTTTAATAAGGGGGAGTGGCACCGCCCACTTTTCCAAAATATTTGTATCATATGTCACTCAGGGATAACGTATCATTCTTATAGTGAAAGAATTTTTCAAATCGGAAAAGTAGTTTAATTGATCTCCGTTTTGGGGCTCCAATACCCCACTGTGCGACGTATTAACACTTCCCATGACACTATTATGCACCAAAAATAATATTTTTCTACACTTAAAAAATCTATAAATAAATGTTAAAACCTCATTTACTTACTTCCATGAAAACCAAAAATCAAAAAACTCACCAAGTTATTGAACTTCTAGTTAAGAATCACTCCATGTTTTTTTTTTAAATTTTATTTTCACATAAATTAAATTCATTAATGATGATCATAATAATAAATAATAATTACATTTATAAAAGTCTGAGGTTTCCTGAGGAAGATCTATAGTTTTTCTCAGATGCCTTCATTACAGCACGATCCGCGTATTCATTAAAAGAGCTGAATAGATGTGCGCTCGTTACTTTCGACTAATTGATGAATTCGTACGAGTATCTATTTCAATGAATTCATCTATGAAGTAGTCAACAATTACCACTTTCCAGCCGCTTGCAACTGACGCATGTTTGCGTGTTTTATTTACGCCATTATTCTTCAACAGTCGTCGATCGTGGAGAGCCGCCGCAATGCGAAAATCTTAACTTACCGGGTTGTTGTTGTTGAGGATACAACAACTGCTGCTGCTGCTGCTGCTGCTGCTGTAGCTGATAAGGCAAATGGTACTTTGACGTTTCGTTAACTCATTGGCTAACGGAAAACGGTAAGTTGGAATAAGTCATAATTGACCACTGGCTAGAAGACGACATTCGCGATAAGATTCTGGGAATCGGCGTTATGTACAAGCGCGCAGCATGGCGAATGGCTGGTGTGTTTCATTGACGCAGCATCTTTGGTTAAAGCTGTTGCTGCTGCCGATGAAGATGATGTTGATGATGGCGCTGATGTGATGCATGAAGATGCGGCTTTACTTTAGCAAACGAGGCAGATTTTTGCTGCTGCTGCACCCAAGCAATAAGCAGCTCTAGCTTTTGCGGTGAAAATCAGTTTTAGTGAGGAGTTTCTGTATTTTTTTTTTTTTTTTTTTGTCTCAACACAACTGCTGGTCACGGTTTGCGTAAAGTTCTTTGATAAGACAGGTTACAGGTTAGTTTATTTTTTGTCGTCTTGCTGCAACCAGCAACAATTATTTAATTGTTTTTTTTCAATTGTTTTCTAATTTCTAGCCATAGGCTAGGCTGAGCAAAATATTGAGTGTCAAAAATAAGAAATTTTAAATCAATGAAAAACTATAAAAAACTTGAAATTCTTTTTTACTATTTCCTGCAACCACCATTCATCAAAGCTAGTCAAATGAAATATATCAAGGTATTTCAGCCTGCGTCTCAGCAAAGAGTCATTTGAAGGCCTTCAAGATCAAAGAAAGAGCAGAGCTGCAAATCAGCAACAACAGCAACAACAGCAACAACAGCAGCGGCGGCAATAAGTTGTTAAAAAAAGACAACATTCAACTAACTATGACGAGGATGACAAACAAGGATTCCAAAGTCGGATGCCTGCGCATTCTTTTGGATAATTAAAAGCACTTAAGTTGGAATTTTTTCGGGTTTTGCTGAAATGAAATGAAATCAGCCGGCGACGTTGTAGTCGCATTTTTGTTGTTTTTGTTTGTTTGTTGAGTGTTGTTGTTATTGCTGTCATGCTTGTTGCTAACATATGTGGACAGCATTTTTTGCAGTTTCTTATGACAAATACGCATAGGCGAGGCACGCACAAAACTTTTAAATAGACTGATTTAAAGAAATTAATAATTTTATACAAAGATACATAATAATATTGTTTTATGTACATAAACATATATTTACAAACTGATATTAACACATTGTAACAATTTTGTCTTAAATTCAATTCACATTTTCTGTCAATTGTCAAGGCTTGGTTGTATCACTCATTAGAGTGCATGTATCACATACATACAACACATTTTTTAGCTGCACAAAAAACCGTTTGTTGTATTTGTTGTTCATTCGTGTTAGTACATAACTTAGTTAAATAATCGAAATTGTTTGAGTCGATCTTGCACACAAGAATCTCTGGAATCTTCGTTTAACAAACTGTGGCAATTTTAAAGACTTTGCTGCGCTTTCTTTTGGCAACAACGCATGACGTTCATATAAAAACATGATCCGCTGACAAAAAAGGAAAAAATTCCCCTTTTTTCAAGTTAAACGTTGTGTGCCTGCAATTAATATAGAGACAGAGACAAAAATCACAAAATCTTTACAATACTTGGTTCGAATTAAATAAATTAATGCAAAGTTTTTGCTTGTTTTTTGTTTTTGTTTTTTGAGTTTTAAAGGCAGAATCAAAATATTTGGATGAAATTTTTTTTTACGATGAGATCTTGTAACGAGTAGACGTGTTTTTTGATGTCCGCAACTTATTCGCGATTTTGTTGATATTTTTGTATATTTGAGTTCCAGTTTTGGTCCCACTTGAAAGTAAAAACATCTTCTTGAGTGCCGTGAATATTATTTGTCACTTTATCATATTCCTCTGCGCTTAATTCTTAAATTAAAATAATGTCGAACAAGGTCACCAGAAGTGCTGCTGCTGCTCGAAAAATTGTTACCCCAAAGACTCCACTTGCCGACAACAACACACGAATGGATGAGTCAGCTTCAACAACACCTTCGTCTTCTGATACCAGTCTTAATATTAAGTTAAACTGTATCAAGGAGAGCATAGTAGCGCAACTCACAAAAGCAATAACGGAATCGGAGAGCAGAGTAATGGAGAGGATTGGAGAGGTTTCAGCCGAGCTCGCCAACATGAAATCTACTTTGCGGAGCGTAATTGAAAGAGTGACTGATGTTGAGAAAACTTGCAAGGAGCTAAGCATGCTAAATGAGAAGGTAAAAAAATTAGAACAGGCATTTGAAACCCTCCCTGGCGCCCCTCCTGAGACACCTCACAATGCTGATGTAAATGCAATAAAATCTCAGTTGAGTAAACTGGAAAACGAAGCTGCCTCCGCCGATGTCATCATTAATGGAGTTCCCTTTTGTGACAATGAGAACCTTGTTAGTTTGTTTGACAATATTTGCACTGCTATCAAGCATAAAACTCCACCACTTATAAATATATTTCGAGTGAAAGCGAACAAAGGCAAAGCAGACTCTGCGATCATTGCTAAGCTCTCTTTTCCATATGAGCGCAATTCTTTGTTTAAATCTATTGCATCTTTTAGAAAAACTAACAAGCGGCAGCTTACACTTAGTGACATCGAGAAAGGTGGAGGTGAGAATATATATATACATGAAGGCCTCACTAAAACAAACAGAGCGATTATGTTATATGCTAACAAGCTTAAACGGGAGAATCGATTAGTTGCTGTGTTCTCTTTGCGTGGGAGAGTTTTTGTAAGAGCTTCGTGGGATGGTGAGGCCAAGCTGGTAGGAGATTTTAAGACCGTTGACTTTGTTGCTGGATTATCTGGATAGAGCTTCAACTACTGATATCTTTTATTAAAAGCGTACGATAACAATTATATTTTAGTTTTTAAATTACATTATTACATATAAGAAATTTTTATAATATTTTATTTTATATTTCTTTATTCTTTATCTTTCTTTAAACTTGTTTCATATTTTTCTTTTACCTTTTCAACTATATTTTAAATTCATCTATTTCTTTCTTTTGCACTTTGTCTTTTTGTTTTTGTTTGTTTTTATTTTGTTCGTTGTATTGTTTTTAGCTGATTGTTTTTTGGTTTGTTTTTTCTCGTTTGTTTGCTTATGTATGGCAGAAATTAGTAGGAGACTTACCAATGGTGCTATTGAATGTTACAAAGCACTTATTCAAGTGCTTTGTAAACAAGACAAGGGTCTCAATGTTATTCATTTCAATGCTAGAAGTTTGAATGGACTTAAATTAGACTATGTGAGATACATTTTTGAATATTCGGATGTAGATGTAATATGCGTGACAGAGACATGGTTTAAAAGTGATGTACCTGATTATTATTATAACTTTCAAGGATTTAAACTTTTTCGTAGTGATAGGCATGATAAAAGAGGAGGGGGCGTTGCAATTTATTGTCGGTCTTGTTTGAATGTTCGGTTTGTTAACAAAAGTAATGATGTCTGCGAGTTTTTAAATGTTGAAATCACTGATAACTACTCTAAAATATTAATATCTTGTGTCTATAACCCTAATCGTTGTAATACAGTTGAACCCTTTTTTAATGACCTGCTTAATAAGATTACTAGCTATGATTTTTTATTTGTTTGCGGCGATTTCAACATTAATTTGCTAAAAAGTGATGCTTTAACTGAAAGTTTTTATTACCATACCACAACTTGTGGCTTGAGGTTGGCAAACCACTACATTCCAACAAGATATGCGAACGATAGTGAGCCCAGCTTACTTGACGTCTGTTTAGCTTCTGATGTTTCTGTAGTGTTGAAATTCGATCAAATGACATTTATTTCTGACCATGATTTGATATTCTGTTCTATTAATGTAAGCTTTAACCGCACTGCTCAGTCCTGTTTTGCATTTCGTGACTATAAATCTTTAAATATAAATACTCTTTGTGATGACTTGTCTAGTGTTAGTTTTAATGACTGTTTGATGTATGACTCAGTGGATGAAAAGCTCGGTGTTTTTATGAATAAATTGAATGCTGTTTTTGATCAAAATGTTCCTTTACGTACTGTGACTGTCTCTAATAACCGCTGTCCTTGGTTTACTAATCGTGTTTTAGGTGCTATAAGGTTAAGAAATAGGCTACATTCTAAATGGAAATATAATCGTTCTAGCCAAAACTGGGAAAATTATAGAATAAGTCGTAACAATGCCTCAGAAATAATAAAACACGAAAAGATTAATTTCTATAATTCAAAACTAAATCCTAATTTGGACTCGAAACAACTTTGGAAGAACATTAAAAGCCTGAGAGTTTTTGGGAGCGAATCAATTGAATGTAATTTAGATCCTGATCTTCTTAATGATTTTTTCTTGAGTAGTCCAAGTACGAATACCAGCCACGATAACTTGCCCCCTATGCAAAATGATTTTGTTTTTCCATCATTTGAATTTACTCCTGTTGATGTAGACTTTGTTGCAAAATGTATTATGCAGATAAAATCCAATTCAGTTGGCGTTGATGGGATGCCAATTAAATTTATTAAAATTGTTCTTCCTTTTATTATTGAGCCTTTGACCCACATTATTAATTGCAGTTTATCTACTTCCCAATACCCTAAAATGTGGAAAGCTGCCACAGTGACTCCGGTACCCAAAACATCCAACGCTTCCGACTATAAGGACTATAGACCAATAAGCATACTACCTGCCTTAGGAAAGGTACTTGAAAAAATCATGGCTGAACAAATTTCTCAATATGTTAATGAATATAAACTGCTGTCGCCTTTTCAGTCAGGGTTTCGAGCAGGGCACAGCTGTTCGACAGCGTTATTAAAAATTACTGATGATATCAGGATGGAGTATGACAAAAATTTCATAACATTGCTGTGTCTTATTGATTTCTCAAAAGCTTTTGATTCTGTTAATCATACTTTGCTCTGTTTTAAACTATCAGTATATTTTAATTTTAGTCAAAACGCAACCAGTTTAATTAGACATTACTTAGAAGGAAGAACGCAAAGAGTTAAGGCAGGCAATAATTTTTCATTTTTTAAAAACATAAACACTGGTGTTCCACAAGGATCCATTTTAGGTCCCCTCTTGTTTGCCATATTTTTAAATGATATTTTTGAAGCATGTAAATATTCCTCTATTCATGCATATGCTGACGACATTCAGCTATACCTGTCTCGTCCTGTTGGTCTTTTAGAAGATTTAAGCTTCAGACTTAACTCTGACTTATCATCTATTTATAACTGGGCTGTTGCTAACTCACTTGTTATAAATCCCTTAAAATCCAAAGTTATGGCAATTTCTAGAAATTTGACTAGCTTTGTAGACATTCAACCTTTATTTATTGGATGTGACCAATTAGAAATTGTTGAAAAAATTAAAAATCTTGGCTTTATAATGAATTCCAAGTTTACATGTACTGACCATATAAATAGTACTGTCGGGAAAATATATGGTACTCTACGAAACTTACGACTCTCCTTTGCCTATACGCCAGTTGAAACTCGTCGAAAACTTGTTGTACAGCTTATAATGCCACTTATATGTTACGCTGAAACTGTTTATTCTCAACTTGACTCACAGTCATTACACAAATTAGTAGTAGCGTTTAACAGTGCGGCAAGATATGTCTATGGTGTTCATCGATATGATCACATTTCTGCTAAAAGTAGAGAAATCTTAGGATGTGATTTGGTAAGTTTTCTAAAAATTCGTAGCCTTATTTTCTTGCACAGACTCATGCATACTAAATGTCCGGAATATCTTTATGATAAACTTCAATTTTTTCAATCCATGCGGTGTATGAACTTCATTGTTCCTAGGTATAACTACCTCAACAGTAGCAGGTACTTCTTTATTAGCGCCATTGGAATTTGGAACTCTTTACCGATGAATATTAAGCAAATAACTTTAAGTAGCAGCTTTAAAAGAGCAATTTATAAATTTTTCGAGCCATCTAACTAAATTTCTTAATCTTTTCTTTTTTTTTTCTGTCCAGCTTATCATTTCATTCTATCATTGGTTTTTCTTTTCTATTATTTGTATGCCTACCTCTATTTTTCGTTCGACAAATTATTTTACTTTGTTCAGTTATATAACGTTATTTTTACTGATAATTTAATTCAGCTCTGATTTAATTGTAATTTAATTTAATTTTAATTTTGTTTAATTTAATGTATTATTTAAATTAATGTATTATTTAATTTAATGTATTATTTAATTTAATGTATTATTTAATTTAATGTATTATTTAATTTAAGTTAACTTCCATTTTTGTAACTATAATGTTTAATCTTAAGTTATCTTACATTGTTATTATATGACCAATGATGTACTATAAAAGACCAAGTCTTATTGTACTAATTAAATCAAATAAACTTCAAACTTAAACTTAATTAATTCCAAAAACATTTAAATTAACCGATCGACATGTTGTTGCTTGTTAACAATATGTAGGGACAAGACAAAACTATTCGATGTGTTTAAACAAAAGACTTAAGCGACAAACTTTAAAGCAAGGCGCTACTCAAATGCTCGTTATTCTACATGATATTGTGTTTTCTGTTAATTTTTAAGAAACAAAGTTTGTTATAATTTTTAAGAAGGAGTTAAGCTATACATTTGTTCGTATTTATGCCAAAAAAAGGCGTGGCAGAAAAATAAAATTTTATATATTATTGATCTGTTTAAATTTATCCATATTCTTCAAGATGTCTTTCTGTTCGCCTATCTTTTGGGACGGTAACATTAGTAATTAAGAATATTTCGTTATGAAATTCATTATATTACCTTCTATTTAAATAAAAGCCTTCAAGTTCGGCTATGAGTTGTAATCTTGTAAAATTAGGTAAGCTCCTCTATAAAGTGACCTTATATGTTAAAATCGTTAAAATCAGAGATCGTAATAATTCTGAGCAATATTGAAAAAAATTAAGAACTAATGATTATTTTATGATTTTTAATTTTTTGCTCAGATAAAAAAATCATTTTCTGAATTTAATTTTTAAATTCAAAAATAAAAATTATTTTTGATTTTTATTTTTTTAGTCATGCAAAAAAATCATTTTTGATTTTTATTTTTTTTTTTTAAGCAAACAAAAAATTCCGTTTTGATTTTTATTTTTTTTACTCAAACAAAAGAAATCATTTATGATTTTTATTTTTTTGACTCAAACATTAAAATCATTTTTGATTTTTATCTCTTTAACTAAAACAAAAAATCATTTTTGATTTTTGAGATAAAAAATAAAAATCAAAAATGATTTTTTTTTGGTTTTGTGATTTTTTTTTTTTTTGGTCAGAAATAGAAACACCACACCTATTCCTCATACAGAGGAATACCTCATTTAAACAATAATGGCTTACCTCTACAGTTGGTCAAGTTTTTAACTTCAACCAAAGCAAAGATAATGCGGTACCAGCGTAACATGATAGTTATATAATTTTTTTATCCAAAAATCTGTTACCAACTCAAAATTGCAAATAAGAAAAAATAATGAGTTGGGCATTTCAACCATTTAAAGGACTTTGACATCAAATTGGTTTGTAAAACAAAAAAAAAAAAACAAATTGGCTATTTCAGCCCTTGAAAAGACTTTGACCGAGCTTCTTATGATCAATTGTGTTGTGTGTGTTATTAAATGTTTGCACACAATTGACCTACATGTTTTATGCCGACTCCGAACGGCTAAAGTGCATGTTCTCAAGAAGCTTTACATGGCATTATTAACTCTCTGATGTTTGCCATTGTCTGCAGAGAGGTGGTGACCGATCAGAAAATTTTTTTATTGAAAAAAACTTTTCGCCGCGGCTGGGGATCGAACTCGGGCTCCGAGCATGCTAAGCCACACACTTAACCTGCATGCCACGGTCACCACAGGTTGGTTTGTGTGTGTTTGAAATGTTTGCACACAATGGATCGATAACTAGATCTATATAGAAAAAATGTATATCTACTGCAAAAATTTTTTGTCAGTGAAGAGGATTAAACCCGGGTTCATCGCATTTAATGAGCTCATACTTCACATACTTGGCACACACGGCCACTACCGTCAAAAAAATTAAAAATAATAATCTTTATATAAATTACAACCGAGTCCGAAAGCGATGAAAAATTTTACGATTCAGACAGTACTACCAACAGCTGTCTAAATAATGCATTTTATACGAGCAATAAACAAACATTTGCCTAATATATATAACGAAACTTTAACGAATACAACAAAATTATATAAAATAAAATTTTGACTAAAAGTAGTTAGATGTAGAGGGTAAGCAATTTATATCTTTAAGATTTTATTTCGATGTAATGTTTAGACTTCACCTTTATACAAACCATTCAATATCATTCACATGTGCTCCACGAGAGATTTTGCAGGACTCAATATTTTTAAGGGGGGACATGACATTGGCCGTTTTTTTAAATTGACTTTTTTTATAATTTTGTATTGTAGTAAATATTCTTAAGATTCTAAAAAATTCTAAAAAATTTCATGAAAAAATTCCTACGGGTTCAAAAGTTACAGCCGGATTAGTGAGAGCGCATTTTTAATATTTGCCTTTTTTTTTCTTTGTTCACAAACTTTGAACGCGTTTATCTCAAAACCATATTTTTTCTTACTGAATGCGGCACTAGCTGGTTCATTTTTTGACGAAATTTTTTTTTTTTATTTTATTAAACTTGATTCGCTATCGAATGACACGAGCTTTTTTTAAATTTTTTTCGATTTTTTATGAATTTTTAAAGTCAATACATTTTTCGAAAAAACACACATTCAAATTTGGAACATCACCAAAAATTGAAAAAGAATTTTTTAAAAAAGCTCCTGTCATACGATAACCAATTTTGGTTAAGATTTAAAAAAGTCATTTTTTTCCAGATCGTACAATTTTTGCGACTGCCAGCGTTGCAACTACGAGGCCCCATTTTTTTCTCTGCCGACAGTTTGGAGCTCTATAAAACCATGTTGGAGTGAGAAATATATTTTTGGAAATAATTTTGGAAAAATTTTTGTTTTTGACTGGGTTATGAATTTTTAAAAAAAGTAAAGTAATGTCCCTCCTTAAAAGTAATGCTTGAAGATTTTTGTGAAACTCGCACACTTGCTCGGCCATGACTTGACAAATGTTGGTTTTTATGCGAAAAATGCGAAAAAAAAATTCAAAGGCGTCAGCTCACACGATGTTGGAAGCCACAATTGTTATTGCAAAATCTAAAAATAAGTCGTCCTGGAAATTTCTGTTGCAAAAAAGCTCTAATTGATGTTGTTGTGTGGTCTCATCTTGTTGAAACCACATATCGTCTAGATTCATGTAGTCATTTATACTCCTTAACGTTACACTGGAACGCATATTTCTGCAAATATATCTACAATACTCAATAAAACCAACATATCTTGTTGTAGACATGAAAGAAGGCCTGAAAACTTGTTTTTTATGTGAACAAACTTTTCTTCGAAGTTTTGTTGTTTTGAAGATGTAACCAATTTTATATGGTATTTAACGTTACATTTAAAAAAATGCCAAATTTGGAAATGAAAAATCTTCAATAAATAACGCTATAAAGAAAAAAAAAACAAATTGGCCATTTCAGCTCTTGAAAGGACTTTGACCGAGCTTCTTATGATCAATTGTGTTGTGTGTGTTTTTAAATGTTTACACGCAATTGACCGAGAACTGGACCTACATGTTTTATGCCGAATCCGAACGGCTAAAGTTCATGTTCTCAAGAAGCTTTACATGGTATTATTTACTCTCTGAGGTTTGCCATTGTCTGCGAAAAAAAATTTTCTCCGCGACTGAGGATCGAACTACATTTCTAGGAGCCAAAATTAATGTTTCTCGACCTAACACGTTTATACCTTGATTTCCGATTCAAAATGTTTTTCCCTAAACGTATGCAGTGAAGCGCGAGAAGAACAGACTGCTTTGATATTTATGTTTTCCGATGGTATCTATATATAAATAGGCGTAGGAAACTATATAAAGGCGTAGTTAAAGACTATTTTCTCAAGTGTTTCTCAACTGATTTTGATAATTTTTTTTTTAAATGAATCAGAGTACGGAAAACTTTTTATCGTACCGACTATTCCTTAAAGATTTTTTGTCAAATTTTTATCAAGAAAATTTGTTTTCAAAATTAATTTCGTATCGAATTGTATATATGTGATAAGGTCGAATTTCGGAAACTATCCAACTAAATGATTGGAATACAGTCGATATAGAGCGAAATTAAATAAAAAAAAACAAAATTTTTTGCCCGTTGCGCGATACAAAAAATGTATCATATCTTCAAATTCGGACCAAAAAAAAAAAAACTGTTTGGGCCACATTTTGTCTAACAGCAGTTATATTTTTCAGTTAAGAGCATTCAACAAAGTAAGTATTTAAAAATTTTTATTTTAAATATCTTTATCCTAAAAGTTCAGAAAGGTATTAGAAGAATATTTTTTTTCGTAAAAATGGATATATTTTAACGGTTAAAGAAATTTGCAGATATTTGCAAGTCTTAAAATATATTTTTTCCAAATCTTTATGATTTTGGTTTCTAAAAACAAAAACAAAATAAGTGCCCTTACCCGCCACTTTGACTTTTATCTTATATTATAGAAGCGGACCTCGTACGGAACTCTTCGATGAATGGTTGCTTGTGAAAAATTTAAAAAAAAATTCTTAGTGCGTATTTTTTAAAGCAAAACAACTGCCGGAAACTCTTAATATATTTGAAATTCATTTTTGATGTTGAACCATTAAATCATTCGCATCCTTTCAATTTGATAATGAGGTATGAAATTAAATTTATGTTTCGAATTTTTTTAAGGAAATCAAAGGTCTTAATAAATATTTTATACATTAGTTGCTTAAAGTTTCATAAATACTGCTTCCAAGAATATTTTTTTCCTATTTGCAAATTGGGCTGATATTATTTATATTTTAAAAGAAATTAATTCAAAAATAGAATTATTATTCAACTCTTATATAATATGAAACTTACATTTAGCTCGAAAATTAAAATACTGCTTACCTAAGTGGGTTAAACAAAACCATTTCAAAATATATGTTGATGCTGCATAAGAATTTTTTTATGAGCAAGCTGTGGAATAGTATTGGTTACAGTTGCTGTTAATATAAATATAAAATCCTTTATTCTTTGATAAAATAATATAATTAACTTGAGTGTTTTAAACGAAATAAAATATATAAGCATTCACTTTAATATGCTGGTTAGTATTGATTTCTCATTAAATTTTAAAGTTTTTAGCTACATTCAACACTATAGCTAGCTATTAGCTGTGTTTTTTATGCCGACGGCTTTTTATTTTTTTTTTTTAGTTTTTAGTTTTTGTTTTCTTTTGTTTTTCATAATACATATTTTTTTTTAGTTTTACTAATAACAAACACATTAGCTTAAGTTGGTCGAAATCCAACACCAGCATAATTTTTCATTCTTAGCTGATGCAGACGCTTAAAACTGATATTTATTTAATTCGATTAACCTTGTGTGGCTTAGCACTCGAGCCACAAAAGCACGCGCACAAAACTGAGAAGCCAACAACAGCAACAACAACATGGCACACACAAGTTGTAAGTTGTTGCTACAGTTCAAATCAGTATTCCCACAATCAGCAGCAACAACAATAAACGAAAACAAAAAAAAAAAAATTAAATTTCAAATTCAAACTTACAAGAACTCAAAAGGTCACCATTTATCATCATGATGCGCAGGGTACGCATTTGTACGCTTATTAGTTTGGCTTAAAATGTATTAACTGGGTCTAAGCAAAACACAGCAAACAGTGAAAAAATATAAAAAAACACAACATAATGTTATGTCCTTAAGGGTTTTTAATTTTTTTTTATTTTATGTTTTTACTAGTAATTATGAGAAATTTTTAATGATTGGCTACCGTGAATGAAAAATCAAACATTCAATCTATTTTGTTTTGAGTTCAATATATTTTTAATCATTCTTATGTTTAGAGCAAAAGGTCTGATTGAAGATGTTCAAACCAACAGCCATCATTAAACAACCACACTTCAAATTTGGTTACAGTTCAACAGCTATGCTCGTTGCTGGCGCTGTTGCTGCTAGTGTGCTTGCTTGGCTATTGCTGTTCTTCTATTGGTTCATCATGATGATGTTGATAATGTTGATGATGATGATGGTTGTTGCTCGGTTGGTATTTCAAATAATTTGCATTTTTTGTTTATAAATCTAATTTAATACTCTGCTTATCTATGGCGGAGGTGGCAGAGTTGAGAGGCAGCAACAACACGACGGTATTAGTTATTAGTAAAACAAACAATAAACAACAAAAACATCGAACACATCGTAAATTGTATCTTTTAGATTTATAGCTTAAGTTTAATTATTTATGCCAGATTAATTAATGAGTGTGTTTATATTTTAGTGTTTTGTTGCGCTCAGAGTGCTTAAATAGTTAGTCAAAACTATGTGAGGTCTAAGTTTGTAAGATATTTCAAAATGATATGAATTCAGTGGCAATGCAAGCAAGGCAGTTAACAGAAAATAGACATTGATATAATCTAAGAGCAAAGGACATGACGAATGATTTTATTTCGTAGAATCTACAAAATAAGCACAAACAAATGACAATAATCTGGGGAGAAAGTTCACTGTTTGAAGTTTAAAAAAAAAAAATATACATTTTTAAGATCAATCAAAAATTGTATAATGCTTTAATTGTATTTAAAAACTGGCACAATTGAATCTCTTTTAAAGCTGCTCATCATCTGTGCTTGAAGCAAGGCTTTAGAAGCAAGTTCGTGTCATAAGTCTTTCGTTTTGCTTACAATAATCAATAAATTGAAAAGTAAACAATTAATTTAACACAGAAGCTGCATTCAATGAATGCTCAATACAAAAACAAAAACTATTACTTAGTGAAAAAAAAGTTATCACAAAAAGAGAACACAAAAGAGAGAGAGTGAGTGAGTGGCACTTTGTATACAGAGCTTGCAAGTCTTAAATCGTAATCTTTTTACTAACGTATTGGTGAGCCCAAAGGCTGCAAAGACGCCGAAGAGCACATTGACAGAATTACTGAGCACACTATGCTTCAAATTTAACAAACCTGGAATGCGAACATTTTCTTGCTTGCATGAATGACATGGGAGCATGTATTGAATTGTTTCTTTGTATCACATTTTGGGGCTTTATGTCGATTTGTTTTTACTTTGCACTAAACTAAATTTTAACGTTATGTTCAGCAAATAAACCTAAAGAGGAAAAGAAGTGTGATTTACATAAATAAATTTTGAAAACTATTTTTAATAAATATGGGAAATTTTTAATAAATTATATGCCATATAACTTCTTGATAGTCTTAAACAATATTTAAATGAAGTATGGTACACTTTTTTATTCATTCTGTAAGTCATCAAATAACTTATGACTTGTTATTAAAACATCCTTAAAGAGTGGCTTAGTTATTCAAGCACGCACTCCACTTATCTACAAACAATATCCATGGGTTGCAACTGCATTACTTCTTACAAAACAAAAGACTTAAGCAACGAACTTTATTATTTTTCAACTATACACACAAAAAGCTGCTGCCTTAATTATTTTCAGCTCAAAAAATTTATTAATTATGAATTATTTGCTAATTACACACAATTCCATAAACATAACTCAAGCAAGTCAGCAAAAACGAAAAAAAAAAACAACAAACAATGTACGATAAACGACAAACTTCGTAGCGTTGCTGGAACGACCGATCGAAACAGAAATTTAAGCCAAACAGCCAGCTACCAAGAACACTAGCCAAAGAATGCACGTTGGACTTTTTTGTTGCCAACATAATCGCCTCAGCTGCTGCTGCTGCTGCAACCCTGCTGCTGCTAACGCTAACACAATGCAGCACATTTTTACTGAACGTAAAGCTCAACGCGCGCGTTCTTTTCTTCTCACACAGTGTAGACTTTTATTGTTTTTGTTTTTCAATTTAGAGCCCAAAGTAAAAATACTCTAAACATGCTGTCAAGTTGTGTCTACATTCCTTGGTCATATTTTTTCATCGTTTGGCTGCTGTTGCTATATTTTTGTTTTTTTTTATTGCAGCGGCATGTGTACGCTCGTTTGGTTTTAACTTTAATGTGGCAAAGTAAACGAGTCGCATGGAGCATAAAAATCAAGAAAACTGCTGGAAATAAAGTATGCGTTGCTGTGCGTCTTGAGGCGAACAAGCAGGCTTAGATCTCTGCACGCTGCATATGTGAGAGAAAAAAAAATAAAAGTCTAAAAAGAGAGAGATAAGACAAAACACACGAATACAATCAAACAAGCTGCAACGACTTGGCTAAAGAGTGCATTAAGCCGTTGCTGCAGATTTTGAGACTAACTTAAAGACTAACTAAAAGAGCAAGAGAGACTGCGAGAGTTTGTTCAAACCAGGCACTCCTCAGTTCATGCAAAGCATGGTTTAACTAAATTTATTAAGAAATTTAATTCTTTGAGCGAATTTAATTCAGAATGTTTTAGTCGTAAGTTAGCACAAGCATATCTTATAAACGAATATTTTGTAACATAAATAAAACGCACAACGCATATTTTTAAAACTGTCACTTATATTATATTATATAAAACGCACACGCTCACTTCGTCACACACACTAATGACTTCAATTGTACCAAAAAGGTAGTCTATTATTATCGCCATTAAATAAAAGGAGAAGCGAGTACAAAAAAAAAAAACAAAACTGAGTGAGAGTGAGACAGAGAGAGGAAAAGCAAGGGCAAAGTCAAGCAAACCAATTTCTGCAAAGTTATTGATAAGTGCTCTTAGTGTGGCCGATTTCAAACTCAGTTTCAACAAAGTTAAGAGAAAGTTTATACGTTGACATAAACTCTTTCCTCTTCATCATTTTAGTATTTCATTACTCACAATTGATAATTCATAATTCATAATTCATAATTCATAATTCATAATTCATAATTCATAATTCATAATTCATAATTCATAATTCATAATTCATAATTCATAATTCATAATTCATAATTCATAATTCATAATTCATAATTCATAATTCATAATTCATAATTCATAATTCATAATTCATAATTCATAATTCATAATTCATAATTCATAATTCATAATTCATAATTCATAATTCATAATTCATAATTCATAATTCATAATTCATAATTCATAATTCATAATTCATAATTCATAATTCATAATTCATAATTCATAATTCATAATTCATAATTCATAATTCATAATTCATAATTCATAATTCATAATTCATAATTCATAATTCATAATTCATAATTCATAATTCATAATTCATAATTCAGAATTCATAATTCATAATTCATAATTCATAATTCATAATTCATAATTCATAATTCATAATTCATAATTCATAATTCATAATTCATAATTCATAATTCATAATTCATAATTCATAATTCATAATTCATAATTCATAATTCATAATTCATAATTCATAATTCATAATTCATAATTCATAATTCATAATTCATAATTCATAATTCATAATTCATAATTCATAATTCATAATTCATAATTCATAATTCATAATTCATAATTCATAATTCATAATTCATAATTCATAATTCATAATTCATAATTCATAATTCATAATTCATAAAATAAAATAAAGTGTTTTCAATAAAATTATTGCATTTTCTTTTCACTCAATTCAAGTTTTTTAATTTTTTTTGTTTAAACTCAAATGAAGTGCACAACAAAATTATCGCAACTGCTTTAGGTTTCCGTTACTTTATCAAAATACTTCTCACAATAGTCCTGCTTCAGGCAAACTGCGCCATGCGACCTGTAGATAACATACTTTTCTCTATCGGAAAAGAACTCCAGAGCAATGGTATAGTTGAAGTCCGGCGAATAAAATCGAAAAAGTTGTGCATTTGTACTTAAATTCTTCACAAAATATGAAACATTCTAGATAGTGATATAGAGATCGTATTCATAGATTTATTCATTCAATGTTTGAATTTAAACAAAATTACCTTTTTGAAAGGACATCCTTTAAAGAAATTACTTGAACGCAACAACTCTTTGGTAAGAACTTGCATCAAACTACCACGGCTACCAACCGACATTAATTTGCATATATCCATTTGGGTGTCTATGAGATTAAAACTACGCTGATTGATACGAAATATTGTACATCTTAGATGTGCCTGAGCGCTCTGCATATCCTCGCTCAACATTAGATTAACATTGATTGAAGAACGATTATTTTCGTGGTTGACGAAACATTCAAGTTTGCTTATTTTGGGACTTAATGCAATGCATTCGATATTCTTTAGAATAAATTTTGGAGTACGCTGAAATGAAATAATTTTGAAATAACAACGAGTGCATCTTAAGTAAATCAAAAGACTTAAGAAGCGAACTTGTTTGTTTCGGTTATCTGCCAAGCTAAGAAAGTTCGTTGCTTAAGTCTTTGATGAGCAACTGAAGAGTGCGAATTAGTTATATCTAAAAAATGTTGCCATCATTTACACGTTCACTGAATTGAGCTGTTGTAATAAGAATTAAAATCATGAAAAAATAAACAAGTGATAATTTAAACATTTTGAAATTTTTCAATAGTTTTAAGAGCCAGTTTGTATTCAATGATTTATTCGAACTGACATAAATTGCTACATTGCAAAACTAGTGATCATTTTATAATGATATCATCATTAGATATTTGTGTGTGTGATTCTGTATTAATATGTATGACAACAGTTAACTGAAATTTTTATGCACATAAATTGTTAATAACTTTGTCTCTGCTAATTTGTATGGCTTTATATATAACGACTCATGTCGTTAGTGAAAATGTAAAGGTGAGTGCGTAATTTTAAATAGGTTTAACTGAAATAAAGTTGGCACTATAATATAGAAAATCGCACAAATTGATTAATTATTTTTTTCTGATAACAATTTCAAAATATATACTAGCTCTTAACTCTAATGCTTTATTGCTAAATAATACTTATTATTATTAAAGCGATGTGATCGTATAGTTAGCTAAAAAAACAAAAAATTATATATTAATCAAATAAAAAAAAATACATGTTATGTGCTTAAAATGCATGACCTTATAGGTCATGAACTGATTATTTTTTAAATTTCTATTAAATCAACATTATTAAATATAATTTATTTAAAAAATGTACAAAATATAAACAAAGTTATAAACTTAAGTTTAAGTTTGTATTAAACACGTTTTTAATACTGATTCTTTGTCTTTATAACCAGAAATGCATTTTTTTGCAGAGCAGTCATAGATCTTCATGTGTACAATGCAACGAAAATGCAAATATAGTGAACATTTGCGCGTTTTTTTTTTTTTTTTTTTGCAAGAGAAGAAGAAACTTACATTACTTTGAAATATGACCGAGCTATTCACTTTCTAAATAATTTTATTTTTAATTAATTTTTCTAGGCCACAACTCTGTGACCTCAAGGCATAACAGCATTTCTCGAAATATGCTTAAAGTAAGTTATTAGTACCATCGTATTTTCCGTAACCGAATTTATGTTGAATTGCGTCCAGTTGTGGTGATGATCGGTAGATTAATTTCGGAGAGATTTTTTTTAAATTTAAATTTTCACTTACCTTATTTGATATATCGCTTGAAATCTTTAAAATGTTCTTTTGAAAAATTATATATTACAAAATTAAAACTCAAAATTTTAAACTTTTCAAGAGAGGCAAAAAATTATTTCTTTTTCAAAGCAACTTCATACAAAAGAAGAACACAAAACGATTTTTTTTAAAATTAATGAGCAATCAGATTAAAACAAAATTTGAACAGTCGATGGTAAATGATGATAAAAAAGTCAAAATTTAAAAATTTTGAGTTGTGTCACTTTTGAAGAGTGTGTGCGATATGCTGTTTTGCCTTGAGACCACAGAACTAGTAAAAAACAAAAAAACCATTTCAGCACTTGAAAGCATGGTTCGCAAGAACTCGCTCATGAACTGTTAAAAATTCAATCTTCTCATGGTAACTCATTTTGCGATTGTATTTTATCATGACAAATACTTAAGAAATCGAACGTTCACGAAAACATTGCCACTGTGCTCTTTCATGAGAGACTAAATGCAATGATTATTTGCACTCGCGCACTAACTACGAACAATTGCTTCGGCGAGCGCGCTCATGAAAAATGTGTACTCATTAAATCACTGCATGCTTACTCTCTGTAAAGTAAAAAAATTAACAAAATGAGGTATCACGAGAAGATTGAATTTTTAATCGTTCTTGAGCGTATTTTTCAAAGTTTATGGGTAAAGCGCAGGTGAAAGAATTCATTGAATTCAGTGTCTAGTGAAACGCACAAAAAAAAGATACAGGCTATATAATATTTATTAAAATTGTATTGTTGTGTGTTCGGTCAGTTATTTTAAAAAGTGGGCAGATAATGAACTATTGACAAAAAAAACCTTGTTGCCACAATCAAGGAAACTAATTTTTCTGCGTGCCTTTTATGTGAAAAACAACTTAGAGGGTACTTTTTAGGCACATTAAAAGGCATTCTATAAGCAAACATGATTTTTATAAAGTTTTTCCATCCGTAAGTGACCTAAAACATTTTCAATCGGCGAAGTTCTAATCACTTCGAACTAAAATTAAATAAAAATATGTGTGTGGCAGCCACGCACGATATAAGTGAAACTTTAACCCAAAAAAAGTAAAGTTTTTAATTTAGTCTTACTAAAAAAGTCTCATTTCATATAAAGTCATGAGAAGATTAAGTCCTTATTGAAAAGACGAAAGTGCTGATCCTCAAGGTCATGCGTCATCAAAGAAAGCAAAAAGAAGGGGTAAGACTTCCCATTTCAGCGTTTCAAGGTTTGTTTGAACCGGCTGCGAAACATGTGGCCGAGCGTTGTTATGTTGCAAAATTACCTTGTTGTGCCTTTGATCGCACTCTGGCCGTTTTTGCTTCAATGCTTGATTCAAACGCATCAATTAAGTTCGGTCCCGTCTGTAACCTCAGATAATCTTATTGCATCCGATTGCTCATTGAATCATGCAGGTTGCAAGTTGCAGCGTAACGTGTAACGTTTGGAAATTGAAGCATAACGTATCTAGTTGAAAATTCCACCTTCAAAAAGTACGGTCTTAAACTTTGTTGATTAATTCATCTGTTAGTTCGGACTCAAACCGTTGTTTGATAATTTTTTCTTTTTTTGAATTTATAGGGTGTTTCGAACACTTAATTTCAATTGAATTCACCTAAATTGGCCTAAATTCACCTTATTCGCCGCCGTTACATTCGTTTCATCGGTTTCACCACCCGTTTCGTTCGCCGTATGTTGTATACGTGACTAAAGAAGTTTCACTTCAAAAAGGGTTTTTACAATGCTGTGTTTGGCTGGTAATTGTAAAAACAATTCCGTTTAGAGTTTACGAGAATGAGTTTTATTTTATGCAAAAAATTGATAATTATAATAATACTTAATTATAATAAGCATAATAATAATTGATTATTCTACCTGTATTCACTTTTTATTAGAACATAATTCCAACATTTTGTTTTGTATTATTGTCTGAAAATATTCTCCAAAAAAGTATAAAATCAAAATAATAAATAAAATAAATAAAAATAAAAAAATAAAAATAAAAATATAAAGTAAATATATCATGGAAAAAACCACACAAGCGTTCCTTTTTCGATTACGAACGTTCGTCTGCTTTAAAATTTTTCATTTGAAATTCACTGACAAAGCAAACAACGAACGAAAAAACTACACTGACGATTGGTTAGAGATTTAATCTTCTCAATATGAGATTTTGATTGAATTTTAAAACGAGTGCTCACAACCAACGAATAATCACGAGTGAGCGAACAGACGACGATAACAGCAAAGTGTTTTTATACCCTAAACCTGAAAGGTCAGGGTATATTAACTTTGTGCAAACGTTTGTAACGCATAGAACGAAGCGAGTCCGGTATAGAAAAGTATATATATTCTTGATCAGCGTCACCACATGAGTCGAGCTATCTATGTCCGTCCGTCCGTCCGTCCGTCCGTTCGTCTGTGTGTTGTCCGTAAACACAGGATAAGAAGAAGGAGTTGAGATAATTGAATTAAACTTGGTACACATGGTCATATGGACCAAAGGATCTGCACTATTGAATATTTTTAGAATCCGCCCACGGACACGCCTACCTCCCATACAACGCAAAAATTTAAAACTGCATAGCTAAGCTCATAATTAGCCTACAATAAAAAAATTTTATGTGTATGTGTTTTCTATCAACACAAAGATGTCTTCGAAAAATGGGTGTCATCCACTCACGGACACGCCCACCTCCCATACAATCCAAAAATTGAAAACGCAATAAATAAGCCTGTGTTTAACCTACAGAGCTTAAATTTGACACATATGTTTTTTATTACAAAACAAAGATGGTTTTGAAAAATGGACATCATCCGCCTTCGGACACGCCTACCTCCCATACAACGCGAAAATTAAAAACTGCATAACTCAACTCATAATTAGCCTACAACAAAAAATTTAATATGTATGTGTTTTATACAAACACAAAGATGTCTTCGAAAAATGGACGTCATCCGCTCATGGACACGCTCACCTCCCATACAACCCAAAAAATTGAAAACGCAATAAATAAGCCTGTGTTTAACCTACAGAGCTAAAATTTAGCACATATGTTTTTTATGACAAGACAAAGATGGTTTTGAAAAATAAATGTCATCTGCCTACGGACACGCCTACCTCCCATACAACGCGAAAATTAAAAACTGCATAACTCAACTCATAATTAGCCTACAACAAAAAATTTAATATGTATGTGTTTTATACAAACACAAAGATGTCTTCGAAAAATGGACGTCATCCGCTCATGGACACGCTCACCTCCCATACAACCCAAAAAATTGAAAACGCAATAAATAAGCCTGTGTTTAACCTACAGAGCTAAAATTTAGCAAATATGTTTTTTATGAAAAGACAAAGATGGTTTTGAAAAATAAACGTCATCTGCCTACGGACACGCCTACCTCCCATACAACCTAAAAAGTTAAAAACTCATTAAATAAGGTTATGTTTGTCATAGAGAAATGAAATTTGGTATGTATGTATTTTATACCAAAACTAAGTTGTGTTAAAAAATTGGGAGTAATCCGTCCATGAACACGCCCACCTACCATAGCGAAAGCACAATAAAGGCATTAACTGTGAGTTACAGGAATAAAACTTTGTATTTTTTTGGTAAATTTTTCATCAACATTTAAATGCATATCAAATATAGGCTCCATCCGGACACGCCATTTCCAATAATATTATTTTTTTTTTTTGGTAAATTAGGTTTAGGGTATTTCATAGTCGGCCTAGACCGACTTTAGACTTTCTTTACTTGTTTAACGTTAAATTTACGATTATTGCTTTTGTTTGTGAGAGATCATAACTGGTTTTGTTTGCGACGAAATTTTTGCACTCATGCGAAATTGATAGCATGAAATTTTAAGCGGTAATTAGTTATGAGAACAATCATATTTTGCTCGTTCTCTGTATCCTGCTTGAAAAGACTTTAATTGAAATTCTTATGATCAATTGTATTGTGGGTGTGTTATAAAATGTTTGTACACAATGGGCCGACAACTCTGAACATCTCTGAACATGTTTCATGCCGACTCTGAAGGACTTATATGCATGTTCTCACGAAGCCTAACAAGGCATTGTTTCATAACTTTATAAGTTATCATTCTGAGAAATTTTCGCTCACTTTTTAACATGCTATTGACATAATATAGACTAATTACGATAATATTTCAGGTGACTTTCCAGGTACTTGTTGTATATGATTCAGGTATATTATAGCTAAACATTTTCAGGGAATTTTGGGTACATATATCGAAAATTTCAGTTGAAAAATCAAGTACTTTTCGCACATCAATCAGTAAAATAATTCTGTCCTGTGTACTGGAGCTCGTTTGCATTCGGTTTCATATCAATGTGTGATTCTTTTTCTTCATTAGATTTGCAGTTGTTCTTTGCTACACGTAACTTTAAAAGATAAAATTGTGTCTGATACTCCGGACATTTGTGCCTGAGCACTCTCGTTCGGACACAAATTTTTTCTCGGGCATAACTTTAAATAACTACAAGCTTTTAAATAGCTATGCATTTTTATCACTAGCGCTTGTGCTTCTTTATTTTATTAGTTTGATATTTATTTATATCAACTTTTGAAATAACAAATTTTGAACATTGTAAAAGCAAATACCTCCTCTTTCTTCCAATTGCATAATTTAAACTACACAATTCTTGACTTCTTTTTATTGAAAATGGCACCGATTGTATCGAATGTTGCAAACTGCTCCTTAGCAAAAAAGAAATCCATATGAATGGTAAAATTCAGATCCGGTGTAAATGGTGGAAAAAAACTGCCAGTCGGTTTCAATTCTTTGACGCCGTATTTAATATTCTAATAAAACAGAAAAATATAATAAAATTTTTAATTATTTTAAGCTGAAGAGCTTCGTGCAACAATATGTTAAGCCAGACATTCATTCAAATACTGACATTTTGCGGTTATTATTGTGGATAATATTTTATCAATTTGTCACAGTTTCTTCGGTTACTTAATTCTACATTTTTTCACATTTTCAGATGTTTCAATATTAATATTTAAATATTTTAAATTATGTCGCATATCGTGTTTTAACAATTAGCTCTTCAATTAATTGTTTATAATATAAAAACTACTGTGTTAATATGTATACCTTTTTTAAAGGACACCCATCTTCTAGATTCACGCCCACTTTCTTGAACTTTTTTACAAACAGCTCCAGAACACTTCCCTTAACACTGTATGTCAAAAATTGGCAAACATCCACCTGCAAATCGACGATATTGAAGTTTCGCTGATGTTTACGAATTAATGTGCAAACAACATGCAGTGAAATATTAAACACATCCTGATTCAACAGCAAATTAGCATTGACTGCTGTAAACTCGTTGCTGTATGAACGAAAGCATTCAAGTGAAGTTATTTTAGGTGTTAGAATTTCACAATGTGCATCCAAGATAACAATGTCAAAATTGCGCTGAAGGCAGACATATTTTTAATTAACTTTTTTAAAACTTATATTCTCAATGTAAATACTTTACGTCTCTGCGTTGTTGTTTGTGTAACATAAGACATTATAAAAAATAGTATGAGGTAAATATTAAATGTAATTTTCATTCTATGAAATTTTATGTTTTATGTTTAAGCAACAGCTACTATTGACCGATACATATAAACTGAATAAAGACCACGTTGTTTAAATATATTGATTTATTTTTGGGCTTATGTGATCAATTAAAGTGTCATTATGTCAAATAACAAATAAATTAAGGCGTAAGAGTGTGGTTGAATGGCTTTATTGAGGTATTAGCATTTTGCTAAAACTTTCTTGTTTGATCCTTCCTCTTGCATAACTTGGCGATTGGTTCTGATTGGTTTTGGCGTAAATTTAAGTTTTATTTATTTTTGCCCAGTGTAGTGCGGAAGGTAGGAAGGCCAAACTATGACAAGAAATTACAAATTTAGAAAACTCTTCTACTGGAAGACGTCAAGCATCTGCTAGGTTTTGCAACAAGTACTGGACATGGTTTCTTGGTTGTTATATGGTAGATTCTTGTGGCTTCACAATACACCAACCTTTTGTTCTAAGTTAGTTAACAAAATGGTCGACCGTCTCCTTGACTTTACCTAACCTTGTGACAAATATGAAGATTTATTGAAGTTTTTTTAAATAAAAATATGTGTGTGGCAGCCACGCTCGGTATAAGTGAAACTTTTACCCAAAAAAAAGTGAAGTTTTTAATTAAGTCTTACTAAAAAAGTCTCATCTATACTATTATATAAAAGGAGACTCACGGATTTGCGGCGACGTGTTCTCAATAACAGCTGAACCGATTTTTATAATTTTTTCACTATTCAATTGCTATGATAAGCGAAATTAAAATAGGGTACTACGTTTTTTACAAAACTTTTTCTTTAATTATTTAAGAATTCATGTCTTTTAATTCATGCTAATGCTGTACAAGCAGCACAACAAGCAGCAGAAAACCAATGCTTAAGCTCTGGCTGTGAGAGTAACTCAGCACGGCTGCCATGTTGTGTCGGGAGTTGCTCTCAGTTTGGTCTGTTGAGCAGTGTTGCCAACAATCAGACATCGTATTTGTTATGGTTTTCAGACTTGAATTGTTTATACATATTTACAGTCAAAAAATCTTTTTCCTCTTATGCCTGATATATAACCAAATTATTATTTTGTTATTTATTGCAAATGTTATTCATCGACAATAACACAATCTCGACGGATTGAAAGCTTTATACAATAGTTCAGATTTAAAATTTGTTTTTATGGCAACACTAGCTACTTTATTTGCAGTCAACTTCTTGCTCAGAGAGAAATATAAATATATTAAAATCTTACCATGAAATGGGGGATGAAATTTTTATTGTTGTAGTTATTTCAGTATACAAATATTCCATTGCATATGCTCAAATGCTTCTCAGAGGATCTCAGTACGATCTGAAATGTCGCATTGATATGTCATTGTTTGTGTTCATCTGCGCAGAAATTATGTTCATGCATACAACCTTATAAAATAGATTTCCTTTAAACTTTTCAATAGGTTTATATTGGACGCATCAGAAAATAATTTTTGTTTTTATTTTCCAACGTCTTTTTTAAAATCAAATAGGTTGGTACTATGAAATGAAGTTGTAACAAAATGATGACCATAAATGTAGAGGAATACCAATACAACTTCTTTAATTTAGTTGGATTTTCGATTTTGTTCCAAACAGAAGCCTCAAAGTTTTTTATTTCGCGTGTTAATAAATGTTGCACATTAAAAGAGTTATTGTGATTGGAGCATATTTTTTATTTTTAACCGATTTCAAAAAAGAGGAGGGTCTCAAGTTGGTTGGTTTCTCTGTTTTTTTATAATAGCATTATAAATAATGCATTTGCATTGGTCTCCAGTAGTTTTAGTTGAACCTTAATATTATAATTCAACTTTTGAATGGTTTTCCATTATATTAGACAGCCTGGCATAAGCTACGCAGCGCATGTAAAACGCATCGAAAACGTATGTTTGACACATATTTTCGTGTTTAAAGGATGCGTAAGTTAAGCATATTTTAAACAAGCTGTTAACATCTTCTTTGTATATTAAAATGATTGTATGTACAAGTAGACTTCAAAACCGCTAAACCAATTGTTATGAAATTTTCAGGGAAACTCTAGCAAAGTCTGCAGAGCGCTCCTGTGAAGTTTGGCATCGATATCGAATAGCTTTAGAATTACATGTTGCACAGCTCCAAAATTCTGTATTTGACCTCAATTTTCACGTGCTATTTTACTGGTAAAATTTTAAAGCCGTTGCAGAAGGGGCGTGACACTTTTAAGGCATTCAAACTTTTCAGTATAATTTAAGAAACATAAGTCACAAATTTGTGAAACTCGGAAGGAATATAACATTTAGTCGTGTCCATCCACTGGAAAAATTCAGCAAGCATTGGAAATTGGGTCGTGACACCATCAACATAGTTTAAATGTTTAATATCGAATAGTTGTGGTACTTAATGTTTCATAATATTTAAACTCAGTATAAATTTAATTTTTGGAAATGTCTTTCGACAAGAAATATAGCACGGGCATTGGAAAACGGGGTGTGAATCCGCCCATACAAGCCAAATTTTTAAAAGCAAATAGCATTGGAAATAAAAATCGCTGATCAGTGAAATTCCGAATGGAGTTGCCATTTGGTAATGTCCTTCTAATAGAAAACTGGTCTGAGCTTTGGTCAAGTGGGTGCACCTTCCCCTACAAGCTACATTTTTGATCGAATAGGTTCTGAAGTCACAGATGAAGTACATGTGTTTGTCTAAGGCTGCGTGCATTTTCAACGCCGATTCAGACAGACAGGCAAGCTGAAATCTGTGTGAACAAATGAGATACAAATATCTATCTCTCTCGCTTTTTCACACACTCTGCGGACACAGGCAGGCAGTCTGAATCGGCGTTTACTATGCACGTGGCCTAAGGCGTAGCAACGCGCGCCGGGTATTGCTAGTTTCATATAAAGTCATGAGAAGATTAAGTCTTTTTTAAAAATACGAAAGTGCTGATCCTCAAGATCATGCGTCATCAAAGAAAGCAAAAAGAAGGGCTAAGACTTCCCATTTCAGCGTTTCAAGGTTTGTTTGGACCGGCTGCGCAACATGTGGCCGAGCGTTGTTATGTTGCAAAATTACCTTGTTGTGCCTTTGATCGCACTCTGGCCGTTTTTGCTTCAATGCTTGATTCAAACGCATCAATTAAGTTCGGTCCCGTCTGTAACCTCAGATAATCTTATTGCATCCGATTGCTCATTGAATCATGCAGGTTGCAAGTTGCAGCGTAACGTGTAACGTTTGGAAATTGAAGCATAACGTATCTAGTTGAAAATTCCGCCTTCAAAAAGTACGGTCTAAAACTTTGTTGATTAATTCATCTGTTAGTTCGGACTCAAACCATTGTTAAGCCTAGTACTATGCTCGATTGCGTGAAATTTCACTGGCAATAGCCATTTATTTGTTGCGTGAAAATTTTTACAAATATTTTGTTGCGAACGAACAGCTGATGATCAGCTTACAAATTTCGACAAGCTGAAATAAACAGCCACAATTTATTAGAGGAAAAGCAGAAAATCATTTAAGTTCTTTTATTTTCATATTTGTGATTATATAAATAAAAAATAAATATTTATACAAGTATGCATGTCCTTTGTTGTGGAGCAGAACAACTAATTAGTTTATGGCAGTTTGCAACTGCGAAGTTTTGCGACGGCAAACACCAAGGTGCATTCGTACTTACAATTTCCAACAACTGCAATTATTAATTGCAAAACTTTAGAAATAGTACAAAAAATATAATTTCAATTACAAACTGTTCTTTTGCTTGCACTTCTTTCTTAAATTAAATGACAACTGCCACTTTTCACGGCAAAATAAATGGTCGGTTAGCATAGTACTCTGTTCGGCTTCACGTAAAATTCCACTCAAATCTCCATACAAAAAATGACAGCTGTGAAACAAGCGTGAATATTTCACAACTTTTTCATCAAAGCTGTACTATGCTTTGCTGCGGAAAATTTAGTACTATATTCCGCAACATGCATCTAGCAACATTATTTTCACCGCAATTTAATTGAACCGACCATTTATTTTGCCGTGAAAAGTGACTGTTGTCATTAAATTTAAGAAAAAAGTGCAAGCAAATTAACAAAGTTTATTGAAATTATATTTTTTTGTACTATTTCTAAAGTTTTGCAATTAATTATTGCAGTTGTTGGAAATTGTAAATACAGATGCATCTTTCCCCGGTGTTGGCGGTTGCAAGACTTCGCAGCTTGTAGGCTGCCATACACCAACGACTTGTCCTACTCTACAACAAAGCACATCATTCATTAACATACTCGTATAAATATTTATTTTGTATTTATATAATCATGAATACTTAAAATTAGAGAATTTAAATGATTTTCTGTTTTTATTTAATAAATTCTAGCTGTTTATTTACTTCTTGTTGAATCAGCTGTTCGTTCGCAACAAAACTTCTGTCAACATTTTCACGCAACAAATAAATGGATGTTGCCAGCGAAATTTCAGGCGAACGAGCATAGTACTAGGCTGTTCAATTAAATTGCCGTGAAAATAATGTTGCTAGATGCATGTTGCGGAATATAGTAATAGATTTTCCGCAGCGAAGCATAGTACAGCTTTGACGAAAAAGTTGTGAAATGTTCACGCTTGTTTCACAGCTGTCATTTTTTGTATGGAGATTTGAGTGGAATTTCACGTGAAGCCGAACAGAGTACTATGCTTTAGATAAAATTTTTTCCTTCCAATTTATAGGGTGTTTCGAACACTTAATTTCAATAAAATTCACCTAAATTCACCTAAATTGGCCTAAATTCACCTTCTTCGCCACCGTTTCATTCGTTTCATCGGTTTTACCACCCGTTTCGTTCGCCGTATGTTGTATACGTGGCTAAAGAAGTTTCACTTCAAAAATAAAATTTTATATATAAAACAACATTTTTTTAAGACTATATTAAGCTGTACAATTTTATAACTAGCACTAGCACTTCTTTATTTTATTAGTTTGATATTTTATATATATTTCTTTTTACTTTTCAATTAACAAATTTTGATCATTACAAAAAAAAAACAAACACTTCCTCTTTGTTTGCAGTGATGTACCCATTTTAAACTATACAACTTTTAACTTCTTTGTATTAAAAATGGCACCGACTGAATCGAATGTTGAGAACCGCTCCTTAGCAAAGAAGAAATCCATATGAATAGTATAATTCAAATCCGGTGTAAATTGTGGAAAGAAACTGCTATATGGTTTCAACTCCTTGACGCCATAGTTAATATTCTAATAAAATAGAAAAGTTTAATAAAATTTTTAATAACTATAATCTGAAGAGCTTAATGCTAAAACACGTTAAGACATAATTTCAAATATTGATATTTTATGGTCACAATTTTAATTGGTAACAATAATTTAAGTATTTCGCATCAAGTAGTCATCGTCTCTTTAAATGAATTTTTCCTATATGTTTTCACATTTTCAGACACTACAAGATTAAGATTTCAATGATTTGATTATGTGTTTCAACAATAAGCTCTTCAATTATTTGTTTATAATATTAAAGCTATTATGTTTATACTTATAAATACCTTTTTTAGAGGACACCCATCTTCTAGATTTACACCCACTCTCTTGAACTGTTTTGCAAAAAATTGTAGAACACTTCCCTTAGCATTGTTGGCCAAAAATTGGCAAACATCGACCTGCAAATCGACGATATTGAAGTTACGCTGATGTTTACGTATTAATGTGCAAACAACATGAAGTGATATGTTGGACACATCCTGATTCAACAGAAAATTAACATTGACTGCTGAAAACTCTTTAGTGTATGATGGATAACATTCCAGTGTTGTTATTTTAGGTGTTAGAATTTCACAATGTGCTTCCAGAATAACTATTTCAAAATTTCGCTTAAGGCGGAAAAAATAGCTTATTTTTAATTTTATTTAAATTAATTTTTGCCAAATATTTACTTTATGTTTCAGCGATAGTGTTTGTCTCACATAAGACATCGCAAAAAATAGTATGAGATAAATATTAAAGCGAATTTTTATTCTATGGAATTTGAAATATTGTGTTTAAGCAGCAGCTACTACTGACCAATTCATATAAACTGAGTAAAGACCACGCTGCTTAAATTTATTGATTTATTTTTATGATTAGATGATCAATTAAAGTGTCATTATTTCGAGTAAAAAATAAAGTTAGGCAGGGCGTGGTCAAACGGCTTTGTTGAGGTATTAGCACTTCAATTAAACTCTACATACGAGCCAGCAGTGTTCATTAAATGCATTTCGATTGGTTTTGACATAGATTTTAGTTTTAAATTTCTTTTTTTTTTTGTTTAAACAACATGAATAAAAAACAGTTCAACTGTGTTAAAACTAGAGAAAGATATTTCTTAAAACAATAGCATGACATTTAAAAACAATAAATAAATCAATATGTGATAAAATGGAGTTAGCCTCTATGTTGCAACGGGAAATGCCCCTTTTTCTGCATAACTATACTATGCATTTTTACAAAAGTGAAATCTTTCACGAAGAGGATGCATTGGTGCATGCAAATTCGTCTTTTCAAGTATGCTAGAACAAAGGATTTGTTTATGAATTAAGTCTCCGATGAAAATTACTAGTGTCCGACCGAATGTGAATTTTAGCCGAAGCCGAAGACGATTCTTCGGCAAAATGTAAATAATCGGCCGAAGGCCGAAGCCGAAGCCGAATAACATACAAATGTTTTAAAGTCAAAAAAATTATGTAATTGATTTATTGACGTCAGGACAACGTAAAAGAAAAATGCTATCAGTTTTCGACCCAGTCGAGAAAAGCTACTAATTGATACTAACTGGGCCTTTCTGCCGAGATTGATCACAAAATAGCAAATTCGGTCGGTTTAAATAGCAAAATTTAAAAAAATTTTTTTTTTTACCATTAATTTCGTTATGTTTTGGCACCTTAGAACTGCTTTAAAAAAACTTTTTTGTTGTATATACAAAATGGCGACCATGTTTTTCATGCAACCACGAGCGATTTTCGTATTTTATAGAGTTTGCGGTAATGATCATATCTCAGCTCCTATTAAACATACAGTAATTCATGAATAAACATAATATTAATTATACTTTAGGCTATCATTTTGCATATCAGAAAAATTAATTGGGATGTTTCTTAATTTAATAAAAAACGTTACAGTTTCCGAAAATAATTGTAATTTTTGGTAACTTTGAAAAAAAATTTGAATATAAAGAAGTTAGTGGCAGACCTATTTTTTTGGTATTAGGTACGTCTAAGCAAAAACTTAAAAAATAAATTTTTAAAAGTGACTAGATCATAAAATTTTGAAAAATAAGAAATCTAAAATTTGCCCCAACTTTGGGGTCAAATATTTCCAATTTGAAAAAAATGGAAAAAATTTGAAATTAATGGTAAATAGGCAACGTAATAAGAGGATTCTGATGATATAAAAATTAAAGTGATTTTTATGGTTCATTAAAAAGATATAGCATTTTAAAACTCGTGCATTTTATTACATGAGGTATGAATATTAAGGTGAACTCACCCCATATGGTAAAAAAAAGTTTGCATTTACCGCCCCGAATATGAAAGCTTATGTTGAGAGGATTTTAGAATAATACAAATTTTTTTTTGTGAACCCGAAATCTGCCCCAAATGGCCTTTTTTGTATAACTTCACCACTTTTAGCCCGATCGTGAAAAGAAGTTTATCTTTGGATAGGTCCCAATTAGTACACAAGCACCCCCAAAACTTTAAATTTTTTTTAATATAACAAAAGTTCATATAAAAACCATTAAAATTTTGTGAAGAAACTATTAAATTTCATTCGTAGGAAAAGAAGTTACAGCGAATCAAAATTTTAGTGAAGTTTGTTTTCGCTTTTGGACTTTAGCCTTCGGTTCATCTTCGTTTGCGTTCGTTTTTCATACCAAATTTCTTTACATTCGGGCCAGTCGTTCAGGCGTTATTGAGCCATATATATTTTATTACTTTAAGCGCCCTCTATCGAAATTTTATAATATGAAAGTTTTCTCTGCTTGGCGACACTTTCGGTACCTTCATGCTGAAAAACGAACCAATTCATAAGAAATGATATATCATTTCAATTAAATTTTCAACGAGTGCACAACAACTCATGAAAGAACAGAAAAAAACAGAAAAACAAAACAAACAACAAAATTCCAAATGTGGAATTATGAACGGAGTTCACTGAATAATTCAAAAAAATTCTAAAAACTCATAAAAAAAACTGTTTAGCAAAGCAAAAACATTCGGCAAAAATAATCGGCTGTCTCGGCCGAAGCCGAAGCCGATGCCGAAGGTTCAAATATCGGCCGATTATGCCGATTACCGAAGCCGAAGCCGAATAATCGGTCGGACACTAAAAATTACAAAAAAACTCTTACCTAGTGAGTGAAACGCACACCCAGTGGAGTAATTTCAATTCTCCAATTAAATTGATAGATTACACTGTGACACAAAATGAAGGTCATTGTGTCGGGCGTGAAGCAAACCAAACTCAAATGATAGTATTTGATAGTGTCCGACCGAACGTGAATTTTTGCCGAAGCCGAAGCCGAATAAGAAACAAATGTTTTCAAGTTAAATAAAATTATAAAATTTATTCTATGCTTTTGTTAAGTGCCGATGTTGAATGTGAACCACACCTAAACATCAAGTTTTTTCTGCATTTCATTTGGCATTTCTCAATTTCAGACTAACTCAATTTGAACCAGGGAAAGATACATAATCGAGCCACGCGTTAAAATTATTCAAGAAATGTCAACAGTGAATGATCAATTTTCGAAGAAAATCATCTCACTGATGAGACACATTTTCACCTCAGTGGATTTGTCAATAAGCAGAATTGCTGCATTTGAGCGAATGATAATCCGAGAGTGATTGTCGAAAAACCAATGCACCCATAAAGAGTGACTGTTTGGTGCGGTTTATGGGTTGGCGGCATCATCGAGCCGTATTTATTCCAAAATGAGGCCGGTCAGGCAGTTACTGTGAATGTTGTTCGCTATCGTGATGTGATAACGAACTTTTTAAGGCCCGAATTAGTAGATATAAATGTGGACAATATGTGGTTTCAACAGGACGGTACCACTTGCCACACAGCTAACGAAACAATGATTTTTTTGCGCAAGATCATGTGATTTGACACCGTTGGACATATTTCTTTGAGTTTATTTGAAAGAAAAGGTGTACGTCAATAAGCCAGCAACAATTCAAGAGCTAAAGGATGAGATAATTCGGCACATTAACGGCATAGAACCTCAATTATACCTCAGCGTCATTGAAAATTTGGACAATCGGATGGAAGTGTGCCGCCGAGGTCGTGGTAGCCATTTGGCCGATATTTTGTTTCATACATAATTGCACCATACCAATATTATCATAATAAAAAGAAATGACAGTAATTTTCTGAATAGTTTGTGTTTTATTCAAAATCGGCCCTTAAAATTTAACCATCCTTTATATTCATTTCAGTACAAAAAAACTTAAATTTTAACATTAAAGTCGAGTTAAACGCAAGAGTTTTTCTGCAAAATTCGGATTTTTCTGTAATCGAATTATTGACGTCAGGATAAAGTAAAAAACAATTTTATATATTTTCGATTCAGTCGAGAAAAGCTACAGAAATTTAATACTAACTGAAATCTGGCAGAAAATTTCTAGCGTAAACTCAACTTTTATATTCCAGAACATAACAAAAGCAAAAACATAACAGTCGCACTCGCTGCATTTAACATTTGAATAAAATGTTCAAAGAATGAACACCAAGTCATGAAAAACCAGAAAAAGAGAGAAACACAAAACGAACAATGAAAATGTTTCAAATGTTTACTGAATAATAAAAAAAAAATTCTAAAAACTGATAAAAGAAATTGTTTAGCAAAGCAAAAACATTCGGAAAAACTAATCGGCTATTTCGGCCGAAGCAGAAGCCGAAGCCGAAGATCAAAATATTGGCCGATTATGCCGATAACCGAAGCCGAAGCCGAATAATCGATCGGACACTATCGATAACTAAAGCCCAAACTTATTTTTGCTACACTACGTCACAATTTTTTTTTACTGTAGTTTTAACTGCGTAACGGTATAAAGCTATAATAATATTTTTAATACTTTATAAAAAGTTATATTCCAACATTTTGTTTGTTATATTAAGGTGGCTTATAAAGTAAAAATAAAAAAACTTATTTAGTATTACAAATATTATAATAGCTTTATACCGTTACGCTGTACCGTTATAATAAATCAAATTTATTTAAATATGGAAATATTAACCTTCCTAATAATGCATTATGCAATAGTTACTTAAAAATGAATGTATTATCTTTTCGTTTCGTTTTTTATTTGAAACCTATATCTCGTAGAGGTTACTTGTCTCGTGTGACCCCTAATGAAATGTTCTGGAAAACATTTTTTGGAAGGTTTTAGCCCTTGTCCTCCCTCCAAAGTTGACTTTTAGGGTCTTTTTCAAAAAAAGGGTCAAAATGACCCATACTAATAGTAGCTAGAGGGTTAAAGTGTTGCAAAAAAATATTCCCCGAAAAATTTTAACTTCGATTTCCGAAGACAAGAACCGCCCTGAATTTAGTTTTAAATATTATTTTTCATATCTTTTAATTTAATTTTTTACCAAAACAGTAAAATTTAAAACCACTGTAAAAAACATTGTGACGTAGTGGAGCAAAACTAAATTTGGGCTTTTGTTATTGATGTCAAATACTATCGTTTGAGATTGGTGTGGTTCACTCTCGAAAATATGTGTTGCACTGTGTTATGAATCTAGTAAAGTTTCTTTGGATTCTTTCAATTCTGGTAGCGTGAAATCCAAGAATTGCAAATTATGCAGCCATATTCTACATGTGGTCTTCCCAATAAAATGTATAACATTTTCTGGTATAGGAATCAGAAAAATCTTTTTAATATATAGAAAACTAAGCATGGAAAAAGATTTGAAAACAATGTAGTCAACGTAATCAGTTAAATTCAGATGCCGATTAATCACAATACCACAATAGATTTTTTTTGAAGATGACTCGTTCTAGCGGATACGATTTGATCAAGTGTATTCCGATTAAAGGTATACTCATTCTAAATAGAGAAAAGCACTGGCACTGACATTTATAAATGTTTATAGGAAGGTTTTCGATCACACCAGTCAGTCACAGCAGTTACAGCTTCCTGTAAGAGTGCCCAGTCATTGAAAGATTTAATGGATGAATATAATTTAAGATCATCAGCAAATAACAGGCATTGTGAGTGTTTGTTTGACAATCGCTAGATCATTTATGAATAGCAAGAATAAAATAGACCCGAAAAGACTTCCCTTAAGTTCTCATAAGATGATTTAAATGGCGTCAGAGTTGAAAATATTGATTTTAACTATTTGGTATCGATTTCTTAAAAAAAATTTATCCAACTGAGGAGATGGAAATTCCAACAGTGGAAATCTAGGCACTGTAGTTTTTAATTAAGGTTGTGTGGCTTACTTTATCAAATTCCTTTTGAAAATCTGCACTGATGACATCAATTTGCAGAAAATTACTCCATTTGTTACGGATCTTTCAAGTCTACAAACTTGTGATAAGCTAACACATGTTAAGATTGAAATGAAATATTATCGTAGATAATTTTTTCAAAAATTTTAGGTATAGAAGAAATTTTGCTATCGGTCTTTAATATATATACGAATATTCTTCTTTGGGCCTGACTTAAATATAGAAAGAGTAAGGGAAATTTTCCAATCATCAAGAAAAACACCACAATGATTTTATAAAAATTTTAAAAAGCGGAATAGATAAAGAACGAAGTTGAAGAGGAAAACCATGCCTCCAATGTATTAAACAGGCCGAGGAAGCTCTAACCGTGCTTTATGAAAAAATTGAAGACGGCATGCGCGAAGCAGAGGCACCTGGTAAGAGCTGATGAAGTCGGCCGTAACCCAACCACGGATTGTCATGGCAACCTAATTAAGTAAGTAAGATAATGACCCAGCCCAATGTTTCAATACAATTGAAGCTATACCATCAGATCCTAAAAATCTGAAACCGGATTAGAAAATGGAATATTAGCGGAATGGAAGTCAATATCATAGTATTCGGATTTAAAATATTCTGCAAAAAAAATTACATATATGTAGTACGAGTTTCATCAGATGAGTTATCCAAAAAAATAAACGGTACCTATGTAGACCATTAGATTTTCTATTTGTATTTATATACGAACAAAAATAATTTGATTATCTGTCAAAATGAGAAAATTTGTCAAAAAGTACGGAAACGGTTTCAAGTAAGTTTCAAGCACAACAGCTGTTTTTTGAAAACAATAATATTTAATTGCTTTGTTTTTGAATTTAAAGCACTTTCGTAAGCGTTCATTTTAGTTATCTTAACTATTTTATTAAATTGCATACATTTTTTCCCAACACAATGCAAAAATTTAATTTTATTACTTTGGCAATCAGCTGTTTGAAGCTCGAGATTCGTGCTCGAAGAAATTTTTCAAGTAAAGATCGAGAGCGACAAAATGTGATATTTTGCTTGTGCTCTTCTCTCACAAATGCTATCCATTTATACTACACTTCTTTATTTGAAGAAAATGAAGTTTTTTAAAATTGAGTTAATATTTTCAAAAATTATGCTTGTTTTTTCTGAAAAATAAGTAAAGACGATTATTTGAAAATGTATTTTTATACTGAAAGTAGTTCTTTTGAGCATGTTTTTTTTTTGTTAAAAATTTAAATTTCTTTACTTTAAAAAAAACACCTAAAAGCTCAAAATTTTGCGAGTTTTGATGCACTATAACAAAAAAAAAACGATTCTTGGATTTTAGCGAAACTTTTGTGTGATTATATTTGAAGATATTAAACCTTTGACTTCCAAAACATTATCTGCCCCTTTTCAGAAATAAGAAAGTTATAGAAGTTTACAAAAATGACTTCATGCGAAAAATAGGATATATATAATAAAGAAAACTCAAAACAAATTTTCTTTTTTTTTCAAGTTTTAGATAGCATTTTGTTTGCACTATATTTAGAAAAAAAGTTAGGTTCGCAAGATTTTATGTTTCCAAAATATTAGCAATAAACATGGCATCGCGAACGCGACAACAAATGGAACTCGTTTTCGACTGCGTCTAGAAAAATGCAGATATCTGCAAAACGCAACATAATATTTTACAGCAGTAAATTGTAAATTAAAACAGATTAATGTGGTTTTCAAGAAATAGTTGTCATTTTGACATATTTCCATTAACTTTTTTTTATTGAGCTTAAGCCTGATCGCGAACGTGACATCTAGCACGCGACATTTTTTCTCATCACGTTTGTAATAAGAATAAGTTAAAGTAATTTCATCTAAATATTGAATTACTTACCAAAAACATCGTATATATTATTTGGGAGTTTTATTTTAGTAATATTAATAGAAAAAAAAAAATACATATGAGGCTTGTGAAAAACATTATGATATATTGTTTTAACCCCACCCGTACTGCGTATGTTGTTATTTACTTTATGACGATTTTTTTTACGCCCATAAGGAGGCGTGGCATATATATAAAAGTGCATACATTATCCTGCAGTATCACAATCTAACTTGACTTAACCATGTATGTCCCTGTTTTTGTATGTCCCCCTGTCTGTTGACATGATTACAGCCGTTATTATAAAGTTATCTTTATGAAATTCGATATTTAAGCCTATATCGTAAAAATAAAGATCACGTTCGAAAATAAGCCAAATAGGATGACAACCACGTATACCTCCCATATAAATTGACGTTCTCAAAATGTAAAATTTCTTAAAACTCTATTAAAAATCAATCCAATCACTTGAGAATTAGCTTATGAGCTTTAATTAGAACTATTAACACTTAGTAAAAAATTCAGCAAAATCAAATGAAACCTTTCCATACTTCCCATACAAAGTATATTTAAAAAACGACGGATGATCGCGAACGCGACACATTTTGATGATCAATATTAAATGTTTAGTATGATTTTTACCTGCAGTAACTTTTTTTAATAGTGAGGCGACCAAATTTGATTAAAGTTTCAATTTTCAGATACTTGCTTAGAACGATCACGAAGTTCTGATAACAAATGATGATTTAAGTACAAGAACGCGACATTCGAATAGTAATTAAAGCAATATAAAAAATTTACCGTTAATCGTGCTTTGTTTGGTATCTTTTTATTTTTTATTGTTTATTTGAAGTTTATAAATGGATTTTATAAGAAGTGTGCAAACATAACGTTATCAAATAAACGAAAAATACTAAAGAGAAAAAGTCCTTAAAAGCAGCAAACAAGAAAAACGTATTTCTCAGATATCAGGCCAATTGTTTTCAGAATAAAAACTGAAATTAGTTGTTAATGCAGTAAATTATAAAAATTCAAGCATTTTTTTTTTTATAATACTAAAAAAATTATTTGTTTATTCAACATTTTTTTTCGGTCCCGGCAGACCTTTCTGTGGAAATGCCCATATTGTTAATAAAAATTAAGTTACCAATTTTATTTTCCTATTGTAAATAAAATAAAATGTGTTTAAAAGAGAATTTTTTTAATTAACATAAATGAGGATATTTATGAGTAAAAGATGTACCTCCCATACAAAATGATGGAAAAATTTAATATAGGTCCAAAGGAGGTATCCCTAAGATCATAGCAATTTCTGCCATTTTCAGTGTGCATCTATAACTCTAATTGTTTAGCCTTTTGACCAAATTTTTTTAAGATCGGCCAAATTTTGTATGTTTCTCCCATACAAAATTATGTTTAAAATTTAATATAGGTCCAAGGAAGGTGTCCCTAAGATCATAGCAATTTCAGCCATTTTCAGTATACAACTATTACTCTAATTATTTAGCCTTTTGACCACATTTTTTAAGATCGGCCAAATTTTGTATGTTTCTCCCATACAAAATTATGTTAAAATGTAATATAGGTCCAAGGGATTTACCTCTTAGGTCTTATCAATTTCTGCCATTTTCAGTGCATATCTATTTCTCTAGTTTTCTGGCCTTTTGACCAAATTGTGTTGAGACCGGTCAAATTTGGTATGTACCTCCCATACAAAATTATGGAAAAATTTAATATAGGTCCAAGGGAGGTATCCCTAAGATCATAGCAATTTCTGCTATTTTCAGTGTGCATCTATAACTCTAATTGTTTAGCCTTTTGACAAAATTTTTTTAAGATCGGCCAAATTTTGTATGTTTCTCCCATACAAAATTATGTTTAAAATTGAATATAGGTCCAAGGAAGGTATCCCTAAGATCATAGCAATTTCAGCCATTTTCAGTATACAACTATTACTCTAATTATTTAGCCTTTTGACCACATTTTTTAAGATCGGCCAAATTTTGTATGTTTCTCCCATACAAAATTATGTTAAAATTTAATATAGGTCCAAGGGATTTACCTCTTAGGTTTTATCAATTTCTGCGATTTTCAGTGCATATCTATTTCTCTAGTTTTCTGGCCTTTTGACCAAATTGTGTTGAGACCGGTCGAATTTGGTATGTACCTCCCATACAAAATTATGGAAAAATTTAATATAGGTCCAAGGGAGGTATCCCTTAGATCATAGCAATTTCTGCCATTTTCAGTGTGCATCTATAACTCTAATTGTTTAGCCTTTTGACCAAATTTTTTTAAGATCGGCCAATTTTGTATGTTCCTCCCATACAAAATGATGTTTAAAATTGAATATAGGTCCAAGGGAGGTATCCCTAAGATCATAGCAATTTCAGCCATTTTCAGTATACAACTATTACTCTAATTATTTAGCCTTTTGACCACATTTTTTAAGATCAGCCAAATTTTATATGTTCCTCCCATACAAAACCATGTACAACATTAATATAGGTCCAAGGGAGATACCCCGAGGAACTGACCGATTTCAACCATTTTTACAATTTTTCTTAATTAGCTAAATTAACTAAGTACACAAAATTTCATTATAATTACATTATAAGAGCACTCCTTCTATTTTTGTACCAATTTTATATGGGATCAATGCACTGTGTGACGTCTTCGTTTTTTAAGGTTTGCTCGGGCGAACAAATTACTCCTGTAATTTTTGAGTTACAAAATTTCAATAAATTTAGTTTAGTACATTATATATCGGCTAGGTTATTTTTGATATATTAATTTTTGGACAAATGGCGCAAAGTGGAAATTGAAAATTTGCCTAAAAAATCATCAGATTGTTGCTTATAACAAATAAACTATTAAATTTAAAAAAACAATCCTACGTACTTCCATACACAATATATTCTTAAGATATATTTCAAGTTTCAAGTGAATCGGTTGAAAATTGTCTGAGTTATGTTTTCGGCAAACTTAAAAAATTCAGTTTTGAAATAAACGCGAATATATTCATGCAGGGCTCAAAGCTCAAATGGCGACCAGGCGGTCTTATAATAAAATTCAAAAATCAAGTAGATACTAAGAAATTTTTCCCGGCCATCATCTTTTGAGACATAATTTTTGAGGTCATAAGGGACCATTTAAAAAAATAATGTATTGATTTTTCGAAGGTTCAAGAGGTCTAATGCCTTAATAAATTAAAAATGTTGATACTTACACTGTCAAGTTTTCAAAAAAATTGTTTATGTGTTCTAAAAAGAACATGAATTTAAGAAGCTACAAACACTATTATAAACAAACACTATTGCTTATATATTTTATTAGTTTGATATTCATTACTTTACAATTTTCATATAACATATGTTGATCCTTGCACAAAACAAGCAGTTTCATCTTTCTTGCAATGGCATATTTCAAATTATTTAGAGGTTAACTTCTTTTTATTGAAAACGGCACCGATTATATCGAATGTTGAAAACTGCTCCTTAGCAAAGAAGAAATCCATATGAACGGTAAAATTCAGATCCGGTGTAAATGGTGGAAAGAAACTGCCATCCGATACCAATTCCTTGACACCATAGTTAATATTCTAATAATACAAAAAACTTTAAGATAATTTGTAATATTCATTAGCTGAAGAGCTAAGTGCAAAAACAAACTTAGCCATTTATAATTTCAAATATTGACATATATTGCTGTACCAATTGCGGATTTCTTAACTCAATTGCATTTTGACTATTTATTTTTACAATTAGCTCTTCAATTTTTATATATATATATACCTTTTTTAAAGGACATCCCTTTTCGAGATTCACACCTACTTCCTGGAACTGTTTTGCAAACTGTTCCAGAACGCTTCCCTTAACACTGTAGGTCAAAAATTGGCAAACATCCACCTGCAAATCGACGATATTGAAGTTTCGCTGATGTTTACGTATTAATGTGCAAACAACATGCAATGATATGTTAGACACATCCTGATTCATCAGCAAATTAACAGTGACTGCTGAAAACCTCTTGGTATATGATGGAAAGCATTCCAGTGAAGTTATTTTAGGTGTTAGTATTTTACAATATGCTTCCAGAATTACTATTTCAAAATTGCGCTGAGGGAAAATATTGTTTTATAGACTTAAAATTAAAATTAATTTTTGGCAATTATTTACTTTACGTCTAACCATTGTTGTATGTGTCACAAAAGACATCGTAAAAAATAGTAAAAGATAAATATTAAATAGAATTTTCATTCTATGAAATTTTATGAAATTTATGTTTAAGCGGCAGCTACTATTGACCGTTTCATATAAACTGAATAAAAGCTACGTTGCTACAATCTATTAGTTTAGTTTGTGATTATATGAACAATTAAAGTGTCATTATTTCAATTACAAAATATATTAAGGCAGGGCGTGGTAAAATAGCTTTGCTGAGATGTTGGCACTGTGATAAAATTTTACTTAGTAGACAGAAATTTTGAAAAAATGCATTCATTATTTGGGCGGTACTAAAGCATTGGTTTGCTTTTGACGTAGTTTTAGTTTTTATTTTTGTACACTCAGTGTATTTGCAAATGGTAGAAAGATCAAAGTAGCAAATTAAGTTTGACTTTCATATGGTAATTTTCAAGGTCATTAATGTCATAAATTGGATTTTTTTTCCGATTCTTGCTATATTCAACACATCAAATAATGTAGGCAAATACCATCAAACCTTTTTGACATTATTTTGTGTTTTACTTCTCTTAAGAAATTAAAAAGTTATTTATTTCATTTTATTTAAATTTAACTTCTTATTAAAAATCGATTTTGACTTACATTTCCTTTACCTTAAAAGCTTTAGTTTTATTTTTTAAACTTTTTCTTTGAAACCATTTTATTGTGTTCTTTTGTCTTTTTTTATTGTTAGCAAACGTTTTCAAAAACAAACTTTAAAAAATCTTCATAATTAATAACAATTGTTCTTGTTACTAAACAATTTCATGCATTATTTACAATAAATATGATTACATTTTATGTTTTCTGAAAACGTTAGCAAATAGATCAAATTGTGCAATCTTCTCAGTGCCAATGTAAACCTTGACATCGACGGAATAATTAAGTTGTGGTGTAAATGGTGGAAAGAAAGCTCCGTCCGGTGCTACTTCCTTTAAACCATATGTTGTATTCTGTAAAAAGCAGAGCTTATATATAAAATCATTGCTAAAACATCATTTGTCACACCTTTTTCAGCGGACATCCTTTAAACAAATTTATAGCCACAGCCTTGAACTCCTTAGCGTATAACTGCAGCAAGCTGCCCTTTCCACCGAAAGTCAAAAATTCACAGACATTTATTTTTTTATCGATTATATCAAAGTTCTTCTGATTATGTATCATAATCGTGCATTTGGCGTGTACCGACATTTCGGTATAATCCACATTCGGTACAAAATACACATTGGCTGATGAAACGTTACGCTTATATAATGGAAAGCAATCGAGGGAGTACACTTTGTTACTAAAAATATCGCAGTGCACTTTCACAATATTAATAATGAAATTACGCTGAGAAAGAATCAGAGATTAGTTTTGCGTAAAATTATTTAAACAAAAAATTATTTTAATTACTTACTCGTGGTTTTTGCGCAGTTTTTGCACAAGAAATTATGAAAAGCATAAAGAAACAATTATTCAATACTTTCTTCATTACTGCAAATTAAACAAGATTTTTCCATGCAGCAGTTTATATTGAACGAATTATAAAAACTGACTAAATGATTTTTTTTGTGCTGGATACAACAAAATAGTTTTTGTCATTAGTGCAATTATTATGTCATTATTTTTTAATAATCTAAAAAATAAAGTTATGTTTTGTTATTTGTCAGATATTTAATGAGTTAGCTGAGTTATAATTAAAAAACACAAATCAATCTAATCGATTGCTAGATAAGTATGCTAGTTAAACATTTATGAACTGCTTCTTGGTTTTACAGTGTCAAATTATTATGTTTTCATAATTTTAGAAAAGATAATAATGGTTTGACCAGTGACCGAACTAATCCTGTTTTAATAATGTAACGTACAAAGTCTATCTGTTCAGTTGCGTTACAATTTTATGATAATCGAGAGCAAAATGTTGCCTTTTTAATATCTTTTGAGAATTTTAAAAATTTATTGTTGCTCTTAGAATCGCATAGTTTTGTCGGACCTGAAGTTTATTGGGCGAAAATGAAAAATAAGTGTTAATTTAGTGATGCATTTTATACAGTGAGCAATTAATTTTTCGATAGAATTATAGAAGCTTAGCCAATTCTATTCTTAAAAGTAACTAAAAGTAAAATTTTAAAAGTACAATTTTTTCTACAATATTTAAATGTTCAAGTACTAAAGATACTTTTTTAACATTATTTTGAAAAGAGTTGTAGTGAAAATTCCTTATAAAAAAGCTTATAAAATATAAAATTCATCTACGAACTTTTCAACTGTTTCAAACGCAACTTTTCACTGTTTCTTCTCTCATAATAGAATTCATTAAGAAAATAGTAATCGGGAACACATTTTTCTAGTGTTTTAATATATTTTTTTTTTTCTAATGTAATATCTAAAGAATAAAAACTAGTAAGGTATATCTTCGACTTGGTCGAAGTTAAAATACCCCCACGGCCGATTCTTAAGGGTGGAAGAATCTTAAATTGATGAGCTTTTTGTATGTGATTTTGAGAGATTTTATTATTTTTATGTGTCTAAAATACATACATATCAAATTGTTTTCTTGCAGCTTAAATATAAGCCTTTTTATAAATTTTTAAATTTTGGGGTTTTATGGGAGGTGGGCGTGTTAGATTATGTATGACGCCCATTTTTCTAGCATACCTCAGTTTCGACATAGAATACACAAATACCGAGTTTCTGTCTTGTAACTTTAATATTAGCCTCTTTATATTTTGTTCAATTTTGAGGTTGTATGGGAGGTGGGCGTGTTAATGGGTGGAGAAAGCCCATTTTTATAACACACCTCAGTTTTGACATTAAATACACAAATACCGAGTTTCCATCTTGTAACTTTAATATTAGCCTCTTTATATTTTGTTCAATTTTGAGGTTGTATGGGAGGTGGGCGTGTTAATGAGTGGATGACGCCCATTTTTCTAACACACCTCAGTTTTGACATTGAGTACACAAATACCGAGTTGCCGTCTTGTAACTTTAATATTAGTCTCTTTATAGATTTTTCAATTTTGGGGTTGTATGAGAGGTGGGCGTGTTAGTGGGTGGATGACGCCCATTTTTCTAAGGCATATTAGCTTTGACATAGAATACACATAAACCAAATTTCAGTATTGTAGCTTTAATATTAGCTTCTTTGTATAGTTTTCAATTTTGGGGTTGTATGGGAGGTAGGCGTAATTTTCATCCGATTTAGCCCATTCTCGAACTTGACCTTAGTTTTTTTAAAAAAAGCTTAAATATCGAATTTCATTACGATAGCTTCAAAATTACGGCTGTAATCGTGTCGACAGACAGACGGACAGACGGACAGACAGACGGACATGGCTAAATCAACTCAGGTGGTGATGCTGAGCAAGAATATATATACTTTTCCATACCTACCACGCCTCCTTTTGGGTGTTACACACGTCGTGACAAAATTAATATACCCCTTACGCAGTACGCGTGGGGCTATAAAAATAAAATTTACTAGATGCAGTGCACTAACCTAAAATTATTGAAATATAGGTCCAAGGAAAATATATTTACACCAAGAAATGGCAAGAATATAAAAACATTTTTAAGAAAAGTATTAAATTAAAAATACTGAATAAAATTACTTAAAAAAATCGTTCAAGTAAACAAATTGCCGAAAATATATTTTTGGAAAAAATGTCTTTTCATAAAAAGTTGATTAACTTCGTCAATTAATGACCGATAGACATGGCAGAAAAAAATAAATTAATCGATTAATCAAACATATGATTCATCACAAGTCAACAAATTGCAATTATTGGCAAATAATCGATTAATTTAATTTTTTAAATAGTGCTGTTAATTTTAACAGTAATAATAAGCCAAATTATTTTTTTATAATAAATTTTTTCCAATTTTCTTTTGAGTTGGCCTTAAATAAAACAAGTAAGGAAAGTCTAAAGTCGATCTAGCCCAACTATGAAATATCCTAAATCTACTTTTTTAGCAAATAATAATATAATGGAAAATGGGCGTGTCCGTGAGCAAATGAAGCCCATATCTCATATGCATTTCAATTTTGATGAACAACTTGCACATACCAAGTTTTATTCCTGTAGCTCATATGATGCTTTTATAGTGTTTTCCCTAATATGGGTTGCATGGGTGGTAGACGTGTTGGTAGCCGGATAACGCCCAGTTTTTGAGAACATCGTAGTTTTGGTATAAAATACATACATACCAAATTTTATCTCTATAAGACAAAAATAAGCTGATTTATGGAGTTTTCCATTTTTGGTTTGTCTGGGAGGTGGGCATTAGAGTGGGTCGGCCTCCATACAAAAAAAAAGTTTGAAAAAACCACCCCCTTTTTTAAAGTTGACCTCGAGAGGATTCCGAAAACAAAAAAATTTTTTTTTTGGACCACCGGAAAAACAGCCAAAATGGTCTTTTTTGCATAACTTAAGCATTACATGTCAGATCTTAAAAAATTATAATTCGTTGAAAAGGGCTTTACGAGCACTACAATGTCTTCAAAAAATATTTTTACTTTTGAGGTCATATTCAATTAGTAAGCCCCATTAGCCCGATTTATCCCCCTTAAATTTCTTTTTTATTCCCATATAATTCAACTCCGTCAAATTTGTTTAATTTATGTTCTAAAAATTATTTATTCAGTTTAAAAACAAAGAAGTTATAATAGTTCAAATATTTGATATAATCCTTTTTTTAATAAAAAATTTACTTTAAGTTTAGTCAACGAACTATTACATAACATAAACAAGATTGTAAAAGAAACTTAATAAATAATTTTTTGAACACAAATTAAACAAAATTGAAGGAATTTAATTTTATGAGAAAAAAAAAAATAAGGGGGATAAATCGGGCTAATGGGGTTTACTAGTTGAATATGACCTCAGAAGTAAAACTGTTCTAAGAAGACATTGTAGTGCTCGTAAAGCCCTTTTCAATGACATATAATTTTTTAAGATCTGACATGACCATTTTGGCTGTTTTTCCGGTGGTCCAAAAAAAAAAATTTTTTTATTTTCGGAATCCTCTCGAGGTCAACTTTAAAATAGGGGGTGGTTTTTTCAAACTTTTTTTTTCGTCCCACTTCAAAAACATCCATTTTTCAAAAACATCTTCGTTTTGATATAAAAAACATTCGTACCAAATTTTATCTCTAAAAGTTAAACATATGCTTATTTATTGAGTTTTCCATTTTTGAGTTGTATGGGAGGTGGACGTGTCCGTATGTTGATGACACAATTTTTCGAAGACATCTTTGTTTTGAAATAAAACGCATACATACCAAATTTTGAGTCTGTAGGTAAACCAAAAACTTATTTATTGAGTTTTAAGTTTTTGGGTTGTATGGGAGATGGGCGTGTCCGTAGACGGATGACAATGGTTTTGATATTAGAAACATATATACAAAATTTAATTGTTGTAGGTTAACTACGAGCTTTTTTATGCAGTTTTTAATTTTTGCGTTGTATGAGAGGTAGGCGTGTTCGTGGGCTGATGTGTACCGAGTTTCATGCTATTATCTGAACTCCTTCTTCTTATCCTGTGCTTACTGACAACACACAGACGGACGGACAGACGGACATGGATAGCTCGATTCACGAGGTGAGTGTGATCAAGAATATATTTACTTTTCTATACCGGACTCGCTGATTTCTATGCTTTACAATGGTTTGTACAAAGTTAATATACCCTGAGCTTTCAGATTTAGACTATAACAAGACGTTCAGTGCTACCAAGGTCACAATCATGTGTGGTGAGCTAGAATGTCAAAATTTTGGCGAATAAATTTGACATTTAACAAAATGTCCTTTCCTACAGCATAAATTATAAATTTAAAATTTAAATTTTAAATTTTAAATTTTAAATTTTAAATTTTAAATTTTAAATTTTAAATTTTAAATTTTAAATTTTAAATTTTAAATTTTAAATTTTAAATTTTAAATTTTAAATTTTAAATTTTAAATTTTAAATTTTAAATTTTAAATTTTAAATTTTAAATTTTAAATTTTAAATTTTAAATTTTAAATTTTAAATTTTAAATTTTAAATTTTAAATTTTAAATTTTAAATTTTAAATTTTAAATTTTAAATTTTAAATTTTAAATTTTAAATTTTAAATTTTAAATTTTAAATTTTAAATTTTAAATTTTAAATTTTAAATTTTAAATTTTAAATTTTAAATTTTAAATTTTAAATTTTAAATTTTAAATTTTAAATTTTAAATTTTAAATTTTAAATTTTAATTTTAAGTTTTAAAAATTTAACACCTCGAGCAAATCAGCATTTTAGTCATCATATCGCAAACGTAACAAATTGCAAAAATATGTAAATCATTACGTACTAATGTGGTAAAAATTTAGAAAAATTTACAGTAGAATCCTGATGATTTTTTTCGGAACATTTTGAGAGAAACTTCTCTTTTTAACTCTCTTTAAAATTTTTGTTTTTTTCAAAAAACACATACTTTACTTGAAGTTACCTCAGACTCTCTTAAACTACTGGTTCTCTCCAGTCGGCAATATAAATACCTGTTTACCACACACACACACACTCAAGCCTAAAAAATACAACAAAGCCCGACTATAAGCCAGCGTCTGCAAAGGAACTAAGGTGTGCGTGTAAACGACAAAATTCAGCTCTTACCAGCTTTACTTAGCCGAGTCGAGAATTTATTAAAATCAGTCTGCTGTTAAACCTCAACGTGATCGGTATGGTTTTACGCTTCAAAAACGCAATTATTTTTTTAACTGCAAATTTTTGCCATTTTCAAAGAAAAACGCATGTGCTATCAAAAAAATAAACAAAGTGTTAAATTTGAAAAAAAATTAAAGGTTTATAACAAAGTTGAACAAAACTTATAAGTAACAAATAAACGGATAATAAAAAGTTTGAATACTTGAACTAAGGCCAAATAAAAAAAAAATCAAGTGATTAAAATTGGAATGAGCACCCACAACAATACGTTGTGAAACGCTTTATTAAAAAAACAAAAAATTGTGCAAAAGTGTTAGCCAAGCAGTGCTTTTACGCTATAGTCAGTCAATATAGCACACGTTAGCCCAATAACGCAGTTTTTAAGTGCTTTTAAAGGCCCTTACATACAACTCTTGCTGCGCGTGCGCATGAATCTGAGAACGCGCGAAAACTGGTCGGGCAGAAACTTTGTCGTTGCCGTTGATAATAATTTTGTTTTTTAAAAGGCTCACGTTTCGCGCGTTGCAACACCAACAAACAAACGCGAAAACAACAACAACAACAACAACGAGCAAAAAGACAATAAAACGTTCAAAATAATAAAACAACAGCAAAGCAAAAATCAACAGCACTGACAAAAATCTTGCAAATAAAAAGAATAAAATTCCTGAAATCGCTGTAGACAATCTTTGGACGACAACGACAACGACAACGACAACGACGACTACGACGCAGACAAGGACTCCAGCGCAGACGTCTGCTATTTCGTTGTCAATTTTTATAGAAAAGGAATTAAAAATAAATACTTAAAAAAAAGAAACACAGCAAATAATCCACTGAAAGAGCTAAAAACGACAAAATTGCTGCTTTATTATTTGACAGCAGCAGTTATAGGCAGAAAATAGTTAAGCTTGGCTAGTCCTGCAAAGGCAGGCAGGCAGTCTCCTTATAACAATTATCGGCGCGGAAATCATTGCAAGAATTTTTAGTTGCCTCTATTTTTGCACGAAACAAAAAAAAAAACAACAACGATATATAAAACAAAAAGAACAAAATCGAAGAAATAAATAAAAACCACGAAAACTTTGTTATCGGCTTTCAAAGATCTTTTCTTTTTTTAATTTTATTTTTGTTGTGTGCTTTTTTATTGAAAAATAAAACGTAACGCGAACCATTAAAAAACAAAAAAAAAACACAAAAAACAACAAAAGCCATAAAATGCACTTTTGTAGTGCAACGCTTAAAAGCTAACTCTTAACTTAAAAGTCAAGAACGACGATTTCCACTACAACAACAACAACAGCAACAACAACAACAATAACTGCAAAAACGCCCGAAAGCCTGTGCGCAGCGAGTGAAAAAAAAATTAATAATAATAATAATAATAATAATAAAAATTACAACAAGTGATCGTGCAGAAAATAGATCGATAAACTACGCCTTGCGTTCGTTCAACACAGCCAGGCGCAACAAGAGTAAAAGAGACCGACAGACTGTGTGAGTGTGCGAGCGCGTTAAACGAATTCCCGGAATCTGTGTGCTTTACGATACAGCACAGAGACATTAAATAAACCAAAAGCAAAACTAAAATAATAAAAACAAAAAAAAAAAAAAAAAATCGCGCCGCAGCCAAGTGCAAAAAGAAAAATTCATTTCACGATCTTTTGTGCAACCACCCTACGGACAAAAACCATTTTATGTTTGCCCCCAATTGCGGGGGGCTACGCCAATCCGGAACTTCTAGCTCGGTGAAATCATGTACGACATTAAAACGATAGAATTCGGCACACAGCATAAGCAAGTGAAAACGACAGACGCGCAGCAGCTAGCGGCTGCCGCGTGTGAACCGCATCTGACCAAAGCTTACAGCACGTGCAGCATCATCTCAAGCAGTAGCAGCGCAAGCAGCAGCAACACACATCCCAACTCAAATCCTGCCGAAAATACACACATGACTTTATTGTCGCTACGACGCCGACGCGTCTTTCAACGTCGCGCCTGTCTGCTCAGCATATTGGCTGCCTTCGTTTTTGGTCTCGCTCTGGGCGTTTTTATGCCCATGTTTGGTCTGGCCAGTGTTTTTACGAACCTAAGTGTCAGCAGCAACGATGACAACCAACAAATGCTGCCCGTAGCTGCCGCCTCACTTATATTGCCCATGGCTGTGAATCAGTCGCGGCTGCCGCATCCGCCCTCCGACTTTCCCACCATCTATGCGGCAACGCAACCTCAAACTGACTCCAATGCCTTTACTGTGGCCTTCATCAAGGAGCAAGAACTGCCGGCCGAGGAAGTCTTTCGCAATGCTTTTCATCTGGAGCAGGACAAAAACGCTCCAGATGCCATGATCGTCAAGAAGCTCGATGCCAACGATGGCAGCATAAAAGAGTTTCGTGTACAGCGCACTTCGGATGGTCTATTCCGCAAAGGTCCCGAGCGACGTCTCTCGAAACCTTCTCTAAGCGAACGTGTTCTACAGCCAGCGGAAGGCAGCGACTTCGGTCTGGACTTTGTGCCCATGGCTCAGCGCATAGCTGAGAATGCGCGCAATGAGCACTATCACGACATCATCAAGTCGGACATATATTGGGGCGACTTGGTTGAGCGTGCTCTACCCAAGGGCTTCTCACTGCAAGATACCAGTGACTGGAATCACTTTGTCAGCTCAGCTGGCGTCGTGGAGCGTCTCGAGGCTGGCTGTGGACGCATGCAGAATCGACTAGTGGTCTTTAAGGATGGCACACGTGCCTGTGCTCGCTATCGCCAGAACACCGATCAAATTCAGGGCGAGCTTTTCTCCTTCTATCTGGGTCAGTTGCTGAACATGTCGAACCTGGCACCCAGTGCTGCTTCAGTTATTGATTTGGACTCGCTTACCTGGTCCTCGGCGCTGACAGACATTACCCAGGCGCAATGGAAACAGCAGCGGCCAGTGGTGCTGACGCGCTGGCTGCCAGATCTCGAGCCAGCCGGCATACCTCAGCCTTTCCAGCCGCTAGAGCGTCATCTTAACAAATACGATGTCTGGAACATTACGCTGGCGGCTGCTGCTGATGCCTTAAAATCAGCTGCCTCCACCAATCCTTCCACAGCTGAAAATGATAACAGTTTAATCAAACGCTTGGGTGCGCCCACAAACAGCATCACCGTCAATGCACATAAATCGTTCACTACGCCTGACTACGACGCGGCCGCTGCGCTGTCGTTTCCATCCCCGCTGCTGCAGCGTCTAATTGAACTGGCCCAATGGTCCGACTTGATCGTCTTCGATTATTTGATTGCAAATCTAGATCGTGTTGTCAATAATCTGTACAATTATCAATGGAATGCCGATATTATGGCTGCGCCGGCGCACAATTTGGCGCGACAGATCAACTCACAGCTGCTGGTCTTTTTGGACAACGAATCGGGTCTGCTGCATGGCTATCGACTGCTCAAGAAGTACGAGGCCTATCATGGACTGCTGCTCGACAATCTGTGTGTCTTCAGACAGCCAACAATTGAGGCGCTGCAACAGCTGCGCGACTATGGTGTAGGACGACGATTGCGCGAGCGCTTTGAGCAGACAACAAGCGCCGAACTGCGTGATGTGCTGCCCTCTCTGCCAGACAAATCCATAAAAATTCTTATCGATCGCATCGATCGAGTGCTGGGGCAAGTACAGAAGTGTCGAGATCTGCTGGCCGAGAGATAATATCTGTGAGATATCAGAGAAAGAGAGAGAGAGAGAGATAGAGAAAAAGGGCGAGAGCGACAATATCGCTGGTACGAATGTATGTGAGTAGTAGAGGGCCGGCTCCTGTTTACTGTTTTTGTTTACACTAAGAATATGCTTCCAAGAATTGAGCTCGTAGCAAAATTTCTTAATTCTTATTTAAAGGTTTCTTATTTATATTAAGGATAAGAGATATTTCTTATTTAAAATTTCTTAATTCTTATTGAAAGGTTTCTGGTTTATATTTAAGATAAGAGATATTTCTTATTTAAATTTGATTAAATTTAAGAGCAGACAGCAATAAGGTCAGTTAAATTTTAACTTTAATGTCAGAAAATGTTTGAATTGCTATAAAAAATTGTAATTCAATGATCTTGTTGATAAACACTGATATTAAATTTGAACAAAAACTTAGTACAAGATTGAGATAAAAGACGCAACGCGACTATAAAAAGGCTCGTCTAACTAGTTTGCGTGCTAAAACAAAAGAATCTGAGCTGATTCAGACAACTTTATATTAACTTGCCAGTATCTGTTTCAGAAATAGACTTTCAAAGACAAGACAAGTTTAACAATATTTCTTAAAATTGAAAAAAAAAAACAAAAACCTGTTGATCTCTTTTAACTTTCGTTTTAACTAAATCACAAAACTTATGCCATAAATAACATAAAAATTGATATCATAAATATGCTAACATAAAAGCGTTTTAAGCAGAAATCCATTAATTTTTTTTTTTATAAAAAATCAACAAAGGTCAAAAGGTTTTAAAAACCAATAAACTTAATAATGCTCTTTTTATCTTTAAAAAAGTTTTTAAATAAAACATTTTTATAGAGATTTTTAACACATTCAGCTGTCAAATTTAAGATTGAGATTAAAACCTCTACTGACTCTTAATCATAACAAAAACAAAAAAAAAAAACTTTAGAAAAAGGAATATGCAAATCTTTCAAGAATTGATTAAAGCATAAAATGTGCAAAAGATTTTATCTCAAAGGCGCTCAAATAAAAGTTCAAGCCGCAGATTTATAGCCAAATCTTAAAAACAAAAGCACTATCATTAAATTTTAAAAACTAGAGTTGTTAGCCTTAAAACCGAAGCATGAGCAAAATTAGCTTAACATCAGTCGTAAAATTTATTACAAGCTATGAGATGAGAAAAAGTAGCCAGTCTATAACTTAATTACTGAAATCTATTTTCTATTAAGTGGTTGTTAAGGTATCTAGATGAGTTTAGATGACTTTAAAGAAGTATTTTGTTAGAGATGAGAGTTCCAGGTGTAAGCTTGGTATTAAGTTGAAAATATTTTGAAGAGACTAAAAGCCGAATATTGAGAATATGACTAAATGAGAATCTTTCTAAGCTAGAAAGGCAAGAAATATATTAACCTAATAGTTCTCTCATAGAAGTTGTATGATCTACAACATGATAAAGAGTCTGTGTTGACTTAAGCAATTGCTTTTTCCTATAATTTCCAAGCAATTACTTGAGCACAATATGTTTAAAAACGTTAACTTAAACTTTTTCTTCAAGCATTTCATTGCTTGCCAAGTAATTTTAAAATAATTTTTATGATATTTGCATTGTTTTTTTTTTAGGCCATTGATGAAAAGTGAAAATATAAACCAAGCAATAACTTTTGCTAGCTAAAAGGTACTTGAGATTTGTTTAAACTTGAATTGCATTGAAGTTTGTTTATAATTTTCTGCACTTAGAAGTAAAAATGCCTTAGTTTTTAATTATTCGAAAGAAATACTTTAAGCCGCCAAAGGATTTAATGCGCCAAAAAAGGCTATATTAAGATTTTCGAAAGCTTGAGCATCTTTACCAGTCTTTCTATCGTTTATAATTTTGTGTTCAAAGTAAGAAACTATCATCAAATGATAACTAGCAGCAAAGAACACCAATAAACTATTCAAGTAGAAAGTAAATCGAAACCTAAAATGCAATAAGTCGTTACAATAAAAAAAAATTATATATAATTTTTAATTTATTATAACTAATTTGACTAAACTAAACCGTCAAGCTAAACTTCAAACTCATAATTCCAAAAACAACAATTTTGCTAGCGAAATTCAAAAGAAATAGTGGTTCTTAAATTCGAAATATGTATATTTTTATAATATTTTCGTTTTCTCCTCTTTTTAGATGAAGAAATTATTCTTTTTGTGTGTATGATTACATGAATTTCCAGACAAGAGTACCATTTGCTTAAGCAATCTAGTAAAAGCAGCTTTTTCTTTAAAAAGTTTCATATGAAAATGAGCAATTAGAGTTTTTAGCTAAGCAATTGCTACATACTTAAGAAAACTTTCTTGACTTTATAATGACAAAAATATTTACCAACTCAGCTTAGGAAGTACTAATAATATTTTTCATATCAACGGACTCTTCGACTGACTTGATAAATTTTTTGTCATTACCTATAGAGTGAAAAAAGCTTTTAATAAGGTATTTTCTCTGAGTGTAGACAATGCCTTAGTAATCAATTGCTCACTTTTGTTGCATTGAACAATCAATGGCTCATTGAGTCAGATTAAAACAAACTCAGCAATTGCTTATGCTTCAAAATAAACGTATTAAGACATAAGCAATTGCCAAAACAACATATTTGGACAAAATTTAACCTTTTACTAAAAGATCTTAAGAAAAAGCAATTTCCAAACTACAAAAGCCAGTAGTAGTCATTTTTCAAGCAATCGAAGTACCTTGATCAATACATTTAAGCATTTTCTTGTAAATCCTTAGCAAAAGCAATTGCTTTCCTTTTATACAACAGGTTCATTTTTAATAATCATCTAGCTATATCATCTAAGGTACTGATAAGTTTATCTTGATTAGAAAAACTACAAAAATCATACATCATACATTCATCCTAGACAAAAGTAAACTAAATAATAGACAAAAACATGACATATTTTTTCAAAACTACTCTTTTGATCAACATAATTTAAGTATTTAGACTCGTTAGAGCACTAATTGCATACGACAAAAATTAATTATAAAGAAAATACCCTCGAGTTTATATAAACAATAATTATCGTTTCTAAATTATTTTGAAAAAAGCAGGAACTTTTCTACTTTAAATTTTCGGCTTCCTTTAGATTCTTATATTATGTTAGACTTACTTACTTATTTGTTCTATGAGCTTATTCGCTTTTGGTTTGACCTGGATAACAGATTTCTACTAGAGAACTCACTTATACTTCTTAAGACTGATTTGACTACGACATTTCAATGGTTAGTTCTTGTCGGTCTAATAAAATGAACCAAAACGTAGTCTGTCAAATATTGAGAAGCATTTGACAAAAACCAAGAAATAGTCAGCCTAGAAGTAAAGTCTAAAATACTAAAAATTATAAAACTGTCATTGTTCTATTGTGTAATTTCAGAAGTGGAATTGAAATATTATTCAGACTTCCACTATACAGACTTAAATGTGAACCTGAAATTTAACATTAAAAACAGGCCTTAATTTTCTTTGCTAGAATTAAACTTTTAATTCAGATTAAAACCATGATATTCAGAAAATAAATCTTAGATGAACTTTTGAAACTAAATGTGTTTTTCGGTTTTGGACTCTTCTAAGAGTTTGCATCATTCTCATTTGTCATGCGCTTCGTATTATGATATGATCTTGATCATTGAAAGTAATATTTGTGAAAATCCATAACTGCTAACGTTACGAGATGACTCATTTTTTGCAAAATATTAGGCTCTCGTTATTATATTTAGAGGCACTCCATAGGAACTTATGTTGGGTTTTGTACTCATATGTGTTCAGTTACTTTGAGTTATAACTATGAGCACTTGCATTTGGTTACCTTGAAAACCCAGCAGTTTTATTTCAAACACTTCAAATGGAAAATTCTGCTCTATCAGTACTATACAGTTATTGTTTCCATTCTTAATTTATAATCTTAGAGTCTCTTATTCGAACTGCAATACTCAATTCAATATATAATGTATAAGAACATTGGTAACTGACGTTACATTCAAATTAATCAATTGTTTTGTTTAGAAAAACCCATTTCTTACCAATATTTCGTTTTTAATTGGTTGTGCGTATAGATTTGACGCTTTTTATTATCAATATCATGAGTTTCTTAACAAAAATAGGATGGATAATTAACGAAAAGTAACGGTAATTAGTCAAAAACATAAGATTTATTTTAAAATTATTTAATAGAAAATGATAAAACCCACTTAAAGGGATGATCAATTAAAGCTTATGGATAGAAATCTCAGTTTATTTTGATCTGATGATATGTCTGCATTTCTTTAAATTTAGTTTTTGACACAGTTTCTCAAACAAACAAAAAAAAAAACAAATTGGCCATTTCAGCCCTTGAAAGGACTTTCCCCGAGCTTCTTATGATCAATTATGTTGTGTGTGTTATTAAATGTTTGCACACAGTTCACCGAGAACTGGACCTACATGTTTTATGCCAACTCCGAACGGCATTATTTACTCTCTGAGGTTTGCCATTGTCTGCAGAGAGGTGGTGATCGATCAGAAAAATTTTTTATTGAAAAAAACATTTCGCCGCGGCTGGTGATCGAACCCGGGCTCCGAGCATGCTAAGCCACACACATAACCTGCTTGCCACGGTCACCAAAAGTTTCTCACACAGTTTCTCAGTCGATGAAAAAGAGAAAAAGTGAAAAAGCTAAATTTGGGGGCTCATACAATGTGAGCCTCTGCACTCTCTCGAGACCTTAAAGAAATCTCTACAACTGTTCGCTAAGCTCACATGCATCTGTTTGCACCTTAATAAGCTATACCAGCTTTTCAAGCTTACCAATTGCGGTTATTTAATTCAACATATCAAAGAGTCAAAATAACCCTCCCAATACTAAGGTCATTTGATCAATCACGGCTTATAACCACCTAATTCAGATTCCTGTTCTGGCATTAACGTTTTGTTATTTCGTTAGAAAAAGAAATGCGGTTACTGATATCTGCACACACTCCGCAAAAAACACCTCCAAAAAACATCTTTCTCCGATAAAAAATTTCTCTCTTTTCTTTTTTCGAGCAATTTTCTCTGTTTCAAATAAAATTTTCTTGAAGTAGTGTACATTTTCATATTTTAGAAGAAATATTTCTTTACTTATGGGAAATGGATATATTTAATGTCTCTTATTTAAGTATTTTTTTTTCTCTCAAAAAAAATTTCATTTATAGAGAAAAATTTTTTGAAAATGAAAAATGTTGCCTATATTTTGATAAAAAAATCACTTTGCGTAGTATTTTCTTCAATAAAAACAAATTTTTTCTCAAAAAATAAAAACGTTTCTTCCCTAAAAACTATATATTTTTGTATATTTCTCTTTTTCATGGAAGTTTTTATCATTTTAAGGGAATTTTCTAAAGTATTTTCTTCAAAAAAAAACAAATCTTTTCTCAAAAATAAAAAAATTTCTTTCCTAAAAATGATATATTTTTATATATTTCTTTTTTTCATGGAAGCTTTTTATCATTTTGAGGGAATTTTTAAAATCACATTGAGAGAAAATCATTCTCTTGCGCAAAGTCTATACATTTTTCTCTAAATATGATGGCTTTTTTATCATATTCCGAGAATTTTTTTCTGAGTGTATAGTTTTTTCATCACTTGGACCTCTGTAGAATTCCTTTCAGAAAATATACCTGAAGCAGCTCTTGAGGAACTGTTTTCTGACCATCATAGTTATTCCTACTTTAAGAAGATATTTAGAAATACAAGAATTCATACACGGTTAAAAATCTTGGACTAAATTTTAATCTTTTTTGGATTACATATAGGACAAGACCAAAAAAAGATTACTTTTTAATCCAATAAAAAGTTTTAAATTTTCCAATCCAAAAAAAATTTATTTTTAATCCGCAAAAAGTTTAAAATTTTTTAATCCAAAAAAGAATAATTTTTAATCCACAGAAAGTATAAAATATTATTATCCAAAAAGGATAAGACATAAGTCCAAAAAAAGTTTAAAATATTGCAATCCGAAAAGGATTACTGTTTAATCCACAAAGGTTCAACATTTTCAAAACCGAAAAGACTAAAGTTTAATCTTTCAATTAATTCATTTTTGTTTCATTTAATTAAAAATAAACTTCGGATGCTTTAACAACATTAACAATTACATTAGCGTTAATTTTGTAGTAGAAGTAGTTTTCAATCTTAAGTAATATAAATACTTTTTCCTGAAAATACTACCTTAATGTAAATTTGTAGTCCAAAAATAGTCTTAAACTTAAACTTTTTTGGATTAAAAACAAATTAAACTAAGGATTGGAATAAAAAATAGTACTTTTTGGATTAAAAATTCCTTTAAACCAAAGTTTGGATTAAAAGCTAGTTCAAAATTTTTAACCGTGTAGAAGAGGATTTATAATTTCCAAAAAATTTATTTTAAGTGAATGTCTCTTTCAATGCAAATTTTAAGATTCAGAAGATACCGGCTCGAAATTCATTTGAGATGTAGGTACATTTTTTTTCAGTGGAAATGTTTGTATAAACATTATTTAGCACAAAGAAATTGTTCATAAGAAGCTCCGTGAAAGTCATGTTAAGGAAAAAAATTTTTGGAAATTTTTTGAAAAAAAAAAAAATACTTCTTTTGATTCTCTTGAAAAAGTGTAGACTGAGCAATAATATGTGAATATCACAATGTAAGCCCTTATATTGGAATCATTATATATATATCTTAATAAACTTTTTTAAGAGCTTTGAGCACTATGGAACATATTCTCAAATCTTTAACATTTAACACTAATTCTTAAACTTTTTTCTCAAATCTTAGCACAGAAAAGATAAAAAAGATTTTGATTAACTGCTTAAGATGTTTTAAGTTTGAATAGTTTATTTTTATCGTACTCAAAAAAATTTTGAATTTCAATATAAACACTTAAAGTTGAAATTTTCAACATAGATACGAGTACATTTATCTGTAGCAAAGTGACTTTCAAAAGAGAGCCATATGTAGCTATTTTGAATATAATTAAATCTTCAACATATATTAAATTTTTAACTAATAAACCGAATGGATTTTCTGCTCTTCTCGCTAATAAAATTATTCATGCTCTTGCAATTACATTTTTATGGTAGACAATATTTGTTAGTTTATGTGAACATAATGTTTGTTGGTATGGAATTCAACTTGTTGTGCTCTTTTTTTTATATTTTTTTTTTTTTTTTGTCTTGACTTGCCTTGTTTCATCTTGTCTGGTCTCGGCTCGTTTCGTCTTGTCTTGTCTCGTCTCGTCTCATCTTGGCTTGTCTTGTCTTGTCTATTCTTTTAATTTTTTGTGTGAAGCTCTTTTTCTCAAGAGTAATAAACCGCTATTTTAACAAGCTGTTTAACGAATGCTAATGTCTATATTAAATAAACCTTTGTTATTCGAGCTCATGTTCTGCTAAACAGGTTCTGATCTATAGCGATTTCTAAGTATATCTCATAGTTGTACTGTTAGGGTCCACTCACATACATAATCTTGTGTATGAATATAAATATATATAGTATGTGTAATTTTGTATCTAAATATGAAACCAAATAATCTTAGAATGAAGACAGCAACTGATAAAAATTAATAAATTATTATTAGATGTAAATTGGTAGTCATAGAAGAAAGAAGATGTTTAAGTCATTTGTTGCTCATTTGTAGTAGTAGTTGTTGTTATTGTACCATATGAATTGTATTTTACAAAATAAGTATTATAGAAAAATACCAGAATTTAAATGACTGTTTATATAGCATTTATCTATAATTATGCCCTTTTGTCAATTATTAAGAGAACTTTTTGTAAATAACTGCTTCAAAATATTTAGTTGTAATAAAACAGTTTTAAATAAATTTAAAATAAAAATACTTAAGTTTACTTAAAATGCATGTGATATATAAATATAAAAATATTTTGTTATAAGTTAAAAAATATTGTTTATGTTTAAGTCACGCTAGAAATAAATATTAGAATTATATGACAAATAAAACCATAAAACACAAATAAAAACAAAAATACCAACAAATAAAATAAATATTAAAAAAAAAAAAAAATCAAAATTTTATCTATATTTTTTGTTATTTTTATGCTATGCTCTACACCAACTCTTCTATGTGAAAATTCAACATAATACATGTGTGTGTGTGTGTGTGCTTATAAACAAAAACAACGTGTTATTGTGTGTATATATGTGATTCCTTGAAACCATGACAATAAATTGTCATTGATCTTCTCTACTAACTATGGATCGAGCGAGCTCTTCTTTACTTCAAGCCATTTTTTTCAGATGCTGTCATTTTTCTACGCCACGCCATGTTGGTTTTGTTGTCGTCTCTGTGTGTCTTGCTTTTCATAATATCTTCATAATCATTTGAATACATTGTTGTTGTTGTTGTTGTTGTTGTTGTTGTTGTTATTGTTGTTGTTGTTATTTTTGTTTTCTTCTGACTTACAATGCAGCAGACAGTCTTTAGACCGTCGGACCTGATAGCCAGCGAGATGCTTGCAAGTTTAGATACTTGAGCGCAGATAGCACACTCAAGATTTAGAATCTGCGCTCATTAAGTGCCTCCTCGGTCGGCACGCTGTCGACTATAGATAGGCAACATTGCAGTTAAGTCTGGATACCCGAAACACTTGGAATACGGTTCGTTTTCATATGATTTGGGTTCGTATATTTTATGGGACATCAGATATGCCATAAGACAGCAGATGAAAAATAAGTGAAAGAAAATAAAGATGACCAAGAAGAAGACGATGCAGAAGCAAAAGCAGCAGAAGAAGCAGATGATGAAGAAGAATAATAAAAAATCGTTATGTTGTTTTAATAAATATATCAAATTACGTTAAGACGTGTTAAAAATCGGTGGTTTTAACACGTCGAATTGATTTCGAATGTAGAAAAATGTAGAAAACAACAACAACAAACACAATAACAGCAATCTGAATTTGGTTGCATATATTTCGTTGGCATTTTTTTTTTTGGAAATGTTGTGGCAGTGTCAAGAAGAAAGCGACCAAAAATCGTAGAAATTAGACGAAACATTTTTGAAAGAGATAAAGTTACAAATGACTTGATTTGAACAAACTTACAAGTTCAACTGCTAGATCCAGACCATAACCAGCGAATTTATTATAGTTGGGTTCCATGGTCTATGTAAGTGTCAAGAGACGAAGCTAGTTTAAATAAGCAATAAAACTAAATGGAAATGTTAAAACTGGCATTATATTGGATGCTCGAAATGCTTTTATGAACAGAGTATCATTGGTCGTTTCCATTTTAGAAGATAGTACCGTTCACGAGCTCGAAAAATCAATATTAGAAAAGCTGAGTTATATCTCCACAAAATCCTCAAAAAATCCACAAAAAAATAAGTAACACTCCTTGGGAACAGGTTAAGAAACGAAGAGTTTCATCTTAACAAAAATCCTTTAGTATATATCTTCTTCTAACGGAAACTTTTGTGATATTTCCAATAATTTTTTCTGTCGCAAGGTGTAAAAGGTAATATTATAGCATTACCGAGAAATACTCAAGTACTTTTAAGAAAAATTTGAATTGTCTAACGATAATAGTCTTTTGTGCTGAAGTTAAATAAAAAAACAAACATGAACTGATAAGTTCATATTGATGAGGACAACCAGATCAATAGAAAGTTAGAAAGGACAACGGCTGACAATAAGGAGAACATTCGTTGTAGGGAACATGAAAACGAAGGACACATATATTTCAATAATAAAAAGTATGTTGAAAAGAACACAAGATAACTCTCTTTTAAAATTGTCCACTACAAGGTTGTTAATTTGAATCCTGAATCGTAAATAATGTAAGTATTTGGAATGGCAAGAAAAAGTAAAGAAAATAAATAAAAACAGAGAAACAACTGTTTCGTAAAATTACAAAAGATTTTCACATGCAAAAAAGGAGGAAATTTCGGCCTAAAAGCAGTACATTTACTGTTTTCCTCATTTAGGATATCATCTGGTTAACCAAATATTAATCGATTTAATTCTTTAATATTATTTATCAATTAAATTATAGGATTCAAAAATTATAATAACAGCTTAAGACTGATTTGTTATGAAAAATACTTAAAACTCAAAAAGTTTTAAAGGCTTAACTCATTAGGCAATGGTCCTTACCTTAACCGTTATTCATTCCTAAGAAATTGAAATGAAAAATTATTCAATACTAGTATCGCTTCGGATCGAAATTCAAACAACTTTTGATTACCTTTTTATAATTGAAGACATGCGTAAATAAATGTAATTATTTGAAGGTCCCATTTTTGGTTTTCGGTCTTCTTTGCATGAATGATGGTCTTATGTGCATAAAAAAATATAAAAATCTAAAACAACCATATATGTGTCTGTATTAGAAATTAACTACTTGACAAAGAATGATTAAGAATAGATTTCAGTACAAATGTGAAACATTGAACTCAATTTTCGAAACTACATTTCTGCAACATATCACCTTCTTTCATTTATGTCTTCAATTATATGCAAAATAAACACTATGCTTAAAATAAGTTCGAGACTGTAACTTTTAATTGATTGGAGATAAAAAGTTTATTTTTTCAAATAAATTATTTTTGAATCTTATTTATTTTTTAAAAATAAAAAATAGAAAAAACGAATTTTGAAAAAATTTAATTTTGTCAAAAAATCATTTAGCCTTGATTTTTTTATGGCACGCACAGTTTATTAATTAACTACCAAGAAAAAATAAGTTCACCTGTTATGCGCTACACACTTTGAAAGAAAATCAAAAATTAAAATTTGAGTTTTTCTTTTTTAAAACAAAAAAAAACTGAACGCTAAGACTTAAAAAAAAAAAAAAAATAAATCAAAGCCCTTTAAACGTGACAGAGATATGGAATTCCCAATTCAGAACATTTAATTTGAAACAGTTTTTTCTGTCACTCAGCATTTGGTTGAATGAAATACACTCTATATAACTAAAGGACAGTAATAAGAAAATTCATAAAAAAATACTTGTGAATTAAGCTTCACAGTGATTGTTATCTATCACATCACATGTGAAAAAAAAATTTAACAAAATATTAGAAATATTTAGAAAACTAAGAAAACCTTTAAAATTCGACTAAGTACTGACATGATAAATCAACATTTTCAATTCACAACACCTTTTTTTAAAAATTTCACAATTGATGAATGCATAAAAATAGATTGTTTGAGTAAATTTTTACTTTTGGGAAAAACTCAAATTCGACTAACTCAAAAGCTCCAAGTTTTTCTCACTCTCAGCTCTCACAACCAAGTTTTTTATATGGCATAGAGCGAGGTTTTTTTTCTCAAAAATGGTATTTCTCTCTTAAAAAGTTGGGAACCCGTCCATCAGATATAAAATTTGTGCATATGGGCATCTCCTAGTGGCATGGACGCGACATTCGCTCGGTTTTAATTACTCGAAAAACAAAAAAGAAACAAAAAGAGACGATATGTATTTTAAGTGTTCTAACGCGATGAAAGAGTGCTACATTTTATAAAAATATTGGCAAGATTTAGTACAAATCAGTACAAAGTAATAAGTAATCACACAATGGAAGCTCGTATAGAAATATGCAAAATTTAGCTAATTATGAGAACTTTTTTTTTGTATATATAAACATGTTAATGGAGGTCGAAGGATAGCTTTTCTTTATAGACTTATGAAATATGAGAATTACCTTTTTTTTAAATAGATATAGCACGAATACGGACGCGACATCATCGACGCGACAAATTTTTCCAACGGTAATAAAATACGGCAATGATGATTATTATAAATTTTAATAACAATAAATCATAATAAGTTAAATTCAAGTTACACAGCAGTAATAAAAAAACAAAAAACAAATTGGCTATTTCAGCCCTTGAAAGGACTTTGACCGAGGACTTCTTATGATCAATCGTGTTGTGTGTGTTATTAAATGTTTGCACACAATTAACCAAGAACTGGACCTACATGTTTTATGCCGACTCCGAACGGCTTAAGTTCATGTTCTCAAGAAGCTTTACATGGCATTATTTACTCTCTGAGGTTTGCCATTGTCTGCAGAGAGGTGGTGACCGATCAGAAAAATTGTTATTGAAAAAACTTTTCGCCGCGGCTGGGGATCGAACCCGGGCTCCGAGCATGCTAAGCCACACACATAACCTGCATGCCACAGTCACCACACACAGCAGTAATACTAATCAAAATAAAATAAAAATAAAGTTAAAAGCTGTTAGAGTGCTTCATATTAATGTTTTCCTTCACTTTTGTTGAACCTTTTTTGAGAGAAGCCCATGTGTAAACATTTTGTACATTTGTCTAAAATTTCATTTAAATGTATTGTCTATAAATTGAGAAAAAAAGAGTTCATGTTTTGTTCAAGCGAATCTGTATATAAGATAAACGACTTAATAGCTTCACTAGCCAACCAGCTTCTATAAAGACTGCTACAAGCTTTACTTACTCCCCTAACAAGCCTCTCTGAAAGAACTCGTATTGACTTCTGTAAGGGCAAAAGGTGAACTTTTTTATATTTAATGAAATAGAAGGTTGTGAAAATTATGTTTAAGATCGGAAAGCAACTTATTGAACAATTTCACAAGCTAACTGATATGAGACTTGAATAGTCTATTGGCACCTACTTTCAATCGTATCGATCCAATTTGATCGTTCAATGAAGCTTAAGCGAAGCTTTACAATTAAAAACGTAAAATTTATAGGAATATTGCATATGTTTTTCTTTTGCAAATTTGCTTGCTCACTTGTGAAAACTCATGCTTATAGAACCAGATAATATATAATGTGGGTTAAAGCTTCCATTATGAACATTGCGTGAAGCTACAGCTTCTATTCGGTACATAAGAGAGACTTCGGCGAGAGTATCAGCATATAAGAGAGAAGTATCAGCTTCTATTTAGCACATAAGAAAGCTTTCAACCTCAGCTAAAGCTAAATTGGAAGAAAAATTATATATTCTATCACATTAACCACAGGCAGTTCCTGTATATAAGGTATGATGAGAAGCTTCAACTTCAACTGGTATGAATAATGAATGAACTTGAATTATGTGCTTTTTTATACCATGAAACGTAAAAGTATTATTATTCTCGATCAGCGTCACCTCGTTGGTCAATTTAGACATGTCCCGTCCGTATATCTGTGTGTTGTCCGTAAACACAGGATAAGGAGAAAGATTTTGGATAATTGCATGCAACTTGTTATAAATATTCACATGGATCCACGAATTGGTCTTGTCGAAATTATTTAATTATTATAATTTTCATGACGTCACTTTATATGGGGGGGAAACTTTCATTTCACTTTGACGGATTTCAATGTGAATTTCTTATGTGATAAGTTCCAACTCATTAGATTGATTTTTTATGCATTTTTGAGATATTTTCCGATTTGTTGACGTCACTTTTTATGAGAGGTATGTTAAGTTTTGATTCGTTTTTTCAATTTTCAACGCACAGTGAGTATTTAAGATCGAAGCAAAATTTTCGAGGCTTTTAATGCATTTTTGTGGAATTTAAAGAGATTTTAACCTTTTCCAAAAAGACACTTTGTATGTGAGGTAGGCGTGGTTTTCGTTCGATTTGGCTCATTTTTGAACTCGTTCTTTAATTTTACGATAAAAGTTTAATTATCGATTTCAAAACTATAGTGGGTCGAAAAAAAATTTGAAAAACCACCCCCTATTCTTAAGATGACCTCGAGAGGATTCCGAAAACAAAAAAAAATGTTTTTTGGACCACCCAAAATGGTCTTTTTTTCATATCTTAAGCATTACATGTCAGATCTTACAAAGTTATATGTCGTTGAAAAGGGCTTAATGAGCACTAATCTTCTCCCAAAAAAAAAAACAAATTTAAGGGGGATAAATCGGGCTAACGGGGCTTACTAGTTGAATATGACCTTAAATGTCAAAATGTTCTAATGAGACAATGTAGTGCTCAATACGCCCTTTTCAATGACATATAATTTTTTAAGATCTGACATGTAGTGATTAAAATTATGCAAAAAATACCATTGGCTGTTTTTCCGGTGGTCAAAAAAAAAAAAAAATTTTTGTTTTCGGAATCCTCTCGAGGTCAACTTTAAAATAGGGGGTGATTTTTCGAACTTTACTTTTTTTTTGTATGGTGGCCGACCCACTCTACTGTAGACAAAAAAAAAACAGATTGGCCATTTCAGCCCTTGAAAGGACTTTGACCGAGCTTCTTATGATCAATTGTGTTGTGTGTGTTATTAAATGTTTGTACACACAATTGACCGAGAACTGGACCTACATGTTTTATGCCGACTCCGAACGGCTCATGTTCTCAAGAAGCTTTACATGGCATTATTTACTCTCTGAGGTTTGCCATTGTCTGCAGAGAGGTGGTGACCGGTCAGAAAAATTTTTATTGAAAAAAACTTTTCGCCGCGGCTGGGGATCGAACCCGGGCTCCGAGCATGCTAAGCCACACACTTAACCTGCATGCCACGGTCACCACAACTGTCACTCTACTGTAGACGTGTCGACAAAAATATGGACCGTCATGACCAAATCGTTCCAAATAGTGATGCTGATAAATAGTATATTTACTTTTCTACACCTGTCACGCCTCCTAAGGGCGTCATAAACGTCGTGACAAAATTAATAAACCATATGCAGTAGGCGTGGGAAATAAAAATGCGTGTCACTCCCCTCTCGAACAAATATACCTCCCATATAGCCTTACTTAAAAAATTAAAAATATAAATATTAATTCTCACAGAAATACTAAAATAACACAAAGCCAGACTAGACCGCCTTTAGAGATTACTTGCTTGTTAATAATGATTCGTGCGAGGTCTTCAATATGATACAATGAGTTGACGGATACCAAAAATGGAGATCAACTCACTGAAGCTAAGTTTTTGAATGCTTCTAACACTTCAGGAGTGCTTTGGGTCACTGTTCACAACTCTGGAGTCAAAAATTAAAAATAACGGACCTAATAAGACTGCCATAATAGTGTTAATTTCTAAAAACCCACTTATGAATGTAAAAACTTTTAAAAACACTAGTTATGAATCTCGAATCAAAGATTAAGAATCCAAAATGGTGGAAGTTAAAACAAAAAACACAAAAGCAGTTCTTGAAATTGTTCTTTACTTTAAAAACATAACGAAATGGATCTTCGCGCTTGTACAAACTTATGGGTGATCCTTATGTGATATAGAACTGTTAGTGGGTCGTGCCACGTAGTGTTGTTTACTAGTTTGCTACCATTTTTAAAGCACTAAACAGTATTTTCTACCTGTTTTTCGCAATAGTTGCAAAAGCATATTTTAACATTAAATATAAAAATATGTAAAAAAAGTAATTTAATCATTAAGTGAAGTGTGACTAAGACTGTTCCAAACAGTGTATGTTCACAATTAAAACGAAAATTTGTACTGCCTCAAACACTAAAACAACTGACAAACGGCTATCATACAGAACTGCTTGCACTAAAGTCCAAATAAACCCTAAAACACAAACCCACAAGATAAGCTGCCTCAATAAAAATCCAAACAAATCCCATAGTAAAACAGACAAACTCACAGCATAAATCCATGCATCATGTCTGGATTCCTGAATGGTTTCCAGCCGTGAGCAGCAACACACCATCAAGCGTGTTACAGCAAATCTCGGTGTTTTATAATTATAATTGGAACCATTTCATATCACATCAACATCAACACCAAAACCAACACCGACCAGAAACAACCAGCCTCAACTTCAGCGTACAAAAACCAATGTTTGCTATAAATTATAGTTTTGGTTTTATAGCATTTTTATGAACTAATTAATAAAAATAAAAACTGGAAAAAACTAACAATACGAAAAAAAAAATATATATGTATATAAAAGACGTGCACTTAAAATATGTTGACTAATTTATGAACACCCATTCACACATACCAGCAGTATTCTAACACGTGGTGGTGACACTATCGATGTGCATAAGTGTTGGTTGGTGTACGCATGTGTGTGCATGCATAATCATAATTTTGTTGTTGAGCTTGACAAGCCAAGAAAATGGAAATAAAAAGTAAAACATAAAAAAATAAAAAGAAAAAAAAAACAAAAGTCGTAAAAATTACATTTGCATTTGTTAATACAGCACAATGATCGTTAAAACCAACTCTTTTTTTTAAACAAAAGAAAAAAAAAAGCGGGAAAGGAAAATGTCGTAAAACCAAAAGAAGAAAAAATATAGGTATTTGAAAATCACGAAAATTTATGGCCACATATCGGAAGACATTCTGCGTTGACACCTTGTCGAGACGAGGCGGGCATCATTAACATTGCATTCATGGAATAGGTCTTAATGGCTTTGTTGTAACATTGTAACGGTCGGGCATAATAAAGTAGGGCCTGACCAACCAACTGAACTGTGAATTAGGCGTTCAGCGAACGATTGATTCGATTGATAATAATAAAGAAAATATAAAATCGAAAAATCTTGACTTATAAAACTTGGCTAATGAGTGCAAATTTATGGTAAGTGCAGATCCGGAATATGTTATCGTAGCTTTAAGATTTTTTTGCTTCCCAATCGTATTATAATATCTGTTAAACAGCTGTGACTTTGTCATAAAGCTACAAAGTAAGGCCCATTTATTTAGTTAACGAGTAAATTTTATGGTAAAAGATAAGGCTAAGGTGAGTAAGTATTCTACCTTCACCCCAATTGAGTCAGTAGAGGCAATTGAGTCACTTTGAAAATTTTTGTTTAAGAAATAATTTTATAGAAAAGCAATATAATAAAAATCGACATGGGTCTTAACCTGGATCTCATCTAGCCTCTAAAAAAGCATAATAAAAAATCGACATGTGTCTCAACCTGGCTCTCAACTACCCTTTGAAAAGCCCTATTTGTCTTTTGCATATAATCAGCTCTATTATGAATAATCTTCCCAAGGAATTGGGAAAAGGAGTTGTAAAACTTAAGATAAAAATAGCAGATAAAGACAACACTTTTTTATTATAATTATGAATATTGGCAGTTGATCAAAAAATTATACAAGCGGATCAACAAATATTACAAGCGGAAATTTTTTCTTTTCAAATTCCGGAGGAAAATTTATTCATAATAGAACTGAATAAAGAGAAGCTATATCTGACATTATTCAGACATGTAGCTTTTTTTTAAATAACTGTAACGTGTTTTGGATACAAACGAAATCAGATGAACTAAATCAAGCCAGTGATCAGAGTTTATATTCAAATTTTCCTAAAAAAATTATATACTTCATACACAGGCTCTTAACAAACTTTTAACCTAAAACCAGTCGTGCCCATATAGAGTAATATATGAGCCACATCTTGTATATTTAAGAAAAAAAACAACAAAATATTGTTTTATCCAGTTTCTAATTAGAAAGTAATTCTGAAATCGTTACTAAATTGTAAAAATAATATAAATACTTTATTTTAATATTGCCAATCGAGCCAGTTAAGCCAATTGAGCTTTAAGATCCATTTGAGCCAGTAAACATGTTTTATTTCATTACTTTGGTAAAGACAAATTATTTTTTAATAATTTCCCAATTGAGCCAGTTCAGCCAATAGAGTTATTTGAGCTAACTGATCCATATAAGCCAATAGGTGATGATTATTTCTTTACTGTTATGATCCAGTTGAGTTATTTAAGATTATTCTCTGAATGGACTCATTTTTATTTTTTAATTTAACCAATTGAATCAATTGAGCATATTGAACATAAGCATTGCATTGCTGGTCAGTAAAGATGTTTTTTAAAGCAACTAATTGAGTCTGTGCGTTTTTTAACAATATTAAAAAATATCTTTTTCATTCGACCAACTTATTCAGTTGGGCCAATTGAGCCACTTAAATATTTACGCAATTGAAATGGTTGAATTAACAGTCAAGTTACTCCAATTGATTTATTCGAGCAAAAAGATGGGTATTGTTGCCTTAATATGAGTTATTTAAAAATTGATCAAATTGAGTCAGTTGAGTCAACAGGACAAATTCCTCCAATTGACATATTCGAGCCAATAGATGGAGATTGTTGCGTTGAGTTGGAGGACAAAGAAATGTTTTTTTTTAAATTTGGCCTAGTTGAACCAATAGTGCCACAAATTTACCCAATTGAGTCAGTTGAGCCAAGAAGACAAGTTCCTCTAATTGACCAATTTGTGCCAACAGATGATGATTCTTGCGCTTATTTGATAAACAAAGTAAGATTTTTTAAAAATTTACCAAATGAGCCATATAAGTTACAATATGGACAAAGCATATGAAATTATTGGGCGCGAATTGGGTTTCATTTAAAGAACAAAAAATATTTTTATTTTTATTTTAATTGATCAACTTTTTCAGGTGAGTCACTAAAATATAAAAAATTTTGTCAAAATTGCAAGTTCCTACCACTGACCTATGCGCGCCAATAGATGGAGATTGTTGCGGTAAGTTGGTGGACAGAGAAATGTTTTTTTTTAATGTTGGCCAACTAAGTCAGTTTAGCCAATAGTGCCCCTCACAAATTTATCCAATTGAGCCATTTGAGCCAACAGGGCAAATCAATCTAATTGACTTATTTCCAACAGATGGCGATTCTTGCGTTGATTTGATGAACAAAGTAAGGTTTTTTAAAAATTAACCAAATGAGCCATATAAGTAACAATATGTAGATTAATTAAGAGGACAGAAAAAAAAATTTTTTTTTTGACTTAAAAAATTTTTTTTATTGATGAACTTATTAAGTTGAGTTACTTAAAAAACCATCCCAATTCAGCCAAATGAGCCAACATAGTAAGTTTCTACAATTGACCTATTTGCGCTAATAGATGGGAATCTCTACGGTAAGTTGGTGCAGAAAGAAATTTTTTTAATTTAACCAATCAAGTCAAAAAAGTCGTTATTTTGGTACACAAAAAATACATTTTTGAGCCAACCTATCCATTTATGTCAATTGAACTATTTCAGCAAATATGTTTATATTATTATGACATGATATGATGGAATAGATTATTCCATTAATTCGCTGGAAAAATATATATTTCTTACAAATTTTCCCAAACGAGCCAGTTGACTCGATAAAGCCTTTAAAGACACAAAATGAGCAACATTGCGTTTATTTGGTAGATAAAGAATATGTCAATTAAAAACTTAACCAAGTGAGCCAATTAACATACTGTAGTAATTTTGTGGACAGCAAATTATTTATAAAAAAAAAAACTAATCAAGTCTTTTGAAACAATAAAGCATTTAGTAACAAAATTTGATGGGCATACAATTTTTTTAAATTTTACAAATAGAGCGCTAGTCACATAAATTGAGCCATTCGGCGTTGATTTTGAAACGGTGAAAAATATGTTTCCAATTGAGCCTGTTGGCGTTACTTAGCCAATTGAGCCATAGAAATTACTAGACATGTATTATTTGTTTATTTGATATACATCAAATATATTTTAAAAATTTTACTAATTGAGCCAATGGACCCAATTATTACCATTTGAGCTAGCAAATGAACATTATTGTGGTAATTTGGTGTAGAGAAAAATATATAAATATTTGAAAATTTTAACTTATTCGTTCATTAAGTCAGTTAAGTATTTTAGTCACAAGATTTGTTGAAAAAAAAATTAAATTTGCCAATTGAGCCAATAGTACCAATTAAAGTTGAGTTATTGGATAGAAACATTTTGATCTATAATAAAATTTAGCCAACGCAGTAATTAGAGCCAAGTAAGCCAATAATTACATTCATTTGCTGTAAGTAAAATAATTACTTTTGAAATCTTAAGCAAGTGAGCAATTGAGTTGGTGGGCAGAAATTTTTTTAAAGTTTACCAATTGAGCAAGTTGAACAAATTGAACCATTTAGCGTCGTTTTAGTGGACACAAAATTTTTTGGAAAACTTGAGAAATTGAGGCCGTTGCACCAACGAATCCATTGAGCTATTGAAGTTGTTAAAATTTGGTTAATTTTTTAAATTTAACCAATCGAGCCAGCTGACCGAACTAAGCCATTTGAGCCACCAGATGAACATTACTAATCTAAGTAATTTGGTAAACAAAGAATATGTATATATTTAAAAAATTTAACCAATTTCACCATTTAAATCAGTTATATATTTTAATTTTCTAGTGGCGAACTGGTATTATAGTAGTGGACAAAAAAAAAATTTTACATTTTACCAATCGAGCAAATGGAACCCACCTATTCGAGAAAGAAAAAAATATATTTTTATTAAAGTTTGACCAGCTAAATAAGTTGAGCCAAAAATTAAATGAATTTGCTGACAAAACCGTTTTTTTTTTAACTTAACCAATTGAGCCGGTGGAGCTATCTCAGACTGTTGAGTCAACTGAGCCATTTCACACACTATATGTGCATTGTTGTGTGCATCTACTACTACTTAAATATATTTTTCAAATTTTACCAATTGAGTCAGTTATGCAGATTGAGCCGTTTGAGTAAGAATTTAAAATTTAATGCTTTAAAAAATAAAAAATTTAATAGAAATTATTAATATCAAAAACACTGAGCTACAAGTAAACATGTACTTTGAATTTCTTACAAAATATTTTTGGCAAATTTTGGCAATATTTTTGAAAAATTTAATAAAAATTAAAAATATCAAAAACACTGATCTACAAGTTAACATGTACTTTGAATTTCTTACAAAATATTTTTGGCAAAATAAAGCAAATGTTAGTGTAACTGCTGCCCTTTAAACAAACACACAGTTCGTGAGTTTAACTCGACTCAATTCGTTTCACAAGTAGACCTTGTCACCCGATGTGAACTGCTACACATTTAACTATTTGACAGTTTTAAGTGATTTTGTTCAGTTCTTGAATTGTTCATACTTTCATTTGTTGTTTTTTTGTTGCTGTTGTTGTTGTTGTTGTTGCACCTTTTTCCGCTCAACCACAAATTCAAGAGTCAAATCTTGGGTTTTCTTAATGCTGCGGAAAAGTAAGCATTTCGACAAGCTAAACGCTGATAATGACGAAGATGATGCTTAAGTGTAGCTGCAGCCCAGTCCAGTCAGCTAGCCAGTGGACAGTGAAACCTGTTGTGCACGCATGCGCATTGCTTCATTTGTAGCATGAACTATGAATGCATTCCGACTGTGTTTTAAAGAAGTTATTCTTTCTTTTTATTTTTTTATTGTGAGTTTAGGGCAAATGAGTTTTCATACAAACGTTTTGAAAAAAATTTATGACAGCCAATTTGGTAACCCGGGCTAAGGTAACCAAAGTGAGTGTCAAGTCAAGCAATGAAATTGTTGTTCAAACAATCGAGTCAGAAAAAAAAAAAGAAAGACGTTCTTGATTTTTGTGTTTTTTTCAGAATTTTTACTTTCACCTCTTGTGATTCTTTCTTCACCTTGCATCAGTGCTGGTGCTGGTGCTGGTGCTGATGTTTATGCTGTTGCTCGTGTTGCTCGACCCTTAGAAAATTTCTTTGTTCTAAGCCAGTCTCCGATGATTTGAATTTCAGCTAGCGTCGATTTGTTTTTTTTTTCTTTTGCTTTTTTATTATTATTATTCTTTATTCTTTATTATTGTTATTCATTTGGTTTTGTATGAATTTATGAGGGTCTCGCAGCATCAGTACATCCTTTGAATCTTAGGTATGCCTTTCATAGACAGGCTCTTGAACGTCTGCATGTCTAGCATGATTTTTTTACCCTTTGACCAGGTTCTGTTGGTTCTGTGTTGCTGTTGTTGTTGTTGTTGTGGTTCTATGCTTCATTTGTAAGTTAGTCTCAAATGATATATCGCTGCAGTGAAGGAATGTGTTCATGTGAAAATTTGACTTAACTTTACAATCTATTTGGTTCACCTTCGATTTGTAACCTTTTTCTTTTTTGTTTCGTTTTTTCTTTTGTACAATTTTTAAACCATTAAAAAAATATGACTCCAAACACTAGCGCAAGTGAAGTAGTGTTTGCTTGAATTTTCTTTGGTTTTCCTTTCTTTTTTTAAGTGTTGTTGAGTTTATTCTTGACTGAGCTGGCAAGGAAGCACAAAAGTAACCTTCATTACCAACACACATATCGAAATATGATAATTTTGTTCGTGAACTTATGAAAGGAGTTGAATATTTCTTATCCATGAATACGTTCTTGTCCGAAAACATCTAAAACTAGATGCAGCATCAAATAAATCTGCTTAAAATTAAATAAACTTCAAAGTGAAATTTTTTTCTTTTTAGAGAAAGAACTTATTCTTTTATTTTCTACCTCAGATAAGAGATCATTTGATTGAGAACTAACTAGCCAATATTCTATATGTGATGCTTTAAATTTTGAATTGCTTGATAATGTTTACCACAGGTGCCTTCAAAATACAGATTTCTTGAATATAATTAATATATAAAATTTATTCCAAATTGAAATCTTAAGGATTAAATAAGCATATTTCTTTTGCACGAGATAAAGTCCAAACATTTACCTGTGTTAACGTTTGTATGTATGTAGTTGGAAAAGTATTTGAGAAGATTTGCTGAATATCATTTTAAATCTAGTATATTGTCAAAGAGAAATACCTGCGCGAATTTAAAAACTCTTTTTTCCTAGTGGGTCAATGAGAAACAACAACAATATCTATAAATAGCGATACAGATTTGTTGAACATCATTGCTCTATCATACACGATGAAGAGTGAGAACGAATAAGAATGACTTAGCTTGTGGCATTGTTGTTGTTGTTCCGTTTTCTTAATTTCTCTCTTCTACACAGAGAGAAATGTAGCATGATTTTTTTGAACAACCGCATTCATGTTTCACACAATAAATTGTTCGAATCTAAATTTTTTTTATGATTTTATATTGAAATACAAGCAAAAAAATGCATTCCCTTGTTGGTCGAGTGTGTTGAATTTTTAAAACATTTCTCGGGGGTTCGAGCTCGGATAAAATAAAAATATTTTTTTTAAGCAAATATAAATGTGAATTTTTATAGTTTTAAAAAAACAATTTCTTGGTCCATAGCTGGGCTAAAATTAATATTATATAGCAAATACAAAAACCTATATGTTTTGTTCAAATTGTCTGGCAGCTTTTGAGATGAGCAGTACTTAAATATGTTTTGCTATGAATTAATAATCGTTTTCAACTTTTCAGTGGAAGTGTGAATGACTGGCATGCAGAGCACGTAGGTTCGCTTCCCGACTGTGCAATTATAAACGTTTTAATTTAATTATTAGCTATTATTGGAATTCCGATTCCAATTCAATGATTCATTGGTTGCTTGAACAGAAACAATCTCCGAAATAAGTTTGTAATTATATAAAAAAAAAAATAAATGGTCTTATATAGATTTTGTTTTTCTGAGTACCAATTCTTACAAAATTTTTTAAACCAACTAGAGCTGTGACAAAACAAAAAATGCTTTAAAGAAATCATTTCTTGTTTCAAATTCTTGTTTCAAGCAAGACTGTGCACGAAATAAGAATATTTTTGTTTACTTCACTTAAGCACAAGCTTGCTTTAAGGAGGGACATAACATTCGCGGCAGAGAAAACAGACCTTTTATTAAAAATGCATAACTCAGTCAAAAACAAACATTTTTCCAAAATGTTCTTTTATTATTGTAGAGAATTGAACAAATTACAAGAAAACAAATTCAAATAAAATATATTTTTCACTCCAACATGGTTTTATAGAGCTCCAAACTGGCGGCAGAGAAAAAAAAACGGGGCCTCATGGTTGCAGCGCTGGGAGTCGCAAAAATTGTTCGGTCTAGAAAAACAAAGACTTCATTTAAATCTTATAAAAATTGGTAATCGTATGACAGAAGTTCTTTTTTGAAATTTTTTTTAAATTCTTGGTGATGTTCCATATTTGAAAGTGCGTTTTTCGAAAAAAATATTGACTTTAGAAATTCATAAAAAATCGAAAAAAAAAATTAAAACAAAAGCTCGTGTCATACGATAGCGAATCAAGTTTCAAAAAATAGAAAAAAAAAATTCGTCAAAAAATGCACCCGTTAGTGCCGCAACCAGTACGAAAAACATGGTTTCGAGATAAACGCGTTCAAAGTTTGTGAACAAAGAAAAAAAGGCGAAAATCAAAAATGCGCTCTCACTAATCCGGCTGTAACTGAACTTGAACCCGTTGGAATTTTTCCATGAAATTATTTTCTTAGAATCTTAAGAATATTTACTAAAATACAATATTATAAAAAAAAACCAATTTAAAAAAACGGCCAATGTCATGTCGCTTCTTAAACAACTCCAAATCGTGCTCGATGCTCTTTCAATCATGCTTTGTTTAAATTCAAGCTTGAATTTGTTTGATTTTTTCTCAGTGTAAGGAAAGACAAAAACAAGGCATAACTCTTTTTCATTTAAGAAGCCAATTTTTCTCAGTTATTGAAAAATGTTATTTTCATTTTTTAGATAACAGATTATTTTTTTAATATACTCAAAAATATCGACGCTTCAAGAGCTTTATCTTGCAAACGGAAACTCGCTTTTTCAATTCCCGGAGAAAAATTATTCAAAATAGAATTGAATATCTCTGTCATTTTTCAATAAAAAAATCATATTGGCCACTATAGTTATTGAAAGGAACTCCAAAATCGTCCCCAAAATGGTCATAAAAAATAAACTATTTAATAGTTTGAGCTGATTTCTTTTTGTGTTATTTCTTAAAAGTACGTTTTTTAATAAAAACTAGTTTCATACATGAAAGTTAGTATAAGTAGCAAAGTAAATTAAAAAATATATATTAAAAACATTCAATTTAAGATCTTATGTCAAAACACAAAAATAAAGACTGTCCCAGAAATAACTGTCCTCTTGTTTTTTTTTTTTTGTTATTTTAAAAAAACCAATGATGTTTTTTTAAAAATTCTTTCAGTTTATTATTAAGTCAATATTACAAAATAAATGAAAATTTTATTTACACTGAAAAAAATACATTTAAAAAAATTATGCATTTTTTGATTAACGTCCTCCATTAGGTTTTTTACCGACCTTTCGTTGACCTTAGTGTATGCCAGACGCCCTTTACATTGAAATATTTCGATATTTTTCGCAGTTTGTTTGGTCTTTTTAAGATTTCTTTTCATTAAAGCCCAATATCTTTCAATTGGACGAAGTTCAGGGCAATTCGGAGGATTGGCTTCTCTTTGTACCGCAATGACATTATTGGCTTGGTAACAATCCATCGTTCTCTGGGCGTAGTAATATGTTGCTAGGTCAGGCCAAACTAGTACTGAACCTTGGTGCTGACATATAAAAGGCAGCAAACGCCGCTCCAGACATTCTCTGATGTAAATTTCGGCGTTGATTGTGCGATTTGTCACAAATTCCTTATTTCAAAGGCCACATTTGCAAATGGCCTGCCACACCATGTATTTCTTTGGAAATTTGGTATGATTTTCGATGGTAAATTTAGAGGATGCTCCACCCCTTCTAACCGCAGTATAATATCCATGTCCAGGACACTGCTTGAAATCCGCTTTGCAGTACATTTAATCGTCCATGATCACGCAATGAAATTTGGGCAGGTAATCGCGATACAGTTTTCGAGCCCTCCTATTGGCTTCGGCGTCCTTTTCTTCTGACCTATCAAGTACTTTTTGTACTTTATAGCTCTTAAGGTTGTACAATTTTTTAATCCGTTGAATGCTTGACTTCGATGTTCCCGCTTTTGCTGCCATATCACGAACCGAAGTGCCTGGATTCTGAGTAAACAGGCTCTTAACGTTCTGGGCCACCGCTTGGTTCGCAGGACCACTTTTTCTCCCTGAGCCAGGCGTTTTTGATAAAGAGGTAAGCTGTTTGTATCGTTTTATGGTCATTCCGACAGTTTTTACGCACACGCCAACTTCCTTAGCGATTTTTTTGTACGTGATGTTTGGATTTTCCAGGTATTTGCAAGAAATTGCTTTCCGCTTTTCTTCTTGTTGAGACGACATTTTTTTTTATACTTTATTTAGGTACCAAATATGTTGCTATAGAGGTAAAACTTTTTTATAAATATACTAAAAACAAAAGGACAGTAATTTCTGGTACAGTCTTTAGTGGTTTGAAAATGATCCCAGTGTGCCGACTTAAGGTTAAAAAGTAGTATTATTTCTACAAATTTAGAAAAAATTCTAAAAAGGCTTGATTTAAATATTACAATTAAAGTTAAGTCTAACTTTTTGCCTTTCAGGAGATTTCACAAAAAGAATAAACATGAAATTTTATCATAACCTTCCGACAACGATTTTCCTTGCATCAGAGATATACCGTAACTGCCAACTGTTTTGGTACAAGCTATAGTGTTCTTAATTTGATGAAGACACTTTTTCACTTTGAGAGCAAATTTATTCAAACAAAAATTTTAGGGAGAGTAAATTTATTGCACCTGAATGTGTAACCCGCGTGAACTGGAACATACCAAGTTCAAGCCTGGCAAGAATTTTTGAACAGGAAAAATTTTTTTTAACAATCGTTAGTTTAACTTTATAAAAATTGGTTTTAACTCTTTTTAAATTCAATTTAAAAGTTTTTTTAATTCAATATTTTGCAAAATGCTCACAAATAATTTTTTTAAAAATTTGTGTTCACCAATTAAATCAGGTTTTTTATTAAATCAATAAATACTGAAGCGGAACTCAAATTGAATTCCGCTACAATATTATGTATTTAGCTTTTGAATTTTACGTTTTAAATTTGCTTTCATGGCTTTATTGTAAACAACATTGAATTTGAATTTTATTGCTATTTGAATTGTTTGTTTACACATAATTGATCAGTATATCATGTTGAGTTTGACTTAAAATATCTATTGTTTGCTTATTAATATTGAAAATATTATAATATTCAATATTTTTGATAATTCATAGGCATATTTAAATCAATGTTAACAGCAAAATTTTAAATTAATGCATAGCTTTGTGCCATTATCGCTTTGTTTTCAAACAGATGTTTTACATTTTCTGCTCGTCTGGCGTGAGAATCAATTTCAAAAATTTAGAGTTGAATTTGATTCTTATATATTAGCGAAGTGCTTCAGCTAAGTTGAATTTTTAACTCTTAATAAAAACTCTTACTTTGCTTTAAGTGCATTTATAGCATTTATAGCACTTAAGTCAGAAACCAACAGTGCTAAGAGCAGGCAGTGAATTTGTAATCGAATGATTTACGACTTTGATTAGTCTTAAGGAAAAAAAAAAAAAGCAGACATACCTACCTGCCTTAACTCTTATTCAACCTAAATATATACCATAGATAGTACGCATAAAAATAGATAATTGTATTAAATAAAAAAACACAGAATTCGAAACTGTAATTGGATCTGCATGATTTGGTACCCATGGTTTCGATAGTGATTTCACATCACTTTCTCTAGACTTTTCCCAGCCGCTATGATTTATTTGTTGTTAGACTATAATTTGTCACCTGCTTCAAGAAAAATGCAGCCGAATAAAGTTATGCGCTAGGCATTGGTTAGACACATTAAAACAAATACGTGCTCCAAGCAAAAAAAAAAAAACATAGGGCAATCATCAATTTAGAGACTTAAATAAATGATCTGAGCTAAACGCTGTATTGTTGTCACTGTAAGGCACAAAACGGAACGGGAAGAAAGAAGTGATGGGAAATTAAGAAGGAGTAAAAGAGGGTAAAAGAGTAAGGTAGGGGCCAATGCATATGATGGGCGAAACTAAAGTGAATGAGTGAAGCGCGTAACACTGATTGATTGCCTCAATTTATAACGACAATGGGTCAGGTCGCACATGCGCAAACTTGTTTGGTTCAAATGTTTTTTGTGTTGATTGTTCCGAGTCAAGAGAAACATAAATTTTTAAATGAATGAATGAGTTTTTGGGATGGCAAGTAAGGTGAACAAGAATTGCTATGAATTATGTATGTATATCGATGCGTATGAAAAAAAAAATAGAAAAAAAAAATTGACAAATAGTGTCGCTTACAACGTTGACATGTCGTCCCAAAAACAACAATTAGAAGAAAAAATGAGAAATACACCATGTCATGTCGAATTTTTGGAATGTTTTTTTTATATTTGGAATGTCTAGTAAACAAAGAAGCATTGTTATAACTTAGTTGTTATGAACGTGTGACAATTGCCACTCACAGACAAAGTATTCTTTCATTTAAGATCATTTTATATATATAGAGGTTTCAATATAATATGTAAGTAGCACTATCGCAATATAATGCGTACACTATGAAATTGAGTACATTTTAAGCTTGTCACAACAACAACAACAACTTTACCAACTTAAACTTCTACCAGTTTTAACTCAAAAACAGCTACAAGCTAAAATCTGTACATATCTACATATCATGTTCTTTCAGCGCATTTCCAAAAACAATTTGTAGTTGAAACAACCTGCTGTTGACCTCACGTGGAGTTATAAAATCCATAAAAATAACATTTATAATATATCCAAGCAAATTAATAATCATCATAGTAAAGCTCTTAAAACTACATCAACAAAACAAAACAACAAAGCTTTAAATTGAAGAGAAGAAAATTTAGAAATAACCATAAGCGATCTATCTAGGTAAGAATGTAAAAGAGATAAACTTTAATTTTTTTTTTTTTTGAGCATAATCCGTGCGTTGGCTTTAGCCAAATAAATAACCTCCAACCTACGTTACAGTTTAGGGAAGGCATCATTAAATCGAATTTTTTTTTTTAAATATAGAATGTTGAAATAAACGCCAAACATAATAATAATAATTGAAGCTATAAAATGCAGCTTAGGATTCTAATGTTGTTGAATAAAAGCATCTTAGCTAAAAGAAAAATATGTATACATAAAATATATTCGTCGGTAATAAAAATTTAAAGAGTCTAAAAGGAAAAAAAAATTGTGTGAAAATATTAATTCTGAATTATATCGAATAAAATCTGACATAAAATAAGTTAATTATTATAATTAATAATTGTTAATTATATTTTGTTAACAAATAATTAAGTTTTTATAGAATGCTGCATGCTTCTAAAACTAGCTTGAGGCTTAATATTTTTTTGGAACAAAATCAAATTGTAACAACAAGAGTACTTATGGAAAGAATCCCTAGCAGATTGGAGCTAGCAGAGCCGTTTCCTTAGGCTGCGTTCATAGTAAACGCCGATTCAGACATACAGGCAGACAGGCAGGCTGAAATCTGTGTCAGCAAACGAGATAAAAAATTGCGAAATTTTTAATATTTTGCTTATATACATATATGTGTGAACTAGCATAGTATTGCGAACATACTGTGACATTTCAAGCAAAACTACCGAGTTGTTTTTTTTTGCAAATTTTTTTTATGTAGGCAAGTCAGGCAGCAAACCATACACTCAAGAATGGTTCAAAAATATATGGGAAAAATTACGGACTTTGTTTCTTCCGTGAGCGTTCATTTTCTGAAAGTATGACCTCTAATGAGAATAAAAATACTTTAATATTTGACCTCTATATATTGCGCGAATCGTTTTAAGGCCATTTTGGAGCTAAATTGAACTTAAAACATTTTGAATAATGTGGTGTACAAACTAAAGCTCAATGGCGCATATTTTGATGGAAAATCATTTATAATGATCTAAGCTTTTTTAAGTTTTTTTTTAACTTTTGAGCAAGCAATAAAACTATTAGTAAATATTATGTTTTTCCTCGTCAAATTTTGTTTATTTGATTTAAACAACTTTATATTTGCAATTTTGTATTATTTTGCAAGGTTTAAGGAGGAACATGACATTGGCCGTTTTTTAAATCAACTTTTTTATAATTTTGTATTTTAGCAAATATTCTAAAAATTCTAAGAAAAAAAATTTCATGGAAAAATTCTTACGGGTTCAAAAGTTACAGCCGGATTAGTGAGAGCGCATTTTTAATGTTAGCGCTTTTTTTTCTTTGTTCACAAACTTTGAACGCGCTTATCTCGAAACCATGTTTTTCGTACTGGTTGCTGCACTAGCGGGTTCATTTTTTGACGAAATTTTTTTTTTTTGTATTTTTTGAAACTTGATTCGCTATCTATGACACGAGCTTTTTTTAAATTTTTTTTCGATTTTTTATGAATTTTTAAAGTCAATATTTTTTCGAAAAAACACACTAACTTTCAAATTTAGAACATCACCAAAAATTGAAAAAATAAATTTAAAAAAAGCTTCTGTCATACGATAACCAATTTTGTTAAGATTTAAAAAATTCCATTTTTTTCCAGATCGGACAATTTTTGCAACTCCCAGCGCTGCAACCACGAGGCTCCGTTTTTTTCTCTGCCACCAGTTTGGAGCTCTATAAAACCTATATAACCTCTATAATAATAATTGTGAAAGATTTCCCATCATTTCAATTTTTTTTTTTTTTTTTTTTGTTCCCATTAGGAGTCAAGCTTTCAGAAAACCATAACTTTAAATGCGACACTTACCATCACTTAAAATGCATTCATCTCGAAACCACAATTTCGTGATTGGTTGTAATAAAAACTTACCAACATCGGAGCTGGACCTGTTTTAAGTCCCTTAAATAAACACTTATTTGAAATTTTTAAATATGTGTTCACAGTTCCTTTAGTTTTTGAACGACCCTTTTAATTCTTTGGGGGCCTCGGTAGTCGAGTGGTTAGCGTGCTTGACTGCCAACCCAGAGGTTCCGGGTTCGAATCCCGGTCTAGCCATGGTCCTACGCTCTTACCTTTCTTTAATTCTTTCCTCATTTCTAATCAACTGAAATTAAAAATTCATCGATATATACGACCTTGGAAGTTGTAGTAGGTGGTAGAGATGTTTGTGGAATTAGATTGCTTGATAACTCGAATTGACTGAGGTAAAGGCATAACACTTGCCTCAGATTCAAATTCGCATGTTGATATAGCGCTCCGCCATGCATACAACATTCTACACTTGTTTCTCTTGATTTGACTTTCTCTCCTACCTATCTATCTCCCTATTTCCGAACCAAGGCAGACTTGACTGAAAAGGTTTGACTCCTGAAATCCTTGGTTCAAAGCTAAAAAAAAAAAAAATTGAAATACAGAAAACATCAACTGAGATTTAGAAAAAATCAATTGAAATTCAGAAAACATTAGGCCAGCTGATACCATACCATTACCACAGTATGGTCATATCGCTACCATATTATTACCACAGCATCATAACAGCACCACAATACCATCAAGACATCAATAGAATGCAAATGGATATGGGCCTTACCAAACTGGCGTTATGAACGTTTTGTACGAAAAAATTAAAAAACAAGTAAAGAAAGTCTAAAGTCGGTCTAGGCCGACTATGAAATACCCTAAACCCACTTTTCAAAAACAAAAAAATTTTTATTGTAAATGGGCGTGTCCGTGGGCGCATGAAGCCTATATTTTATATGCATTTAAATGTTGAAGAAAAATGTACACATACCAAGTTTTATTCCTGTAGCTCACAGTTAATGCCTTTATTATGCTTTCACTATGGGAGGTGGGCGTGTTCATGGACGGACTACTCCCAATTTTTAAACACACCTTAGTTTTGGTATAAAATACATACATACCAAATTTAATTTCTCTATGACAAACAAAACCTTATTTATTGAGTTTTAAACTTTTTGGGTTGTACGGGAGGTAGGCGTGTCCGTAGGCGGATGACGTCCATTTTTCAAAAACGTCTTTGTCTTGTCATAATAAACATATGTGCCAAATTTTAGCTCTGTAGGTTAAACACAGGCTTATTTATTGCGTTTTCAATTTTTGGGTTGTATGGGAGGTAGGCGTGTCCATAGGCAGATTACGTCCGTTTTCCAAAACCATATTTGTCTTGTCATAAAAAACATATGTGCCAAATTTTAGCTCTTTAGGTTAAACACAGGCTTATTTATTGCATTTTCAATTTTTGGGTTGTATGGGAGGTGGGCGTGTCCTTGAGCGAACGACACCCATTTTTCGAAGACATCTTTATGTTGGTATAAAACACATACATATCAAATTTTGTTGTTGTAGGTTAACTATGAGCTGAGTTATGCAGTTTTCAATTATCGCGTTGTATGGGAGGTAGGCGTGTCCGTGGGCGGATGATGTCCATTTTTCAAAAACATCTTTGTATTGTCATAAAAAACATATGTGCCAAATTTTAGCTCTTTAGGTTAAACACAAGCTTATTTATTGCGTTTTCAATTTTTGGATTGTATGGGAGGTGGGCGTGTCCTTGAGCGAACGACACCCATTTTTCGATGACATCTTTGTGTTGATACAAAACACATATATACTAAATTTTATTGTTGTAGGTTAATTATGAGCTGAGTTATGCAGTTTTCAGTTTTTGCGTTGTATGGGAGGTAGGCGTGTCCGTGGGCGGATTCCAAAAATATTCAATAGTGCAGATCCTTGGGTGCTTGTGACCATGTGTACCAAGTTTCATCCAATTATCTCGACTCCTTCTTCTTATCCTGTGTATACGGACAACACACAGACGGACAGACGGACGGACGGACGGACGGACGGACGGACGGACGGACGGACGGACGGACGGACGGACGGACGGACGGACATGGATAGCTCGACTCACGTGGTGACGCTGATCAAGAATATATATACTTTTCTATACCGGACTCGCTTCGTTCTATGCGTTACAAACGTTTGCACAAAGTTAATATACCCTGACCTTTCAGGTTTAGGGTATAAAAAAAAGAATGAAGAAGTCTAAGTTTTAAAAACTTTTTTTTATATTTGCGTAGTAGTTAAGTAGCACTATATTAAGAAAAAAAAATTATAACAATCGACTGTAAGAATTAAAAGATATAAGCAAAAACATGCACTGGCGTGACGTTACAAAAAACAGAAGTGGTTTTCGACTAAGATAAGAAAATTTACAAAACTCTGCGAATTGGGCAAGACTGTTAATACAAAAGTTTATTTGGCAGAATTTAAAATAATACAAGTTTATTTTGCTAGTTATCAAATTAAAAAAATCTTTTATCAGTTTTTTTTTATTAGGCTAAGTCATCTGGCGTGACGTTACTGGCGTTACGTTACTTAAATTTCCATCCGAACATTTTAAATTAAAATTTGTTTAAAAAAATATTTAACGTAAATGAAACATAAAGTTTAGCTATTATATATTATATTTTTTAACTCCTACCCCAGTGACCGTAAGAAAAAAATTCCACTAAAATACCTGCAACCAAATAGTAACGAAATCAGGCAAACTTCAAGCAATGTGCAAAAGTTGTGCATAAGAGTGCAATTGTCTTAGCAAAAGTTGTGCATAAGAGTGCAATTGCACAATTGCTCTTAGAAATGGAAATTGTAAAGAGAAAATGCTCATCGAAATAAACAAAACTGACCAAAACTTTAACTTTAACTTGGTAGCCCGATATCTTACCATCGCAACATGGGAAAAATTTCAACTCTTTAATTTAATTAATTTTGAATATTTATCTTTAATAATACAAGTAAAAAAAAAATGTTGGTTAACTTTTAATTTTTTGGTCACGGTACACTATTCTGCGGAAATGCCCATTGACTGAATTTTAAGTGATATTTTATAATATAAATTTATTTTATTTGGTTTTGTTTTATTTGTAGAGTTATGAGTAGAGAGTTTGTAGAGAATTCTATTTAATCAGAAATTTTTTTGACGTTATTCTTTTTTGAGGGAAATATTTTTAGTACCACCTTCAGCACTACGCTCGAAGTATTAACATACACCTGATTGTTTACCTCCAACATCGAATTTTTTCTTCTGACAGAAAGTTACAAATTTCAATTCCCTTCATTTACGCCCCAATCAAGCGATTCATATTATTTCCAGCTTTCCACCAATATGAACTTTATAAAATATTTTATCTAAAAAATTAATTCTTAAACTGTAAACTGGTGCTTTTTACTTCAGCCAAATAAACTGTCTGAAGTTAGATGTGGTCTTAATCTTAAGATTTTCTAAAATTATATCAAGATTTTTCTGTGACCATGGTTTTTATCGGGTATATGACAAACTTTGATATAAGTGACATTAACAACTCCGAAATGAGATATCTGATATGTTCTCATCCTTTCAACTATGAAACAATAACAACAAGTACAATAAAAGTATTAATAAATTAAAATGTGGGTTCCCACCAGGGATGATATTCTGAGTGAAATAGTACTTTTTGAGTACTATTGACTCTACAAAAGTACCCGAGTACCTTCTTGCCGAAAAAAGTACTCTGGTATAATAAAGAATATTACTTGAAATTTTTTTCAAGAGTTAAAAAAAAACATTTTTGAAAATGAAGTCATAAAATTATTGCCAAAATTCTCGCCCAGTCACGTATTTTTTTCCGTTGATTTAAGAAATGTTCCCAGAACAAGAATTTTTAAACAAACAAGTCAAAAATCTTTGAAATTTTTTGGACCAGATAGTAAGATCTTCTACAGTACTACTCCCATTTCCAACCTTTTGTTTATTTGTAACTGCTGCAACAGCTATTATTTTTACGAAAAACATGGTTTTTAGATGTTTTTCAAAATGGTTTAGCTCACTGGCGGCTATTGTTATAGCAAAAAAAAAAAAATTGTGCATTCGTCTTATAATCGATCAAGGTTAATTTTAAGTTGGTGCCAATGACAACTTTTTTTTGCTCCATAGAGGTCGAGGCACCCTAATATACATATTTAACAGGTTCTGAAAGAAATTCTGATTATTTATTGTGCTTTTATGTGATAAATTTAAAAAAGTATTGGATTTAATTCATGTATTTATTCACATATCATTACTTAATAAAAAGTACCCTTAACAATAAAAAAGTACTATTTGCCTTGTAACGAGCGTTTTTGTTTCGAAAGCTAAGGTATACTCAGCCGCTACAGGGTCCGTCCAAGGGATCTCGCAACCCTTGGGCAAAAGTAAATTTTTCTCAATCAGAAATTAAATAGATTAATTAATCGCAGAATTAGTCACGGTTGACGTTAAGGTCAACACAATCATTAAACCTCAAAGGTTTTTTGCCCAGCATGATTAATAATCTATTGTGTTCTTTTTTTTATTTTATTTCATTAATTTTTTTTATATAAAATATTTATTACAAACTTAGTGAATACCTAAAATTAGTTCATATGCGGTATAAACATTAGTGGCAAAGTGCGCACGGTGGCAGAGGGCCAACTGATTCAGGCGGTAGACGGCAGAAAGCCGACTGCAAAGCCCTCACAACGAAGACCTACTTAAAATACGGTGGGTTACTGAACCCGAAAAGCCTAAGCTTAAGTTTAACCGGAGTCGAAGCTTGAGTTTGACCGGAGTCGACAAGTAACTGAGGGTAGGTGGCTTGATTACAGAAATCTGTAATCAATTTTAATTCCCTGGCAACTCATTTCACTCAACTCAATTCACATGCAACTCAACACAATCATTTAACCTCAAAGATTTTAGCTCAGCACGATTAATAATCTATTGTGTTCTTTTTTTTATTTTATTTCATTAATTTTTTTTTTATATAAAATATTTATTACAAACTTAGTGAATACCTAAAATTAGTTCATATGCGGTATAAACATTAGTGGCAAAGTGCGCACGGTGGCAGAGGTCCAAACTGATTCAGGCGGTAGACGGCAGAAGGCCGACTGCAAAACAGGCCCTCACAACGCAGACCTACTTAAAATACGGTGGGTTACTGAACCCGAAAAGCCTAAGCTTAAGTTTGACCGGAGCCGAAAAGCCGAAGCTTGAGTTTGACCGGAGTCGACAAGTAACTGAGGGTAGGTGGCTTGATTACAGAAATCTGTAATCAATTTTAATTCCCTGACTTTATCACCACCCAAAAATTTATGTACAATTAAAAACATTTATCGCATCAATTGAGATCTCAAGCGAACTCAACATGCCTAGAACAACATTTTGCGCACTACTTATTCAATGTTCACTGCTAACTGCATGTGAATCATATCATTGTTATCATGTAAGCAAGTGCTACAATGCAACGTTGCTATAAATAGCCTGGCTGTTTACATTGCTGCCAAATGAGTTTTGTGTGTATGTGTACTGCACTGTGATTGATACATTAAGCAGCCTTCCCTGCAGTTAGTACTTAGATGGAGGACCACATTGGATCCTCGCTTGCATTATTATTAAATTTTTTTTTATTTTTTTTTTTGTTTTATATTTTTTTTTATTCTATTCTTCTTTATTTATTAATGTTTCTTTTTTCCTTTTATTTATTCATTGGTATCTTTTAAGTTTTAATTAAATGTTGCCGTCGGCATTTAAAATTATTCTTTTTCTTTTATAATAGGAATGTATGTATATATTTATTTTTATATTTATTTGTAACAACTTTAGTCGTTACAGCCTTTGTAAAAAAGTACTCTCGAAAATGATCCGATATCATCACTGGTTCACACATATCTTCGTTTCTTCTACAGTGAGGTTTTTCATACGTTTCTGATACCTCCATAGATAATACTTAGCAATAGCTTAAAAATGTATTTATTTAAAAATAAAAGTTCTCCAAATTTTTCTAATGAATTGTTTATTAACTCAAGTAATAAAAAGTACACAATAAATATTTAAAAATTTAAATTTACTCAAAGTTTTCCTAGTAAAAATCTTTTATATTAGATCAAAACTGGCTTTTGTGAAAGTTTTAAGATTATATCACCTACTGATGAGTAAATAAAATTTGTACTTAATACATATTTTAAGATAATATTTTTATAGAGATTTATAGCTGCAACGATTATTTTTTTTATAAAATGGAATTTCAGTACAAAATTTTACTAGGTTTCATGAAATTACGTATTTTTTTTACTCAAAAACGCACTTACTTGAGCTAGTGTTCCAGCTATTTTTGTTCAACACATAAATTGTTGCATAGTTTTTATGCATTATTAAATTAATTACAATATATATGTTTTAAATGATCAAGCTGGTTTTGACAGGTGCTAATTGAAAGAAAATACCTTACAAAGATTTTAATTATAAATCACATTTTGTAACTTTGTATTTGTTAGTTTCTCCTTCATATAAAATTACGTTTTTTGCTACAATCTTTCTTATACTACAATGATATATTTCTTTTAATTAAAAAAACTATAGTACTTTAGTTTAATAATTATAATTTATTTAATAAGTTTATTAAAAATACTTTTTTCGCTGTCATATAAATAACATAATAATTCTATAAATAATTTGCATTAAAAAGCTTAGTTTTTATTTTAATTACCTTCACCTTGAACAGCATCGCATGCTAAAAGAAAAAAATAATGAAAAGATAAAATGTTATGCCATGCTGTAGGCTGCCAATAAAATGTCACCAGCAAGCCACGATATTTTTCACCCACGCGTAACAAATAAGCTATTTTAATTTAATACCGAATACATATAGATTTATACCGAGCCATAAAATGTTGCACTTTTAAACAGTAGCTCAAACGAAAAAACCAATTATTCTTTGAGCAATAAAAATTTAATAGACTATTAATTAAAATACTTCATAAACTAATTTAATCATCATTTAATTTTCACTTATTTTTATTTTAATAGTTTTTTTACTACATTTTTAACTAAACATTGAACACATTTAAAAGTTGCATATTTTTGATACATTTTTTCACAGTGTAGCTTGATTTTGATTTAATTTGCGATAGACAAATAACTTTGTTTACTCATGTTTGTGCTCATAATTATTATAAAATGCTTGTTTGACAAACAACATTCAAAGCCAGAAAGCTGCTAGCCAGCACATGTTTAGAACTTTAAAGCAACTCTGCTGCAACAATGCAAAAATAGAAAACACACTCCTACAATCTAAACTGCAGTTAGCAACTGAATAATTGCTGATCAGCAACGACACTAGCTACAGCAATTGTTGCTTGGCGCCAAATCAATGCATGTTCTACTAGATTGGCATCTGAATCTGTGTTGCTATGGAATAGTTGTTGTCTGTGATTGTAATTATGAAGCATTAAGCAGTCGGCTCTAGAGAAAACAATAAATATTAATTTTGTATATTTTTATGATTTGGTTTAGAAATCATACCGGTTTCATAGCACATGATGTTGGGTTGAGACAGTAACAAGCTTTATGAAAATATAGTTTGATTTGAAACTATTTTGACTTAAATTTGTTATACAAGAATTAATTTTCAACTTGACAGTTGTTTCCTGTAATAAATATGTAAATTTTAAGCATATTTATTACACACAACATATATTTTTTTTTACTCCAATTGACGAACTTTTTATTTTTTTGTTGAATTTTCTTATAGTTTTTGTATATTTTCATTATATAAACGCGAGTCCGTTGCCTTAATAAATACAATGACTTCCCACCAGGGATGATATTTTAGATGGAATAGTACTTTTTTGAGTACTATTGACTTTATAAAAGTACCCGAGTACCTTATTGCCGAAAAAAGTACGCTGGTACTTTTATATTTTATACTTTTACAATTAATTATCACGATCCTCAAGCACGGCACACACAAAATACGAAGTAAACTAATTGCATCAGCATCTAAATCTTTACTTGGTTATGACAATGTCTTGTGTTGCATAGTGGGTTAAGCATACCAAAAATGACAATTGATTTGTTTACTTTAACGGTATTCAGTTCACTGCTAAAATGTCCGAAATCGGAAATTAACGAAAATTTTAGTGCAATTGTTGTTTTGGTTTTCTGAAGTTTGCTTAAATTTAATCATCTGTTGAGTTGATGAAAGTTGTTTGACGTAAGTCGACGAACCCAGGATGCATAAATTAATTCCGCATTCTATTAGTTAGTGCATTCTATTATAAAATAAGTTTTTTCTATTAATTACGAATTAATCGAGCATCAAATGCTCGTTGATGAAATCTATTTTGGAACTAAAACTGAGTAATACGACTACGAGTACGATATGACGGAGAAGGTACCCGCTGATAAAGTTACTGAGGTTACAACTAATATTAAAAAATTTTTCTTGAGATTTTGTCAAGAGTTGGAAAAAAATCAGTTTTGAAAATTAAGTCATAAATTTCTTGCCAAAATTCTCACTACTCATGCATTATCTGGTGAAACAACCAGCATTTTATTTTAAAAATGTTCCCAGAACAAGAACTTTAAATGCAAAGTCGATCAAGCAACTAAATACAGAGCGCTGGCATATTATGAGGAGTTGACAAAATTTAAAGATTCGACTTTTTCCGACTTCTTGGCTGAAGTGGGGGTAATAAAAAATGAGCATTTTTCAAAAATTTTCAGAATTGCCCAAGATATCTTATCAATTTCCTACTCATCTGCCAACATTGAGAACATTTTTTCGATTAACAATTTAATTTAAGACCAAGTGTCGCAATCGTTTGTTAATATCTACACTCAGAAAAAAGCTTATCGGAATATGATAAAAAAGGCATCATATTTAGAGAAAAATGGTATAGACTTTGCTCCAGAGAATGCTATTCTCTAATTTCGATACTAAAAATTCTCTAAAAATGGTAAAAAGTTTCCATGAAAAAGAAAAATATATCGTTTTTTGAGAAAAAACTTTTTATTTTTGAGAAAAGATATGTTTTTATTGAAGAAAATACTTCTCTTAGTGAATTTTTTATCAAAATATAAGAAAATTTTTTCATTTTCAATAAATTTTTCTCTATAAATGAGAAATTTTTGTGCGAGAAAAATACTTATCATTATTAGAGACATTGAAATATTTTCATTTCCTAGAAGTAAAGAAATATTTCTTCGAAAATGTGAAAATTTATTCTAATTTAAGAAAATTTTATTTGAAAAAGAGAAAATTTCTATATCGAAAATAGAGAAATTTTTTACCGGAGCAAGGTATGTGTTTTTTTCTCAGTGTACGTGTTCCGCAATATTTAACCCATTTCCTCTTCCTGGGAAAAATAACCCAAATTTCTGGGTTCTTTAGAGCTTTTTTAAAAGCTTGAGGATAAAATCAGCCCACTTTTGTAATATTCCTTTTATATAATAGGGGTATTCTCGCTGTCTTGCAAAACCCTTGCAAGGTGTAAGAATTGCAAAAGTTGCAGAATCTTGCAATCCGTCCAACGACACAACAACAAAATACAAGCGAAAAAGTTTCGCAATTCATGCAATTTGTGCAACACTGGCACCCATGTTTTGGGTGGACGTGCAATTGTGCACTCTGAATGAGACAAATTTGTTCATTTTAGTTCGTGTGCGTTAGCGTTAATATTTAAGTTTTTTGTTTTTGCCTGTTCGCGGCATTTCTTTTAATATTCGCAATATTTGTGCTTTTGAGCGCTCCCGCAGTGTTGCATATTGCAGAATTGTATTTTCACAAATTTTGCTTCTTTGCTATACTGCGAGAATACCCCTATGCCTTCTTTGGGTACTGAATTTGTAGAAATGTAGTCGCTTCAAATGCGTTTTGGATTTCTTTCATATCGTTGGTAAGTTTTTTTCTTTACCAAGAATCACAATAATTGGTTCTGTCTATATGTGCGTAAATTTTCTTAGCAGTTTGTTCCTTTCTTTTTCAAATGCAAAATAACATTTTTTATCTAACTGAACTTGGTTTTCTGAAGTCTTGCATATTTTTGATAATATCGTTCCACAGTTATCGATTTTTTTTTTGTTTGTAGTTCATGACAAATCAACCAAACGTAAAACTAGACTGCATTCAATGAAGACTGGCAAATAAGTTCTTCTCTTGAATTTTTTAAAGAATTCGAATTTTCAATTAGTTTAAATGAACATCATCTACATTATGACTTTTTTATTTTATGTTAAATATTCAGGTGACTCGCAAAAAAATTTTTTTCGAAACTTTTATTGCAAAGGCATAGTAAAGACAGCCCAAAAGGATTTCGTTTACCCAACAATTTTTGGTTTTTTGCTAAGCAGAAAAGGGTTGCAACCTGTTTAATAAATAATTTAAATTTTGATTTTAACCACTTATGTATCGAAATTGTATTTAAAATAAGTAAAATATACATGTTTTAGACAGAATTAATTTTTAAGCGAGGTTCATATTGAAATTGACCGCTATTTTCAATCATACAACATGGATGAATTTACCAACTTCAAGAAAATATTTTTTTGTAATTTTAGTTGGCAATCTTTTTCTACAAAAACAAATTATTTTTTATTTGTCGTTTCATTCGAATCGATTTACATTGAAATTTTTTTCATGCTAACTTTATTTATAATTAAATATGGAAAAGTGTGTTTTTTAAATTTTGTATACTTTTCGTTGACTTCTCTCTGAAACTTTTGTATGCTTACGCATAACTTGTTTGAGCCTTAAGAAATCAAACATTTTTGACGAAACATTTTTTTTTTTCATATTAAAATCTGTTTGCCAGAGATTTGGGTGACGATTTTTTGTAATTTGTTTGCCTTAATGGGTCTGTGACAATCCTCAAGTGATGGTGCAGAAGCCAGTGCATGTGCGTTATTGGTTCGTATGTTTTTGAAAACGATCAAAGAGCACCGGTTATAGTCAATTCTCAGAACTATAGTCGCATGTGAGCTGATTTTTTTTTTTTTGTGGCCCGACATTGAAGAAAGAATTGATTCCAAAACTTCTGTGGATGATATTTCAATGATATTGTATTCTTCTTATAATACAGATAAAATTATAACTGGATCCATCTGAATTTTTAAACTTTATTTAACAGGAAAATGTATAACACTTGTTACTTAAAATTTAATTTTTTTATTATAAAAATAAAAAAAAATGTTAATAATTTTATGCAAATACTTACGTAGTTGCTTGTTTTCGGTTATTACTAATTACCAGATGTCGTTTGAGTTGTTAAGTTTCCTTTATCTTAACTGTTTTGACATAACAATTTCTGTTTATCTCAATAAGAATTGAACCATGCGCAATAGCTTGCCTGGAAGTTGATTTTATCTTTTAAATTTAAATCATATAAGTATTATTCGAATGATATTCACTTTTCAACGTTTTAACGAAAACGACCGATTTCAATAAAAAAAACTTATACCAAGGGAAGTTAGGGAGGTTCTTTTCTACTAAATATACTTATATTAATGTTCATAACAATTAAAAAACCTAAACATTTTTTATAATGGCAAAATTTCTGGCTTATATTTTATTTATATTTTATTTTATATTTTATATTTATTATTTATATTTTGATTTAGTAGCTAAAAAATTATAAAAAGGTCTAACTCCTATCGGAACATGACTGTATTGGCAACTCTGGTTATGATGAAGCCATCATGGTACTATAATCATCATAATAACAGAGTTCAACCTCAACCTTATGCCTACTAAAGCATCTTCTTTCTGAGTTCAACTTTACAGATTCGGCATATGTTGAAAACCGATACCTACGATAGCCTATAAACGAGCATGATAGGGTTTTCTGAGTGAACTTGTAGGTGATGATTATGAGTGTTTTTAAAGTATAATGAATGCTCGTGTTTGTTACTTTTTTTAGTGTAAAAAAAGCTGTCCCTTGAAAATTTTCAAAATGCTTATTTATCTGTTAAAATGCCTTATTAGTCCTTTAAATTCTTTATTTGTTCCTAAAAAAACCTTATTTGTCCCTAGAAAGCATTTTTATCCTGTAAAAACTTGCAACTTTTCAATCGCTGCAAAAAAAATATCTGAAGAAAAGTGGCAAACCTATTGATACTATTCGGAGATCGTAGCGACGATGAAAATGCACTGATTTTATATTGAAAGCAATTAATATGCACTTTCAATCATTAATAAATTTATGAATTTCTGTACATTTAGAAAAAACTAACTAAGAATGTGTTCCGTATTTGTATTATTTTTTTTTTCATTTGTCATATCCTTAAAAAACCTCAAAAATCAAGGTTTTTTTTTATCTTTCGTCGAAAAAAATTATACGAGAATAAGAGTGGATTTATTTGTACGGAGCTTTAGTACAATCGATGGATTTATGACCCTTTTCTTTCGGCATTCACCATCAATATGACTGGCCCATAAATTATTATTTATGGCCATAAAAATTATTTTCGAGCCAGTTACAAATACTATTACTGTGCAAATTTGGACCTGTAAGGATGGTGAGCCCCTTTAAGAGTAAAAAGAAGCAAATTAAAAGTCTTCTAAAAAATTCAAGTAGAGAAAATTTGGTCGAACCTTCAGCCTTCAAAACCATTAAAAAACGATAGCGTTACATATTATGTACATTAAGCCGGATCGAAATTTAGATATCACCAGACACCGACTCAAAAGTTAGAGGGACTTTAAAAACTATTTCTGCATCATTTTTTTTTTTTTTTTTGATCGAAGAAATCCCCATGGAGCGGTTTTAGTTCTCTTTAACACTTTTTTTGGCCAAAAAATCAAGTTTTTTGCCTAAAACTTTTTTTTTTTCTTCAGAATGCATACCCAAGATAAGCAAAAAAGTAAAGACTGTGATAGTACACAAATATTGGTTAAAAATAATTTTGAAATTTGTTATTCTTACAAACTCTTTTGATACCCCAAAAAAGGTCGGGCTAATCGAAATTTCACTAAAAATCAGATTTTTCGGAGTTTTTTTTTTAATTTCATGTGTAAGTTGGTCAATAACAGACCTTTTCTGAGTATTTGAGTCATCATTTCGAAAAATAAATACACAATTTTTTTACTTTTTGTTTTTCGATATGACGACTCAAAGACTTAGAACTCTCTGTTATTGACCAATTTATGCTTGAAATTTGAACAATTTCCAAAAAGACAGATTTTTCATAAAAATCCGATTAGCGTGACCCCTTAACCTCTCCGCAAAAATTTGAAAAATTTCTAAAAAATATTTTAGCCCGTTAACTTTCAAACAAATATTAAGCAGCAATGAAATTCGAAAAAAATATTTTTTTTGGGACACCCTAATGTACATGTCAGTAGATACCATCACTGAGCATACAATAGATTATATATATTATATGCTCAGTGATACCATCTTAAAGGTGAATATAAAAATATTTTTAAAATAGTTCTACTGGAATAATCGAAATATTTCTGTAGAAAAATATTAATGATTTTCCGAACTTTAACATTCTGACATACATAAGTATCGTATATTAAGATGGCAAGAACTGAAATGTAAAGGATAAGTACTAAAACAAGCTAATTGAGGTCACTTATCTTCGAAGCAAAAAACATCTATTTTTTTTAACAAAAAATTCGATATATCATACTTTAAATTGCTTCGAATTTGATGGAGCACGGTGGACTTATTTTTCTGGTATGATCTTACAATAGGTTATACGGGCAATACGTTGTTGCATTAACTATTGGTATTTTTGTATTATTTGAAATTGCTTCAAAATATAACTGCACCAAAAAAAAAAGCGGTTAGTAGAAATTGAACTTAACACAATTAATGACATCTCCTATCATAAAAATGCTCCACAAATGTTGTAGAAAAACTTTATTACTAATACTTTATATTAATACTTTATTACTTTACAGTATTTTCTAACATAATTCTTTAGACTATTCAACTCACTCCGCACAACTCCAGCAGCACATCTGCAAGCCATCCAAAAATCCTTACTACGTTTTTTTTATGCAAACACAATGCTAGCTGCCACAGACCCATACCCAGACCCTGAATGCTGGGTGCAAACTGTTTAATTGCTTAATTAATTGCTCGATCAGCGATCAACGTGCGATTGTTGCAGCGAGCGGGTGCAAAAGCATTGGTGAACATAATGTACACACGCCACATGCAACGGCATCCATGCAAAGAGCACAGCTTCGATGGAGCGCCACGATATGCGCCACATAGCTTGTACGACACACCATGACACAAGCTACGATTGCGATCGAACGCTATTGATTTGTTGAACGAACAGAACTTTTATGGCTACAGCGGAGAGCAGCATTAGCTTAGCTAAGACTTGTGAATTTTGAAACTGTACGAAGACTTTTTTGGAATAGTGCTGGCTTGAGTTCGATTGGCAATGCCGATGATTTACATAAAATATTCAGCAAAGGAAACCAAGCGTGACTTTAAAAAGAACTCTACAATGTATTGAAAAACATGAAGTTATTTGGTATTTAAGCTGTAAAAGGATTTGTGCTTCAAATAAAACTGATATGGTCGGTGAACAACTTAATTTGTTTTAACTGATAGAAAATTTTGGTCATAAAATCGAATAAGATTTTAAGCAAAATCATTAAAAATGCTATAAAAATTTTAATATAAATTTAAAAAAAAAACAAACAAGAATTGCTTAAAGTGAAGAACACAAAATGGAACAACAACATATTATTTAAACAAAAACACATCATAGACACATAGACACTCCCTTTAAAACGTAATTGACATTAATTCTTGACAGCAAGCATTAACATAACAAAAAACAACACATACAATGTCTCTAAGAAACTTTTATAAACACAAAAAAAAAAGAAAACTGCACGCTCTCCAGCAATTCACAGCTCAACTAGACCAATCAGCATGCTTCAAATTGTAACGTCAAACTTTACGCTGTCTTCTGACGACAGCTGACTGGCTATTCTCAGAGCTGAATTAATTCTTTTGGCAACGAACTCAGCTTCTTAATAATTGGCTAGCTTGTTTCTACCAGCATAATGCCGCATGGCTGTTCTTTTTTTTTTTCTTTTTTTTTGTGCTTATGAGTCAAATTCTCTTTCTTCTATATACCAGTTTTCTATGTTATTCGGAAAAAAACGTGCTATTGTGCTATTGTTAACTGAAACAGAAACTTCTCATGCGCGTTTAAAGATTAACATAATTTGTCAAAAACTTATACAAGTGATAAAATGGCGTGTAGTTTCTTTGCATAGCTTAAGAAAAAACAATAAATGTTAGCATAGAAACGATAGAGAAAAGATGGAGTTCAATAAAATTTTATAGCTTAAAAAGTTCGTTTCTTAAGTCTTTCGTTTGGTTGTCATAATGCGAAAGTGAGAGAGCAACTAACAGCTTGTATCGAAGAATTTATGAAATTGTTGTATATTTTTGGCATAATTTTATTATTTTCTGGTATAATTTTTGAATGAAGCATAATATTTGGTATATTTTTATGCACAATTTTTGGTATAATGTTTGTGTAGTAACTAGCAGAATGTGTTGAAAAATAACGTTTTGATTTATATTGATATTAAGTTTGGTGTTATTTAGTTAAGTCCAAGATTTGGTTTATTTTCTGGTTTAAAATTTCGAAGTTCTGTATAATGCCTTAAAAAAATTTGTGACTTGGTTTACATATTTTGTATAATCTTAAGTATATAACGAAATTTGGTTTTATGTTTGGTATAAATTGGTCTAAAAAAAAATTTGTTTTAAGATTTGGCATAGTTTGTACAATTTTAGTTATAATTTCTTGTGTTACGGTATTACAATTGGTATAATTTTCTGAAACAATTTTTGTTCTCATATATCATATAAAAATTAGTATAATATTTGGTATAATCAGCATAATTTCTGTATTATAGCCGGCAAAATATATATATATTAAGGTGTGCCAAAAAATGACGATATTTTTTTTTTCGCTCTCCCCCGAAAATATCAAAGAATATGTCTAAACAAAAATTCTGTTAGAGGCAGAGCTCTTAATTTTAATTTTAAGAGGTCTCCCACGGAACTTTTAGTTTTGCCATTTAAATAACACTGGAACTAGGGTTTGAAACATTATTTTGTCCTGCAAGGTATGAAGAAATTTTTTCTTGATAAAATGAATGAATGGATCATATTCAGTACTAAATTTTGGACAAACAAATTTATCAAACAAATTTATTTATTTAATTTTCAAATAAATTTCTAGTACTTCGTAATCAATTAATCATTTTTCATACGAAAATTCAGACATTCGTCATAAAAGTTATAAAAATAACTGTTATATTGTTAACATAATAAATTGTATTTCATATAAAAAGTTTATCAAGAACAATTTTGTGGAAAATAAGCTGTACTTGCTGTGTTTGATTAAAATTTTATGTCTATCATCAATAAATTTCATAATATAGTTGAAAAATCATAGAAATAAGACTTTGCGGGCATGTTAATTTTAACTATTGATAATATCGAAAATCTCACCCATACAGTTTTGTTGCAAGTTTAATATACTGAGAATTCTGAACAGAAATTTTAGCTTAATCATCAATCTTTCAATTGATAAGAGCAAAAATTCATAAAAATGGTACTTTGTCGGCCTGTAGCATTGTTGTTTGTAATGATACGAAAAATTTGTATAAAACTTTTATGTCAGCCGTCAGACAAACTACAAAATTGCTATTCAACTTTTTTTTCTATCTGCAATAGTTTAGTTGGAAAATGCAAAAAACCTTGAAATTTATAAATTTACAGTTTCAAAGATCTGTAGAAACTTCAATATCGACGATGAAAATTTGGCTCGATAAATTTGTTTGTCCAAAATTTAGTACTGAATATGATCCATTCATTCATTTTATCAAGAAAAAATTTCTTCATACCTTGCAGGACAAAATAATGTTTCAAACCCTAGTTCCCGTGTTATTTAAATGGCAAAACTAAAAGTTCCGTGGGAGACCTCTTAAAATTAAAATTAAGAGCTCTGCCTCTAACAGAATTTTTGTTTAGACATATTCTTTGATATTTTCGGGGGAGAGCGAAAAAAAAAATATCGTCATTTTTTGGCACACCTTAATATATATGTATAAATAATGATTGGTATAATGCTGTTTCTTCTTCAGTTTGTTTTCCAGCATTTGTTCTAATAAAGAAAAATGTCTGGCTGCATTCCAACTGCATCTTATTAAATTGATTTAACATCAACACAAGCAAGCTTGAACTTGCTTTCAACAAACACCAGCCACTCATTCATAAATTTATAATTTTTTTTGTTCCCTTTTTTTTTTCTTTTTTTTTATTCATGAACTATTTTCAAAATCAACCAACCTGTTTTCAAATAAAAAAGGAACCTCTCCAACTCCAACTCCAACCTAACCAAGCCACATGGTATAACTTATTTTCCACTTAAAGTCATAATTTAAAGTGTCAGCTTGGAATTCCACATCTCTCATGACACATTTTCACGTTTTTGTCTTAGGCCTTGTTGAAGTGCGAGAATTCGTAGACATGTGTTGTGATGAACTAACGAGAATCTATTCAGTTCTTTTATTGTTTTTCCCCACTTTGCTATGAGACAAATAATTGATAAATTCAAATAATTTTGTAAGAAAAATATTGAAGAAAAATATAGCTTTAAAGTTTTGCACAATACTATGAGAAAAACTTAAATCTTTTTACTTTACATATCTTAAATTGAAATTTAAGTTAAAACAGTTGTCTTAAATAATTTTTATTATATTATTAATATGTTTTTTATTATTTTAGCCTTACAACGTTAAACAATTATTTCATTTATTATTGTTGCAATATGTTGGCTGTTAATGTCATCCAACTTTTTTCACTTTTTTATATCAATAAAATATTGACAACTATAGTTAGTAAATAAAACTTTTTCTTAAGAGACTTCTTATTGCTGTCTATTAAATAACTGACCTCAATTATTTTATGTCGCTTTGCAGTTTATGAGGTTCTCTGTTATTATTAAAGTCTTTTGTTATTTCATATTTTATGATATGAAACTTTTTATGCTTTCATATTAAAAAAAATAATGAAAAATTAAAAATAATGTTTATAACAACAATATTGAATTTTACACGTCAAAGTTGTTGCATTGATTTAAGCCTGATGTTGATTTTTTGCTTTATTTTGTAATAATTTTTATTTTATTTAATTTTTACTGTGAACAGTATTTTGGTGAGTATTTTGTTATTTTGACTGCTTGGCATGTGTATTTAATTCTGTTTTTACTTTACTAACAGAGTTTCTTGTAAAATATAATTAACTTGAGTGAGTAACGTCACTAAGCTATCAAATAATTTTATTATCGTTGTTTTTATTTTATATTTTTTTTTTTTTTGTTCTGAGTCTATAAATCATTTATGTTTACTATTAGCTTCTTTGTTTAATTGCTTAATTACAAAAGTCATTTGCAGTTGCCAATAATAATAATAATAAAGAAAACAATTATTTTGTTTGAAAACAGAAGTCAAAAGAAGTCGTAGTTTATTGCCGTATAATTTATAATTTATAATAACTTGCTACAGGGTCGTACAGAATTTAACTTAGAAGGCGGTTTTAATCAAAAAATTTACAGATTTTGATATTAAATGCAAAACAACTTTTTAGTTAATTTTCCACGCAAAACTAATACTTCAAAGTAACTTTTTTATATATGTTTGTATGAAGGTAACAGTGTATCTGCTATATATGTATGTTTGTATCCAACAATTAAAAAAATGTTTGAAAAGTAAGGAATTTATATATCAGATCAGTTTATTAATAGTTTGTATTCAATTGCTTTCACATTTGTTTTAAGAACATAACCTTAACACTTGAGCTACACACTCAACAGCCGCTACATGTAATCACTACAGCTACATCGCATTCCGTTCCACGCTTAAATAAGTTTGTCGAGCAGCTGCAGCTGTTTGAGCTTTTGGATGACATTTATGTAGAAAACGGCTTGGAAAAAAAAAAGAAACACAAGGACTCAATCTGATGTTTTTGGTAATAAAAATGGTAATGGTAATGGTAGTGGTAGTGGCAGTGGTAGTGGTAATGGTAATGGTAATGGTAATGGTATTGTTAATTGTTATGGTAATGGTAATTGTATTGGTAATCGTAATGGTAATGGTAATGGTAATGGTAATGGTAATGGTAATGGTAATGGTAATAGTTATGGTAATGGTAATGGTAATGGTAATGGTAATGGTAATGGTAATAGTAATAGTAATGGTAATGGTAATGGTAATGGTAATGGTAATGGTAATCGTTATGGTAATGGTAATGGTAATGGTAATGGTAATGGTAATGGTAATGGTAATGGTAATCGTTATGGTAATGGTAATGGTAATGGTAATGGTAATGGTAATGGTAATGGTAATGATAATGGTCATAGTAGTGAAAATGGTACAGATAGTGGATATGGCAATGGTAATAGTAATAAATGGTGATGGTTATTGTAATTGCTATGGCAACGGTTATGGTAATGGTAGTAGATATGGTAATGGTAATGGCAATGGTAATGGTTATGATAATGGTACTAAAATTGGTAATGGTAGTAAAAATGGTAATGGTAGGAAAAATGGTAATAGAAGTTAAAATGGTAATGGTAGTAAAAATGGTTGGTAATGGCAGTGGTAGTGGTAGTGGTAATGGTAATGGTTATAGTAATAAAAATGGTAATGGAAATGGTAGTGTAGTGGTAATAGTAATGGTAATTGCAATGGTAATGGTAATGTTATTGTTTATTGATATGATAATGGTAACGGTTATTGTATTGGTAATGGTATTGGTAATCGTAATGGTAATGGTAATGGTAATGGTAATGATAATGGTCATAGTAGTGATAATGGTACAGGCAGAGGTAATGGCAATGGTAATAGTAATAAATGGTGATGGTTATTGTAATTGCAATGGCAACGGTTATGGTTATGGTAGTGGATATGCTTATGGTAATGGTTGTAACGGCGATCTACCAACAACATCGTTACAAAATCTTCTAGTGCAACAACCACAACATCACAACAAGTTAGACACACACAGCCAACATGTGACAAAGCAGCCAGCATAGTGTGCAACAACAACATCACAGCAAGCTAGATACACAACCAAAGGATGACAAAGCAGCAATCACTTATAAGCAGAATTTGTATAGCATGCACATAATTCACAACATGTTCTGTGAATAGATTATTTAAGACTTGTCAGTTGTGTCGGCAGAGGAGGACGGCTCGAAGGCGTAGAGTCTTGTCCGTCTTTTACTTGGCAATGAGAAAACTAACTTTTTTAAGCAACACACCGAGAGGCAGGTTTCTTGATACATACATTGAAGTTAGATTTTGTATTTTGTTTGGGTTGGACTTCTGTCAGTCGAATATCCTACCGAATACTTTGTAGTTGTGATTGTCGCACTCGGTCAGACTTCACCGTCGTCTTCGGTCGATCGGATATCCCTCCGAATACTTAGCTTGTCGTGTTTGGGTTGGACTTCACCGAGGCCTTGGTCAGTCGGATATCCTACCGAATACTTTGTAGTTGTGATTTTCACACTCGGTCAGACTTCACCGTCGGATTCGGTCGATCGGATATCCCTCCGCATACAGAGCTTGTCATATTTGCATCGGTTTCGGTCGGTTATCTTCCCGAACACTTAGCTGTTCGCATTTACTATCCATTAGAGGTTATATAAATTAAGCCTATGATATATTTATAATTTTTATTATTGTAAAGAAATGTAAATTAAAATCATTTATACATAAGATGCATATATAATTCAATTTGTATAATTGAATGCTACATAAGACGTATATATGTATGTAATCATTTAACAGTCGGGGTATATTTCCATGTCCAACGCACTCTGTCGAACTCTGTATAAAGCCAAGTCGCATTAACTCGTCGCGAACGCAATCACCAATATTAACCGAAGCACCATATACCGCACATCACTGCACCCGAACCAAATATCACCGAGGCAGAGTCAAAGAGGGCAATTGTTTGTGAATTATTAAATATTGATACCCATGAATGAAAAATTAAATGAAAAATTAAAAATATACTCTTAATTAATCATATAGATTATTCAATAAAAACTGATTTTATTTGAAATATTAAAACCAAAAAGTCTTTTTATTTAACGGAGGGTTCGAGGGTCCTTCGTTAGATCCTGGAGCGGCTAATTCATACCTCAGCCTTTGAGAAAACCCCTTATATGGTAATGGTATTAGAACCTGTTGAATTGCCGCTGAGCCCAACTCTTACTTTGATGAGTCATGGCTTCAAATGTGTTAACACTGAGAAATTGCGAAAACAAAAAGGGTTATTGTTGCATAAACAACAAAAAAATTAGTTAAATTTGAAACCGATGCGTGAACGGAAGATATTGTTCAATTTCAAAATTCTTTTACTTAAGTTTGTATTGACGAAAAGCAACTTTTCTGTAATATAATGGCTAGATTCGGATATTCTTCTGTTTTTCGCTTCGGTCGAACAGACTTCCACTTTCGCTTCTTTACTATAGCACTAGGGCCAAATTTATAATATTTAAGCAATAATAATTTAAATACTTATAAGACTCACAAATCGACAATTTGAATACTGAAATTGGACGACTTTAAAGTTTTAGCTAAGTATAAAAGAAAAGAAGAAATAGCGATAATAAACAGTTTTTAATAATCGCATATTATCGAAAAAAATGTCATGCCCTAAGAAGCTAAAAGTTCACTTCTCTGTACACGTCGCCCAGATAAAAACCCATAAATATGTTATTTCAATACTTAAAACAGTGACACACTGATCAACAATTGTCGAAAAAGTTTTGAACATTTGCATAGAACAAAGAAACAAAAACAACGCAGCTGTCAAATAAATAAATTTCTCATTTTGCAATAAAATCAGCTGTTTTTATTTTACGACTGTCTGTCTATACGTTGCGCCGAAATGTGTCAGAAATGTTGGCGCAGCTGGAAAACAACAACAACAACAACACATTAAAAAAGACAATCTGGTAACAATGGGGCAGTGAGGCAGTTTTTTAAAAAAAAATGCACTTAAGCTGTGGTCCTTCTGTGTGGGATTTCAAATTCAAAGTGATTGAAATGCACTGAAATGCGTGCTCCAATTGCGTTGATATTGTTGTTGTTGCTATTGTTTTTGTGTTATAAATAAATTGCATTTCGTTCATTGATGGCAGCTGAACATAGTTGCATTAAAAGAACTCAATATATGGCCAGCTTCTCTCTAAGACACAAATACTTTAACGTTTAACGATAGTGGAAAACGAAAGACTTAAGACACAAACTTTACGCTTGTGACTCACAATTTATGTCGTTTTTTGTTTTTTTATATATTTGACGCACTTCTGCAAACAGCCAAGACAAGCTGTTTGGGAAAACGGCAACAAATATTACGCATTTGTTAACAACAACAAGCACAATAATTGTACCGCAATGACAATGTAACAAATGCGTAATGCAGCAGACACAACCGCAAAAGTTGAACGCACATGCAAACAGTTGTTTGTCTGGCTAGTGCAAATCTACGCCTCGGCTTCCATTTGAATTTGCATTGGATTTGTCGCGCGAAAGCGCATTATATGGACCCGCATCGTAACTCAGGCTTAAATATATTAACAGTTAGACGCAATGTAAGGCAACAGTCGGCAGCAAATTCTTAGCAGACAACTTGGCAGTTGGCAAGACAACTAAATAATATTAAATTTGACTTTATGTGTGTGTGTGTTTGTGTGTGTGTGTGTGTGTGTGTGGAAACATAAAAAAAACCCACTTGAGCTAAATTGACAAACGGTGTCTTTCATTATTATTATTATTATTATAATGAAATACCGCAGCGCAACAGCTTTATTTGCGGCTGACCGCAAATAAGTGGCATTTTTTTTCTTATAATATACAGCTATTTACAATGTTAATTATTCTATTAAACATTGAATTATTAAATCACTCATGTTGTTTATGCTGCCAATTAATTAGCCTGCAATTCAACAACATCGCAAGTCATCAATATTCACCTATTTTTAACCTTTACATTTGCCTGCCATGGCTTCCATGGGGCTGCATTATAAAACAATTCATAATGTTTACGACCCAGACAGACTGTGTGGATCTGACTGTAAGCCTGCTGTCAGTTTGTTGTCTGTCCGCCTGACTGTTCTCACCCATTTACAAGCGCGCAATATCTGTTCAAGTCGTAGCTAGCACCCTGCAATGTAGACTTCTCGAACAGTCACGACTTGAAATTTTTCCTAATTTTTTTTTATTTTCCTCAAATTGCTGCTGCTGCTGCAGTATCAACAACAATAACAGTAAGAACGTCAGCTGCACAGACTGTCATAAAGACAGACCGACATGCAGACAGAGAGTTGTAGAGCTATAATACATTTATAGGTTGCATCTAGTAAAACGGGGAGGGGAAGTTATAAATAAAGGAATCGCAAAATCGCGAAACAAATAAAATTCAGAAATTAAGCAAAATATTAAGAAAAAAATAATAAAAGTTTTTACGGTTTTTTACATGTTTTTTTTTATTTATTTTGTCGTTTGGCCTCTCTTGCTTAAGAGCTGCTGCTTGCCACCTTCTCTTCTATTTTTTGCCTAGTAGTTGCCTGATTGCTGGCGGCCGGCTGCTGCTGGCTTTAGCAGTTGGCGGCTTGCCGGTGCTTCGGTGGCTTATTAAGCAATGAAATATAATGTGCTGAGATTTATCACATGCAGCAGCCGTGCCGTATGCAGCTTACAGCATACAGCTTATAGGAAGGCATAACAAGTAAGTGTTGTTCGGATAGTTATTTCTGCGTAATTCTTTTCAATATTTCTCAGAAGTTTTTTTTGGTTTTGTTTTTAATGCATTCGCCTACGCAGTTTTATGACGCTAACGTTAGTTGAGGCAAAAGAAAGAGAAAAGTTAAGAAAATGTTTACATAGTTAATATTGATGGTTTTTTTCCTCTTTTTTTTCTAAAGTATTTAGGTTTTGTTTTAAGAATGCTGGGAAAAATCGGACGAAAATATGCTTCTGTTTGTCGGACGATAGAACGAAAGACTTAAGTAGCGAACGTGATTTAAATGAATGTTTCTTACTTTAGAGATTAAATTAGGTTCTTTTTAGTCATAACAGCAGTGTTTATATAAAATATTATAATAAATAAGATAAACATAAAAATTTTCGAATTCACAATTATTCGTGTAGGCTTTGACGATGTCTCTTACAAAATGATGTCTCTTAAATCAAAAGTTTTTATTTATTTAAATTTAAATTTAAATTATTAATTTTATATTAAACTATTGTTTAACTATTAAACAAAACATGTTCCATGTTGTTCAAATATTCTACTAAAGAATTTGTTTATAAAAAATTACAAGTATTTACCTTCATTACAGCAGAACTGAAGTGATAATTTTGTAAACTACTTGAGAATTATTTTAAATTTAGTCTTAAATTTTCATACATTAAATTCTTGAAAATTTCTTCTGATTAAGTTCGTCATTTGAAAATCCGAATCAAGTTACAAGCACATGAACTTATCTCTCATCATCACTACCAGCCCAACCAGCTACTGTAAATTAACTCTAAATTGGCAAAAACAAAAAGCATTCTATATCAGCCACTGTTGTTTTCTAGAGCACACTCATCGTTCCTAGAAATTTCAAACTATCAAGATAGCTTCAATCAAATACGTTAAGCTATGTCATAAAATTCAATTGCCAAAATTAAATAAGGCAAAAAATGTATGAAAAAACAAACATTTGCCATAACTTAAACAGCACAAAATACAACATTTCCTTAACTTCAAATGTCAGAAGTACTTAAATTTGCTTAAATTTGATAAATATCTAAATCTGTTCCATTTAAAGTGGTGAGAATAATTCGTGATATTATTTTATGACATTATTTTACAGCATTGAGCGCTTGTTTAAGGAAAATGATAAAAATCTGAGAAACAAATAAAAAAAATTCAACTTCACAAATAAGACATTAAAAAGTTCAGAACTGCAAAAAACGTGACAGTTCTTAAAATTTTGTTATGAACAAAAATAAAAAAAAAATAAAAAAAAACAAAAAATAGAAAATAAAAATAATAATAAAACTAATAGAGCATCAATATGATATAAATGTAAGTATGTAAACAAAGACTAGCTTTGGCGTTGCAGCAGTTATTCAACGGCCATCAACAGCAGTTGATCGCAGCAATAAGAACAACAACAATAGAAGCAACAACAACAATTTCAAAAAAAGCGACTAAGTATGTCATCGTTACTTGTTGTAAACAAATAAATGTTGGTTGTTGTTGCGGTTATTGTTGTTGCAGTTGTTGTTGTTGTTGTTGTTGTTGTTGGTAAGTAAATCATGTTGCCAGTGCAATCTAGTTAGTTGCTACAAATTCTGACTTAACCTTAGATGTACGCTTGAATTTCAAAAAATGTTGTCATATTTTTTTATTGTTGTTGTTGTTTGCTTGCCAACCGATTGTTGTATTATTTTCTGTGTTTTTCATTGTAGCCGGCAGTGCTTTTTTTTGCATTGTTTTTGATGCAATATTTCAAAGATTATTGAATTGATACTTAAAACAGTATCGCGCTTTTGAGTGATTTGACATATGATGGCATATAATGTGTCATATCATATTTTACTCTTCTCCTGAAGCTTATTTTTTTTACTTGTGTCCAGATTTACAGCATCGCTCATTGAATGCAACAATTGAAATCTAAACAGTTGGATATCAAGCCCTTGATTTAAAAATAAGCAGCCTCGGTAGTCGATTGGTAAGCATGCTAGACTGCAAACCCACGGATTCTGGATTCAAATTTCTGACAGCACATGGGCTAACGTTAAAATTTGCCTTTAATTTTTTTATCATTTCTAAGTAACTTTAATTTAAAACTCATTAATATATCCGGCATTCCATGTAACATCGAATGCTTCTGGCCAAAAACTGAATTTGATGGACGATATATTCATATTTCATGCTTTGCATATAGAAAGAACTACAAAAATATTTAATACGTGTATTTTTGTTTTTGTGAATATTTATTTTGTCTAAAGTTATATACTCAGAAAAATTTTTAAAAAAGTTTAAAAATTGTCGTTTTAACATTAATTCAAACTAATGTTTCTTTAAGCTATTGAACATGCAAAAAAATGTTTCAGTCATAGTATAACAAATAAGGCAGCTAAGGCATAGTATTGACTGAAAGCCGAAAATCAGAATTGTCAAAAAAACACCGAACGCAATAGAGCAACCAAACGAGATGTTCAATAATTTGTATGGATCTGTGAGAGTCTGAGAGGAGAGCTATTCATTCTACTGTGGTTTCAGCCAACTTTTAAAGATCATGCCTTGATTTTCTCTCTAATGAAATTTTTAAGATGTTTAAAAATATGTTCAAATACGACAATATTTATTAAAGGAGGGACATGACATTCTCGGCAAAGAAAACAGACCTTGTTTTAAAAATTCATAATTCAGTCAAAAACAAACATTTTTCCAAAAGTTTTTTTATTATTGTAAAGAATTGAACAAATTACAAGCAAAGAAATTCAAAAACAAATATTTTTCACTCCAACATGGTTTTATAGAGCTCCAAACTGGCGGCCTCGTGGTTGCATCGCTGGGAGTCGCAAAAATTGTCCGATCTGGAAAAAAAATTACTTTTTAAATCTTAACAAAATTGGTTATCGTAATTTTATAAAAAATTTTTTTTAATTTTTGATAATAGGTCTGTTTCCGTACTCACACTGTGTATCTTGTGTGTTACTATTTTCTGTTTCCGTACTTTCTGTGCTTAAAATGTGAGAAGTAGAACAAGCATAAATCGCTCTCTCGAGCACAGAATTTTACCAGATTGTGCTTGAACTCAAGACTGCGAGTAAATTAAGAAGAAGCATCAAGAAGAACAAGCATATTTCAAATTGACGTTTGTTTATGCTTTGCTATTATTAAATTCAAAAGTTGTGCGACGATAAGTTGATTTTCAACTGAAAATTGTCAAAATGTACAAATTCAAAATAAATATTTTTGCTTTAAACAAACAAATTGACGATAATTTCAATTGGCGCTATTTACGTTTGACACGTCTGCTGTCAGCATCAGCTGTTTTGTGCTCGAAACTTACTAGAAGCTGTTTCCGTACTTTTGCCACTATTCTTAAATTTAATTTTACTCTCGCAGCCCGAACTTTACACAGAACTTACACAGTGTAGAGTGCGGAAACACACCTAATGTTTCAAATTTGAAAGTGTGTTTTTTTCGAAAAAATATTGACTTTCAAAATTCATAAAAAATCGAAAAAAATTTATAAAAAAAGCTAGTGTCATACGATAGCAAATTAAGTTTAAAAAAATACAATAAACAAAAAAAATTCGTCAAAAAATGATACCACTAGTGCCGCAACGAAAAACATGGTTCCGAGATAAACGCGTTCAAAGTTTGTGAACAAAGAAAAAAAAGGCGAAAATTAAAAATGCGCTCTCACTAATCCGGCTGTAAGTTTTGAACCCGTAAGAATTTTTCCATGAAATTTTTTTTTCTTAAAATTTTAAGAATATTTACTAAAATACAAAATTATAAACTTTTGGCCAATTTCTAAAAACGGCAAATGTCATGTCCCCCGTTAAGGTATTTATTTAAGTTAAAAACTACGAGGTATATTTTTGTAGAACATTTTAACCTTCTAGTTCCTCATTGTATAGGTAACTTTTGGTAAAAAACCCATAAAACAGGACACCAAAGAGGGTTAATTTGTGCTACACAAATATTTGTCATTAAATTTGAATACACTTAAGCTCAAAATTCAATTTGAACGCAAGAAATAAGTGAAAACTTACAATCTGTTTAAGGGTTAATTTCGAACTTATTCAGAATTGGTGCTTATATATCACAGAAAAACGCATTTAAGAGAGCTGTATGACAAATATGTTTTTCGTAAAAGGAAATTTTAATGAAGTTAAAATTCAATTCCAACTGTTGTTGGAAACGAAACGAGATCAAGTGCTGATGTGTGTACTTGCTTAAAGCAGAAAAGCTTTTTCATACATTCTGAACTACGCCCAACTGAAGAAGCTTTATATTTTGAGACTTTGAACGTTTTTATATAAGAGAAATTTTGTTCACTTTTTTTTTTGACGATATATTCCCACCAATTGAACTTGCTGCATGGAAAAGTTTTCTTGGTAAAAATCGTTCCCCTTCTGCTCGAATATACATCGACTCCATGCTAAGTGCTTTTGAAAAACTAGGTGTTCAATAAAAATTTATTTTTTTAATTGAATTTTTTGAATTCACTTCGAGCGTCAGTTGGCAACAGAATCCGATGAATGATTCCATCAGACATGTGCACCCATTGAAGAAATTATTCATTCTCTTATAGCTGAATTATGCAGGACATTGTTTGATAACGATATAGAATTTGCTAGAGGTTAAAAATCAATGTAACAAATTAATTGTTGTTTAATAAATAACCCAAATTTGTACTCATCTCTTTATTAATAGATATTATATTATGAAAAGCTTTCCTTTATATGATAACTTGTAGTGAAAATTTACGCAAAACATTTTTTTCATACAAACTTTTCCTCTCAAATACATTTTTGTGAAAAATTTAAGCACCAATTCTGAATAAATTCGAAATTAACCCTTGAACAGATTTTAAGGTTTTACTTATTTCCGGCGTTCGAGTTAAATCATGAGCATTGGTGTATTCAGAGGTTTGAAGTAAATTTGTATGAGAAATATTTTTGTGGAACATTTTAACCCTCTACAGCCCACTTTTAAGGGTCTTTTTTTGCCCTTTTGCGAAAAAAGGACAAAAAAAACCCCTACACTGAAGAGCTAGAGGGTGAAAATGTTCTACAAAAATTTTTCCCGTAGTTATTAACATAGATCTTTGAAACACTTCTTTCAGTTTAAATGGAAGGGTGACATGGTTTTCTAATACGATTCACCATAAGAACTTGCAAAAAAGGGGAAAAATAAAACCCTCCTTAAATAAAACTCAGATGTAAACTTTCAAAAGACCGATATAAGTTAATTTTTTTTTTGTCCTCTCTACCAGAATCCGTTGTTGGAACCTTGTTATTTTAGAAAAAAATTGATTTTGTTGAACAGTGTCATTTGTCAATCAAATATAGAAAAAAAACTGCACCATGATTTCCATTGAATCGGAAAATTCGTGAGTGCGATTCAATGCAGGACTTCAGTAACCAATTAAGTGAGTCACATGCACTATTCATGAATCAATTAATAAAATACACAAAAGACAAGCACACGAGAACATGAATAATTCATAAGCCTACCCAATCAACCATTTAGAAATAGTGCTTGGATTAAGCTTACATGCAATACTAAAAGCAAGCCTTATCCAAGCACGCTTGAAAAACATTTGCCCGGGTAATAAATTTCCAAATTGCTTTGTATAACTATTGCGTAAAACACAAAAAGCAAGTGATGTACAATAATACTTGGAAAGGCTTGCATCAAGTAAGTGTTTTGCAATCATACTTAGATAACGCTGACAACGGTAATAGTTTCACAACTGTTCAAAGTTGTGATGCTCTCATATATACATACATAAATGTATTTTATTTTCATTTTGTTCGCTCAGCAGCCATAAGGCTAACGGCAAGCTGTTAGAGTGTCCGACTCATATGCGGTGGTTCGCGCGTTCGATCCCTGGGGTAGCAAACACAAAAATTTTTGAAGGCATGCAATTTTTCATATAAATATATGCTTCAGTTTTAACAAACAAAAAAAAAAATAAATAAAAATAAAAATGTTCCGGTTGGGAATTGAACCTTGGATGTCCAAATCACAATAAATCAAATAACCAGTGGCTTACCAACTGAGCCACGGAATAAAAATTTTTCGCGAGTGCTAATTGATTTGTTGAATGTAGCACACTTGGAAAAAGCTTATTAAAACACTTATATCCAATTGTAAAAACAACACTTGGATTAAGCTTGAAGTAAGGAATATTATTCCAAGGGTTCACTTTCGCTTATCCTACAATTACATGTAAGCGTTCTACAATAGTAAATGAAAGCGTTATCCAAGCTTGAGGCTTACGCTTGTAAGCTTGTTTAAAGCTTATTCCAAGCTTGTTTGGCCGATTGGGTAGTGTTTAAAGTTTATAAAGTGTGTGTACTAGATACATGAACCAATAAAAAATTTTGTATTTTCCATGAAAAAATACATGGAATCATGAAGCATCAATTATTCATAATTTTTGTGAAAAGATTTCATAAAATTTATGTAAAAATACTAGCAGAACAAGAACAGTTCATGAGATAAATGACAAAAATTCATGAATCTCATGAGTTTAATGACCGAAATTCAAATAATCAATGAACATATACAAGGGCAGCAAGAATAGTATATATAAGAAAGTAAAAATTAGTTTTACAATGCAAGCGTGAACTTTTTTATGCATTTAGTGGCCAAAATTTATACTAACTATGTACTAAGCCAGATCGATTTTGAAAGGAGACAAAAAAAAATCAGTCGCACACTGGTTTGTATGGGGTTGTTTTAACAGATTTTTGAAGGTCATGCAACTTTTTTGGCTAATACTTTGGGGTATATCTACAGCCTTTAATACTTATCGTTCAAAGATAATATATATACTAAAATATCAGATATATCCTGCGCTGAATGAATATCTAACTGTGGATTTTTTCACTATTATATTAAAGTCACAAAATAGTAAAATATAAGAAGAAAAATTCATGTTTTTATATAAGAAATTCGATCATCAGCTGCCTATAATGTACCTGCTGTGAAGGCTGCTTTCTTTGTTTTTGTTTCGTTGTTTATGCTTGCATTGGTTTTGTTTTGCACGAATTGATTGGTTCGTATTAGAGCTTCAGCTCAAACACGTGTTTCCAACTACACGTGTTCACGAAAATTCGAACTCCGTGTAGTAGAACCTCAACTACACGTGTATTTTATTTATGAACTTCACGTGAAGTTCGCATTCGCGTGGTTCACGTGAATAGCATTCTCGTGAATAGTATTCACGTACTTTAAGCCTGAACCGATAATAAAGAGACACAATGTGATTATCTGAGGTCACATAGAACATTTGAACCAAAATGGATGATTCTATGTCCAATCGGATGCAGTGGGATTATCTGAGGTCACAGATGGGTCATTGGTACTTTGATGGGTTCCATAGAACATTTGTACCAAAATGGATGATTCTATGGCCAATCGGATGCAGTGGGATTATCTGAGGTCACAGGTGGGTCATTGGCATATTAATGGGATCCATGGAACATTTGGACCAAAATGGATGATACTATGGCCAATCGGATGCAGTGGGATTATCTGAGGTCACAGGTGGGTCATTGGTACTTTTATGGATAAGTGCTCTATTTTGAAACCAGAGGTCATGAACCTCTTTTCAACTCAGTCAATGAACTCAATCTGTCAAATTTAACGAAATGGGTCTGTGATCCGGTTAGATTTAACTCATATAGAAAGAAGCGAGTTGGATCATGTTTCGTTTTATGTTTTTACCCAAAAGATGGCGTAAAATTTTAATTTTTGTTTTTAATGCAAACTAATTTGGATCCCACATCCCACTAGCACCAGCCAGTGTAGTTCGCAAACTATACATCGAACAGAGACGAAAGTGTAGCTCGCAAACTAAATATCGGACAGTGACGAGAGTGGAACTAATGGAAAGGATATGTGCTCAGCGTGAAATATGAAAAATTGAAATTACTAGTTTAACTGACTGTAGCTCGCAAACGATATATCGGGCAGAGATGAAAGTGGCACCAATGGAAAGTGCATTTGCTTCGCCTTCTTTCCAAATAAGTCAATGAACTCAACCTATCAAACTTAACGAAATGATCGAACAAATTTGAAATTTTGCTTGTTTATTTTTGCTCGCTCATTTAATCATGCTTACTTTTAACTTTTTCTTTGTTTTGGCCTCGATAAGTAGTCCATAATTGAGAGTTATTAATATTTTTGTTATTAATATTTTCGGAAAATCAATAAAAAATATGTGCAAAATGAACAAAACAATCGGACCAAAGAGACAAAGTAGAAGAGGTTACAACTCAAACGGAATCCTAGTCTACTCTTACGATACTATCGAAACTGTTTCTTAATTTCTTCAGAATGTTAGAACCCAAGATAAGTAAAAAAGTAAAGAGATTGATAGTACACAATTATAGCCTAAAAAAGTTTTGAAATTTTTTGGACCTTACAAACTCTTTTGAGACTCCCAAAAAAATCAATACTTCGTAGTATTCGATAAAATATTTATTTTTCGTGTTATTCATTGAATCTTATTAGAAAAGTATTGAGTTCTTCTTTTGATTGATATATTGTATGTTGTGGTCTTTCATTAAAAATACGTTTTTTATAGGCGTTTAAAAATATATATTTCCGAAAATCATTAGTTTTGTACTAGAGCGCCCTCTGGCGTATACTTAACTAAAAAACGTTTGCCAGAATTTTCTTTTGCGAACCGAAAAACTCTTTTATACCATATAATATTTAAGCTGAAAAAAGCGTTTTGAATATCAATTTAAAACTTTTTATATTATTGGGGACTTTACCTTTGGTTAAAACACACCATAAGATATATGAAAAGATATATCAGTGGAAAGAAGTACTCATACTTTACCAATAAGCTTAAATGCATGCAAATATCACAAAAAACTACATATTTTATAGGTGTTTAAAAAACATTTTTTCGAAATTGACGAAGTATCGATTGTTTTGGGATCTCAAAAGAGTTCCTAAAGACAAAAAAATTTACAAAACTTTTGTTAGCCAATCAAAATCTTCACTTTTTTTGCTTATGTTGAGTATGCATTCCGAATAAAAAAAAATTATATGCTTAACCTTTTTAAAACTTCTTAATAGCGTTATGTATTCAATACAGATTTCATCATATACTCAATACAAAAAATCACAAAATATATTTGTGAAGAAATTGATGTCAAATGAACATAAAAACTAACGACTTGTACACGGAGAAAACTGTTGTGCATTATTAATGCACAAGCTGTTCATAACTATAAAATGTTTAGGTACATTTTTGAATATGCAGCTTTGCGCATAAATTATGCCTAATTATCATAAATTCTGCACAATCTATTAAAATTGTGCATAAGTTATACACAAAAAATGTGCACAGTTTGTGAACATTGTTCATAGCCTAATTATTTGGAAATAAAACTCAATTGATCATAATATATGAACATTGTGTATGAACGACTATTAACACTTATTGTTCATGAGTTATGCCTTCTTGTGCATAGATTTTGCCCAACATTTTGATATGTGTGTATCTTGTTCATAAGTTGTACCCATTTTTGCATAGATTATGAACAATGCGTACACATATGAATAATGAATGGACTTATGTTCTATGTGTCAAGAGTGCTGGTTGTGCTTAGAAGCGACAGTAGTGTGTTATATATCATTTAATATTATTTAGAAATATATAATTGTGTAAATTAAGAAAACCAGAGGTAAGTATTGAGTTATTCTCATATATTTATCACTGCAGTTATGACATTTAACGATGGTTTTTTGAATGACGAAATAGTGTACATACATAGAAGTTGTAGAAATCTGCATTGGCACATAATACAAAAATGTGAGACCATGTGGATGTTGCTAGACAATATGCATGTGTGCGAGTCCGTTTGGTCGATTCTTAAGGATCGAAATGATATCAATTCATATCAGTATGTTCTAGTCGTGGAAAGTCTCATTTATCTTTTTGCTGACGCTTTTAATGCTTTTGATTTCTAGTTTCAAGTGCTTTTTCGTCTTCAACCTAGATTACCCGTTTGAAAACACAATTTTCTGGAACTTTGTTCTAAATGTTTTTTATATAGAAATGTAAAAAATCAATGACTTTATAAATTATATAAAATAAGCATGTTAATACTGAAGTATATGATTTATTGAATTTTAATATGTATATATATAATATTAGTTATTAAGTAATTGTACTTTGAAATAAAGACATTTGAAAATAAAATGAAATTTTGTTTCTTTAATATTAGCAGGAGGTGTAAATATTTTTTCCTATTCGTTCACAATCTATGATAATGTTGTTCATAACCCATGCCCAGTTGTTCATAACCAATGCATAGTTGTTCATAACCTATGCATAGTTGTTCATAAACTATGTCCAGTTGTTCATAAAATATGCCTAGTTGTTCATAGTCTTTTCCCAGTTGTTCAGAATCTATGGAAATGTTGTTCATAATCTATGCCCAGTTGTTCATAACCTATGCACAGTTGTTCATAACCTATGCCCAGTTGTTCATAACCAATGCATAGTTGTTTATAACCTATGCATAGTTGTTCATAAACTATGTCCAGTTGTTCATAAAATATGCCTAGTTGTTCATAGTCTTTTCCAAGTTGTTCAGAATCTATGAAAATGTTGTTCAAAATCTATGCCCAGTTGTTCATAAAACATGCTCATAGTGCTGAACTTAAGTGATGAACAAGTGTGCATAGATTATGAACAACTGTTCTTGGTCATTTTTCGTGAACAATTTTTGCATAAGTTGTGCCCATAGCGCATAATTTCTGCACACAATTCTCTCCGTGTATGCCATCCCAAATAGATGCCTGAACGAAGCCATTTGTGCTTGCATGCAGTTGAATGTATGGAGGAATACTTCTAAAGAACCATTTTAAGGCTTTCCCGGTACGAAATTGTCATACGATATGTTCTTAGACCCAACCAAAGCTAATTCTGTGCTTTAAACGAATTTCATTGAATGAGCTTAAAAATATGATACGATTTATTGTTCTCTCTAGCATCAAAGCAGCTACTGTGTTGCACAAAACTTCAGCTGACGCTTCCTTGTCGATCTCCTTAACCGGAATCAGCGTCTTTTATGTGAGAGTTTTTGTATCGGAAGAACAGTTCGATAAAAAATAATAAAAATGCATTTTTTTCGATTTTTTAGTGCCACAAAATACGTGCCCTGATAATTAGTTACAAATTTTGAACCACTCATATAATCTAACATTATCAAAATTTAGTTACAAACTCATATTCGCGTTAATAATTCGTTTGTAAACTTGTTTGACCTTAAGAATTCGATTCAATGAATCCTTTTAATGGATTTGTCCATTATATTGGACACATCAGAAAATCCTTTTTTCTTTTAATTTTCTAACGTCTTTTTTAAAATCAAATTGGTTGGTACTATGAAACGAAGTTAGACTAACACTATAAAAATATATTTAGAGAGATATATAACGCTTAACTTAGTTGGATTTTCGATTTTGTAACCAAAGGAAGTCTAAAATTTTCTAATTTTTTTTTTATAATAATATTATTAATAACATATTTGCATTGATCTTCGGTTTAAGGTAAGTACACCTAAATATTATAACACAACCTTTGAATAATTTTGTCCATTATATTGGACAGCCTGGCAAAAGCTAAGCAGCGCATGTAAACATCAGAGGGATGTGTTTTTAATCTTTTTATGGTCTAAGTGATGGGAATATTATCTGAAAAAAATTTGTCCACGATTATTCTAGCAAAGCCACTGAAAGGGTTAAGAAAAGCGTAACGAATTCTGCAAGCTATTGAAATAAAACAAAATATATCATGAAGAAAATAATGCCACAATACTGATCTTTCATTTTCATAAGAGTACGTTTGGAAAAATGCTTAAATTTGTATAAGTTTTATAAAGCTATAAACAGAGAACATCACCCAAGCTCAAAAACTAGACAAATTAAAACGATCCAACTCGTCAAAAAAGCCCTTTTTTCCTAAAGCTATTTAGTGGCAGTTTATTTGATTAGCATCACTTTTTATGGCATGTTACTGCACTGTTGTTGTTGTTGCTTTAGTTAATTTAATGCCGACGCGTGCTTTTGTTTATTCTATGCATTCATTCTATTATGTTTTGTTTTTGTAATAAAGGCCAAGGCGTTGAACTATTAAAATCAAAAGGTGAAAAATAAAAAGTTAAGGAGATTTATGCGTGGGCTAGAAACTAGAACACATGCACAGAAACAGACACACACACACACACTCATACACACTCAAGCTTAAACATAAATATCCAAATACTCAGGCTACGCTTAACACTCTCTAATCGCATCCATGGGCATGCGGTCCAAACAACGCCGGCGACACTTTTTTTTCCACACAATAACATGTAAATTTTTCTACTAACTATGTGTTCCTGTTGTTGTTGTTGTTGTTGTTGTTATTGTTGCTGCTGTTGTTGTTGTGTGATTAATTGCAGTGGCTAACTTTTGTTCATCGGCGAGTTTTTCTGCTTTTTTATTATTTTGTTCTCGCTTCGCTGGCGACTCTTGTCAAGGCAGGTCTAGGGTTAAACAAGATTTTATCTTGCTTTCAATTTGTTGCAAGATTTCAACCTCAAAGTCTTCTGTTTTAAATTTTTAAAATTTTGAAGGATTTCATATAAACAATGTTTAATGTTGTAAAAAAACACTAACAACAAAATCAGGGGGGAAATAATGCTAATGGGCCAGTTTCTGAGAAGTCGTTTGAAATTTCTATGAAAATTTAAAATTTTTCACTTTATATCGTAGTTCTGGAAATAACATAGCGATAAGAAAAACATATTTTTTTGTGTTAAATATTTTGAGCGTAAATGTAACGCAACAAATGATAAAGTTTTTGTTTCTTTAATGTAAAATTTTTAAAAAATGTTAAAACAGCGTTAAGGTTATCTGTTGAAGTATGAACAAATTCTGAAATAATCCTTCGTTTTTAAATCAAAAATACGACTTTTGGTTATAAAAATTAACATTAAAAACAAGGTTCAGAAAACGATTATTTTGGACAAAAATAAAGTAAATTTTGTAGAAGTATTTTTTGACGACCTTCAAAAATGAATAAAAAAATCGTTTGTTTTTCAGAGGAATAAAAGATCAAAAACAAAAGCTTTAACAAAAGCATTTCTGTAACTCTTTTTAGAAAAAAATTTAGTCGTTAGGATCTTGATACATTTATCTGACTTTTTGCTAAATTTTTGAAGTTTTTTTATTTGTCAGTGCTTCAAACATTTCATCTGCATCGACTGCCCTGTTCCAGTGAATGCAGCAAAAAGTTGTTTTGGCCCAATTTCGTAGTGCTCTCCTTACCTAACCTCTTCCAACGTTGTCATGGTAACTAGTGTTGTTTTTTTGCAAATTGAATTAGCTTCGCTGCTGGTTGTACACTTTTTATGACTATTCGACACTGTATTCTTTGAACTTCTAGGGGCAGCTCAGGCCAGCCCGCTGCTTTAACATTACGACCATCTTCTCGTTTGTTCGTCTGTTCGTTTGTTCGGTCGTTCGCTTCTGTATAACGCGCATCCAGTAAGCCTTTAAATGCCTTTCTATAAATAATGACTTTTCCGTTGGTTCGAGTTATTGACATGCAATAGATCGACTAAGTTGTAGCTGTTGTTATTGTTATTTTTTATTGTTGTTGTTGTTGCAACATTCGTAGCTTTTATTGCCTTTGATTTTTTTTTAGTTTTTTTTTTATTTTTTTTATTTACAAAGTTCAACTTAGTTCACTGCCTAACTTTGCTATTGAATGCAAATGTTGCATTTGAAGAAGAGTTTGCTTTTTCTCTGCGGTCTTGAACTAAGTCATTAAAAGAGTTAATTTTTAGTAATTATTTTGTTAAAAAGTACTTTCAAAAAAATTCGTTAGCCATGCCAGACCACTGCAAGTTTGTCTTAATAAAGTTTTATTATTTGAAGCAATTTAGTTTCAAATTCTTTCTTGAACCATGTTGCATGAAAATAAAATTTGCGCTCCACACCCTGCAGATGCCAGGCATGCAACGAACTTTTTTCAAATTCACTTTTTTGTCACTATTTCTGTATTGTTTTGTGTGAGAAAGTGTGCGTGTGAGTATGTGTGTTGCTGTAGAATCCCCCGCATTTGTTTGGTACGCACCCAAAAACACTGGAACGCAACTGTAGCTTCATTAATTTTTGTATTAATTATATTTTTGTTGCTTTTGTTGTTTTTGTATTTTTCAGTCATGAATCATACAACTTAAATTTTTTTAAATTTATAAGCATTCCTTTAAAAATGCAAAATTGAATATTAGTTTTAATCAGATATTCAAACTAACGATTACACAGGCGACAAATCAAGACCTCTTTCATTGCATCAATGATAATATGACATATTTGTGTAACAGTAAGTTATAAAAGCCGTTGTTTTAGGTATTATATTGTTTTACCAGTATCACTAAAACCTTAACCATTACCATTACCATTACCATTACCATTACCATTGCCATTACCATTACCATTACCATTACCATTACCATTACCATTACCATTACCATTACCATTACCATTACCATTACCATTACCATTACCATTACCATTACCATTACCATTACCATTGTCATTACCATTACCATTACCATTACCATTACCATTACCATTACCATTACCATTACCATTACCATTACCATTACCATTACCATTACCATTACCATTACCATTACCATTACCATTACCATTACCATTACAATTACCATTACCATTACCATTGGCATTACCATTACCATTATCATTACCATTACCATTATCATTACCATTACCATTACCATTACCATTACCATTACCATTACCATTACCATTACCATTACCATTACCATAACCATTACCATTACTATAACCATTACCATTACCATTACCATTACCATTACCATTACCATTACCATTACCATTACCATTACCATTACCATTACCATTACCATTACCATTACCATTACCATTACCATTACCATTACCATTACCATTACCATTACCATTACTATTACCATTACCATTAAGACTTACTTTCGATTTTTTAGAAAACTGTTAGGTAATTATATATTATGTTACAAAGCAACCGACTAATCCCCTCCCCTCCGTCAACAACCTACTTCCATTCTGCGTATCCTCCAGTTTAGCCAGCGCGTCACTGCATACATTTAACCTCGACTAGAATCTTTTATTATCGATTAGTTAAAACCTCTATTAACAGCAATTCAAATTTTAGAACTTTACAAAACATTTTTTTTTTTTTTGTTTTCTTGCAAATGGCACCTGCATTGCGAATTTTATTGTCTTTGGAATTTCGACTGCATTGAGGCGACTCATACGCCTTCAATAATATTCCTGATTTCATCAAGCTTTAAAGAAATAAAATAAGCAAATATAATGCTTTGACAGTTAATGTGAGCAATATAACAGTTTTTAGCCTTGAAGCTAAAGCAAGAAAAGATTTATTGCCAAACACTAAACAGTCAGATTGTCATTCATAGATAATTGTAAGCTATAAAGCTAAAAATAAAAATTAATTAAAAATAATAAAAATAACGTAATATAATTTTTTTATAAATTTAAAATATAGTCATAGAGAGTAACATTAACACTCAGAGGTGATGTTTTTTTGTTTTTATAGCGCATTATTAAATGGCAGTTACTTTCCAAGATATAAATACAATTTGTCATTTTTAATCGAATTATAAAGTATGTTAAGCAGAGAAATTGTACATTATTGTTTATTTTTTTAAAAAAAAAAGTAATGGCTAATTTTTATCGGCCTAAAATAAATTTTGTGTTCGGAATTGTTTTTTTTTTTTTTGTTGTGTTTGTTATGTTTCTTTAAAACAAAAGAAAATATTTTATTACACAAGTTTACTTCATAAAATGCAGAAAGTAATTTTAGCTGTTTTTCTTTTTTGTGTAATTTTTTTTTTGTATTATTTTTGTGTCAACTGCTGCCAATTCGCTACCACTTAAATGTGTCAGTGCACAACAATAAACAATTCAGATATGCTAGATAAATTGTAATCCGTACAAAAATATTGACTAAGTCGATGCAATCAATAATTTGCATAAACATTTATTTGTTATCTTGACCGATGTTACCTCTTCGCCACCCAAACAAGACTTTTCTGGCCTGAAGGACCGGATTTGTGGCATGCGGCAAAGGCTTGTGTTCAGCATGCAAACAGCTAACAATCAATCAGAAAAAGCTCAACGTTATCGGAATGTGTGCAGATGGACGGATGGATGGTTGGATAGATGGATGGATGAATGCTTGAATGGTTGAATTGATCTCTGAACAGTTCTGCAAATGAACACTCAGCAAAGAGTGGCGTCTGCTAGTAATATTCGAATGACAAACGGTTGGTTAGTTGGACGGACAAGTGGATGGATGGCTGAACGATGGATGGATGTATAGAGGCAGAGGTTGCTGAGCGACAGCAAGTCAGACAAACTGAATACAACACATGCATGAGCTTCGTTGTTGGTCCCTATCAAGGCAGAGAGATACTACTTGTTGGTGTTGTATTTGTTGTACCATTTTGTATTGCCATTGCAAGCAAGTGAGTGATCCAGGTATTAGGATTGACGTTTACAGTTCGAGAGGTTGCAGCAGTTTGACTTGTTGTTGAAATATACCGACTTCTGCATGTTTTTCTTTCACTCTTTAAAGTTACAGTATCTAAAATTGTGCTGTTGTTGCGGTTGCTTGTGTTTTGTGTTTTGTCTTGTTGCTGCTGTCGTTATCAATATAATTATGCTGTGGGCATTATATTTGCATAGTTAAATTTTATTGATATTACTTGATTTTAGATAATCTGTATAATTTACTATCCGGTTAATGCAAATCAAATTTTTAGAGAATTAGGTAATATGTTGAAGCATCTTGTAAGATTGATTGCAAAATAAGATTATATCATCAGACTTAATAAATCATAACCTATTTTATGTACACTTAAAAAAATGCATTTCCTTATTATAAAATTATACGTTTCAAAATATTTTCAAAATTTGTTCATACACTCGGGGAAAGATGCTGTTATATCAAATAAACCATGGGTTGAAATAACAGATTTCACTGTCAAATACCATCCAACAAATGAAACTTTCAAATCAACAGTCGAAATCCGAAACACGAAACCCGTACAAAAACGTTTTTATTGCAATTCTATTACTTCCTTGGAAGTTTGTTTAGCCAAGAGAAACATGTCTTGCGATTCACTACTCTAAACGAAATACTCATATGTTATGTCATATGTCGTGTCATATGTCATTTCATGTCATGTCATATGTCATGCCATATCAAGTCAAATCTTGTCATGTCATATGTCATGTCTTGTCATGTCTTGTCATGTCATATGTCATGTCTTGTCATGTCATATGTCATGTCTTGTCATGTCATATGTCATGTCTTGTCATGTCATATGTCATGTCTTGTCATGTCATGTCATGTCATGTCATTTCATGTTATTTCATGTCATGTCTTGTCATGTCATGTCATGTCATGTCATTTCATGTTATTTCATGTCATTTCATGTCATTTCATGTCATTTCATGTCATTTCATGTCTTTTCATGTCATTTCATGTCATTTTATGTTATTTCATGTCATTTTATGTCATTTCATGTCATTATATGTCATTTCATGTTATTTCATGTCATGTCATATCATGTCATGTCATGTCATATTTCATGTGGGCATTTCCAAACTAGCGTTATGTACGTTTTGTACGAAAAAATTAAAAAAAAAAAGACTGAAGAAGTCTAAGTTTTAAAAACTTCAAGTTTTAATATTGCGTTGTAATTAAATTGCTCTATATTATGTAAAAAAATTATTACAATCGACTCTAAGAATTAAAAGATATAAGCAAAAATATGCACTGGCGTGACGTTACAAAAACCAAAAGTGGTTTTCGACTTAGATAAGAAAATTTTTAAAAACTCTGCGAATTGGATAAGACTTTTTTTACAAAACTTTATTTGGAAGAATTTAAAATAATATGAGTTTATTTTGCTGGTTATCAAATTAAAAAATCTTTTCTCGGGTTTTTTTTTTATTGACATATGTCATGTCATATGTCATGTCATATGTCATGTCATATGTCATGTCATATGTCATGTCATATGTCATGGCATATGTCATGTCATATGTCATGTCATATGGGCATCTCCCAGTGGCACGGACGCGACATTCGCACGGTTTTAATAACTCGAAAAACAAGAAAGAAACAAAATGAGCCGATATGTATTTTAAGTGTTCTAACGCGATGAAAGAGTGCTACATTTTATAGAAATATTGGCGAGATTTAGTAAAAATTAGTATAAAATAATAAGCAATCATTAACTGGAACGGACGCGACAAAAAATAGAAGTTTTTTTTAAGCTGGTATAGAAATATGCAAAATTTAGCTAATTTTAAGAACTTTTTTTTTATATAATAAACATGTTAATGGAGGTCAAAGCATAACTATTCTTCGTAGACTTATGAAATATTAGAATTATCTCTTTCCTTTGTTTTAATAGCTATAGCACGAATACGGACGCGACATCATGGACGCGACAAATTTTTCCACAGTAGTAAAATACAGTAAAGATGTTTATTATAAATTTTAATAAAAATACATCATAATAAGTTAAATTCAAGTTACATAGCAGTAATAATAATCAAAATTAAAAAAAATAAAGTTAAAAGCTGTTAGAGTGCTTTATTTTAATGTTTTTCTTCACTTTTGGTGGACCTTTTTTGGGAGATGCCCATATGTCATGTCATATGTCATGTCATATGTCATGTAATATGTCGTCATATGTTATGTCATATGTCATGTCATATGTCATGTCATATGTTATGTCATATGTCATGTCATTTGTCATGTCATATGTCATGTCATATATCATATCATCTCATAGATATGTCATATCAAATGGCTTCATCCACTCACGGAGACACCTATTTTCAATACTATTATTGAATTTTGAAAAAGTAGTTTTAGGGTATTTCATAGTCGGTCTAGACCAACTTTAGACTTTATTTTAAATAAAAATGTATAATTTTGTCAAAATAACTGTTTAAATGATTTTCTCAAAAAATCCGACCAACCTTATGTTTCTGAAAAATCGCATATGTTGGTTATGCATATTTTTTATTAATTCTTACAACTCCTCAAAAATTGTATCCCACATTCTGCTCTATGATTTCTTTAATCCAATTGTAACTCACGGATTATAATATTTTGGATGGCAGAGCAATTTGTTAGTGTTAAAGTTAGACATAAACAAGTATCAATATAATTAAATGCATTTGTGTGCGAGAAAAACTTAAGTCAGTTGTCGATATTTGGTTAGAAAAGGAGAAATCAACCTGTTTCTCACAGTTTCTTGCAGTAGCTATTGTAAAATTTTTGTGTGTTAATTTTTAATTGTTTAAGCTTAGCACAGGTTTTGTAACGATAATGTTGGTCGGTTGAGTAGCTTAGGGCGAACGTAAAACATGGCTAGTAGATCTTGCTACAACTTGCATTAATAAACTGTTCTACTATTACTCACTTGTTGGTTGCTAGTTGTTTTGCTTTTTTTAAGTTTGTTGTTGTTAACATTTTACAAAATTTAGCACTCGTTCAATTAAAGAAACAAATGTTTCTGTTGCCCAATGAACATAAAAAACCAGAAGCTACTCATCTACAAAAATAAAAATGAATAAATAAAAAAATTCTATGCTGCCAGTCGCCGTTGTCTGGAGGCCATTAGAGGCAGTAAAACCGCAACAAAAACAAGAAAATACTTTTGATGGTTTTGCTGTTTGTTTATTGCTGCTGTTGGAAGTGTTGTAATGCACTTTGCTGCAGTGGCGCCAAAAACACAGAATAATATCAATGCTTTTGAAGTGAAACAACAGCAGCGACAAGAAAAGAAATGTTTGCTTGCAAAGAAAGAGTGAAGATACGACACTAAAATAAAGCTTATATGTGACCAAAGAAGGTTCTATGGTTTCATTCCGAACAATCTGAGCACTCAGCTTGCCCTGCATTCTCGGCATTCTTTACTGTTCAACGCATATGAGACAAATTCTTGGTTAATTTATGCCAAATTTTGCCAACATGTGTTGGCAATATTTGTTCAACTCTTGGATGTATGGCATGAATAGCCGCCTGACACCCTCAACCCTGCCAATGATGGTTGGTCTACCAAGCTGCATAATAATGTAATTATCGGCAAAGTTTAATGGCCAACAATCAATAAATTTATCGCCCCAGAATTGCACTCTGCCAGAATTGCTGCATGCGGAAGTTTCACTGGCTTTGTTTGCGGTTGGCTGGCTGGCTGTTGTTCTGTCTTTCTTTCTTAAGTTTGGCAATTAACTGGATATTAAACGAAACCGTCAAAAGCTGCTGAGGCAGTCAGCCACCTTCTGGCAGCACTTAATAAAATTTAAAATTTTTTACTTCTTCTTTTTTCTTGCCGAAATCTTCTTTTTTGCCCTTATTTTACTTTAGTGTGTCGTCTTAACCTTTGGGGGGGTCCTTTAGCAAAACTGCCAATTTGTCGATAAAGAAATTTATCGAAAGCTCTCAAGATTTAACGAAGCGGTATTTGAAGAAATAAAACAAAAACATGCGCAAAAAAAAAAGAACACCAAAGCCCATATTCTTCCTCGAAATTCCTGCTAAAGTAGTTGTAATCGTTCTTTTGAATTTGCGCTTGTCTGGCATACAAAAAATGTCAGCCTCATTTCGTATGCAAGCAACGCATACGGTGTCTTCTCTGCCGCTTCTCTCCTACTTATTTTTCTGCTACTCCTCTTCTAGACCTACAACGTCTCTGCGTTGAAATGTGTTAACAAATTCATTAAAACAATTTTTGTGCGTCATTTACCAATAAACCGTAACTTGAGGTTTTGTTATTGGTATGCTTCAATTAGCCATGGCACGGCAGTGTATCAATTGTAGCCAAAGCCAATTTCTTTGTTTTTAAAATATTATGACAGTCATATTAACAGATAGTTCTTTAACTAAGAGCATTTTGCAAACATTTTGGAAATATATAGGTTATTGTTTATAGGTTATTGCACTTGAAACCCAGGATTACTACGTAAGGGGTATAATTTTTTTTGTCGCAACGTTTGTGATGGCCATGAAGAGGCGTGACATGTGTATAATAGTTTATATATTGCTGATCGGCAACACCACCTGAGTCCATTTAGCCATGTTCGTCTGTCTGTCTACCGTTACTATTACAGACGAAATTTTGGAGCTATCGTAAAAATGATACAATGTTCTAGCTTTTATCTTTAAACTAATGATTAAGTTTGAAAAATATGCTAAGCTGAGCTGTATAGTAAGGATATCAAGTTTTACATGAAACTTTTTAAATTTTTAAAACCCAATCCAATTTTTGAAACTCAATTTTTAAAACTCGTGTTACCCATTTTTAAGACTTTTTTCTTTTCAAATTTTATTGTAAAGATAATTTTTTGTTTGAAAATCTAAGCATTTTCTCTTCGTAACTACATCAGCTGGATCACCCCCAACCAAGCTTGGAAAAATATCAATCAAAGTTTAAATTGAAACTTCTGAATCATCCGTCAAGACACTTTCAGGTGTTATAATTAATAAGTTTTTTTAATATCAATCTTATGAAATCAAATCTTAGTACCATTTGTTTTAAAAGTTTTAAGGATGGACATAACCTTCGCGGCAGAGAAAACAGACCTTTTTTAAATATTCATAACTCAGTCAAAAACAAAAATTTTCCAAAAATTTTTTATTATTATTGTAGAGAATTGAACAATCCCAAGTAAAAAATTGAAAACAATATATCTTTCACTCCAACATGGTTTTAAAAAGCTCCAAACTGGCGGCAGAGAAAAAAAACGGGGCCTCGTGGTTGCAGCGCTGGGAGTCGCAAAAATTGTCCGATATAAAAAAAAATGACTTTTTTAAATCTTTACAAAATTGGTTATCGTATGACAGAAGCTTTTTTTAAAAGTTTATTTAATTTTTGGTGATGTTCCAAATTTGAAAGTGTGTTTTTTCGAAAAAAATATTGACTTCAAAAATTCATAAAAAATCGAAAAAAAAAATTTCAAAAAATTAGCTCGTGCCATACGATAGCGAATCAAGTTTCAACAAGTTAAGAAAGTCTAACGTCGGTCTAGGCCGACTATGAAATACCCTAAGCCCACTTTTCAAAAACAAACAAATTTTTATTGTAAAAGGGCGTCTCCGTGGGTGAATGAAGCCCATATTTGATGTGCATTTCAATGTTGATGAAAAATTTACACGCACCAAGTTTTATTTCTGTAGCTCACAGGTAATGTCTTTATTGTGCTTTCACTTTGGGAGGTGGGCGTGTTCATGGATGGATTACTCCCAATTTTTTAACACACCTAAGTTTTGGTATAAAATACATGCATACCAAATTTCATTTCTCTATAACAAACATAACCATATTTATTGAGTTTTAAACTTTTTGGGTTGTATGGGAGGTAGGCGTTTCCGTAGGCGGATTACGTCCATTTTTCAAAACCATCTTTTTCTTGTCATAAAAAACATATTTTAGCTCTTTAGGTTGAACACAGGCTTATTTATTGCGTTTTCAATTTTTGGGTTGTATGGGAGGTGGGCGTGTCTGTGAGCGGATGACGTCCATTTTTCGAAAACACTTTTGTGTTTGTATAAAACACATACACACCAAATTTTATTGTTCTAGGTTTATTATGAGCTGAGTTATGCAGTTTTAAATTTTTGCGTTGTATGGGAGGTAGGCGTGTCCGTGGGCAGATTCCAAAAATATTCAATAGTGCAGATCCTTGAGTGCATGTGACCATGTGTACCAAGTTTCATTCAATGATCTCTACTCCTTCTTCTTATCTTGTGTTTACGGACAACACACAGACGGACCGACGGACGGACGGACGGACGGACATGAATAGCTGACTCACAAGGTGACGCTGATCAAGAATATATATACTTTTCTATACCGGAATCGCTTCGTTCTATGCGTTGCAAACGTTTGCACAAAGTTTATATACCCTCACCTTTCAGGTTTAGGGTATAAAAATACAAAAAGAAAAAAAAAACTCGCTTGTAGCAAAGTACACGTGGCAGAAGTGAAACTTCTTTAACAGTAAGAAATAAGAGAGATTTAAGTGTGAAATAGAGAGAGAAAGTATCTGAAAAGAAATTCAATCAATACGAAATGGAATAATAATCTGTTGATTCAATATTTGCATCCAGGCACCGTACCGGCTATGGTTTTTGTCGAAAGTGTCACATATTAATTATTATCTCTTAATTTTTTTTTTCCGACAAAAATAAAACTTATTATGTGCCATAAAGGTTTTTTGGGCAAAAATAACAGTTACTTTTGACTTTTATTTTATCGGTCAAAAATAACAGTTATTTTCTGCGTTCATTTTTTCGGTCAAAAATATCAGGTAATTTATATTTGTTCAAGTCGTTTTACCGATTAAAAAAATGTTGATACCATTATTTTTATCTCATCGCTGAGACATTTTACACATGGTGTCAACAGTTAAATCTGTCAAGCAGCCTTTAAAAAAAACAAATTGCTTGATATTTTTGACCGAAAAATTAAAGTCATAAAATAACTGCTATTTTTGACCGGTAAAATAAAAGTCAAAAGTATCCTTTATTTTTCCTCCAAAAAATATAAGACAAAAAATAATAGTTAGCTTTTAACTTTTAAAGACTCAGTCGAAAATTAAGAAGGCACTTAATATTCGTGAGATTGAGGACATTTGTAACATAATGGTGTATTTGAAAAAGTCTTTCAACAATTTTTTCATTTGAAAAATTTAAACAACCAGTTATTTTCGATCCTTGTTTTAGTTCAGTTGGTGTTTTAGTTGCTTTCGAATGTCTTCTCAACTTTGTCACTTTTTGAATGCTAGATTGCATTTGCATAGTACTTGTTGAAGGAGCCTCCGAAAGCAGAGGCAAATCTTGTTGATTATTACCTCCTGCTTCTTGATCATAATAATTACTATGTTGAGTGAGGGCCTCGTAAAGCAGCGAACGTTGATGGTTGAGTTATCAACTTGGTTGGCTATAAAATTTTGTTCAGCTGAGTTCAAAAATACATTTTTACAAGGCATCAAAGTGTGTTTTTCTGGGGATTGGATCTTTGATCAGATTCACAAAAATACACTGATGCTTCGTAAAAATGCATTTTGGAACTCAGCCGATGTTGCAATCTCCTTACCTTCATCATTAGTTGCAGACCTAGCTGCGGCTGCATTCATAAGAGCTCTATTTCGCTCTTTATATTCACGAACGCGTTCTGCTACTGTTTTAGCTATTTTTCTTAGCTTTGAAACGTTTTTTGGCTAGCAAAAACTATTCTCGGCAGTCTTAAATATTGCACTTTTAACACTTTTTGCTTTAATTATTATATGGAATTAACTGTTTTTTGCATGTTGTCAATCATCTGTCGAGTTTTTGATCACAACCAACGAACCAAATTAAGCTTCAAGCTCATTATGCGGCGAACAGGCAGTAGAATTTTTTCCCGCTGGATGTATCTCTAGGCCTTAATATTTTCGTTTGAAGCTTAAAGAAATAAATTTTCCGTGCATACTTTTCGGATGAAAATAAATGTTACGGACAGAATGTTACGCGTTCAGTTTTAATTACATTTTATTTGCCTGTTTAACATGTGTCTACGTTGCGTAAATGTATAGATTCCGACTCTTGAGCAACGATGATCAGGGTTCAATTCTCGCTAGCGGCTATCGTTTTTTAAAATTTTCATATAAATTGAAAACGTTAGCCTAGCGTCACAAATAAGAGACCTTGAAATTTCACTCGCCGCCAAAGAAGTTTCACTTCAAAAAAATTTAGTCGAAAAATGAACCCGCTAGTGCCGCAACCAGTATGAAAAACATGGTTTCGAGATAAGCACGTTCAAAGTTTGTGAACAAAGAAAAACGCGAAGAAAAATAAAAATGCGCTCTCACTTATCCGTCGGTAACTTTTGAATCCGTAGGAATTTTTCCATGAAATTAGAATCTTAAGAATATTTACTAAAATACAATATTATAAAAAAACGGTCGATTTCAAAAAACGTCCAATGTCCTGTCCACCGTTAAATAATAATGATAAAAGTTGCGGTTTCACAAACAAAATATTTTATAGTTATTGTATTAATGATGATAATGCTGGATATTTTTTTTCCTTATGAAACCCCCCCCCCCTTGTATTTTTTCATGAAATATACGAAATTTTTTTATTAATTCAAGTGTTTTGTACACACTTTAGGAACTTTAAACACTAGACTTATCATATCATATGATAAGTCATATGATATTCCACTTATCAATTCATTTTCCCGTGTTTTCATCTTGTGTGTATTTTGTACAGTGATATCATGAGTAGTTAATGTCAGTTATATAATTGGTTGCTGGACCAAAGTTCATGAATACAATTCGTGAAGATCATGTAAAAATTCATAATTATTGTGTACTTTTTTGCTTCACTTTGAATGATGTTAAAACTATAGAACCCAAAAAAACCTCACCCTTAACATAGAACCAGTCAACAAGTGATCTCGTGACAAAAGAAACCGCCTTAACTTCATGGCATCTAACAGATGGTGAACGATATTAAAAATTAACGATATTATACCGCACGCAGCTGATTTTTTTTACAAATTTCTATAGGGTAAACGTACAGCTGCAAGCAATAATTTCCTCGTAATTGACAAACACGAAAAAATTAAATTGAAAATTTTAGCCAAAACTCCCAGTCATGATGCCAGCGACAATGCAAAGTGATTTTGGCATAGCGTTATTGGCGCAAAAATCATCAATCAAGAACCTGAGGATAAATGAGATCATCAGTGATGCACGCATGCTTATAAGTTTGGATGCTTTAGCGTACACGAAGTTTGCTCTCTGATGTCCTGCTGTTGCAACATGCTGAGCCACAAAAATAAAGACATCAAGTGAAAGTAGCGGTAGCCAAGTGTTTGTTTTTAACTTTTGTATTAAGCTTAATGGCACTAGCATGCTTTTTACATTTACCCAAAAAAGTCTGAAAAGTCGAAAATGCGTTTTTATTACCCACTTACTAGTAGATGAACTAACATTATTGCCCTTATGTGTAACAACATTCCAAACATGTCAAACAGGAATAAATATGAGAACATGCAAATGACACTCATTAAATGTATGTTCACGTATGCCAAAAGGTGCAGAATTTGGCGCTATTTCACCCACAGCACAAAGCGCATCATCACATGCATACGTGGAGTTGTGAAGCGACCTAGAAAAACTTTTGGTCTTTGCCTCTGCCACAGTCAGCAATACATCAAGAGCTGTAAAGTTGCAGCCATAAAAATAGTCAAAGTTAAACTCATAAATATAATTTAATACTTGGTCATGGAGAGTCATACGAAGTCAGCTAATGGTAAATATTTTTGAGTTGTTGGTGTTAGAATATGTGTGTGTGTGTGTGTGTGTAGGTAAAAACAATGAAAACAACTTGTGCCAAATATTTACAACAACTTGGACTTGGCAACGAAGGAATAGCTTTAAAAAACAACTAAGCACTAAACACGATATGCTGGCATAAAGGCCCAAAAGCAATAGAACATACTCACACACACTCACACTAAGAACACTGCATGTATTCCTTTTACACATACGAACTGCCAACATCTTTTTTGCGGTATCTATAAATTTCGTCGATTACCTATTTCGATCGACTTACCAAGGCGCGTATGGCTCAAGTTAAAATAATTTTTAAACAAATAAAACAATAAATATGAGATCTTAAATGTTAGATGTGGCAGATGTAAAACATACACATCTGGACAAAAAAATTGGTACACCAGGGCTTTAGTGAGTTTGTTTGAAATAATTAATTGTTCAAATATTTTTTTTTGTAAAAAAGTTGCAATAATTTGAGAGTTACATATATTAAAAATAATAAAAATAATTTGAATTCCAAACAAAAATTTCCTTATTTTATAAGGATTATATATTAATAAGTAGTTCATAACAATAGGTAATGACAATGATTTTCATGTGGTCATAAAAATAGGTACACCGGCAGTTTCTAATGAAAAAAATTAGATAATTGCATCTAATTTATTGTTTTGAGAATACCTCAGCTTAGTACAAACCAGTATCCTGAATCCTTCTAGGCATGGACGAAACCAAATGCTGGCACATCGCAAATGGTATATTGTACCATGCTTGCTAAAATTTTTTCCCAAAAATTGTCCTTATTTTTTACAGTTTGGTTAGATATTATTTTCTACAATTCTGCCCAAAGATTCTCAGATTCAATTCTGCCCACAGATTCTCAATCGGGTTGAAGTCGGGCTGTTGAGTGGGCCAGAACATACAGTCGATTTTGTTGTCTTTAAAAAATCTTTTACCAACTTCTATGAGTATTTGAAGTCATTTACTTGTTGGAACCGCCAAACTAAGGGCCTTTCTTCACTTGCGTATGACAACATTATTTGTTGTAATTTTTCCACATATTCGAATGGGGTAATAATATCCTGAATACGAAATATTGGTCCTACACGAAAGTGGGAAAAGCATCCCCAGACCATTATGTTTCCGTCACCATATTTGACCGATTTCCTAGTGTACCGCGGATAGAAGTCTTTACCTTTTGGATGACCACCAGGATGTTGTTCCACTTTTTGACTCCTTCATTTCCTGACCATGAGGCATGCATTTTGGCAAATTCTTTCCTCGCGTGTAAGTTTTTCGTACGAAGGAGTGTAACCTTACGGGCCTGAATACGAAATATTGGGCCTACACGAAAGTGGGAAAAGCATCCCCAGACCATTATGTTTCCGTCACCATGTTTGACCGATTTTCTAGTGTATCGCGGATCGAAGTCTTTACCTTTTGGATGACCAACATTCCTTGTGGCATCATGAGAAAACAAATATATTTTGGTCTCGTCGCTCCATAGGATGTTGTTCCACTTTTTGACTCCTTCATTTCCTGACCATTAGGCATGAATTTTGGTAAATTCTTTCTCGTGTGTAAGTTTTTCTTACGAAGGAGTGGAACCTTACGGGCTATTTTGCCTTAGAGCTTTGAATCCACTAGCATTCGTCGAATAGTCCGTGAAGATACTTTGTTGCCTAATTCTGCTGCTATTGTTCTTGAAGCTATAAAGGGGTCCTTTTTCACCATTATATTAATGCGATGGTCATCGTTTAGTGTGGTTTTCCGTTTTCTTCGACGTTGTTCTCCAACTTTTATTTTTTTAAGGAATTCACGACAAAATTTCGAAAACGTCCAAGAATTTTGGCAATCGTTCCATATCCATTTCCTTCAGCATACATCTCAATAGCAATCTGCTTTTCTTCGGGTGAACAATGATCACCGCGACCCATCTAGATGCCAAAATCTTTTAAGAATTCTTTAAAATTTAAAATTATTTTACAAACCTTTTAAGAAAAATTAAAAAGCTATACTTCTGAATAAAAACACACGTAGGAAAACTCTTTTAAATGCACTTAAAAGTATTTTTTTTTTGAAAGTGTACCTATTTTTTGTTTTTTTTTGTCCACAGCGCGTTGTTACTTCGTGATATATCTCGTGGTAACTAAATTTAAGATTAAAAACTACACTGCAAATAGATTGCCTGTCAATAACGGCACAACTTGTATAACGGTTCATTTTTAACTTTCAGTTAAACTTTCAAATCAAAAATTGTGATTTCGCTTCAGGGTGTTCCCAACCTTTTAAAACAGAAATAAAACAGAGCTTATGAATTGATAGAATTTTAATTTTTTTCAAAACTAAAAATTTTTAACCAAAATTATCTTTTATGCATTCCTCAAATGTCAATTGTCCGAAAAATGCAGTTCAAAAATCAAAAATTTCACTTTAAGAGCAAACAACTCAGTCAAATTTTAACGGTTTTCAAATTTTTTTTTGTTTTTCTAAATTTTTGTTTAATTTTTTTTTTAAATGCGTTGGCAATTACGGTAATTATTTTGCCAAATTTTCATTGAAATGTGTTATAAATCGATGTCGTAACTGTTCTGTGAGTGTCTTTATTGTATTTCTTAATTTGATCTAATATTATTTGTTCTCTTGAATCTCTTTTTACTTCGTTTTTATTATATTTAGTTATGTCTCATAATTTGAAAAATTTAAGATCCGATATTTTATAATAGTAATAATTTTTATCTCAGTATTTATTTTAGTGTAAGTCCGTCTTCGTTATTTTATATTTATTGAGACTTGATATATCGTTATTGAGGTAAAACGCTTCTTTAATAGAATAGCATGCATTAAACATTCATTTTTCTATTATTATATTTTGATTGAATTGCTCGAATTCGGGCAACAGGTTTACTAGTTATAATAAATAAACATTTGCATAAATATATCTGAGTGATTATTTTTTTTTTTTATTTTAGTTTATAATTCTTAAAAAATATTTTTTTAAGAATTATACTTAGAGCTTGATGCCAAATAATTTGTCAAGCCAAACAGGTTGCTACAACAACAATATTCTTTGCAGAACACACCGTGCAGACTAGATCATGGTTTCGTCGGATCATGCGATACTTGGAGACATGAATCGAAACACAAATACTTTTTTTTAAGTAAATTTGTATCACATATGAAGAGTAGACTCGAAATTCAAAATTATTTAAAATTTACTTTAAACCAAAAGTCATGTCTACCATTTACAGTTCTGAATTAAATGGTAATGCCTTTTCTCTTGCGTTAATAGAATTCATATTGAAAACACTATCGAAACAGGCAACAGTTGATATCGGCAGTTACAGAAATTACTTTTAGAATAGGCAAGATACTGCCTAGATACTTGGAAAAAAAATATCAATAAAAATTCAACATGGAAAGCACTAAAGTTCACATAAAGTAAGGTGTTTTAAAGAGTCAAAATCATTGATAAGATTTTTTGAAGCAGCATTAATTTTAAGTCGGAAGATATAAATAAGACAATATAAATATTAACCTGGCCATGCCTTGAAGCTCAAAAATCCTAGCGAACCCGGAACTAAGTTGGCAGATTTGGCTGTTAAGCACATATTTAAGCAAAAAACAAAGAAGAGTTGTTTATATTTCAGCAGCAAATGTCCAAAATAACCATTCCACTGCTTATGACGGACAAAATCAATGATTTGTAGAACATTAATGTGTGGCCTCAAGAAATTCATACCTTATCGCATCATTAATTTTTCGTCTTTAATAACTGATCAGAGTCTATGGATGATGCTGGCTCACTCATAAACTCCAATCAACACAATGATTATCATAACTGCAAGAAGCCCAAATTAAAAGTAATTAAAACAACGCGTTTCATACCATAATTTTTTATCTTCACTATTTTTGCAAATTAATTGGATATATTTTGCGCAGGCAATTTTGTAGACATTTATGAGTATTTAAGCTGCAGTCTTTCAAATATTAATAGACTGTCAATATAAATCCGTCGACAGCTTAAAAATGCTTAGCTTCAAACACCTTTTTCAGTAGCCAATCTTATCTCGTAAAATAGCGTGCTCTGCTGATTTACAACCAGCACCATCAGCACCGTCCGCTGTGCCAGCACAATCGATCCGCTGCTAATTAACTGCGTTAATTAATATGTTGCATTGCTTGACGTTAAAAAACCTTGGCCAGTTATCGCATAACTATGCAGCTCAATAGTTAGAAATAAAGTAGCACCATTTAAAGGAAAAAAATTTATAAAACGCGACAAGACAACATGTGTCCGAGAGTGCTGCTGCTGCTGCATTCAATGGGCTAAAAATTAATAGCAAAAATTGTTGAAATATATTTCGCCACTCAAGCCAGAGAGCTTTTTTTTTCTTGGGAATAAAAAATTTGCCCACTTGAAGTTTATTGTGCATCAATAAGCTGCTAGGCGTATCGGCAAGCCTTATCGCTTCTTTTAAAAAGCGGTTAATATATTGAAATAAATGGCTAATCACTTGCAACATGTTTCAGACAGAGATATTTTGCTCATTTCTTAACATTTGCGACAATATTTATGAAACCTGCTGCAAATTTATTGATAATGATGTTTAACCAAGTTTTCAATAAGTTTGGTTCCGAAGATAGTTGAAGTTGGCCGATCAATTTTTTTTAACATTTTGTTAGGTGTTTCATGGCAGTTTTATAAAGTTTGGGGTCGTGCTCTTATTACCAAAAAATGGAAAATATTTTGTACTTGCAATTTTGATATAAAAAAAAAAACACAAAAACAAATTGGCCATTTCAGCCCTTGAAAGGACTTGGACCGAGCTTCTTATGATCAATTGTGTTGTGTGTGTTATTAAATGTTTGCACACAATTGACCGAGAACTGGACCTACATGTTTTATGCCGACTCCGAACGGCTAAAGTTGTTTACTCTCTGAGGTTTGCCATTGTCTGCAGGGAGGTGGTGTCCGATCAGAAAAATTTTTTATTGAAAAAAACTTTTCGCCGTGGCTGGGGATCGAACCCGGGCTCCGAACATGCTAGGCCACACACTTAACTTGCATGCCACGGTCACCACAGCAATTTTTTGATACATTATTATAAAAGACACTTGCTGCCATATGCATAAAATATCCCTGTAGTCTAAAAGAAGGCGAAAAGAATTCATAAATGAGTCATATATGTATGATTTTTCTTCCTCTTTGACGAAGGAAGTATGCTGATTCGGCCATACAAAAAATTTGTTTGTGAATGCAATTGTGCATTGAGACTACAGGTCTCTTTTAGTACATAAATTTTGCAATTATATATAAATGAAAAATGTATTATGCCTAAAATAAAAGAAGGTTAAATAATTTAGTATTTTTAGATTAAAAATTAAAAATTAATCAAAAATTAAGTTTTTATGGTAAAATTAAATGATATATAAAGCTAAACATTTAAAATATAACCTAACAATGAAACATTTTAAATATAAACTAACAATGAAAAACTAACAAAAAAGAAAAATATATAAAGTCATTGAAGTAAATTGCATACTGCCCTTTTGAAATACACCTTATTGGTTTCGGCATTAATAAACATTGGTAGCATCGTCCACAATTTCACAACGTTAACAAAAAACATTCTGGAAGTTATAAGAGATTTAAATTTGGGTACTATAAGATTGAGTGTTCGACTAGACCAATGGTTCTTAACAGGTGGTCCGTGAACAGTCCGCCAGTGGTCCGCGAAGTCGGAACGAAAAAGTTTGTAATTTGTTTGCTTTTTTAGCTTTTTATGGTAGGAATAATTACTTTTTGATTACATAAAATAATTACTGGGATATTAATGAAAATCCGTACTAGGGTGCCAATGAAAGTGTTAACTGGGCTATCGTTAAGCCTGAGTTTGTTGACAGGGACATTTTCTTTGACATTTAGTTGTGAAAGTATACGCAGTGCTTTGTTAGGTCAGATGGCAATTGATTTTTCATCAAACAACTTTTACAATTATCTTAATTCCGTCATGTCTACGTTCTTGTCGTGTGGTTGTCCCAGTTGCACTCATGCGTGTTTTTGTTTTTATAAGCAAAGCTGGCTTTGAATCTTTGGAAAATGGATTGACTGCGTCGTTTTATATTTCAAAATTGATTGCGAAAGCAAAAAAAACCAATACAGTTCGTGAATCTCTAATAAAACCTTGTTTGCTCAGTTCTGTCAAACAAGTTTTAGGTACCGAAGCTGAAATGAAAATAAGAGATATTGCCTTATCAAATGACACGGTGAGATTGCATATTCAAAAAATGTCAGGTTCTTAGATGACAAAGTATTTAAAGAAGAAATTTTTTTCAGATTAACTGGAAACCATCTCTCAAAGTTCAGACGTTATGAAAACTATTCGCCAATACTTTAATAAACATGGTCTTATGAGGGAAAAGTTGGCTGGCATTTGTGCAGATTTAGCTCCTGCTATGCTTGGTTCTCGGTCTGGTATTGCAGCCTTAATAAAAGAACTTAATCCATCATAGCCCATCCACAATGACGACAACGGGCGACGGACGACAGGTCTCCACTCTGTCGTTGTAGAGAAATTTCGGGCGACTTGAATTTTTTAAACGCGACAGCAACAAGCTGCAGCAGAAAGTGCTTAGTGAAATCAGCAATATTTTTTCAGGTTATTGAATTGAATTTAAATTAAATTATATTATTTAATAAACTCACATCAAAGTTTGCAATTAAATATATAAATTGAACACAAAAACGAGCACTCGAGCAGCCGGCATGAAAAAAACACGAATGTAAGCAATGGCTGACATTTACTTTTGTCGTCTGTTTTTGTCGCTAAATTAGAATTAAATTGAAGCTGGCTACAGCTACATTTGATGTCGGGCAACAATGTCGTCGCGATTGTCTCCAAAAGTTCATCCCATAAGAAATACATGTGAAAAAAAGTGACGTTTGAAGCTCGTCGCTCCATCTCGTCATTGTGGATGGGCTATCAGTCATAACAACGCATTTCATGATTCATCGTCAAGCAAGTGGACGACTCCCATACCTACGCCACTACTTTCCAGAATTCAACGGAAATGAAATAAGTTGTGTTCAGAAATTGGTACGCAACCTTTTTATAGTGAGTATAACTGAAACTCCTGATGATTTGCAAAACGACATTGACTGCAGAGATACATATCAGTCAGGTATTAGTCTTGAAGAACTTTGGTGCCAAAAAGCAGGTTGTTTTAGTAAAATTCTAGATATCGCTTTGCGGTATCTTACTCTGGTTAAAACAACATACCTATGTGAGCAGGGTTTCTCGGCGCTATTATTAATAAAAAACAAACACAAACATCGTTTGTATGCTAGTTTGTATCGTTTGTATGCGGGTAGTTTTGAGCAATACCGAACCAAGAATGCAGCAATTAACGAGACTAATGCAAGATCGAAAATCCCATTAATAATTTGTAAAATAATTCCGAATATATGTTGTTTTTTTTTCTTTATTTTTTAAATAAATAGCTTAAATTGCACATAGTTTTGGTAATATTTTCTTTATTTTTGATGATAACTTCAGTGGTCCGCGACTATCAAAAAGCAGGATGTGTGGTCCGCCATCGATAGAAGGTTAAGAACCACTGGACTAGACAGAGCAAAACGAAAATTTCTAAACAGATATTCGGGACAACACGTGTAAATAAGTTTGTGCAAGAAGAGGAGATTGCGAATATTAAAATAGTTTTTGAGAATTCTCCGAGCAAATTCGGATATACGATCAAATTTTTTCCTATTAAAGACGTATCTTGCACAGTTGTTTATTGTTAATTGCAGCTTTCTCTGCGAAACAGTATCTACATAGGTTCACGTACACAAGTTCGCCAGACGTGATATAGGGAGTTATTAGAGCGCGAATGAACTTTAATTTCGTTTCATGGGGTATAAAGTTATTGGTATACCATAGTTTTCGAAGTACGGAATATATTTTGGAGACAGTACTGTTTACATGATCAACACAACTGAGGCAATTGTTTATTTTATATGCAAAGCTTTTAACACATTCGACAAACGAGACATCTACACCCGACATAACTATGGGTGGAAGGCTATTAATACTGTAGCGCTGGCGGGAAATTGCGAGGGCTTGAGTCTTGGATGAGTTCAGGTTTAATAAATTCGCGACTGACCATTCTTCTATTGATTTCAGATGTTCATTTATTCTATAGATCAAGTCTTCCGATAACCCTATGGGCCTGGAAAGATATATTTGCGCATCATCGGCGTACAGGTGAATCGAGCTGTTCTGACAACAGGTGACTATGTCATTAACAAAAATACTAAAAAGAATTGGCCCCAAAATTGATCCCTGCGATACACCTGAGAATGTTTTTTTAGTTTTGAAGAATTATTTTTATATTTAACATTCTGAAATCGGTCGTATAGATAAGATTTCATTAATTTTACAGCATTTTTAATGAACCCGAAATAATAATCTAGTTTTTGAAGAAGAATGTCGTGGTTGACTGTATCAAAAGCCTTAGAAAAATCAATGAGTGCTAGAATAATGAGGTCAGCGTTATCGTATGAAGGTCGAAAATCTTCCATTATTTTTAGAACAGCGGTAGTGCAGCTATGCCTCTTTTTATAGCCAGACTGGTTTTCGGACAGTGTTAAGGTGGTCACCAATTTGTATCGAAAGAATTTTCTCAAACGATTTTGATAAAACAGGCAGAATATTTATCGGGCGGAAATCTTCAGGGAATTTAGAATTGGACTTTTTACCAATAGGTAGTACATTTGCTATCTTCCATTCGGCCGGAAAAGATGATGACGTAATAGCATGGTTGAATATGTGTGTCACTATCGCAACTATGAAATTAAGTATAAGTTTAATACATTTTATATTAACTTCATCGTTTCGAACCGCATTTGACTTAATTGACAAGATGGATCTCACAGCATATTCTTCGGTAATAGTTTGAAAGTTGAAGTGTTCATTATGTTGATACAAAAGTCGGTGATTAATTTCAAAGGAAGACCTGTCAACGAGTTTATTTGACTTCAGAAAGAAGTCATTTAAAATGTCGAGGTTTATATTGCAATCTGGATTTTCTTTTTTTATACCAATTGTCTTTAAATTTGTTCCACAACACTCTTTCAGGCAGATTAACGTTAAGTTTGTCGCGGTAGTACAATTTCTTAGATTGGCGCAAAATTCGAGTGACATTATTCCTAGATGCGCGAAAAATGTTCCAGTTGGATTCTATCGGATTGCGCTTCAATTTGCTATAATTTTTATTTCTAGCTTTAATTCCTTCCTCAACCTCGCGTGAGAACCATGGCTGCTTTGAATTTTTTATCACGATTTTCTACGTGGGAACATATTTATTATATAAGTAATTAATAAGCATTGTAAAGTACTCGAGTTTCTCTACGATATCAGGAAAGAACCAACAGCCTCCCCACTCTAGAATGTTAGCTTCACTGAATAAGGCGTCAGTATCAATAGATTTAAAATCCCGATAGAACAGAGTTGAGTCAGAAGATGTTTTTGTGAGATTAATGTTATAAGCAGCAAACAGTACATTTTTTTTTAAAAAAAGTTGGTAGCTCTAGCATAAAAATTCCAAAAATATTAAAATTTCTTATCAAAATTGCTTTTCTATAGCTTTCTTATGATATTTCATTTACAAAAATAGGGTTACAGATGACGCAGATATGATTTAATGTATGTGACTCTATTTTCAAGATTTTTACTTTTATCAAAAATTGGTATCTACATAAATTTTTAAAAAATGGCAATAAAAAAGCAAATAACTGATACTCTTATAAGTGAAAAAAGAACCTATAGCCATGGGTTTCAAGCAAATCAAAGAGCATGCGTTAAATTTTTGACAAAAAAACTTGCATTAGGCTTGGAACGGCCGATATGTTATAAATGCCCCTATATTACAGTATTTCTTAGACAGATTTTTACTTGGAAAAAATGTATTGTTAACAATTTAAAAAAAAATCTTAAGCTGCATCCACAGATATCAAAAAGAGCTTCGCTGTTATAAGAACAAGAAGAGAAATTTGAGCCAAACCAATTAAGTTTGGGTATTATTCTGAGCTACGCCATAATATTCTAGATATTATGCCCTAATGTGATGGTTTGTCAAAAAATTAACAATGCCATTTGTACATAATGTATGTGATTTTTGGATCATGTATCAAAAAATTAATATGCCCACATGCATGTCTGACAAAAAATTAATATGCTCTCTTGTGCCCAATATATGCAATTTTGGTGTTGTTTGTCAAAAAAACATTCTCATTTGTGTCTATTGCATGCCATTTATGGATTGTTAGTAAAAAAAAAAAATACGCTCAATTTAAGAAAAAAAAATACTAAATACTAAATAATGACAATTTATGACATTTTGTAACGATAACAACAACCATAATAAAAATAACATTTTCATTGTCTGAATTAGATATTTTTTATCCAATTTGGGCAGAAAAATATAATTTTTTCGGTTGCTCATTTTTTTGATGTTCCAAAACAACAAGAACAAAATTCATTTTTTTATAAACAAGGCCAAGATTACACTTATTTAGTACTTATTGACGTGTTTATCAAAAAAAATTTTCAAGCCCAATTTCTGGCATAAACTGCGAAAGTTTATGCATGTTTTGAGATGTCTTGAGCTCTATTGAGCTGATTTCAGTTACGAACGCTTTGAGCTTGATTTTAGCCCATATTTTCTCTCCGTGCAATTCATAAGTGATGACCGTGGCATGCGGTCAGGTAAAGTGTGTGGCTTAGCATGCTCGGAGCCCGAGTTCGATCCCCAGTCGCGGCGAAAAAGTTTTTTCAATAACAAAATTTTTCTGATCGGACCACCTCTCTGCAGACAATGGCAATCCTCAGAGAGTAAAACATGCCATGTAAAGCTTCGAGAACGTGAACTTTAGCCATTCGGAGTCGGCATAAAACATGTAGGTCAAGTTCTCGGTTAATTGTGTGCAAACATTTAATAACACACACAACACAATTGATCTTAATTGATCTTCAATTGAAGCTCGGTCAAGGGCTGAAATGGCCAATTTGTGTGTGTGTGTGCGTTTCATAAGTTTTTTGAAAACTGTTTTAGCTGCAATAAGTTGCTTCGTCAAAACCGTTACGAAGCACTTTAACTAGGATTTGATCAGTAATAATTAATAAATAGCTGCTTGAAAGCTTATTTTTCGTTAAAACTTTTACGAAGCACGCAAACGAGGATTCGCTCTAACGAGAACAACCTTGCTTTCACAAGCAATTTAACAACTCCTTGAAAGCTTACAGCGGAGCGCTCACAAATGAAAAGCCTTGCTCTCACAAGTAATAAAGTAGCTGCTTGGAAGCTTACTGGTGCTTCTGTAAAATCTTTTCGAAGCATGGTTACGATAATTCTCTCTCACATTAACAGACCTTTTTCTAACAAGCAATGTGGAAACTGTACTGTGCTTATTAGTGCTTCGTTCAGTTTTCGAAACTTGCCTACACAAGTTCCTTCGATCTATAAACAAGGGACAATAATACTTTCGCTTTCTTTCTTTGAAGTACAAGTATGTACTTACAAGGCTAATACAAGGTTATGCTCTCAAGACCTCTAACATTAATTTTCAAGACTTAAATCGAAGTACGCAAGACAATCTCACTCACAAAACTTTTAAATTTATCTTTACAAGTATGTACAAAGTATACTGGAGGCCGAAAATGTCAAACCTGTATTCACAACTTTCTTAGAAGTGATATTGAGGTGGAAACCTCCAAGAATTTCAAAAATAGAAACTCTTGGAAGTTCAATTGTTTGTTGGGCTGTGGACCAAAAACGCACTTTGTAGGATTTAAGACCATGAAAGAAGCAAAGAACTCAATTTCGTTATATGGCAACAAGTAATAAGAACATATTTTTTATGGATTTGTTTTAAATCCATGCGTTTGACAAAAGAGAGGATATCTGACAAAAAAACATATCTAGAAATTAGCTAACTTAAATATTAATGCCAATCACCGAATTTCTCTAAGACCTCTAAGATCAAGTGGAGTCAAAAAGGTTTTTTTATGTACGGCCCTCTGATTTTTCACACACGGAAAGAAGGTATTAAACACAACTCTCTTACTATCGCACCGTGAACATACTTTAACATTTAACACAGCTTATTTTTAATAGTTATAATTTTATTTTTATAACAATTATATTAAACATTGCTAAATTAGGCTTACTGAGCTGATCCTTCGGCTGATAGAAGAGCAGTTAATTCATGGCACAAGACTCGGAGCTAAAATAAGGATCTCATTCACTTTGCTCGGTGTAGTTATTTGGGGGAGTTACTAGTGTACCAAATTAGACTCTGGCTGATTGAGTAACTAGTAGCTCAGCTGAAAACGCGGTTGTCACACAACTAAAATTTTGTTTATTTTTATTAATTTATTTTATCAAGTTTTTATTAATTTTCTAATCTACAAATCTAATCTAAAAAGATTATAAATTATTTAGCCATATATTTTACAACCTAATACATCTGATGGTCAGTTAGTTCACCACACAATTGTATGAAATTAAAATCAAATAACTTGCATTAGAAAAACACAACATCTCATAGTTTGTTTTTACTTCAGATAACATTTAATCGAACACAACAGCTACTTTCTATTGCACAGTAGAAATCTTTCGTACCAATCAAGTGCTTTTTAAGCATTTAACAACTCAATTAGATTGAAAAACCATGCACTGGTTTCTAACGCAAGCCATGTTTCACACTCGACGATTGCAATTTGTGTCAAAATGAAAATTTATGAAAACTGATTTTGTTGATAACAGCCAGCAGAAGAAAGGCGGAAAGAAATCACGCCTTATGCATTAGAAACTGGTTACAAGTGGCCAACGGTTGGACTCAACATGTTAAAATTGAACGTTAAAAATATTTCAAGTAAAAAGCAGAGTTCGACAAAGCCACGATTACGATTTCACACCATATTATATAAGCTTGAGTGTTTGTTTAAAAATTAATATTATTATTAGGCATGCATGTGCGAGAGAACCGAATTCCAAGTGCAGTGCCTGCATGCAGTTAACGGTTATTGATTGCAGCTATGTATCAGGCTTTTCTAAACTGATTGTGTTTTTATTTTTATTTTTGTTTAGTTTGTTTGCTTTATAAATTATTTTCCAACACTTCATCAGTGAATAAGTCAAGATTTTATTGCTAATTGTTGGGTGTTAATTGAGTGAGACAAAAGAGCCAGACGCCGCAACCACCTTAGCTGAAATTGATTGAAATGATACGTGAATGAGTTTTTCGGATAATTAATTTTGCATATAAAAGTTAAGACTATGATAAAGGGAGTGGTTGTTGTTGATAGTAGGCGGCTTTTCAATATGTTACAAATTTTTATAAAAAAGAAAATATATTACTTAACTATAACAAAAAGATAATAAAAACATAATAAAGCTTGATGATTTGAGCAATTTTTTTTCTGAATTTTCTGCTACTGACATATGCTTACCACACACGTTAACAGCAAGCCATGTTTTTATTGTGTGTGTGTTTGTTAGTATACTAACTAAAGTTGCAGTTCTAAGCTTAGCGAGTTTGTTGCTTAAGTCTTTTGTTTTGCTTGGCATATGTTTATAAAAATTACAAAAATACACTTATTATATATGCAGCATTTATAAAAACAAAATTTAATCTGCTCAATTTACTTGCAATGTTTTTTTTTATTTTGCCTCTTTTCTCCTACCGCACATTCTGCACGGCAACGGTCGAAAGTGTTGCTTGATGTTTTGTTGTGAAACTTCGACACAAATGATTGATGGAAATTGCAGAAACTGTCATGTTTATGAGGCTCCTCAGGATATGTTGTGCACAAAAATGCTTCATGCTGCATGCTGCAAGGTTTTTCGGTATTTTTTAAGTGCGTATCTTACTTTATTTTTTTTCTTTTTTATTTTTTTGTAGAAAAGAGCTTGGCTTGCATACTGAAGTGGGATGAAAAAAAATTAAAAAGTGTTTTAGTTTGCATGCGAAACATCAAATATTTTCACTTATTTGTGTTTGAAGGCTTCAACTTGATTGTCAGCTTAGTTGAGTTCATATCCCTCAATTTTGTTTCTTTTTTTTTTTTTTTTTTTTTTAATATTCAAAGTGCGTGCGCCACACACATAGCCATGCACACTGCAGCGGCTAAGTATGCATGTAAAATACCACACAAAAAATTTCAAACAAATTACTGCAGATTGCATGTGTTGACCGTGTTGGGAGTTGCATTCAATGAGCAATAATTTTTTGACATTTGATTTGAATTGACAGCAGCATAAATGGATGAATAGGATGAATGCTGAGCAGTTCAAGGCTTTTCAACAAGTTCGGATATTGCTCTAAAATCAACACTTCTAGAGAAATATGATTCGCATGAAATATAATCTTGATTGTTGTTTACAATTTTTTTCGTATTTTCTATCTTGCTCTGTCATTGTTGATTATTTGATTATGAAAAAAAAAATGTGTTAATATATGCTCAATATGTGCTATACTTATAAAATTCAAGTGCTGAATATAACGAAAAAGGACGTTATTTTGATGAAAAGGTGTTCAGCAAATTTGGCCATTAATGCAACAAAATCTTTGTTTATTTGAACAAATATTACACTCAGGGAAAAAATGCTGTTATATCAAACAAATCATGGGTTGAAATAACAGATTTCACTGTTAAATACTGTTAATCCAACAAATGAAACTTTCAAATTAACAGTCGTTTGACTGTTGGTCTATAGAACGTGAAACCCATATAAAAACGTACTTATTAAAATTTGATCACTATTTTGAAAGTTAATGTTTGGCCGAGAGTGCTGACGTATGCGTCTAGTAATCGACCGTCTTAGGTTCAAATACCTGTAAGGTCTAAAAATATTTTTTTTTGTTTAAAATATTTTTTTTTCAAATAAAAAATAAAATTTGCAACTTTTTTTAAGGTTGTAAGCAACTTATTTTGAAGTCAATTTTTGACCAAACAATTAAGGAAACAGAATTTTTTTTTTTTCAATTATTAAATTATAATTTTTGATACTTACACATCTATTGTTCGAACCCACGTTCCCAGCATAACAGTCTAGCACTCTTCCACTGAGCTATTGTCAACGATAATATAAATATAGCAAAACACGTTTAAGAGCTATTGCTTAGAGAAAATAGACATTTCAACAAAAACACAAATATTTCAACAGATGATTTTAACAGCTCAAAAATACTTTGAAAAGTTCATTCAACAAAGAAAATTGTTTACTTAATCGCAAATCATTGGATCTGACAGTGTTTTCAAATAACTGCGGCTGACTGCTAATATGACAGTTGGTATTTTTCTGAGTGTATAACTTTGAGGAAATTTCATTCCTATAGAATTTTTATACAGTTTTGTCGTATTGAATAGAATTTTTCAAAAACATAAAAAATTTTTAAAAATATTTTTTTCAATCTGATGAAACATTCTTCAATTTCTTCAAATTAACAAATTATATTTCAATTTGATGAGCTATTGAATTTTCAAATCATGAAAAAATATTCTTATGATTGATATTTTTCATAATTTTGACGAATTCTGTGTCGACAAGGAATAACAGCTAAACTCATTTTCAAAATTTCAGGAGACCATTTTTAAAATTAATCTCACTACACTGAGAAAAAAACACATACCATGCTCCGGTAAAAAATTTCTCTATTTTCGATATAGAAATTTTCTCTGTTTCAAATAAAATTTTCTTAAATTAGAATAAATTTTCACATTTTCGAAGAAATATTTCTTTACTTCTAGGAAATGGAAATATTTCAATGTCTCTAATAATGATAAGTATTTTTCTCGCACAAAAATTTCTCATTTATAGAGAAAAATTTATTGAAAATGAAAAACTTTTCTTATATTTTGATAAAAAATTCACTAAGAGAAGTATTTTCTTCAATAAAAACAAATCTTTTCTCAAAAATAAAAAGCTTTTTCTCAAAAAACGATATATTTTTCTTTTTCATGGAAGCTTTTTACCATTTTTAGAGAATTTTTAGTATCGAAATTAGAGAATAGCATTCTCTGGAGCAAAGTCTATACCATTTTTCTCTAAATATGATGCCTTTTTTATCATATTCCGATAAGCTTTTTTCTGAGTGTACCTAATATCAGACTTCCCTGAGTTTTACTGTTTATATTTGATTCCCTCAAACATTGAATTTTCAAGGTACAACCTTTAAAATTTACATACTAGTGTATTTCGTTGCGAAAAAACGCAATGAAAGTAATAACTTCACTTTGTCATAACTCGACTTTAGCGGTTATTCCTTGTCGACACAGAAATATTCATCAATATTTAAATAAAATTAAAACTATTTAAATAATGAAACGAAATAATTGCATTTAAAATTCTGTGGGATAATTCATTTGGCAGACTTATGGTAAAATATTGCATAATTTTGAAATTTTTTCAACGGATTCAGATACATAAATCTATCTTTAACTAGTGTTTATTCACGCATTGAATTCGTAAAAATAAAAAAAAACTAGTTAGGTATATCTTCGACTTCGGCCGAAGTAAAAATACCCCCACGGCCGATTCGTAATGGTACAAAATCTTAAATTGAAGCCCTTTTTGTATGAGATTTCAAAAAATGTTACTGTTGATATTGAGATGACGTCTAAAATACATACTCTCAAATTGTTTTCCTGCAGCCTAAAGATGAGCCTTTTTAAAAAGTTTTCAATTTTGGGGTTGCATGGGAGGTTGGCGTGTTCTTGAGTGGTTGATACCAATTTTTCTAACACACCTCAGTTTTTCCCAATTTCAGGTCTGTAGCTTAAATATTAGCCTATTTATAGAGTTTTCACTTATGGGTTGTATGGGAGGTGGATGTGTTCCTATGCGGATGACGCCCACTTTTCTTCCACGATTTAGTTTTGATATAAAATACAAACGTATCAAATTTTGTTCCTGTAGCTTAAAGAGAGGCCTTTTTATAGAGTTTTAAATTTTGGGGTTATATGGGAGGTGGGCGTGTTCGTGGGTGGATGACGCCCATTTTTCTAACACGTCCTACCTTTTATATAGAAATAATAAATATCTACTTTTACTTATGTAGCTTTGACAGAAGCCTATTTATATAGATTTCAATTTTGGGGTTGTATGGGAGGTGGGCGTGTTCGTGGGTGGATGACGTCCATTTTTCTATCATGTCTTAATTTTTATATAAAACGCATAAATATCTAGTTTTATTTTTGTAGCTTTGACACAAGCCTCTATATAAAGTTTTTAATATTAGAGTTGTATTGGAAGTGGGCGTGTTAGTAAGTGAATCGCGCCCATTTTTCGAACACACCTCAGTTTTGACATAAATTACACAAATACCGAATTTTGTAGCTTAAATATTTGCTTCTTTATGGAGTTTTTTTTTATTGGGAATTTATGGGAGGTAGGCGTGGTTTTCATCCGATTTAACCCATTCTCGAATTTGATATTATTTTTTTAAAAAAAAAAGATCAAATATTGAATTTCAGCACGACAGCTTCAAAATTACGGCCGCAATCGTGTTCACAGACAGACGGACATGGCTAAATCAACTCAGCTGGTGATGCTGAAAAAGAATATATATACTTTTCTATACCTACCACGCCTCCTTATGGGCGTTACACACGTCGTGACAAAATGAATATACCCCTTACGCAGTACGCGTGGGGGTATAAAAATAAAAAAGTTTTGAAATTCAGAAAACTAATGAGGTTTCAGTGCCTTTTTCTTAATGTTCACTTAGCACCGAGTGCCTAAAAATAAAAAAATTTTTGTGGCAGCCCTGTGGTAAAAATACATAATTTTGACATTCTGACGAATTCAGAGGCAGTGATCCAAAAAACTTTTATGCTCACTTGGGCTCAATATGTGACATTTTGGTATTGATTTTCACAAAAAAAATGCTAATTTCTTTCTAATGCATGTCATTTATGGATTGTGAATAAATCAAGTTAATATGCTCTCATATGTTTAATCTCAGAAATTTTGGGATTCGACATTTTATGAATTTTAATACTACAAGACAAAAGATGACAAAATGTAAGGGGCTCAAGCATCAAAGAAACCGAAAAAAACAAAACTGTGAGCAAATTCAAAATTATATTTTTATTGTCCAAATTAGATATTTGATCCAATTCGGATATTAATATATAACTTTTTAATTTATGTTCTGCATTTTTATACTAACAGCAACATGAACCAACTGAGAATTATATCGTTGTTGTTCATTTTCTTATGAACAAAATCAATAATAACAAAAATTAATTTTTATGATCAAACCCCAGATGACACTTATTAAGCACAAATTGACATGTTTATCAAAAAAATTTTCAAACTCAATTTCTGGCATAAACTGTGTACGTGAATGGCTTGTATTAAGATGGTTTTGGGCTCCATTGAGCTAATTTTATTTACTAACGCTTTGAGCTTGATTTTAGCCCATGTTTTTCTCTCCGTGTATAATCTATTTAAATTTAGGGCTAGGTGTGTACTGTGTATTGCTCATCATCGTTGGCTACGGTTTTGTCAATGATTTAATGGGCTCCGAATAAGGTCTAGGCTTACATATTTTCCATCATGCAATGGTTCTGGTCTTTGTGACCCATTGAAGAATGACCCAGCTGAAATTTTTGAAAATTTAAATTGCACAATTTTTTTATTTTGATATAAGATTCGTATTTAGTGACCTATTCTTACCCAAATTGTAAAAAGTTAAAAAAATTCAGGTTACATTAGCATTTTTTTTTTTTGCCTATAACCAAAAATCCACCATTAATATCTACATTTATTTTTGTTCTTTAATATTGCTCTTTATCGACTTTATTTTGTTGAAAGCAGTCTGCTTTTGACGCGCTTCACTGGATTCGTTAATTTTGCTTAGGCCGCGAACGAAAAAAAATTCAAATTTTAACATAAATACAGAACGTGTAACTTTAAAGACCACACATTTGGCTCTTAGAAGTGAATGAAAAACTTTGGTTTTCATCATTTCGATTTTAGTCGTTTATTTTATCTCTCCTTTTAGATTGAAAAATTTTACAGGAGAAGCAAAAAACTTTCTAAATTGAAAAAGAAAAAAATTTGTAAAAATATCGTTGTTTTTTTTTTGGTAGAAGTTTAAAATTTTATGTGAACATGTATTTTGTTACGCTGCATAATAATCAATAAAAAAGTCGATTTTGATTTTTTTGAAACTTTTGGCTCTTTTCATTTCATATGACGATATAGTTCTTTAATTAAAGTTTTTTCATGAAGAATTTCAGTTTTTTTTTTTTTAAATACAAACCAACCTTCACATTCTCTTCTAAAAAATGTAATTTTTAAGATCCTGCAAAACTGTTCCATACAACAAAAGTTAGAAGAAAATATATTTTACATAAAATGCAAGTCTTGAGGATAACTTTAATGACAAATACAAAATTTGTAGGTGTCATGGAATATTTTTGATAAATTTTTTTCAAAAATTTGGAATTAGTGCTGTCCTGAACTGGAATTCAGCTTTAGTGTGTGTGCCATAGAAAGGATATATAAATGTATGATTTTAATGTCAATTCAGAAAACTATGCCAGAAAACTAAAGATAGGCTTAATTTTTACCAAAAGAACTAAAACCTGCAGAGGTATGATTTCTTAATTCTCATCTCTATCTACACTTGTTCATAATTTCTCATGAAAACTTTTCGAAAAAATTAGTCTTCAAGAACACTCCCTTGACTTTCTGCTACAAAATCTATAGAAGCCGTGGCTTATGATACACAAGTGAACCTACAAATACAAAATAGCCGGTCACCGATCACCGGTGCCCTACATAGCATTTCAATTGTTAAAATTTGTCATGTTGGTATTTTTTAAACTATATCTGTGGCACATTGCAGCATAACTCGAGCTCAACACAGAAAAATTTTCGAATTATTTAAAAAAATTAATGGCAGAGCTAACTTCACATTGCAAATGCATGAGATCTTCAACATCAATTAATCTATAGCGTCACTTCTATAGCATCCTGCTTTGAAGTCTATAGAAATGTAGTCTTTAGTTTTACGTGTTCAAATTTACCAAACTGGTGATTTTTTTAAATCATTCTATGACACATTGCTGCACAATTCGAGCACAACACACAACTATTTTCAAATCACTAAAACAGAAATATAATATAAAGTTTTAAATGCCAAATTGAAATTTGTTGAATTTTCATCAATTTGGACTACAATAATTTTTGAAATTGGTCTTAAAATAAAAACGTTCCAACATTTTTCAATCGGGCTTAAAACATAGAATTACACAAACCAAGCTTTGTGAACGTCCGTGAACGGAAAAAACACTTATTTTGTGAATTTTGTTTTAAGAGTATGGATTGAGCAAATTTATGCAAACCTTTTGTACATTATTAAGTGTACTTTTAATAATATACTGTAATTGTATTTTTCATCCGGAATTATTGAAAAATAAGCCAGTGACAGAGCTTTTCCCAGAACGTTTTAGAAAAATAGCACTTTGTGGTGTTCACTATATTTCGGTTGGAAATTATCTGATATAAAAACCATTTAAATTTAGTCAGAGTATCATCAAATCATCCCTTCAACGTTCTATGATTATTTTTTTTTGTCATTTAAAAATTTTTGGTGGTCATCTAAAGTGTAAAGAACTATTTCCACGAAAAATTCCGACATTTGTGGGTGGTAAAACCCTTTATATAAAAAAAAATAACCTTAACGTTGGAGTAGGTATTTTATGTGTGGAAAATGTGTAACTGTGTGTGTAAATGTAAATGTGAAATGAATCGGTCAAGCAGTTTTTAAATGGCAGTGAACATGGACTTTGAAAAAGTAGTAGAAAAATGCGTGTAAAAGTTTATAACTTTATGAATCCACGTTCGATATAAACTTACTTAAAAATGCATATCTCCGTTATTTTTACTTGAAGCGACTTAAAATTTGGACACAATATTCTGAAGATGTTGTGCAAAAAAAAAGTTAAAAAACCTTATTTCCCCGTTTGTCAAGGGGTACAAATTTTTTGTGGTATTTTTCAATTCGATAAGAAAGACTAGAGTAACTTCAGGTATTGTAATATGGTCGAGTATTGTGATATACCTGCATCTTTTTTTAAATACACAATTTTTGACAAGACTAACCATGTGAACATAACGGCAAAAGAAAAAGATACGTGCTGCAGTTTAATGCGCGCTCTCATTCGCTGTTTTTGCTCTCATCGCTGTAAAATTGGTTTATCGGTGTAGTCGATTTTTTTTGTTACATCCACTTTGCAAGTGAATTACAATAACTTAAGCAGAATTGTCAGCTTGAAAAGATAAATTTGTTGTTGTTGGAATAAATTAAGCGTCTACTTAGTTGAGATTTTTATTTTCTAAAGTGTATTTTTACAAAAATAATCTTATTATTTTTAAAAATGAATTCGGCTATTGTGATATACTCAAAGTTGGGTAATGTGGTATACCATTTATTCATACCATATCTGTTCTTTCCATTCATTTTATACTGTGTGTTATATTTTTGTTAAGTTTTTACATGCATATTTGTATTCAGTTGATTTTGTTTGTATTTTTATTCTCTTTTATGTAAATTCCACTAAAATAATAAAATTGTATCAACAACAACAATAATAAAACTAAAACAAAATTTTTTTCTTTTCAATAACATGGTTTTTTTAATGTTAGTTGAAAAAAACAATAGATACAGCTATTGAACACTATTAAGGAAATGTGATATTGGTATATATGGTTTATCACATTATCCGAACGTGGTATATCACTTTACCCGCCATTTTCATTTAAGGAAGTTACATGACATTTTTTCATTGTGTTGAAAAAACTCCAAATTAGTTTACGCTATAGCGCTCCAAAGTTGTGAAACACTGCAAAATGCATCGAAAAATATCCTGTGTAATGCGGTATAAGCTAAGGTATGAAAGTAATAATGAATTTAAAAATACCTATATCACATTACCCGAAGTTACTCTAAGAATATTTCACCCAGCCAGTTTTTTTATAAGATATTTATTGATATTTTAATAATACAAAAAAAAAATACAAAATATTTTATTTTGTAAATTTAAATCTTTAAAAGCTTTTTTCTCGAAACTACTATTTCGAATACGTCTGACGTGATTTTTCCAGTTCTAATGAATCGATTAATTTGAAATTTGGTGTGGACCTTCTTTATATGTTCATCTAAGGTTATGTAAATATTTTGTTTTTAATTATTTTACAAAAATTGGAAACTTTGAAAAAAGGGCAAAAAATCACTTTTTTAAACAGCCGCCATTTTGTTACAAAATTTTTCTTTTCTCTTTCAGATCACCAAAAGGGTTGGAATCATGTCAACAAGGACGTACCCTTAGTTTTTACCATCTCACTCTACCAGCCAGTAATTTTTTCCATTGTAAAATTTTTTTTGTACATATTGTTAAAATATCAATAAATATTTTATAAAAAAAATTACTACTAAAAATATTCTTACAAATTTTTACAAAATTTCTTATAGAAATGCACAAACTGAAGACTTTAACAGGTCATCTGATAAAAAACAACGTTTTTAAGTTTCAACAGAGGTGAACTTCATTGAACATTTCATTGAATTTTGTTCTCTCCTGAAATCTACTAACATTGTCTTATATATCACAAAAATACGTATTTATATCTGCAAAACAAAATAATTACGCATTAAAATATAGCCGTAAGAGTTCATATTTCTTAACCGCTTCGTTAAAATATTACAAGGATCATTATAAAAAAAAAAAAAAAAAAAAAAACAAAAATAAGAGAAACATTGAAGCTAGTTGGCAATCGAGTTTCATATGTTGAAAAATTTAATGATGCGATGCTAATAAATTGTTGACTTCCTTGAATTCTGATTACCACGAAATTCCGCAGCAGCAATTTGCGTAATGTTTTTCCTTGATCCGATGCCGATGCTGCAAAACATCAGCCAGACGCTTGGCAACAATCAATCATGATCGAAAATTATAAAATAGCACACACAATAGTGCAAAAAGCTAGAGAGCTAGAGCGGCGGTAGATGCGTAAGTACCGCAGCTCGAACGAAGAATGGTTAAGAACAAAAAAAAAATAATAAATTTTAATAGCTACGTGCAATCAGTTAGGAAGCGCAAATCGATGGCAAAAAAAACAACAGAAAGAAAAAAAAAACAAATAGCTTAAGCCAAGCTCAAGTGAGCTATAGTAGAGCCAAGACGACGACGACGATGATGATGAAGACGATGAAGACGACAACAACAACAAAACGCCAAGCAGAAAAATCTAAGCCATTCGAATCGACGCAGATTCTGGTAGAACAAGTGTAATTTTTGCCTACTTCTGTGATGTATCTGCGAGGGTTAAAAAATTATGAGCCAGACCATAAAAAACAGAGCGCATTCATTGCTGCCAACCTATGGCAGGCGATCATGGACGGCTTACAGCAGTAGTAGCTGCAGTCGCAACAGCTACCAATCAACCAATCGCGCCATCTTTAGCGATCTTAAATCGCGATTCCACATGCAAAACATGGTTGCAAGGCTTAATTATGCAGCTTAGCTAACGCGGTGGAGTGGAAACACTCGTCAGTGCAGAATGGACGCAAGAGCAAGAAAGAGGAAGCAGCAGCAACTAGAAAATATCTAGCAGCCATTCGCGAGTTGGTAGCCAGGTTTAATTCTATGATGCATGCAGGTTTGAGCCTGGACAGAGGACGGGCATAGTTGTGAGAATAACACCGATCGATGGCGGCGACAGAGCCAGAATGTACGTCGGCCATTTTTGAACTGTCACGTTGCCTCCCATAATTTTATGCTACATCATCGTCATTATCATCATCATCATCATCATCCTCAGCAGCATTATTATCATCGGTGGCAGTGGCAGCAAGCAATAACGGCTGCCTGATAACAAAACAACCCTCATGGTTGCTGCTATTGTTGTTGTTGTTGTTGTTGTTGAGGGCAACTGGCGCTGTTGCTGCTTCTTCAGTAGTTTGACAAAACAGTCACTGATCTATGCTTAATTCTTGCTGCAGTCAACTTCATTTGACTTAGCTTGACTTGAGTGAAGTGGAGTGGAGTGGTTGTGCCACCACTGACTGTTTTCGGTGCCACCGTATATCATCGATCTCGACATTGGCCTCGAAACATTTTATGCATTAACTTCACAAAGTTGCATAAAATGCATTTTTCCGCAGTCATAATAATAATAAAAATATATATAAAAAAAATTGTTTTCGTGGTAATTTCCACCCCAGGCGCTTAAGCAGTGGATCGAAGTCGTTGCGTTGCAGTTCAATAACTCTGAACGTTCGTCAGAGACTTGTGTTCGTCATATAATAATCATTAAAAGCCGCTGCATTGTCATCCATAGTGCTGCCATGTTACCACATGCTGTTGACGATCAACGAACGATCACTGCCTGCAACATGGCGCATATTTTGCTTTTGCTCCTGCTCCTGCTTCTGCTCCTGCTGCTGCTGCTGCTGCTGATCGCCTTTGATCGCTCAGCTTCGTTACTCCTTTAGTTCATATCTTTTTTTTTTGCTTCTTCTTCTCCGCTGATTATTGTTATTAAGCATTATTGATATTCATCCGATCGAAAGTTTTCCGCAAGCTATAAAATAATCATGGATTGAGATCAGCAGATTTAAGCAAAGATGCGGCGAAGAACATTTATTACCTTAAGAACCTCATAACTTCTAATCGAGATCGAGTTGTACAGATCGCTTGCAAGTACATCAGCAGGGCTTAGCTTTATCAAATGACTTGATGGTAAAGCTGATCTATGCAATCATGTTTTGTCATTTTACCGTTAAGGAACCGTTGTTTATCTAAAGTCTCCAAGGCACTCAAAAAGATATAAATTTTATTTTCTTCTTAATGAAGCTTTAAATTTAATCATATAATATTCTAGTAAACTTTTTTTTTATTACTATCGCTTAAGGTGAGCTAAGTTATCCATATTCATATATCTATATTTATAGACATGATCTTTCGCTTCTACCGTCATGCTAACCAAAGTTGACTGGCATTTTGTTCAAAAAATAGTGAATTTTTCTCTTTAAATCTCCGGGCCTGACAATTCAGTTGCCCTATGAAATAGAAGAACCGTTAGTTACAATTCTATTTTGACTTCGTACTATCTTTAACGGTTATAACTATAAGTGTTATACACCCAAAACTTTGAAAAAACAAAAGGAGTTTTCTGTCAATTGCAGATATAGATCTGCATCACAAACAACACCTGAAGATTTCAGACCGATTAGCCTAACATCCTTTCTACTTAAGATACAAGAACGACTCATAGATATGTACCTCCGCTGTAACATTAATTCACAACATGCTTATAACGAGGAAAATCTTAGACGTTGCACTCATAAGTGGGGACTATACAAAAATTCGTATTACAAAATAAACTTGCACTAGTAATTTTCTTAGACATTGAAGAGCTTTCACTAATATCATGCTACAATCAAGAAGACATGCTCTCGTTGAATAAGGTATGAACGAAACAATAATGGATCTTATAGTCTATGGGTCAATGAACCTACATAACAAAAGAGTAATTTTATCAGACTTGAAAGAAAGTATGCTCTCTCTACTCCTCTGGGATCTGGTAGTAAATGATATATATAGAGTTCTTTAACAACATTTCGGTCATTACAAGTGTCCGTCCAACTTAGCACACTATTCGTAACACCACCACCAAATTTCGAAGATCATGTAATTTAACGCCACACAATGGGACTTGGAAGAAAGTATGCTCTCTCTACTCCTCTGGGATCTGGTAGTAAATGATATATATAGAGTTCTTTAACAACATTTCGGTCATTACAAGTGTCCGTCCAACTTAGCACACTATTCGTAACACCACCACCAAATTTCGAAGATCATGTAATTTAACGCCACACAATGGGAAAAACATAGCAAAAAACCCTCGCATCGGCTGTTTTTACCGTTAGCATCTATAATTTTAATGAAAGATACTTGAAGTTTGGGTATTATGGACATAATTCTTTAGAAAAGAGACTGATAAAAGTTTTCTTTGTTTTTCTTTAACAAAGCCTGATACCCTACAGCTGGAAGTTATGACTTTTAGTACACTGCACTGCTTAAAATCGAAGAAAAATATCGAAATTCTGATAATGCTTTTCAAAAATAAAAATACCCGTGTTTAAGCATTTTAAAAGTTTTTGCGTAAAATCTTCATTAAAAATTCTTAAATGCAGTTAAAAGTTGGTAGGGAAAATCTAATATATAAAATCAAATGTTTGTCTATCTGTTCCGTAAAGGCCCGCGCACCGTTTACATGATTGAGAAATTGGAACACCGAGTACGTTTCATAGAGAGGAATATGATAGGGGGTGTGAAAAAATGGGCGGAAGTCTGTGGGCGTGGACATCCATAATAACTTCTAAACGTCTGGACCGATTTCAATGAAAGTTGGTATGAAAGTACAACTGCACCCAAGATAAATGACGGCTTTCAGTGGTTAAACTAAGAGAAATCGATGGATGGAAATGCCAGGAAACAAATAAAATTCCTCCATACTGAAGAGAGATAACTTAATTACAATAAGGACTTCTTCTTCTAGCCCTCGTTATCTTTGCTGAGAGCTATGGTACACTAATTCCACACAGGTCATACTGGAAAGGATTTTATATTGTTCCAACGCTGACATGTCTTTTGCGAACATAATTTTTTTACAAATGTCTTTTGAAAATGTTCCCCTACCAGGAGACACCCTTCACTTTGGAAGAAGAACTTTTCACAAGGATATTTATTCTGTTTAAGAACTAGAAATACCTTCACTCGTCTACAAGCTAATTTAGTTCTATATTAAGTGTGCTTCCTGTATGACGTTGCAGAGAATATAACAATCTACATTAATTATGCCCTTAACCTGAAAGGTCAGGGTATATTAACTTTGTGCAAACGTTTGTGACGCATAGAACGAAGCGAGTCCGGTATAGAAAAGTATATATATTCTTGATCAGGGTCACCTCATGAGTCGAGCTATCCATGTCCGTACGTCCGTCCGTCCGTCCATCCGTCTGTGTGTTGTCCGTAAACACAGGATAAGAAGAAGGAGTTAAGATAATTGAATGAAACTCGGTACACATAGTCACATGAGCCCAAGGATCTGCACTATTGAATATTTTTGGAATCCGCCCACAGGCACGCCTACTTCCTATGCTACCTAAAAATTAAAAACTGCATAACTAAGCTTATAACTAACTTACAACTATAAAATTTAGTATGTGTGTACTCTATATTAAAAAAAGATGTCCTCGAAAAATGGATGTCGTTCGTTCAAGGACACGCCCATCTCCCATACAATCCAAAAATTACGAACTCAACACGTAAGCTTCTGTTCAACGTACAGAGATAAAATTTGGTACGTGTGTTTTTTTTAACAAAACAAAGACAGTTTTGAAAAATGAACGTTATCCGCCTAGGGACACGCCTACCTCCCATACAAACCAAAATATTGAAAACTGCATAAATTAGCTTATGTTTGTCTTACAGAGTTGAAATTTGGTATGTATGTTTTTTACACTAAAACTAAGGTGTATTTGAAAATTGGGCGCAGTCCGTTCACGAACACGCCCACCTCCCATACAACCCACAATATTAAAAACACTATTTATAAGTTCATATTTGACCTAAAGAGATAAAACTTGGTATGGGGGAATTTCAGATCAAAACTGAGGTGGGTACAAAAAATAGGCGCCATCTACTTACCTATACGCCCACCACCCATACAACCCACTATGGTAAAAGCTCTATAAAGGGGTTTATGTATGAGCTACAAAGACAAAACTTGGTTTGTGAGATTATTGTATCAAAACTAAGATGTGTTTACAAAATGGGTATCATCCGCCCATAAACACGCCTACCTCTCATAGAACATATAAAAAGGTTCATATTTGACCTAGAGAGATAAAATTAAAAGATTACATGAATTTTGATAGGAAGTTATGTCTATTTTTTTGAGTATTTTAATATATATTTGAATATTAGAGGAGGTTTACGGTTCTTCAGTATTCTTACCAATTCGTCAATAGTGCGTAAAAAAACTAACTATGAAAATAGTTTTATTTTTACAAATTTTGCAGAGCTTAGGATAGAGGTAACAAGAGATAACACAAATGTTTCCATCAGACATGTCAGTTGTTTGAGTGACGCTTCTTTCGTCTTCGTAAAAGAAACGTAAAAATAGCAATTTCGTGTCTTGATCAAACATTGTTTTTCGATTGGAAAAACTTCTGAACAATAATTTCAATGGTTACATTAATATTATTCCATTGATTCAGTAATGTTACAATGGGTCGCAAAAGCACTAAGACTCAACATGCTCTGAAAGACCAAATGAGGCTTCGAATATGGGAATCGTTAAGAAAATACATAGAATTGTTTTGAATGATCGTAAAGTGAAGCTGGACAGGAATGTCATGGCCTTCATTTTTTTGAAAATAAATGTCATCATTTTCAGGGACTACCTGCGACTACCTGCGACTTCCTGCCTACCTGAAATAAAGAAAAACAGCCCCATATAAAAAAAAATTAGTTTTTCACTATCTCGACGTTCTTGAAAACGATGGCCAAAGTGGACCAATTTTGATTAAAATTGGTTGCTTCCACCCACCGCGACCACAATCGGTTTCCAAAATTCAAGCGTTGGCTCCAGGGAAAGAGATTCAAATTGAATCGGGAAGTCATCGCGGAACCCGAGACGTTGAGAACTAGGCGGTAGGTCCAAAAAACGTTTTTCATTAAAAATTCCAGGACTTTTCAGCCCATGTCAAGGGGTTAGCTTTATTGTGTATATGTTTTAAACCATGACAATCAGGATTTTAACTTATATATGAGTAAAAATTCGTATCCCTTTCAGAGTCTTCTCTATCCAATTTATCTACTATTTCATTTCCCAATGACCCGGAAACCCGGACTCTGTGGGATTTTACTAATTCTAAAAAGAGCTTTATGACAGTTCCAAACTGATTTTTATGTAAATTGTCTCAATATAAAATACTTGACTGTCCACAAACATCATAATTTTAGATGGAAGAGAAAAAGTCATGTCTTTTGAGTGGTTTAGCATGACTGTTTTCTCAAACACTAAAACATCTGTTTGAAAATAACTACAGTAATACAATTCCAGCAGACTCGGCTACCGTACCGCTTTATATATTGGATCCATTAGTGAAAACTTTGATGTCGTGTATAATAAGATGAATGGGAATTTGATCATGATTTGATAAATTAAGATGACAGGTTCTGGAGAAAATATATTTTTTGGAGTTATGCTATCATCGTTTCCATGAGTCAATTGACTTCGAAGCTTTGATTGCTGAATACGCTGAACTTCTGCAAGCATGCTCCACAATATCGATTTTAAAAATGTATTCACGTCAAAATTAAAACAATAGTTCCGAGGCAGAAATAATTCAGACCTATTATTTTCTGACGATTACTCTCAATATAAATAACATTTTCTAAAATTAAAATATTTAATTTTTCCGTCAAATAAACACCTTCGCGAAAGCGCTAAGCATTCGCAGAAAATCTTGGAAAAGTTGCTACTATTTTTTTGAATTTTCACATAACGGCGTAGAAATATTTGCAAATTTTTACAACAAATACCTGCACGTAGGTCAGTTGCGGTCATAATATCGACACTTAAGCTTGCGCAATACTAAAACAGCCAATTTGACGCCGCGCCCACCTAAAATAACACGCGCAGCTTTTACGTATGTTAAACTACTTTATTTATGATACATCTAGATATGCTTTTACACTGCCTCAGATACATTTGCATTCTATCGCATGCAAATCCGATGCGAACGATTGTTTTTCAACATTCCCACAAATTTCCGCATTTCTTTGCCGCTTACTGCATGTATGTAGGTGCCACACATGAAGTGGAAGTTGAAGCTAAAATTTGCTTATTTGCTGATAGCTTGAAAGAAGAGAATCAATTGCAAATGCCAGAGCCAAAAGCCATTTTATATAGCTGCCTCCCCAAACACACAAGTATTGCGAATGAAAAAAAAAAAAAAAATAAACATACGCACAGACATTATCACAACGAGAGGTAGAAACAATTTACGCCTTATACGCATGCGCAGATGCGTTTCAGTCAATCACATAGAATACTAGTCAGCGTATGTCGAAGCGTTTCTATTTCGATATGCCGTTCCACACGCAGCAGCTGCTGCTGCTGCTGCCGTTGTTGCTGTTGCTGTTGCCTTGCTTGTGAACCTAGGCGAATTCTAGACGCCTCGGTAGCACCGCCCGATGCTGAAATATTCCAAGCCTTCTACGCATAAACAACTACAACAAATGTCAAAGATAGCAACATGCAGCGCCGCCGCATTCGCATAAACTGCACACTTTATGACTGATAGTGTAAAAAATAGGCGTGGCGCATGTGATGCGTGTGCGGCATCGCGTGTTTAATTGAATTGAATTTGTTCTGTTTTGTTCTCTGCTGTTTAGTTTACCTGAATTGTATGTTGTTAATATATTAATATGATATCAGTTGAAACTATATCTTGAAAACTATAAACATTCTCTACTCGATGTTATTCATAAATAATTTTTTGAATTTGGCATAAAATGGCATATTTGAGTTGCTGTTTGCAGTTGCAGGGTGTATGTGTGTATGTGAATAGTTTAAGTAAGGTTCATCCGCGGGCAGTGAAAAATCACTTTTGTGATTTTATTGTTTCGTGCATTGCATTGTGTTGTTTCTTTTGACAAATGCGCACTTGTTGCCGCCATCAGATTTGAGTGGTCTTATTATTTTGGCTACAGTGGAGCGAAGAAGATTATTAAGATGAAACAAATTTGTTTGAAAAATAGAAAAAAGAGATAAGAGACGTACTGGTAATGGTAATGGTAATGGTAATGGTAATGGTAATGGTAATGGTAATGGTAATGGTAATGGTAATGGTAATGGTAATGGTAATGGTAATGGTAATGGTAATGGTAATGGTAATGGTAATGGTAATGGTAATGGTAATGGTAATGGTAATGGTAATGGTAATGGTAATGGTAATGGTAATGGTAATGGTAATGGTAATGGTAATGGTAATGGTAATGGTAATGGTAATGGTAATGGTAATGGTAATGGTAATGGTAATGGTAATGGTAATGGTAATGGTAATGGTAATGGTAATGGTAATGGTAATGGTAATGGTAATGGTAATGGTAATGGTAATGGTAATGGTAATGGTAATGGTAATGGTAATGGTAATGGTAATGGTAATGGTAATGGTAATGGTAATGGTAATGGTAATGGTAATGGTAATGGTAATGGTAATGGTAATGGTAATGGTAATGGTAATGGTAATGGTAATGGTAATGGTAATGGTAATGGTAATGGTAATGGTAATGGTAATGGTAATGGTAATGGTAATGGTAATGGTAATGGTAATGGTAATGGTAATGGTAATGGTAATGGTAATGGTAATGGTAATGGTAATGGTAATGGTAATGGTAATGGTAATGGTAATGGTAATGGTAATGGTAATGGTAATGGTAATGGTAATGGTAATGGTAATGGTAATGGTAATGGTAATGGTAATGGTAATGGTAATGGTAATGGTAATGGTAATGGTAATGGTAATGGTAATGGTAATGGTAATGGTAATGGTAATGGTAATGGTAATGGTAATGGTAATGGTAATGGTAATGGTAATGGTAATGGTAATGGTAATGGTAATGGTAATGGTAATGGTAATGGTAATGGTAATGGTAATGGTAATGGTAATGGTAATGGTAATGGTAATGGTAATGGTAATGGTAATGGTAATGGTAATGGTAATGGTAATGGTAATGGTAATGGTAATGGTAATGGTAATGGTAATGGTAATGGTAATGGTAATGGTAATGGTAATGGTAATGGTAATGGTAATGGTAATGGTAATAGTACTGGTAATGGTTATGGTAATGGTAGTGGTAATGGTAATGGTAATGGTATTGGTAATGGTAATGGTAATGATAATGGTTATGGTAATGGTAATAGTAATGGTAATGGTAATGTTAATGGTAATGGTAATGGTAATGGTAATGGTATTGGTAATGGTAATGGTAATGATAATGGTAATGGTAATGGTAATGGTAATGGTAATGGTAATGGTAATGGTAATGGTAATGGTAATGGTAATGGTAATGGTAATGGTAATGGTAATGGTAATGGTAATGGTAATGGTAATGGTAATGGTAATGGTAATGGTAATGGTAATGGTAATGGTAATGGTAATGGTAATGGTAATGGTAATGGTAATGGCAATGGTAATGGTAATGGTAATGGTAATGGCAATGGTAATGGTAATGGTAATGGTAATGGTAATGGTAATGGTAATGGTAATGGTAATGGTAATGGTAATGGTAATGGTAATGGTAATGGTAATAGTAATGGTAATGATATTGACAATCGTTGTGACTCATTAGTTTTGATGATAAATTTCTGAGTTTGAATATTTCTTGTTTTCTAAATAAACTGTGAGGGTAGCTCCCTCATATTTGACTGTTGACTATAACTTTCCTTCAGCACCTCGAGAAGTTAAGTTTAAGCAGAATTTCAAATTTCAAGTAAAAAATAAAAAAATAAAAAAACATATTGAGAACTTCAGGTAAATATAATGATTTAACATTTATTCGATATCGAAACTTGAGTTAACTAAAATGGTTTGGAAAAAAATTTAAGACACACTAATTTTGCTAACGAAATTTATTTGTAAAAATAAGACAAATGGCAGTATTCTGTTTAAGTGGTGTTCGGCAAGTTAAGCTTCATTGTTATGAAACGATTTAAAATTGATTTCGTTAAGACGAGACAATGTTGGGCCTGATTTAAAACAGATTCAATGCAATTAGCTGTAATGCAATGCAATCACCATATTAAATTTATACTTTATACTTGGCAATAGAAGCACAAATTCCGATGTTTTAAACCTTTTAGTTCGGTTTTACAACCCGTTTCAATTCGCCATAATGCTCTGTAAGCTGCTAATGTAGTTTCACTTCAAAAAATTAAGAACTCAAACTTTGATGATTTGGTATTTTTCTTCGTTAGGTCCGTTTGGTTAGTTTCGTTAGTTTGGGCTCAAACCATTTCATCATGACTTATGGTGAATTATTTTATTGCATGAATTCGCTGCGTTTCATTAAGTGTTTCATCGGTTTTACTCCCCGTTTAGTTAGCCGTATGTTTTATACGCGGCTAAAGAAGTTTCATATCAAAAAGTGATAATTTGCGGCCCCTAAATCTAGTTTTTGCAATTTCCAAATAATTGTGTTAACTCTATTCGCTAGCACAGTTGACTGCACTTGAGTTGATGTATCAGCGCATTTTTTTTATTTGCTGCTTTACCCTCATCTTTGAGCACTAAAATTTTGATAGCGACATTAAAATTTTGTGCCACTGTAAAGCTGTGTATATTTTTCCCTCTAACACCAAAACAAAGCCATTTACACAGCATAACACACACACACACACACACATACACAGTATGCCTGCATGTATGTGTATTAAAGTACAGATTAAGCTCTCATTCATGTGAAGCTCTTAGATGTTGAAGCGTCTTGCCCGTTGCAACGCTGGATTCTTTGGCTACGCTATCACCAACATTGATCGATTGGGCGTTGCCACCGATACAACTGAGTAATGGCTTCACACCCGCCGGGCATCATTTCCATAATGTCCTTCACAAGGAGCCCTACTTCAGGTGCACACAATGGTCGAGTTATAGTTATTGTTGTAGGTACTCGTTGCTGTTGTTTTTATTGCCTTAAATACTGTTGTTGCTGTTGAATTTTGCATCCAGCTTCAGAGAGTTTGGCAACAACAGCAAATCGGCTCAGTTGCTTGCACCGACCGCAACGCAATCTGGACCGTGAACTATGATTTTGCGCACTTTTGCATAACTTATGAGGACATAAAAATACTTTGTAGTTGTTATTCTTTTTGTTGTTGTTGTATTATTGTGCTTAGCTTTCTGACTGCAGGATATGCGCTTAATTTGCAATTAGTTTTGAGCACCGCTTTGGTCTGTAAAGCGTACCAAATTTTTCCTTTTTTGTTTTTGGATTATCTCTGTGGATAATATTTTTGGAGCTCATTGTTGGATTTGGGTGCCAGCAATGAAATTAATATGATTGGCAGATTGCTGTTATTGTTGTTGTTGCTGTTTTGCTCAGTAATCAGTGTTGCATTGTTTCATGTGCGATTTCTTACTAACCATCGCTGTCAAACGGAAGTTAACAATTTTCATTCTTATTTATGTGCAGCATTTAATATTAAGCTAATGTATAACATATATTTTATATCTTTTGTTTATTTTTTTGCTTTGTCAGCACAACAAAATGGCATCCAGTTAATAGCACTCTTCGCTTTGTTGTTCATATGTAAAGAACTTGCGGTACCGTCCGTCCTTCTACAAAACTGACCAATGCGCATGCAAGACTTCTCGGCCTGTGCATACGACGCAACAACACTATCGACGCCTTCTATATAAACACAGGAAACTCCATTAAAACATACTTAAGGAACATCTGTGCAACGTTCGGTTCGGTGTTTGCTTTCATTTTTATGACTAGCTGCTGCACTTGAAGTCAAGAGCAGTCAACAAGCTGCTGAACAGAGTGAGACAACATGCAGCAATTTGCTGTAAATGGCCCAATTTGCAGCCATTAGCCCGCATGTTGGTACAACTGTATTTCGGACACAGTGGGAAGGATTTCTTAATAATAAACAACACACACAGGCGAACAGAGACACAAGCGAGAATACAAAGACAATCATGTCTGACATGCACATGACTGACAAATTATGTTGCAACATGAGCATGAGTCATTGAAGTCAAAAAAGGAACTCAAAGTGAAGCAGACAATAATCTGTCTTAGGGATACTGGATGGAATTTGACATTTTATCAAATTCAGTCCAAATAAAATCCAATAATATTATATATGAGTCATGTAAGTGAATAGCTATAAAATAAATAGTTGTTTGCAATTCAAATTGGTGCCTTATTTTTCTAGTAAATACTTAGTACATACTAGAAAAACTGATGAATACAGTTCAGCCTCTACAGTTTTTCACATATTTCAACACTTACTCGTCAGAAAACTAGCCAAGATATTGAAAAACGAGCTATTTTTGAAAAAAATTATTCTAAACCTTAGCAGAATTATACAAGTTACATATTTATGAGTCTAATAAAAAAATTGTTTTTGTTTTTTTCCATATATCAGAAAGTAATTTTAATAAAAATAAATTTCATAAATACCAAGTTTGTGTTTCATATAAGAAATTTCTGATTCTACACTCAGAAAAAAACACATATCTTTCTCCAGTGAAAAATTTCTCTATTTTCGATAATAGCAATTTTCTCCCTTTCAAATAAAATTTTCTTCAATTAGTATAAATTTTCACATTTTTGAAGAAATATTTTTTCACTTCTAGGAAATGGAAATATTACAATTTCTCTAATAATGATAAATATTTTTCTCGCACAAAAAAATTCTCATTTATAGAGAAAAATTTATTGGAAATGAAAAATGTTTCGTATATTTCGATAAAAAATTCACTATGAGAATTATTTCCTTCAATAAAAACAAGTGTTTTATCAAAACTAAAAAGTCTTTTTCTCTAAAAACGATATATTTTTATATATTTCTCTTTTCCATAGAAGCTTTTTATCATTTTGAGAGAATTTTTAGGATCGCATTTAGAGAAAAGCATTCTCTGATTGGACCCAAAACACTGATTGGACCTTATCAGTGTGGCTTTCGTCCTGGCAAGTCCACCATAGACCAGATTTTTACACTACGCCAAATCCTGGAGAAAACCCATGAAAACCAAATCGACACCCGTCATCTCTTTGTTGATTACAATGTCTGAGTCCGGTATACCTGCAAAGTTGATAAGGCTCTGCAAGATGACGTTGAGCAATACATGCAGCTCCGTCAAGATAGCTAATGACCTCTCCGAAACCTTTAATACCGAACGAAGTTTCAGACAAGGCGACCCGCTATCATGCGATCTCTTCAATTTCATCATGGAGGGGATCCTACGAAAGGCAGGTGTACATCGAAATGGTGCCATTTTCTACACAGGTGTCCAGCTCCTTGCGTATGCTGATGATATCGATATTATCGGCAGAACCAAGAGAGATGTAACTGCTGCTTTCGCCGCTATCGAAAAGGAATCAGCCAAAGTGGGTTTGACGGTGAACGAGGGCAAAACAAAGTATATGCTGTCTGCAAATAGGGAAGCGCGGCGTCAAGGCTCCCATGTTACAGCAGGCAAATATAACCTTGAAGTTGTCAAGGAGTTTACGTACCTTGGCACCGCCGTAAACAGCAACAACAATGTCAGCCTGAAGATAAAGCGAAGAATAACAATTGCTAATGGGTGTTACTACGGGCTAAGTAAGCAATTAGGTTCCAGAGCCCTCTCTCGATCGACAAAACTAACACTCTACAAGACGCTCATCATACCTGTGCTTCTCTATGGCGTTGAGGCATGGGTTGTATCTCAAATAGATGCAGCCGCTCTTGGGGGTGTTCGAGAGGAAAGTTCTTCGCAAAATCTTTGGTCCTGTGCGAGTTGGCGACGACTATCGCATTCGAATGAACCACGAAGTGTACGAGCTCTACGACGACATTGACTTAGTCCAGCGTATAACAATTCAGCGACTACGTTGGCCGGGTCAGTCTTTCGTATGGATGAAGAAAAAAGGTGTTTGAGGCGAAAGCCGAGGGTCGACGACGCAGAGGAATAACATGCCTCCGATGGATTGACCAGGCTGAAGAAGCCCTTACTGCGCTCGGTGAAAGAGATTAGAGACGGCGCGCACCATGCAGAGACGCCTGGTGAGAGCTGATGAAGTCGGCTTAACCCGACAATGGGTTGTCATGGCCACCTAAGTAAGTAAGTAAGTAAGATTTCAAAAATTGCTTTCATATTTAAATTTACAAAAATAGTATTTTTAGATATTCAATTTTTTAAACCTCTTTTTTGTTTGCGATCGGTTTTTGATAAGTTGTGATAGGTTAACTGGTTTAACCATCATTTTCCGGTCATAAGAGAACCGATATTCAAGATGTTGAGAGGACACATAACTGTCCCAGACTGTAGTTTGAATATGTATTTGTAAGGAATTATATTTCAAAAGATTTTTGTGTACTCTGCCCACATGGACAAAATCGCGACATTTAATGAGTTTAGAGTCAAACAAAATATGTTTGTGGATGAGGTTGCCAATAAAATTTTGCTAAAAATTACCAAGAATTTGATGGAAGAAAATATGTTTTTGACATCCAAATTGAGGAAAAATTAAAAAAAAAGTTAATTAAAAATGTTAAACGAATAGTTTTAATAAATTTGTTTCGTTTTAGTAACTTCTACAGAAACAAAAGTTCAAATGTTCGGAAATGTTATTTCAAATAAATCTTGTTCGGATCGGAACAGATTTTCTTAAAAATTATAAGAGCTAACAGATTGCAACATGCTTATAATTTCTGACACAGGGGACTTTACACAACATATGGTTGAAAAAGTTATGCGATTTTATAGGAGATTTGTCCAATTCTCTTCCGAACGTCCTCTAAAATCTAAATTTATAAAATCATGATTCCAATTCTCTTCCGAACGTCCTCTAAAATCTAAATTCATAAAATCATGATTCCTAAAAAACCCTCAATGAGTACAATATGAGTTCGCAAAGATTCTATTTTCAAAATTTGAATTGATTTTGATAGTGAATTTTCTTTGGAAAGTAACTGATGAATTCCATATTTTGGGCCTCAATAAAGTTTTATAGGTTGCAAGAAAGATTTCATATTCTTAGAACTTTCTTAAATTCTCTTATATCTGTTATATAATATAGAAAACTCTCAATGCTCGTTTGTTTTAAGCAATCACTGTCAAACTTTCTAATGCTTTTTCCTTCATATTTCTAGAATTTTTTCAAACCAGTATACCAGTCAAATATTCCGCCATAGGCTTTGTAAAAAACCACAAAAGTTCTAACCGAATATTAAGAAAATAGAAAGAAAAAAAAAACAGCCGTTTTACGGAACCCTAGAGTACTAAGTAAGTATTAGTTGTAGTTTAAGCGAACGAACATACATATTTGTGAGGATTTAACGGCTGCTGGCATTGATGCACACAAAACCTGATTGGCGACTACCACGTTGAGACAATCATCATCGTCATGACCATCAGCGGCACGATCAGCATCATCAGTCAGCCAATTTGTTCAATGAATGAATGAATGAATTTGTTCACTTCTTGGCCATCGTGATATTCTCAACAGGTTCTTCCAGAAGTGCCCACTTTGCATACGAAACCAAAGAAGACAAAGACAGCAGAGGAGGGGAAGCGTAGCATTGCGCCGATCGAGAATTCCACGATTGCGATCGTACATGAACGCAACAATTGTGCAGAACCTCGAGTGGTACACAGAGTAGGTTGGCTGCAACAAATCGCATCATAATCACGGTTCCACAGCACAGCGACGACCGGCAACTATGAACTGGTCGCCACAGCGATAAGGCACTGACGCGATCATGTCGATGATGTTGCTGCTGATGATGATGATGACGCTGACGAAGACGACAACAACGACAACGACAACAACGACGACGACAACAATGATGATCAAGGTGAAGACATAGACGAAAGCACTGACGCTGACGCTGATGATGACGATGACGATGCGTTCAATGCTTGGCCGATGATGATCGCGATGACGATGTTCTTGCGTTGTAAACATATTGGCTGCTTGTGGTTAGTGGCGATTAGCGACAACGTAGAAGACTTGAACGTGAACTCGTACTGGATTGAGCTGAACTGGACTGGACTGACGGCATCCATAAAGAAGTTGCGAAGAGCCAGCAGCCGTTGCAGCATTTACTGCTGCTTCTGCGCATTATTCGAATAGCAGTTTATGTTTGGTGCTTTGAATGGATTTTGCTGCTTATGCTTGTTATACGTGTTGTTGTTGTTGTTGTTTGTCTCCGAGGGGTTTTCAGCATTTCTCTTCGTTTTGCTTTTTATGCTTTTCGCGTTCTTAATGTTGAGAAACACTTGTCGCTGCTTATCGATACCAAGAGCTTGCCAACTCAAGCTTGTCATCCGCAAGCCCTTTTCCCTCTCCCCCAACCAGCGAATAAACGTCTTAAAACATCTATCAAGAACAGCTCGTATCACTCGTTAAGAACGTTTTACCGTCGGCAAATTCAATGTGAGCGAACGCGTGCAACTTTGCCTACTCGCTGCGTGCTGCCGCTTCGTTTTGCTCCGCCCAGTTTTGGGGCGCATTAAATCAGGAATCCGCCACAGAGCAACAACAGCAGCAGCAGATGACTATAGGAAGCAGCAAAAAATAATTTCAGGTAATTGCAATAGCAACAACAACAACAGCAGCAAAAAAAAAAAGAATAACCACAAGACAACAACAACAAAAACTACCGATCTTTCTTCATTGGCCAACTTGGTCGGATCATCAAGTTGTTGGGGAGAAAGTAATTTGCACTTGTTGCATGTACTCGGATCTGTTTAAAAATGGCGCCCAATGTTACAAGAGCTTGGCATGGCTGTTATAAGAATATTAAGGAAGAACATGTTTTTGTTGGTTGACCTCTTGCTTTGGTATCACATGTCAACTGGTGGCATTTTTACCTTTGCACTGCCGGCGGGCTACTTTTGTGCATCAACATTTTAAGTAAATAGAGAAAAAAGTTTGATTTGTCTCAAAGAGCGGTTTTACTTTACTTTCGAAGGTAGTTTTGCTTAATTTTAACTTTCTCACAAAAAAAAAAAAACTATTCGTGGTTATATTTCAGAAATTGTATTGGTGTTATATTTATTTTATATTTTTTTTTGGTCATGAAAAATTTTTAAGGTCATGAAACTTTTTTGACTAATACTTTAGGGTATACCTATAGCCTTTAATACTCTTCGTTCAAAGATAAAATACAAATTAAAATATCAGATATATCCTGCGCTGAATGAATATCTTGGATTTTATCACTATTTTGCCAAGAAAGTGGCACCAGTGGAAAGGCCTTGCTCAGCTCAAGGCACAAAGCAGAAAAGATTTATTCTGGGAAAACTTTAAAAAAAAAAAAAACAAATTGGCCATTTCAGCCCTTGAAAGGACTTTCGACCGAGCTTCTTATGATCAATTGTGTTGTGTGTGTTATTAAATGTTTTGCACACAGTTGACCGAGAACTGGACCTACATGTTTTATGCCGACTCCGAACGGCTAAAGTTCATGTTCTAAAGAAGCTTTACATGGCATTATTTACTCTCTGAGTTTTGCCATTGTCTGCAGAGAGGTGGTAACCGATCGGAAAAATTATTTATTGAAAAAAACTTTTCGCCGCGGCTGGGGATCAAACCCGGGCTCCAAGCATGCCAAGCCACACACTTAACCTGTATGCCACGGTCACCACTATGGGAAAACTTATTCTTAAAATATTTTTTAGAGTTTCACAGTCTCAGACTTGGTGTCTTAAACACCAGATTGCTTAGGCCTAAAGAGGTCAATAGGTAACTTGATTGATATTGTACTCAAAAACTAGTTTGAGTTAATCGCAAAGAACCAATTAAGTGTAAATTCCTTAGATATTGAAATAATTTCTTTTTTTTTAATTAATTAATAGTCAGATATTAATATTTTGTTCAAAAATAGTATTTTTTAAAAAAATATTCATAAATGCTGCTAAGCAATCACTCAATATTTCACGTAAAAACCAATTTCAACTAATTTATGGAATCGTTGTATAATAAATATTCTTTTGAGAAATGATTTTTTCCAAGTGTAGCCTATTTTGATCAGTCGATAGTGTCACATTCATCTTGGTCTGGCGCGCTATGGTGTCAGTTTGGGGAGTCATAATATTCAACTTCAAGCTAAAAACAATAATTTTACGCTTCAAATGTTATACGAGATGATCATCGAACAAGAATTCTTTCACACCCTCATCAAGCTAAGAAAACCGACACAAACTTAAAAAAAGGAATACAAAAAATAAGGAAAGAACATATTTATTTAAAATGGCGACAAACACGATTTTTGCATGCGTTCAAATATGACAGGTCCTAATTGTATTTTATACTCCTTTTTGTATGGCTTATTTTTGTTGTTATTGTTGTTGGTGTTGTTGTATTATTGCTGTGCTTGCGACTGCAGTTGTTGTTGTTGGTATAATTGTTGTTGTTGCCTCTTATCTACTTGGAGCTTCTGTTTATACTTACAACAGCTTGTCTAAGATTAAGACGTGCTTAAGACGATCCTTGCTTGCTATGCCGGGATTGGATTTTTCACTTCGCTGTGTGAAACAGAGCAGCCAGCACTTTTTTGAAGGACACACTGGCGGGCAAGGCAGTGAGGAGCAACAAAAGGTGCCAAGAATCAAATTTGCATTGCATGTTTTGAGAGAAAAAAAATAAAAAATTGGTTTCTTGTGAAATGCTTTAATCTACGTCACAGCTCAACTTTGCGGGGAACATAAACATTTTTAAGCACTGGAAGGGTTTAAAATTCAACAAAATTGAAAAGTGGTTCAAAATATGACACTATCCAGTTAAAAATTCTAAAGTCCCAGTAAATTTTAAAAAACTCCGAGCATTTTTGTATAACTTCAGAACAAAATCTTAGTTTTAGCTCACTTCAAAAAGCTTATTTTTTGAGTTTCAACACTTTTGAGCAGACCACAACCTTGATTTACTCCCACGTTTAGTCACGAAGTGTAGCTCCAAACTGTTGCAAGCTAAAAAAAAGCGCTCACTGCACACTTTTTGCCCGCAAACGTCTTATCCTTGCGGCGAACACTTACCAGAGGCGGCTCTGATGAAATTTGATGACTTGTTTAAACACGCCAGTTGCACAGCCCAACACCAAGCGGCTTCAGACGCAACGCGACAAATGATCGAAATACAATACCGTTCAAATAAGGCTAAAGGAAGCAGGCAGACAAACAACCAGGCAAATGCAAATGCAAAATATGGACAATACCACAGATGAGTGCGTGTTAATATTGCCCGTGTGAATATCAGTATGTGTGTGTGTGTGTGTGTGTGTGAAGCAAAAAAAGTGAATTCTGTTTTCAATTTAAGTTTAACAAATTTTTAAACATCATGCGAAGGACCAAGAATGCAGGATATGACATCAGAAACAGCGGGATAAACAAACCTTAACTCGTTTAAGACTCTATAAGCTGTGTTTAAAGCAAACAATGCAGTTGTCACATCTCATCATACGAATGATTAATGAAAAAATTGAACATATCATTTGAATAAACGACAAAACAGTAGCAACCATAGTTTCCAACATTTTCATGGCATACAAAATTAAGTTTCCCAAAAAAAATAGTCTCCTAAAACTCAATGACAAACTTATTTTTCTATCCATAATTAACAACAGTCACCTTAATCAACCGAAAAAAAAAGCTTCAAGTGAAGTGTTCCTGTCTTTGCCTTTGCATCATATACTGGAAAATTGCCTCATCATAATTCATACCAAATATCAAAATAGACAAAATAGAAAATAAGCACCACTTCTCTGTACTCTAAACGCATACCACACACCTTGACAGTCATGGTGAAAACACATCATCCCAAATGTAAATAAACACAATTATTCAAGCACCCAACACTTGACATCTAGAGCGAAATTCGTTACAACTTGAAATGCGTTAAATTTGAAATTTTCAAGAGTGCCGCAAGAGTTCGTCTTATGAGCTAAGTACGAGTTGATGAAAAATCAAATACGTAGCCGGTTGAACTAGTTATGTCGAGAGTAATGACTGACTTCTATGACTTGGATTGCGTTTTTTGTGTGTGCATTTCTGTTTTCTTTTTTTGATTTTTTTTTTTTTCAAAAAAATGCATCGCCTTAAAATAATAACTTGTATTTTAACTATCTTGAAATTTCCAAAAGGTCTAACTTTAATTTGAGGTCGCGCTTAGCTTGAAGCCGGAACTGCCATCATGGCTAGATTTTAACAAGTTGAAAAAGTTGTAGAGGAAATTCTTATTTAGCAGGATGCACGTTTTATAGTGCAGTTTATAGATATCTAGTTATGTTAAGGGTCACATAAATAAAAAACAAAAAACAAATTGGCCATTTCAGCCCTTGAAAGGACTTTGAAAAAGTTGTAGAGGAAATTCTTATTTAGCGGGATGCACGTTTTATAGTGCAGTTTATAGATATCTAGTTAGGTTAAGGGTCACATAAAAAAAAAACAAAAAACAAATTGGCCATTTCAGCCCTTGAAAGGACTTTGAAAAGTTGTAGAGGAAATTCTTATTTAGCAGAATGCACGTTTTATAGTGCAGTTTATAGATATCTAGTTAGGTTAAGGGTCACATAAAAAAAAAACAAAAAACAAATTGCCCATTTCAGCCCTTGAAAGGACTTTGAAAAGTTGTAGAGGAAATTCTTATTTAGCAGAATGCACGTTTTATAGTGCAGTTTATAGATATCTAGTTAGGTTAAGGGTCACATAAAAAAAAAACAAAAAACAAATTGCCAATTTCAGCCCTTGAAAAGACTTTGACCTAGCTTCTTATGATCAATTGTGTTGTGTGTGTTATTAAATGTTTGCACACAGTTGACCGAGAACTGGACCTACATGATTTATGCCGACTCCGAAAAGCTAAAGTTCATGTTCTCAAGAAGCTTTACATGGCATTATTTACTCTCTGAGATTTGCCATTGTCTGCAGAGAGGTGGTGATCGATCAGAAAAATTTTTTATTGAAAACAACTTTCGCCCCGGCTGGGGAAAGGTCACATCCCTGTGGTAAATGCATCACATAGCAATGATTAATTCTTCATGTTTACAAAAGTTATTGATAACTGGTATGTTCTAAGCAACATACATATTGTCTTCATTTTTCATTCACTTTCTTTTTATCTCGAAATGTTTGTTTTTTTTAAAAATCTTTTTAATATTCTGTGCAGAAAATTTAGAAAGTATCGTGTTGGTATAAAGATAAGAAGAAATGTTTCCCTTCAATAATAATTTTTGAATAAATAAACACATATTTCTCCATTGAGAGTATAGGGTAATACAAGTGCTGGTATTTTTTAAAACTATATTTTATTTTGACACTCACAGGTTTATGCCACGCAAAATTCTGGCTGTTTGTCTGTTTTTCAATTGATTTTAATGGTGATGCTGATCAGAACATTAAAGGAGTTTCAGAGTTCTTAAATTTCTCAATTTCATTTCCATTACTTATGGCACACGATATCATGCATGTGAGAGCCTGAGCTGTAAGCCAAATTTTTGAAGCTCTAAATTTTAGAAAAAAGCAATTGAAATTCAGAAAGCTGTTTTGTAATTTAGAAAACATTAATTGAAAAAATATTTCCGTGGCTTTTTAAAAAAAATATACTTAACCATCATCTTAATATTACCATATCATCATCATCACCATCACCACACCATCTCCATACCATCTCCATACCATCTCCGTACTATCACCATTCCACCACTATACCATTTTAATACCTTCTATTAAAATGAAAATTTAGAATTTCAATTCATTTTTTTACATTTTTTGATTATATCCTAAACCTGTAAGGTCAGGGTTATATGGGAGGTGCGCGTATTCAAAGGCGAATGACGCCAATTTTCTGAACACATCTTAGTTATAATACTATAATCTCACAAACCAAGTTTTATCTTTGTAGCTCATGTATAAAGTTCTATATAGAGTTTTTACTATAGTGGGTTGTATGGGAGGTGGGCGTGTTTGTGAACAGATGTGGCCCATTTTTTTTTACATCTTAGTTCTAGTACAAAAAACATACCTGCTAAATTATTCCTGTAACTCAAATAAAAGTTTTTTTATGAAGTTTTCAATTTTGGGGTTATATGGAAAGTTGGCGTGTTCATGGGCGGATCACGCCCATTTTTGTGTATGTTTTAGTTCTTATAAAAAAACCAAGTTTAATGCAATTATCTCAACTCCTTCTTATCCTGTGTTTAGGTCATAAAAACAGACACGTCTACCTCACATAAAACCCCAAAATGAAAACTCCATAAAAAGGCTTATATTTAAGACTTAGATCCCAAAAACATGGGCGCTGTCCGCTCACAAATACGCCCACTCCAATACAACCTGCAATAGTCAGAATTCTCTAAAGAGGTTTTTATATTAGATACGAAGATAAAACTTGGTATGGTATGTACTTGGTTTATATCAGAATGTGTACACAAAATGGTCGTCATCTGACCACGAACACTCCTACCTCCCATACAAACCCACAATATTGAAAATACTGTAAAAAGATTAATATATGACCTACAGGTATAAAACTTGACATGGAAATTTTTCATATCAGAATTAAAATGTGTACACAAAATGGTCGTCATACGCCTACGAACACGTCCACCTCCCATACAATACATAATAATGAAAACACCATTAAAAGGGTTATATAAGACCTACAGAGATAAAACTTGGTATGGGAGGATTTTATATCAAAACTAAGCTGTGCACACACAATGGGAGTCACCCGCCCATGAACACGTCCAACTCCCATACAACCCACATTAGTAAAACCTGTTAAAAACTGTAAAGTTAAACATGGTTTTTAAAAAAAATAAGAAGTTATTTACATTTGTTTAAGTATATTCCTGTCAATATATATATTTAAATACGATTGGAGGTTTAGAGTATTCCCTAGTCGGACTAGACCAACTTTTGAGTTTACTTATTTGTTTTTTTTTTTAATTTCAAATGGAATTTTTCACTTTTCATTTTCATTGGAATTTCTCTTGATTTTATGTAAATTTTAGTTGAAAGTTTTTTTGATTGTTTTTTTATGAATTTCGAAAATTCGAATTTTTTATGAAAATCTTGTAATATTACCACAATATTTTATTTTTTGATTTATATTTGCTATGTGTTAGTAAACATATGACAGTAAGCAAACAAAAACTATGATTTTCGGTGGTAGGAGTATTAATTTGAGGAAAAGTATTCTGACAACAATAATTTCGTGTTCCAGATAATCATTTTATTACTAAATACCATACATTATAATTGAACATTTCAGTGTTAATCAATATCATAGTACCTTAGTGACTAAAGACGAAACGAATAATATTTAAAAAGTTCAACTGATGGTTTTGAGTTGAAAATCATAAAATAGTCTTATATGCAGAAATTTTTCTTTAAGACTTTCTCAAACTTTTGTGAAATCAACATTTTAATCAAGTCTATAAATCCGGTATTTTTTATTAATATCTTAAAATCTATCGTTTACTCGTAATAGAAAGCAAAAGAAAGCCGACGAACATAAAAATAACATTTAAAAAAATATAAACTTTAAAATAAAAAAATTGTTTTTCGGACCAACCCCAAAGTTGGATTTAAGTCTATCTTAAGGACCACTGGCTAAGGATTTAAGGTAATCTTAAAAATATTTACCTTTGAAAATTTTTTTTTATTTGTTTTTTTTTTGTTTGTTTATAGCATAGGAAACACCCTGCGAATATATCTCACAAAAATATACCGTTTTTTTTTGTTTTTTGCCTTTTTTTTTGGTAAGCCAAGTCAGACTTACTATATGTACACTTGGTTATGGTAACATAACTTTAAATGCGTTTATCTCAACACCACTTTTTGGGATTGGTTGTAATAAAAATTTAATACAACAACCATTCTCGTCAGTACTAGAATCAAGAGAGTATGTACAAAAACAACAGCTGGGCCTTTTTTAAGTCCCAAAAAATACCTCTTCTTGAAATTTTGATATTTGTATGCTAAAATTTTGTAATTTTTCAGAATGATTTTCTTTATTCTAGTACCGACGATAGCGACATTAATTCTTAAAATATTTTCGATTTGTTTTTTAATTTTCAAATGATGCAAGTTTTTTTGATTACAACCAGCGAAATATTGTGTTTTTTTTTTTTGTCAACATTGGCATGGCATGCTACAACATAAACAATAATATTGACGTAGAATTACGTCTTACAGCGCGGTTTGTATGGGGTCGTTTTAACAGATTTTTTCAAGGTCATTAGGCAACGTTTTTGGCGAATACTTTAGGGTATACCTACAGCCTTTAATACTCTTCGTTCAATGATAATATAAATACTAAAATATCAGATATATTCTGTGCTGAATAAATATCTAATTTTGGATTTTTTCACTATTATATTAAAGTCACAAAGAAGAAATATTAATGTTTTTATATAAGAAAATCAATCATCAGCTGCTTATGTGCCTGCTGCTTTCTTTATTTTTCTTTCGTTGTTTATGCTTGTATGCTTTGGTTTTGCACGAACTGATTGGTTCGCTTTGGCAGCATTGTAAGCATTAGTTCGCATTGGGTTTATGTATGCACTACTGTTCTAGAATACTATTTTGAAACCAGAGGTCATGAATCTCTTTTCAACTCAGTCAATGAACTCAATCTGTCAAATTTAACGAAATGGATCTGTGATCCGGTTAGATTCAACTCTTATGAAAAAAACGAGTTGGATCATATTTCTTTTTATGCTTTTACCCAATAGATGGTGTAAAATTTTGATTTTTGTTTTTAATGCAAATTAATTTGGATTCCACATCCCATTAGCACTAGCGAGTGTAGTTCGCAAGCTATACATCGAACAGAGACGATGATGTGTAGCTCGCGAACTAAATATCAGACAGAGACGAGAGGAAAGGACAAATCGGGGTCTTAATTTTAATTTGAAATTAGTAGTTAAACTGACTGTAGCTCGTAAACTTTATATCGGGCAGAGACGAAAGTGGCATCAATGGAAAGTGCATTTGCTTCGCCTTCTTTTCAACTAAATCAATGAACTCAACCTGTCAAACTTAACAAAATGATCGAACAAATTTGAAATTTTGCTTGTTTCTTTTTGCTCGCTCATTAAATCATACTTACTTTTTAAATTTTTTTTTGTTTTAGCCTCGATAAGTAGTCCATAATTGAGTGTTATTCATTTATTTGTTAATTTTTGGAAGATCAATAAAAATACGTGCAAAATGAACAAAACAATCGGACCAAAGAGACAAAGTAGAAGAGGTTACAACTTAAACGGAATTCTACGTCTACACTTACGATACTATCGAAACTGTTTCTTTTTTTTTAAATTAAGTTTTATATTTTATCTCTTGAATAAAATGGAAAGACCATTTGTCGATAAATTTTCAAAATTTTTGGAATATATTTTTTTAACCGATAGATTAAATTTTGGGACACCAATTTAAAAAAGGTGCCCCTAAGGAAAAATTTCATAAATGTTTTTGTGGCTTGCAATTATGTATATAATTTTAAATTTTTTCCAAGCCCGTATACTTTTTTTTATAAAATCTTATAATTAAATCTTATAGAATATATTTAGAATAAGCTCATTGCAAAAGTTGCTCTAAAAATTTTATATCACAATTTCAGTTTTCACTTGAGAAAAATAAGTTATTATTGAAAACCAAAAAAAAAAAAAAAACATAATCAGCAGATATCCGAAAAAAAGTGAAATCTACAAAGCAGAGATTTAAAAAAAAAAACTTACATCCGCAAACCATTCATATTATTTATATATCCCAACTTAATGTTAAACTTAATTTTAACATTATTTTCAAATTAATTAAATCGATCGATATGAGTGAGCTCGATATCACTTCCTCAATTAAAGATGTTGTTTATTTGTCAGTTTGTTCCACTTGTGGTTTCATTTGCAGCCCTGTGTATACAAGTGGCGTCATATCTAAAGATCCACTCTGTTGAACTTCTGCCCATTTGTCGTTTTCTCTACTTTACTTTCTGCCTCTTCTTCTGCATTCACACTCACACAGGGTCTAGTTAAGGTTTTTAATTATTGCTGCTTAACATAATTAATATTAAATTTTTACTCATTTCTTCTTCACGCTTGTCATTTTCAAGATTTCCGTGGGTGTTGCTAGACCTACTGGTTGCACGCTGTCGCTGGCGTTCGTGCTAGTTCAGGTGCTGGCAGCAGCGTCGTGATACCGTTCATCTGAATGCGGTGTGAAGCTTTTATTGGAGCATAATTTTTTTTTTTTTGTCGCTTTACTAGCTCTGGCCGCCACGTTGTGGCGTTGTTGCCACTCATTAATTTGATTGGCTTAATTGGCCATCTTGTTTATGCTTGCGTTCGCGCGCATACTTGACACTTTGCTTATCATAACAAATTGACAGGTGTTCAAAAGTTTTACATACATACATGCATTCCCTTGGTTGGTATGTTGTTTGATTGTGATGATTTTTGTTTGGTTATGGCCGTGGTATTGATTGGTATAAGAAATTTGTTAGAGAATGTTAATGCAAAGTATTTTATTGCATACAAATAGTTGCTTAATTCACGTTTTATGTTTTAAATATTTTCTATTATTTAATTTAAAAACTATAAAAAATGTGAATAGTTAAAGTTTGTTTGTTTATTTGTGGTTAAGGTTGTTTTTATGAAAACCGTATTGATACCTATAAACAGTTGTTAAGTTAACAACTTAATTATTCCGAAACATATCAAAACAATTATTTTTACCATTAACAACACTAAGCTTACTTATCGAACAGACCCTGGAATAGCTATATCTTCTCTTGCTAAAAGAATGACTAACCTACGCATTTTTATTCATAAACAAATACCAATTCATATATGTTTATGTAAGAATGTTGTTTGTGGTAACGTTTTAAGTTGCTTTTCATATGTTTTTGTACGAATTATTTTCTTAGTTGTACTCATATGAAATGATATTAAAAGAAATCGGAAGAGTATCATTATTCAAATATATTGAGAAAGTGATAAAATCAGCAGGCAGTCGTTAATCCCAATATTCTTTACACGTATAGCACAAAAACAACCACAATCGCCACCACTACCACCACCACCACCACCACCACCAAATGAGATACACCAACTGATTAAAATAATATTTCAATTGTAGACCCGAAGTGGGATTAAATCCGTTGCGTGGGTCGCACACAATACAACACAACAGAAAAATAACAAATAACCACAAAAACAACAACAACAAAAGTAAAATAGCCCAAGTATTTCTGTGAACTATTTATTAGAAAAACATTTGAACAGCCCAATGACAATTTCTTTCACATACTTATAAGCTATTGCCTGTTGTACAGTCATACAAACGAACAAACAAACATTTGTAATATCGACAAAAATTTTTAAACAACCACACAAAGCATAAAACAAAGACCGTCAGCAAAAATAGTTTAAAATCTCAAAACTACCAAATAAAAAAATTATATCAAAAACAAAAGTAAAGCACTTTATAATGTCATAAAAAACGCGAAATTATTTTTTAACTATCATATTCAAATTTTTAAACAAAATGTATTTATTCAGACACACTCGCACACATAAGTTCTGTCTGTCTCTATGTCTTGTCATTCATTCATTTTTGCTGTATCGCAGCAAACATTGGGTTATGCCAAACACACATTTCTGTCCGGGAACGAGTGAAAACAATCAGCCAACAAGACATTCAGACAATTGAAGACAAATAGACTGGCCCGACATGCGTGCGCCAAGACGGGACAGACAGACACAAAACAATGGCAAAATCCTGACAGAAGACAAAAACAAACAAGAGACAAAAATTCGACGTTTGTCAATTTCAGTTAGTGTGGCATGCAGAGTAAGACTGACTAGCAGCAAGACGACTCTTAGCTCGCGAGGGGGCGCTATGGGCGAATGGCACTTTAGTCAACAATGGGTCTGATAAATGAGGCAGAACACTGATAAGTAGTACAAAAAACTGCTTGCTTATGTTTTATTGTGGAAGCTAGCAATTCTACAATTGATATTGATCTGACTGGATGCCAGAAACCACATGTTGCATTTTTATATATTGCTGATTTTTCAGAGATTAATTCATTAAGACGTTATCTAAAATTTTCAAATATATGATATGTTTTAAGAAATGCATCCACTGTGCCTGACGATGAGTCTTTATTCGAGTGCACTCGGCGACTTTGAGAATGCTCAACTGTCGAGACCTGAAGTCTGTCTATCAATTCGCCAGTCTAGCTGACGCTTATGTGTGACATAAGATGGCTTTCCGCTATTGCTGAAATATGCACTATTTCCACGCACAGTCTAACTATTTTCGCAGAAAAGGCATTTTTGTCTTCATAAACTTTTCGGTTTTTGAAAAAAAAAAACATTGTTGGCTTTTTAATGACGTTTTTATACCCCACACGAAGTACATAGTTATTTTCATATAAAAGCGAACCAGCTATGAAAAGTGTGTATTTTTTCAGCATCACCACCTGAAACTATTACACCATTTTATAACACGTTCATGAACCGACTTATAGTCTTAATTTTGAAGCTATCATTCTGAAAACATTTGTATTTTAAGCTTACATTTATACACAAGAAATAAGACTTATTTATTATACTAGCATCGCCAGGGGTCGAAATTCGACCAATTTATTGATTGCCTATTTAAAATTGTATGCGAGATGATTCAAATAAGTTCGAGGCTTTAACTCTTGATTGGAGATATCGCACACTAAAAACAAAACAGTCACAACTCAAAAAACATGACTTTTCAGGAGAAGCGAAAAATAAAACCCTTTGGTTGAAACTGCAGAAGAAAACCAATTTTAATTTAAACACACAAGCTTCATTCTTTCAGTTAATGAAGAATACAATAAAAAAAATAGTGTGATATATCATATATGTTTTGTGAATTGATTTATAGCAAAAAGTCGATATAAAAAATTTTGAGTTGTGACTGTTTTGTATTTAGTGTGCGATATAAAGCTATTTTCTTCAAAAAAAATATTTTTGTATATTATTATTTTGTTCAAAAACAGAAAAAAAACATTTTAAAAAAAATTTATAGGGGGTCACATGGCCTTGATTTTTTGATGGCACGGACAGTTTATTAATTTAGTGTCAAAACAAAAAAATTCACCTAAAATCCGGTATGAACTTTGAAAGAAAATAAATAATGCAATTTTGAGTTTTTGTTTTTTTACAACAAAAATTATTTTTACCCCATATTTTAAGAATAAATCAAATTTTGTAGTCTTTTTTTAAAAGGAATAATTTAAATATAAACAATCAAAAAACTAGTATTGTTTTCAAAAGTTTTTTTAAGTTAACTGATAATACTAAAATACAAAAAAGAAACAAATAAAATCTATTAACAGATGGCGGAGATATTGGCTTCCCAATTTAGAACATTCAATTTGAGATAGTTTTTTTCTCTCTCTTGACATTTGGTTGAAACACACGCTAAATAACTAACGACAATATTAAGAAAATTCATTAAAAATACTTTTGTTTAGAATTTAGATGTAATTTTGAAAGAAAATTTAACAAACTTTTAGAAAAATTTTGAAAAATTGAAAAACTGTTAAATTTCGACCAAGATATTCACATGGAAAGTTAAATGTTTGAATTCAAAACATATTTTTTTACAAATTTTACAATTGACGAATGTATAAAACTACTTTTTTTAAGAAATTGTTCAAATTCGACCAACTCAAAAACTCTCCCCCAACCAAATTTCATATTAATCAAAGAGCGGGTTTTTTCTCAAAAAAATTTAATTTCTCTCGTAGAAGGTTGGGAACCCCCTCTATCAGTTATATCATTTAAAAATACATTCTGCACATCAAGGCAACATAACCTTTCGAATGATATAAGTTTCATTTATTTTGAGTTTTAATTTGTACCAAAAAAGCGTACGACAAACTTTAATGTTCACGCATTAATATATAAGATTTCAGTCCAGAACCCCGCATTTATTCCACAAATCATAGGTCAACATTTATAAAGAACTAATTTGGAATTTCAAGTCTGAAAAGCTGGATTTTTCATTCGAAAAAATCAGGTATGACAGTTTTCAAAGGACTTGCTGCAAAAATTGTTCACAACGGTTATATAAGTAGTTAAAGTTGCTCCAAATTCATTGCGATTCGTAGAATCTATTGTTCATGACCTGAATAAGTTTTTCAGGCTTCAATTTTTATGAATTTATACACTAAATTTTGCTTTGGTATGTAATTTGTCTTCATCTGCTTACAGAGCTGGCAGACAACTGATTCAAATAGACTAACTTTTTAAATAATAATTAAGAACTAAATAATCTATAACATAACCTATTGAAATTGAAGGTGATTTGGTTACTGTGTCCTTGGTTTAGTTAGATTGGAGCAAAATTTAAAAAAAATCATGTTTCCAAATTGTCGATTTTGAGCTATCCTCAGCCTATTTCCATGTCTTTTAATGAAGATATCTCGTAAACCAGTTGTACGATATTTACAATCACTGAAGAAAACTAAACTAAATTTACGCCAATAGTTTTAATATTACTTTCCGATCGCCGTATTAGTTTTTGTGTTAAAAATAATTACTTGTTTTTTATAAAAAAAAATTAGAAATTAATTTCACGGTTCTAAATTTTCTAGCCTATTTTGGTGTAAAAAGTGTAAACTTTAAACCTATATAAAATCTAATTGACATGTAAACTTTCAAAACGATAACAGACGTGCAACTTTTATCTTCTACCAGCATATTTTTAAAAATTCTTAAAATTTTTTAAAAAATATTTAATTGTCGTATCGTAAAATGAATTTAAATTTTTAATAAGAAAAGAATTTTTTATTTTAAAATTTATTTATCATACAAAAACGTGACCACTAGACCGTCTCGCCTTATAGGGGAAAAAAAATGTCGCCGCACACCATCTAATCCGAAGCATTATTGAAAGGAGGTTTCGAAAAAAATTTTTTTTTTTTTTTGACCGAACGTAGGGGTCGCGCATCGACATATTTCTTTATAACTTCGGTATTTACCGTCCGATCTTAAAGAATTGTTTGTTTTTGTTTTTGTCTCAGGAAGACCTATTTTTTGTCTCTAGAACTCATTGACCTCAGTTGACCCCTTATAGTACTGACCCACCGGACCTCAGTTTCTACCATCTTAACTTGCCATTTTAGTTTCAGAAATGGAAAGCCCATAAAAAATCATTAAACTTTTATGAAAGACATTTTTCACTATTTTCGCTAGAAATATTTTAAAAATTGTTTTATTAAATGTTTTTGCAAATTTTAAATTTTTTGTCAAATCGTATAATTTTTATAAAATATCCACCGAAAACGTTCTTACACCGAGAAAAAAACCATAGTAAAATTATCTAAGATGGCTTTTGTGAATAATAAATGTACTGAATGAAATTATTATCTATAATAACAAAAGTTTTTGTGTGAGCTGAAAATGGTTTTAAAATGAAAAATTTGATAATTTATACAAAATACAAAATTTTTAAATTCACAAAGCACAACTTTGTAAAAGTAACTAAATTCATGTATAAAGTACTCAAAGTATGACTGGTAGCTAAAAAAGACAATTACACAAACACTGCGACCAAGGAAGATGGAAATAGTTATCAATCAATAAATTTTTTATATTTTACAATGTTAATCATCGGAATGTATAGATAATACTTCCCAATCAATTGTATTACTTCCCAAGAGTGCAATTCTACTTGTGAAAATGTGCTTACAACTAATGGTTTTCACCATTAATTCACCATAAATATAAAATTCGATAAATAAGCAGATTAAACTTTGTTGTCATATCCAAGAACATTGTAGGCTTTAAGCAGACCAAGCCCTTAGGTACACTAACATGGATTTTTTGTTCATTTTTCTTGAGTTTTTTTCTAGGTGTATCCGAATCATTCTGCAATTGTTGCCGTTATTTTAAACTTCGACAAACCTTTAACATTAACAGCACGATCTAAAAGAATAGTTCAGAAAGTTTAATACGAAGGAAGTTTTTTGCAGGCTTTAATTGCATTACTTAAGAATTGTACATTAAGATGCTTTTTTCGGATGTGAACGTTTTCGGTGGATATTTTATAAAAATAATACGATATGACAAAAAATTTAAAAATTTGCAAAAAAAATTACAACAAAAATTTTTTCATATTTCTAGCGGAAATAGCGAAAAAATTATTTAACGAAAGTTTAATGATTTTTTAAGGGCTTTCTAATTCTGATACTAAAATGGTACGTTAAGATGGTAGAAACTGGGGTTCGGTGAGTCAGTACTCAGTAGGGGTCAGCTGAGGTCAATGAGTTTCAGAAAACAAAAATAGGTCTTTATAAGACAAAAACAAAAACATCTCATTCTTTAAGATCGGACGGTAAATAATGAAGTTATAAAGAAATATGTCGATGCGCGACCCCTACGTTCGGTCAAAAAAAAAAAAAATTTTTTTTCGAAACTTTCTTTCCATAACGCTTTAGATTAGCTGGTGTGCGGCGAAATTTATTTTTTCGATACGGTCTAGTGACCACGTAACCACAGGGTTACGAGGTCACATAAACAAATGCACACTTTCATTATCGAGTGGGACTTTTTGGAAGCTTTTCCAAACATTTCATAAGCATTGAACTTATTGCTATTAATTTGTGAATCAGTAGCTCAGTATCAAAATCAGGATCTCTTGCGAACAGGAGTTTTTCAAAGTTAAAATTAATTATGATTTATTAAAGGTCTTCCAATATTGATTTCAATGTGGTTATTTCAAATTTTGCAGCTCCTAAATTAGGCAAGTCAGTTTTTAAGACAGCGCACAATGCATCGAAAAAATATAGGAAAAATTTTGTATTTTTTTTTTTAAGCAAAGAATTTTGAACCATATTATTTTGTTACTAGTATAGAAGCCCGTCATACGACGGGTCGTATTCAAAATAATTTAATAGCAGACAATATGACATTTTTCATTCACTTCAAATGTTATATTGTTCCGAAATAAATTTTCATATAAAAAGCACTGTAATAGCTAAACAGGTTCTGGTCCAGGCTAACATCTTCAGCCTATACATAGCAATAATAATTATAACAGTTTGAGCGATATAGAGCACGGAGCAGGGCGCTTGTCTTTTATATATTTAGATATAATAAATATCGTGTTGACCGTGGCATGCAGGTTAAGTGTGTGGCTTAGCATGCTCGGAGCCCGGGTTCGATCCCCAGCCGCGGCAAAAAGTTTTTTCAATAAAAAATTTGTCTGATCGGTCACCACCTCTCTGCAGACAATGGCAATCCTCAGAGAGTAAATAATGCCATGTAAAGCTTCTTGAGAACATGAGCCGTTCGGAGTCGGCTTAAAACATGTAGGTCCAGTTCTCGGTCAATTGTGTGCAAACATTTAATAACACACACAACACAATTGATCATAAGAAGCCCGGTCAAAGTCCTTTCAAGGGCTGAAATGGCCAATTTGTTTTTTTGTTTTTTAAATATCGCAAATAAATAATAAACTAATACCATACTTATTTAATAAACCTCTTTATTTGTAGAAAATTAAATAATTTAAAATTTAGATAATATATTAAAAAATTTAGCATGTTTTTTCTATGAATGTATTTTGCTTATGAAAGTAATTTTGTTAAGTATTTTTTGTAAAAATAACTTAAAAAACACATAAACACTCAAAGAATTTCGACTTTTAATAAGCTTCAACAAAAACAAAATTCTTGGTTTTTAGCAAAAGTTTGCTGTAAGTATATTTGATGTATGGACTGTTTACTTTCAAAATATTATCTGCACCTTTTCATAAACAATAAAAAGTATAGATAAAAAGTGAATGGTTCAGGTTCATTTCCAATAGGAATAAAAAGATCACAATAAATTTAGGAGAATCGCCGATCTGTAGACAATTTAAATTGCATTCGAAGATAATTGGAATGAAAAGTGTTGAAAAATACTCAAATCATGAATTACACATATCAAATCACTGGTATCCATTACAATTCCATCAAGATCGTTTCTTCAAGTATTACATTTAATGCTTCGGAAGCTTGTCTGCATACAACCTCATAAGCTTGCATGGACCGTAATGACACTTGAAAGTCTGAGGGCATGTGAATCAAAGATAACTTATCTTTGATGTGAATATGTCATATGGCTTTCCTACGAAGACATTTCCGGACCGTTTGGCAGGACTTTTTGAAATCGGTAACGTTAACCTTTGTTAACTTTTTTCTATTTCCGAATTAAGACGCATTAATATGCTATAAATATGAGCCAGGGCCAGCTAAGAATTTCACTGTAAGGTAAAAATTTACCTTGAAGCTTAAACCGATAAGACCGGGAACAGTGTTTTAAAAATTACATATTGGTTATATATTTCAGTGGTGACCGTGGCATGCAGGTTAAGTGTGTGGCCTATCATGTTCGGAGCCCGGGTTCGATCCCCAGCCGCGGCGAAAAGTTTTTTTCAATAAAAAATTTTTCTGATCGGTCACCACCTCTCTGCAGACAATGGCAAACTTCAGAGAGTAAATAATGCCATGTAAAGCTTCTTGAGAACATGAACTTTAGCTGTTCGGAGTCGGCATAAAACATGTAGGTACAGTTCTCGGTGAATTGTGTGCAAACATTTAATAACACACACAACACAATTGATCATTAGAAGCACGGTCAAAGTCCTTTTAAGGGCTGAAATGGCCAATTTGTTTTTTTTTTATATATTTGCGGTCTTATTCATAAAAATATCTTAAAATAGCTTTAAAATGTTCAGTAGTTGAAAAGCTTTTTAGAGATAAAATGCATTTTTTTTAAATTTTGTTATTCATAAAAATATTGCCTCAGCTTATTTGTTAAAATAGGAACAGAGAATCGTTTGTGAATTTGATAAATTCAATAATTTTTCGTTTATTTGTCACAATTTTATCAATATTTTGACATGCACACAGTCATAAAAATTATTAATTTTTGTTTTGCTTTGAAAGAAATCATCACTTATGATTTTTATTTTCAATATTTTGAAATATTTTCATATTTTTTAAATTAGTTTGAAGTATTTTTGACAATATTTGTGCTCAGATGAGAGTAAAAATTTGTTAAATGCTTTAGGGTTAATTAAAGGCTTCTCATTTAATAAGGGGTATTTGTTGTTATTGAATATTTATGAATACTGTTTTTGATATTTTCCTTGCAAAGGCTTTATTTATATATAAGAAGCTCATAAATTTTTATGAATACTCACACAGTAAATTAGCCTCATACAGTGCTTAGAATATTACTTTATTTAACCATATAAGTGAGTGCATCGGAGTTCATCGGAGTGCGGTGTATTCAGTTTAAGTATAACTACTTTGTATTACTTAACTTGTATATAATCTATAGAAACGCATTTTCTCTTTATGCCTAAGTGCATTTAGAAATGCCTCTTTTAATCTTTCTTTAAAACTAAAAAATTTAAAACTAAATCGAAAACTTCTTATATATTGAAAAAAAAGTTTAAATTATGTACAAAAACTGAAATTGAAAAATTGATTAATACCACATACTTTCTATAACTTTCCTTATTGAATCGCAAAATGTCTCTGCTGCCATCCGCTTGCGCTTAGTAGAGTAGTGGTGAAAGTAGGATGTTAACACTTTTATTTTTTTTTAAAATTGTTGGTCGACATATGTACGTAGCTATGTACAACATAATTTTAAAATACAGACAATATTTTTTCCATTTAAGCGGTCACATAATATTTTCCTTTTAAGAATTAAAACACCAAAAGCAAATCACCTTCAATTTATAACAAAATATCGCATCCCATCAGGGGGCTGTATTTCCTTTGCGATGGCATCTGCATTGGTGGCATTTGCTTATAGCTTTTTTCGGCTGACTAATAGCAGCATACAATGTTGCCATATTATTATGTTGCAGCCCGACGCGATAAGCGCATAATTAATATTTCTTCAATTTTATTAATAACTTAATTATAATTCGAATGCCTCGCTTATAATCATTTCGCATTGCGCAGGTGCAGCTGAGTTTTGGTTTGTGTTTAAGTGGTTGTTAAGTTTTTAACGTTTTGATGGGCTGATAAGAAAAACATTTTTCTGCAGAATTTGAACTAAGAATATCATTAAAACAGTACTTAATTGTAAAATTTTGTGATAATTAGAGTTTATATGAAATTGAAATAACTTGATAAGAGAAATTATAAAACTCATTTTATGAAGCAACAAATTAAAGCTTGCTATTTACTTCAATTCCGTGAACATGGCAAGACAACTTATTGTAATTTAATATTTATTTTTTTTTATTTGAAAAATTGACATTTAATGCGGCATTTAACCATAAATACTGATTTAAGCCATATCACGTTAAGCCATTGGCATTTTTTTCTTGTCATCAATTCGCAAATAATAACTTCATTAAGCCGCTAAAAGTTTAATTAAATTTAAACAAATTACCAAACTCTGTCTAAATAGCTAAAAGCTATTTGTGGCCAGCATAAAACAGAGATTGTAAAAAAAAAATCAACCCAAACAAAGCAGACCCACCCACCAGCATAAATTGCACAATCGAAACAAATGCTCAGAGCTCCAAGCAATCAAGCAATACGAGTCATAATATTTGTCATAATGCACAAACTATAACAAAAAACCAAAAAAAAAAAAACTCAAAAAAAAACATATAAGAAGAATACAAAAACAATAACAACAATCACAACAACCTAAACCACAACAATTATGTAAGTCTTTGAGACGAGAAAAATATTTCTGGTAAATGCAGCAGATTGAGATCGAGAACAAAAACAACAGCCACTACAACAACAACAATAACAACAACAACAGCAACAACAAAAGAAAAATCAACCAACTTAGCAGAGGCATTCAACTCATTCGTCAGACACACACTGAAGTGGCAGACTTGAGTCAAAACGATCCGCTAACCGGATGACAACTTTGAGTCTTAGTCCCAGACTATGTCGCAGCCTTAAAATGCGGCAAATAGCGTCATCCAACGCTTCATAGCAGCTGCGCGAAATGAAGTCAACCTTAAGCAGCATCGCATCCATCCGAATGTCTTGAAGCGATGCTGGCTGGCATCGACAAACATTGATTTCTGGTTCTGGCAAAAAAAACTTGCTGAATTCTTAAACAAGTTGTTGTCTACGAGCCAAGAAGCATGCGTTTTTATTATTATTATATTATTTTGCTATCCGTTCCATTCGCAGTTCCCTTAAAACAAATTCCCTACATCCAGTCTTTGCTGTCCGGTTATTTTGTCAAATGACCAATTTTAGCAGTTCTTTACCACTCTAGGCCGTAACTTTGTTTTTATTTGTTTTTTGTTGTTATTGTTGTTGTTTTTGTTGTTTTTGTTTCTGTGGCTTACAAAGCGGAACAAGCGTCAAACAACGCTTTGTCGACTCCTAGTCCAGGTTCCTTTCAAGAGTAAATTTTGCGCTTGCTAATCGTTGTCGTAGTAGTAGTAGTAGTAGTAGTAGTAGTTAAAGTTGTACCAGTAGTAGTTGTTGTTGTTGCTGTTTTTATCGTTGTTGTTACCATAGCAGTTGCAACTACAACAGCAGCAGCAACATTCAATCATTATGTAATACGACAGCTGACAGACGACAGGCGCACGCATCATAGCAGAGTCAAGTCATTCGGAATGGATTTGAAGTGCGATCAAATTGATTGAATTGATGAGCCACACTAGTGGATAGTTAGATGCTAGTGTTGATGCTGTTAGAGAGAGTAGCGCAAACTATTAAATATGGAAAAGGTAAGCGGAAGTTGAGCAAGCTTTTGAGTTGTAGGTACCAGCTTAATTATTAAATTTGAAGTAAGTAAACGATATAGGCTGGGATCTTAGGTGGATTCAATTAAGTTAGGTTTAAGTTTAGCTTCTTGAAACCAAAGAGGGTATTGAGTCATTTACACTTCAGGAGGACTTAAACCTTTGGCAAATTTATCTCTCGCCATCAAATCATCGACTTCAATATTTACTTTAACTCCAATAAACAATATTTTGAAAACCTACCAACACTAAAGTTAGTGAACCAAATAAAGTTCTTCAATTTCTTTATGGATATCATCAAGTATAAAAGTACATTGAATTATTAGATTGTTTCATATTCCTCTCAAGGGACTTTACATGACTTTTTCGGAAAAATCAAAACTTGCACTTTTTGCATGTTACAAAATTTTTTAAAATAAATACTTTCTCATTTCATATTTGAACAAACTGAGATATAAATCCAAGTGACGAGTGACCCAAACTTTGCCAAAAAAATAATAATGATATCACACAACGAACATTTCCTTAACATTCTTATTTTTTAGATTTAGATTTAACCTTAGTAAGTAAATACGATTAACCAAACCATACGAGGACAGTTCGACAATTCTGTCAAAAATGAAACAAAGAATGATTTCTACGGCAATAAGAAAAGTTTTATTTCTCAATATAGTCTCCTTTTAGCTCGATGCTCTTCGTCCAACGTTCCTCCAATTTGTATACCCCCACGCGTACTGCGTAAGGGGTATATTAATTTTGTCACGACGTGTGTAACGCCCATAAGGAGGCGTGATAGGTATAGAAAAGTATATATATTCTTGCTCAGCATCACCACCTGAGTTGATTTAGCCATATCCGTCTGTCTGTCCGTCTGTCCGTCTGTCTGTCCGTCTGTCTGTGGACACGATTACAGCCGTAATTTTAAACCTATAGTGCTGAAATTCGATATATAAGCTTTTTTCTAAAAAACTAAGATCAAGTTCGAAAATGGGCTAAATCGGATGAAAACCACGCCTACCTCCCATACAACCCCAATGATGAAAAATCCATAAAGAAGCGAATATTAACGCTACAAAACTTTAATTCGGTATTTGTTTAGTCCTTAACAAAACTCAGGTGTGTTACAAAAATGGGCGTTATCCAACCACTAACACGACCACCTCCCATACAACCCTAATATTGAAACCTATAAATAGAGGCTTGTGTCGAAGCTATAAAAATAAAATTATATATTTATTATTTTTATATCAAAGTTAATACGTGGGAGAAAAATGGGCGTGATCCACCCACGAACACGCCCACCTCCCATACAACCCCAAAATTGAAAAATATATAAATAGGCTTTTATCGAAGCTACAAAAGTAAAATTAGATATTTATTCTTTTTATAATAAAATTAAGATGTGTTAGAAAAATGGGCGTCATCCATTAATGAACACGCTCACCTCCCATACAACCCATAATATTGAAAACTCTATGAATAGACTAATATTTAAGCTACAGACCTGAAATTGGGTATTTGTGGATATTATATCAAAATTGAGGCGTATTAGAAAAATTGGCATCAACCACTCAAGAACACGCCCACCTCCCATACAACCCCTAATTGAAAACTTTATAAAAAGGCTTGTATTTACTTTGCATTAAGACAATTTGATATGAATGTATTTTAGACGTCATCAAAATAGTAAAATTTTTTGAAATCTCATATAAAAAGAGCTGCAATGTAAGATTTTGAACCATTACGAATCGCCCGTGGGGGTATTTTAACTTCGGCCAAGTCGAAGATATACCTTACTAGTTTTTATTCAATTTTGATTTTGAATACGTTTTCGGAAGGTCTTCAAAATACACCTCTGCTTCGGTGATGATCTCTTCTTTTGATGAGCACTTTTTTACTCGTCAAATGGTAATATTAGACATTGATCGTTCTTTTCGGTGGAAGGTAATCGATGTATATTATACTGCATTCATCCCAAAATACTGTCGCCATAACATTTTCGGCCGATAGCACCGTCTTAGTCTTCTTTGAAGCACGTTCGGTCGGTGAAGTCCACTGTTTCGACTATTCTTTTGTCTCTGGTGTGTAGTGAGGGATCCATGGTTAGTAATCGACGGAAAAAATCTTTCTTAGCTTTGTTAAACATTGCTAAACTCTCTTGAGTGAGCAAACTCGGCACCCATCTTGTGGATAATTTTTTCATATCCAAATGGTTTCGCAAAATGTTCCACACCGTTTGTCTGGGACGTCTACGGCATCAACATCTCACGCACTTTTACTCTGCGATCGGCCAACACAATATCTTTCATTTAAGTGACCATTTCTGGTGTGGTGACCTTAGTTGCCGTTCAGAATGACCGCATCGGAATTCAGTAAACCTCTTGTGAATCATTTCCACAAGTTTTTTTGAGCAAAAAATAATGTTTGATGAGCACACGAAATTTATTTTTTCCATTTTGGCCAAAATTCACAAGATTGTCTGCTGTCAATGGCTGTCAAACAAAAACTAAGCGTCGGATCGAGCTGAAATTTTGACATTAGTCTATTAGATATCTATATATCTAATCTAAAAAATACAAAAAACCCTTTACGAACGTATCGTTTTCGATAGGTTATTTTTAGAAAGCCTACCTTTACTCCTTTTCATTCGCATTTCGCTCTTCGATTCAATCACTACCACTTTTCCTAACTCGCTGAAGAAAGCTAGCGAAATGTAATGGTAGCGTCGAGCTGTTTGAGGATTATTTGTTTTGTCCGTGGTGACCGTGGCATGCAGGTTAAGTGTGTGGCCTAGCACGCTCGGAGCCCGGGCTCGATCCTCAGCCGCGGCGAAAAGTTTTTTTCAATAAAAAATTTTTCTAATCGGTCACCACCTCTCTGCAGACAATGGCAAACCTCAGAGAGTAAATAGTGCCATGTAAAGCTTCTTGAGAACATGAATTTTAGCCGTTTGGAGTCGGCATAGAACATGTAAAACATTGTGTGCAAACATTTAATAACACACACAACACAATTGATCATAAGAAGCTCGGTCAAAGTCCTTTCAAGGGCTGAAATGGCCAGTTTGTTTGTTTTTTTTTTTTTTTTGTGTGGTTTTTGATCATAATCGTTAAGCAAAAACAAAGCCATAAACCGAAACCATGCAGCGCTATTTTCTTAAAAATTATCTGTTTTCTTAAAAGCGGAATGTCTTTAAATCTGAACGATATAACTCAAATTTTAACAATTTTTTACGGCATCCTAAGGTAGATGCAAATTTCGAAAAAACCTTAAAAAAAATCTAAAAATTGATATTTCAAAAATGGAGTGAAATTGCCCAAAAATACAGATTTTACGAGTTCCCTAAGAAGATGGAAATTTTGAGATGCCCAGATACAGGGGTTAGAATATTTGAAATATATTTATATTCTCGTAAAACTTCATCCCAAATCTGAAGAGACATCCCAAAATTTAAACGGAAAAAAAAAATTCGGGGACGGAAATTTTATTTATGTACTTTAAGCCCGACGCCATTATGTTGAAATATTTTTATTTTTTGGCAGTTTGTTGGGTTAGGTTAGGGTAGAAGGGTCGTGCACCTTTGAGGTTCTGGTCCATTAAGTCCATTACGAATCCCTTATTTTATTATTTTAACCCATTTAGGTTGTGGTACCCAATAAACCTGATATCTTTAGATTCTCGTTCCCCGAAACTATTCTGTGCTCTAAGTGAACTTCCATATGTCTAGCAACGTCGTCGGAATATGCTACCACTTTTGTGCCACCAAAGTGGTAGTTTGAAAAGGATGTTGTCAACCACAATTATTCAAAGAAGGAGGATATAACTCCTCCCTGTGGAATGCCTCTTTTGAGTAACTTTCTTACCACTTTCACACCCATTTGTCCATTTATACATTTATAAATCCATTAACATCTACATATATTATGAGTACTCATGCTGTTTACTCCTTTTTCCACTAAAGCATTTCTTATAGATTCCGTATTCATATCTAAAAACTATGCGAAAGTGTGATGAAGGGTTCCTTCTATGACCGAAAGTGGAGCGACTATTTTCCTTTGCGGGCATTATTAATAGTCCAAGGCGGGGTCGCTTGACGGACTTTTCTTTTGAAAAGCTCGTATTGCTGAAAGCGAATATACCCGGTCATTCTAGTTATTAAACAGTTAGTACGTACGTTAAATAGGTGTGCATGTATGTAATATATGTAGTACATATTATGTCATAAGTAATATATATATGTGAGAAATTCATATTATAAATTTTTTTGTTTTTTTTTGTTTTTGAAAATATCAAAATAATTGATTCTAATTCGAGCTAATTGAATATCTAATTGCATTAGCAGAATTCAATTGTATTCCTAATTGTAATGGTAAGCAAATTTTTTTGCTAATGGCAACTAATTGCAATTAGTTTTACCATTGGAATAAAAATTTCAATTATCTAATGGGAATTAGTTGAAATAATTCTAATTGTTTGATGAATTAGACACTATAAACTAATTGCATCAATTGCTAATTCTAATTGGAATTTAACATGTTTGACCGAAACCAAATCGTGTAGTGCTATCTTCACTGATCTACCTTTGAGGTTGGAGTGTTGTACACACTAAAGAGGTTAGTATAGTTCTGAGATTCTCTTATGTAAAGAACTTCTATTCTCTCCAGCGTTTTTATCCAGAACGATGATAGACTAATGAGCCTGTAATCTGTGTAGAGCGTTTCGGTTTCCTTGCCTTGTTAGGCACTACTCTAACTTTTCTCCAGATTTTCGGAACATAGCCTGTCCTAAGGCAGTGGATGAAGATTGCCTTAAGGGGGGACATGACATTGGCCGTTTTTTAAATTAATTTTTATAATTTTGTATTTTAGTAAATATTCTTAAGACTCTAAGGTAGTAAAAATTGAGGGCGCATTTTTAATTTTCACCTTTTTTTCTTTGTTCACAAACTTTGAACGCATTTATCTCGAAACCATGTTTTTCGTAGTGGTTGCGGCACTAGCGGGCTCATTTTTTGACGAAATTTTGTGTTGTTTTTTTTATGTTTTTAAAATTGATTCTCTGTCGTATGACACGAGCATGCATTTTTAAAGTCAATATTTTTTTTCGAAAAAACATACTTTCAAATTTGGTACATCTAGTTTTGAGCTCTACAAAACCATGTTGGAGTGAAAAATATATTTTTTGATTTTTTTTTTCTTGTTATTTGTGCATTTCTCTACAATAATAAAAAATAATTTTTGGAAAAATTTTGGAGAAATTTTTGGACTGAGTTATGAATTTTTAAAAAAAGGTCTGTTTTTTCTGCCGCGAATGTCATATTCCTCTTTAAGCCAAGGAATGATGCCGGAAATTGCATATTGCATCATGACCAGCAGGATTAATTCTGGTCCCGCTGATATGTTGGGTTGGAAAAATCCAATTGACTATTCTAAGTACAAAAGGCGTTGTACTTAGTTCTTGTAGTTAGTTAGTGCCAGGCGCGGATACAAGGGGGGGTAAAGGGGGTAATTACCCCCCCCAAGAACTTTTAAATACTTTACTTTTTAATACTTTATTCGAAGAAAATAATTGTACAAACAGCTTAAGGGTACTTTTATGTATATATAAGCCATTCTGAAGGCGTTTTTTGAAAAAATACTAGAAAAAGAAGGTCAGAGACATTGTTAAACTCTAGTTTTTTTATTGATTTCAAAAATGATTACAGTATATAAAAAAAATCGATGCGATCGAATCGAAGCGATGCGAGAAGAGTAGGACCATTTTGCTTGTAAAATAACTAAATCTGTAGTCATCGGCAAAAAAAAATATAATTATATGTAAAGCAAACACTTACATCAAGGCAGTAACTTCATCTTTTTTTAAAAATGAGCCTGAAAATAAAGTTATAGCACGTTATGTACTCAAATTTACAGCCATTTTTTAAACAATCAACTTTAAAGATGCGATATTTTCTTACAAATAAAAATTTAAAAAAAAAACTTTAAGTCAGCGTAGTAAGTGTTTGCTTTATAAAAATTATATTTTTGCAAAATATTAACGATTAGTTTAAAATGTCCTTTATATGAAATCATTGATCAAGCAACATTGATTTTGATTTGCAATAAGCGCAATTAAGATTTTGGCAATGCAGACCAGAGTTGCCACTTAAAATATTTTATTCTTCTTAATTTTTACTGAAAACCTGCCAAACTTTTTTGCAACCTATGTGCCAACAAATTTTAGCAAAAAAAAACAATACGTGCATTGTTACTTTCAGTTTTCACTTTATAAATTTTCAAAACAAAAAGTTCAAACAATTAAAATCTAAAAGTTTGTTTTTACTTCAATTATTTCATCATCAGTTAAATTATTTTTTAGAAATATTTCAGCTATATATTTACTCTTGGTAATAATGACATTTTTCCACTAATTTCTAAAACGTTTGCTATCTTTGCCACTTTTCCTATCAGTGTAGCAACAGCTGAGCGAAGATTTTCTACACTGCGACGATTAAAAACATGGTTACGTTCAACTATGCAACAAGAACGATTGAATGGACTCGAATTATTGCATATACTAAGAGATATTAAAATAAATATTTACGAAGTTATTGATAATTTTGCGATGATTTTGTTTATAATTTTTTTCTCTATCTAATGACGATCTAATAACATAGAGTAACAAAATTAATCTTTATAAAAGTTGCAGAGATCTCGATAAACAATCCTGAATGTATTTTAGCTGCTGATTTAAAAAATGGACTCCCTTTTTCTCCATCAGCTCGAGGTTTTGAGTTATAGGAAAAAACATAAAAATCAGTTCTTATTCTGATAATTTTATTATAATCTATTATATTGATCTACCGATTTGTATTACTATGACTGATTTTTACATTCCATTTTATTAAAATTTACTTCAAAAGTACGTAGGTAAGTAGAAAAGCATTTTAATAAAATTGAACGTACAAAACTGTTTGTTTTTTCAAGTTCTTTGAAAATATGCAAGATAATAAAAAAACCAAAATGTTTATTAAAATTCCAAAGATTTTCTACCAAGTAAAAAAAAGTTTTTGTAAATTCGTTGAAAAATATCAAAGATACAAGGGTTTCAAAAGAGCAGCCTACGTAATATTGTGAAATTTTTTTGACTTTAAACGTCGATATCTTCGAATCTGCCAAAGATATTGTTATTGAATGTGCAAAAATGGAAAGGTCTACTAGTCTTCATTGAAATCAGTCATAGTAATACAAATCGGTAGATCAAAATAATAGATTTAGCGAAATTATCAGAAAAAGAACTAATTTTCATGTTTTTGCCTAAAGCTCAAAAACTCGAGCTGATGGATAAAAACGGAGTTCATATTTGAAATCAGGAAACCCAATTTGTCTATAATCAGCTGAAAAATCTCCGGCACCAGAACTTCCGTCGCGCAGTGTAATCAGTATTCATTTTGTATTGTTCATTTATTTTTCAAAGTGTACCATATCATAGTCGTAAAAAGAACTATGTTTTTTCATTGTACATACTTGAAAATATAATTATGCAATTTTTTTTTATAATGGAATAAATGTGAAAAATTTTAATAAGTCAACCTTAATTCTAAAATAATTTAAATTTAGAGTTTTATTTACTTTTCGCTAAGATATTATTCCAGAAAAAGGAAGAAATAAATAAATACGGAAATGTGTGTGTATGTTTCTGGGAAAAATGCTTCTTAAACAATTCAAAAATTTCAATTCAAAAAAAGTACAATTTGTATATTTGTAAAAAGTCAAAATTTTCTCAAAACGAAAATGTGTGTCTTTGATAATTTACCCCCCCCCAAGATTTTTTCCAGATCCGCCCCTGGTTAGTGCTGGGAGTTCTTTAAAAGGTTCTGTAAAGATTCTGTATCATTGATAGGTTGCTGGTAGCTCCGTTTTGATCCGGATCTTTGCAACCTAGAAAATGAGTTTCCATGAGTAACGATAGCGTTTTGGCTGGAATCTGTCCATGACCCTTCAGGCCTTCTAAGGTATCCCTGGACCAACGGTTCTTTGAATAGCGTCTTATGAAGTCTGGCAAGCTTCACTTGGCAGTTTGAATGGTTTTCTTAAGATTTATTTTCATTTAAGCCCATTATCTTTCGATTGGCCGAAGCACGGTGAAATTTAGATCTTTCGCACTTGTTGGTGCCTCGGTGACATTGTTGTCTTGGTGCCCAAACATAGTCCTATGGGCGTGGTCAAATTTGGTAAGGTACTCACAACACAGTTTTCAATCCCTTTTCTTAGATTCAGTGTGTTTTTCTTTATCTTATATATAAAATCAAATGTTTGTCCTCCTGTCTGTCTGTCTGTTCCGTATAGGCTCGCGCACCGCTTATCCGATTGAGCTGAAATTTGGACACCGAGTACCTTTCATAGAGAAAAAGAACATAGGGGGTGTAAAAAAGTGGGCGGAAGTATGTGGGCGTGGCACTCTATAATAACTCCCAAACTCCTGAACCGATTTCAATGAAATTTGGTATGAACGTTCAACTGCGCCCAAGATAAAACATAGACTAGAAAAAATTCCAAAGACTTCCGCAAGAGGGCGCTTTAAGTAGTGCATTTTTAAGACTCAATAACTCCTAAACGTCTGGACCGATTTCAATGAAATTTGGTATGATGGTGCAACTGCAACCAATACAAAGCATGTGTTTACAAAGTGGGCGAAAGTATGTGGGTGTGGCACTCTACAATAACTCCTAAACACCTGAACCGATTTCAATGAAAATTGGTATGAAGGTCCAACCGCGCCCAAGATTAAACATAGGCTATTCAAAATTCCAAAAACTTCCGCAAAAGGGCACTTTAAGTAGTGCATTTTTAAGACTCAATAACTTCTAAACGCCTGGACCGATTTCAATGAAATTTGGTATGAAGGTTCAATTTCAACCAATATAAAGCATAGGAAAAAAAGTGGGCGGAATTATGTGGGCGTGGCACTCTATAATAACTCCTAAACACCTGGACCGATTTCATTGAAATTTGGTATTAAGGTTCGACTGCGCCAAAGATAAAACATAGGCTATAAAAAATTCCAAAGACCGCAAGAGGGCGCAAGAGGGCGCTTTAAGTAGGCGCTTAAAGACATTATAACTTCTTAGCACCTGTACCGATTTTAATGAAATTTGGTATGAACGTTCGACTCCACCCAAGATAAAACAAAAAAATTAAAAAAAATCCAGAAACTTTCGCAAGGGGGCACTTAAAGTAGTGCATTTTTTATACTCAATAGCTCCTAAACACCTGGACCGATTTCAATTAAATTTGGTATGAAGGTTCAACTGCAACCAATATACAGCATAGGAAAAAGTGGGCGGAAGTATGTGAGCGTGGCACTCTTTAATAACCCCTAAACACCTGGACCGATTTCAATGAAATTTGAAACGATGGTTCGACTGCGCCCAAGATAACATAAGCTATAAAAAATTCTAAAGACTTTCGCCAGAGGGCGCTTTAAGTAGTGTTTTGTTAAGACTCAATTACTCCTAAATGACTTGACCGATTTTACTAAAATTTGATACATGAAATAACCTGGCCCTGCAACAGAATTGAGGCTATTTAAATTTCATGGAAGTTTTTCCATGAGAGAGCGCTTTATTCAACCAACTACGTCTGGCTTATTCTCGTCAAAACGGATAAACCGATTTTGATGAAACTTGGTAAGCATTTGTATCTGTTACTGAAAAAGATCCTATGCTTTTAAAAATTCTTTCGACAAAAATCAAGGAATGCACTGAAGGCAAACGAAGTCAAGAACCAAAGACTAACGAGTAAAAAATAGTTTAACGAATATGAGCAGAAGCTATGTAAAGAACAAAAATCAACCGAACAGTATCGACTTAAGCCGAAGTTAAAACCGAACGAAGACAATCTAAAATAGAATCGATGCCAAAAGGACTTTTTAAAGTTGGAATTTTTTTTTGAGATAAAAATGCAAATGCAACTGGGTGACCATTTTCCTCAGAAACCAGACGTCAGATCGAGACGCTGAAGATATCATTTTTTGTAATAGTATCCGGCAGGTACAGTTTTATGGAAATTTGGCTAAACATTTTCGACGGAAGGAGGGGCAAAACCCCAAAAAACTATCATTTTAAATTATTTAAAAAATTTAATTGATAATTTAAAAAAAGTCAAAATGGGAGCAGTTTTAAAAATCGCCCTTTTTCTGTGTTTGAGACACAACCCCGAGTAACACCGGGTAACATCCGCTAATAATGAATAAAAAATGAATGCATGAATGCAAAATGAATAACGATTCTTTGTGAATTGCAGGAGCCCAATCTACAATTATAATATTTATTTTTTGTGAAACTTGTGTTGATGCATTAAAAATCATGGAAATTAGCCACTTTTACAATACAAATTGTATCGGAAGGGGGCGTAAAAGTGAGCGGATATTTTTAAAATTTCACACAAATGATTCTGAGTATTTAAAACTGCTATGTGCCAAAAAATGCCGTAGGTCAAAATTTAATTTTCAATTTGTATGGGAGGTGGGCGTTAAAGTAGGCGGATCATTTTAATTTTTCAATTTTTTTTCTTGATGCATGCAAACACTAAATGTGTGCCAAGTTTTATTGTCCTTCGACAACTTTTTTTTTTTTTAGCCGCTCGTTCTATGAACTTCAACAAATGTGCAGCGTGATGTTCAATTTTCTTCAAACTGACTTTTTCTCCAATTTAAGAATGTTATAAATTTTAAATTTATTTTTTCTCTGAGAAAATTTATTGAAATTGAGATTTGTTGGTCTTATTCTAAGCGCTAAAAACGAGTTTGGTTGTGTATATTTTAATCCTTACTGCTAGTTAACTTAAGTATGATTTAATACTTCGTTTTGTGTTACGACATAGTCGACTGTAATTCGACATAGTGTTTTTAGTAAGGAAACTCTCTCCAAATATTTCAAGGTTAACTGGCATAACAATAGTAGCCTGATTTCCATTGAGACAAAATTAAGAAAACAAAACATAAATAAAAATAGACTCTGGCAACTTCTTGAAGGTTTTAAATTTATTGCCGTTGTTGTAATAAAGATTTTTTTTTTATTGAACAGAAATTAATCAAAATCACCATTCAAGCAACATATTAAAATTTTAAGAATCATGCTTATTTGAAAAGCATGTCCGTTGAACAAAAACTGTGTCACAGTGACATCAGTGACACACACAAAAGGACATTAAAAACTCTAAAAGCGGCGCTAAAAATATTTGTCCATTAAATGTAGGCGTCACATCGTAAAAGAAGTTAATGAGAAATATGTAATTTTTTATGCAGAAATCATTATTTGTAAAACACATTCTAAGTTTAACCTACGCCTTGAGGTGCAACAAACATACATAAATCGATGTCATCTTTGTACATTACTTGTTGGGCATCATTGGAAAATTATTTTCTTGAACTTAAGGCTTTCGAGAAGAACAACAATACTATGCTGTGGTCGATAATAAAAATACTCATTTCTATTAGTTAGATCGGTGTATAAACCTAAGCCGCTGCATAGCAAATTTTATTTTGACACACCTCCTTCACCCACTTTAAATTAATGTACATTCTTAAAACTGACAAGACATATGTCAAATTAATTATGAAAGCTTTCTTCAACATTAAAAGACTATTCTGGCAACATTGATGTGATATTCGGTGTAGTTCCTTGTGACTGTTTTTTAATGTTTTGTATAATATGTTAGCATGCTATAATGTTGCTAGAAGTAATAAAGATGAGAAAAAATTTTTATTTTATTTGTAAACATAGTTTTTGTTTTTATTATAAACACAAGCCATTTTCTAAATGCTTTACAGAAATGGTTTACTTACACATTTATTTTGAACCATCCACATATTTCGTCTTAAAGAGCTTCTACTTAATTTTATTAATTACAAAAACAAAAAAGAAAACAATCATCTTAACTCTCCGTTGCACCTAAAATGTTTAAAAATAACTACATCGCATAACAACAATGTCTTCTTCATTTCAGCAACCCGTTTCAACAGCCCGATACAAAACTTATATCACTTAAACAAGACCATAGATGACAACAACAATGAACATAATTGCAGCATACTAGTGACAAAAAGCATCCAACTCCATTTTCGTCATCTTACCACATATCATTCCGTACTCGAACGCCACTGAAGTAAACGGACTACTTTTTGCTCTGAGCCTGATCTTTGCGTTGTCGAAGCGACAACATATTGTCAAATCATGTTGAACGTTGAAACAATTCGTGGCACTAGTGGTTGTTGCATGAAAGAAAAAAGTGTCTAAGCCAATGAGTCCACATGATGTTCTCCAGAGATAGCATGAAGGGTGTTTAGTTGCTTTCGAGCACAAACAAAGATATCAATTATACGGACCAAAAGCTGCTCGTACTACGCCAGCTTGTTGCAGAGCTTGACTCTGGGACGGACAACATGTTTTTGGTTTTTTTATTGTTTTGTATTATTTTTTTTTTTTATATCCTTTGCCCGTTGGTCAGAATTGTCAAAGTTGTTATGACTTACTGCTGATGGCGATCTTTTTTGCTAAAGACACGTATTTAGTGCAATTCTAAAGTCAAGCAACAAGCGGTAGCCAGTGTTGTTCACAATGATTTGGAGTTTTTGATTGTTCTTCTTTTTATTAGCTTTTTTTTCTTACCCTCCACTAACGACAATTCGTTGCCATTGCCGCAGTTAACGTTCAAGTCGTGTGACTGACAACATAGGCGCACATGTTGGGACTTCGAATCGACTTTTGGCGTATACCGTTCTTTCGTCGATACCGCGTCAGTTGTAGCAGCAGCAGCACTTTGACGATGGCCAACGATAGCCAGCAATAACTTATTTTTAGTGCGTGGACCACATATGGAGAGCCAGATTGAATGCGTACGCTTGAAAAATTGTTACTCGGCGAGGCGGATACTTGTTTGCAATGAATATGGGTCAGTGGTTCATGTCGACTCTTCCGGTCGTGTAGTGATGTTCTCTCCACTTACAGCTGAAAAATGTTGGTTGTCGAGTGGCGGTGGTGGAGAGTAGGGAGTGGGGGACGTGGAGGAGTGCTCAAGCAGACAAGTGATAACTTTGACATGTTGGTATTAGCGACCGCTGCGTTGTGGCAGAAATGGCTTTTTAGTTTTGACAACTGCACTTAATTGAAAATTACTGGAAGTTAAGAAGATTCCTTTGGTATCAGATTCGCATAAAATGCTACAATGTTGCAGACTTGTTTGGCATGCATCTTTTTCTTTCTTGAAATTATGTATTATTAACCAAGTTTTATTGAAATCCGTGACGATTATTCAAACTTATTTATGGTTTCGTTTAATGACAGAGGAGATACAGATATATTTCAGTACTTTTGAACTTAATGGCAAAGAACTGTATAAAGTGAGTTAATAACAAAGAAAACAAGGAAACAAAAGTTGATGTCATTTAAGACAAAAATTTTAAGTTCTACACAAAAAAAAACCAAGTAACTTAAGATATTCCTGAAAAAATGTAAATAGAAAAAAACGAAATGGTAAGGGTACGTCTAACAACTTTCCAAATTCCATATTATGATTTTTTTGCGGAGACACTTTATAGAATAGACCAAGAGATAAAGTTGGTAACGTTACACTCAAACGCATATTTCTGCAAACATATCGCATATATTTCATGAAACCAAAAAAAGTTGTATGTGCACATGAAAAAAGGCCTCAAGGCTTACATTTTATTAGAACAAACCTTTCTTCTAACTGTTGTTGTTTGGAAGATATAATCAGTTTAATGTGGTCTTTAACGTTACATTTTATGATTAAAAGTTCCAAGGTAAGTCTGCATTTTAAAAAATTACCGAAATTGGCCATGAAAACAGCTAAATAAAATAACTTTGTCGAATAAGAGAGATCAAATAAACATAATGTGTGGTCTTTAACGTAACACTTTCATTAGTCTTTGTTCTAATTTGAATTGTTTCCGTGAGAAATGAAATGAAATGAACGTATGCAGTGACGCGCGGCAAATAAGACTGCTTTGATGTATGTATATGTTTTCCAAGTATATGGTATATAATTAAACGGAATATAGTCAATATAGAGTGATATTAAAAAAAAAAAAAATATTTCACGTTACTAAACAAGAAACTTGCAGAAAAATTGACCATAGCTCCCAACCAAATGTGATTCTGTTGCAACTTTTTTCACTTTTTAGTCAAGAGTCAAACGAATTTTCAAAAAAGCAATATAGTACTGAACCGAAATCTGAAAAAAAATCAATAAAACAGCTTTTTCCTGGGCCAAATACACAGTTTATTGAATCTTCTTAAGTTCTATTTTAATTTTTCTATCGATTGGCCTTAGTTCAAGGCAATTGGCAGGATTCGCAGGATTAGCATTTATTACCTCGTTGGCATTGTTAGCTTCCTACAAATCCATTGTTCTGTGGGGGTAGTAAACCGTTACTAGTTTTTACTAAAATAGTACTGAACCTTGGTGCTGACGTATAAAACACAGCAAACGTCGCTCCAGAAACTATTGATTTAAATTTCGAAGTTGATGCGAAAATGTAATTTCGAATAATGCGATATGTCACAAATTTCTTACTTCGAAGGACAAACTCGCAAATGGCTTATCAAACCATGTATTTCTTTGGAGATTTGGCATGCTTTAATGTTGTTAATTTCGGAGATTACCCAATTCTCCAAACTCTTTAACAGCAGTATATTTACATCCAGGTAACTGCATGAAATCCGCTTTGCAGTATGTTTCATTGCACTCGCGATACAGTTTTGAAGCCCTCTTTAAAAATTCAGTGTCTTTTTCATCTAACCTATCAGGTATTTCTTATACTTAATAACCTGTTACTATCAAGCTGTAGAATTTTTCCCGCTTTTTCCTCTGTATACCAGCCAATTTTTTTACCGGATCCTGCTTCCTTTGATAAAGGACTAGGCGCTTTGTTTCGTTTAATGATCCTTACCACAGTTGTTTTAATATGAATGGAAATATGATCAGCTATAAGAAATAATTAATTTTAAAGTTAGAGGAAGACTGCTTTTACAAATAGGTACAAGGTTCTGAGCTTAATATCACAGGGTGGTAGTTTCATTTTCAAGTTCTAAGAATCTAAAAAGTATTAAAATTATAATGACCTCAGTTATTTTCTAAGTATCTTCAACATGCCTCTTGTTCAAGATGAAGTTTTAATTAGATTGCAGCCTGTTACACATCAACCCCCCGTGCAACCCGCCAAAATTTAAATTTGTGTTCTAAGATGACAGATTCTGAAAACCGTATTTTAAAGAACTGTACTCGGTAGTCTTTGAGCTCAGATAAGAATGTAAGAAAACGTAGTACCCAACCAGCAAAATGAGTAGAAATATGCGTTTGAGTTCCCTTTAAAGCTGTTGTAAGCGGCAAAATAAGTTCCATGGCCCTTCGAAGCTGCTCTATGGTCCGTTGTAGAACTTGCCACACCTAAAGCTGCTTTATGGTGTCAATTTCAGGCAATTGATCTTGTAGTTCCAAAAGTTACAAGTTATACTTCTGTGCAGGTTTAAGATAATTAAGTTCGAAAGGAGTTCTGAAGTGCCGCTTGTGCGTCTTCTTTACATTTATTTTGAACTTAAAGCTGCTTAATGGTTCGATTGAACCTAATTTTGCACCTTAACGCTGCTTATGGGTACCTACGACAGAATTAGCTTTATAAATGAAAAATCTTCGTTTCGATATAAAGCTACATGGCAGAATGGCTAAGGCGTCGGACTTCAAATCGGCGAGACACGGGATCGAACCCTGGCAAAGGCAACATTTTAATAAAAAAGTTTTTTCACTGCGAATCAGATGGTACAAGTTGAGAACAAAAGCGGTAATGGTAGAAAAAGAAGAAAATAAACAAATAAAAAAATTAAAATTAGAAATAAAACAAGGAAAATATTTTTAAAATATTTTTTAAAAAAAGTTTTCGAAGTTCGATTAGAACGCTGCTTTGCAGTCTATGCAACGTTCTTGTTGATACCTCAAAGTACGAAAAATTACTTAAATTTTGGGCTGCTAACACTGCAAAGCAGCTTAGAGAATTCGCTGTATAAGCCAAATTTAGAGCGTTTCTTGCTGATTGGGTAATTTTTGTTTTTAGTCTCGTTAAGTATGTCGTTTATTTATTTCTTTATTACTATTTATCACAAAAGGCGATTGATTTAATATTTCGTTATCAAATGAAGTAAGATGCCCCCTATAAATGCGAAAGCTTTGTGTTGATTCGGAAGAAGGGTGAAACCTTAATAAGAGGGTGGGAAAGTAGAGTAGTATCGGTGAAGATTTGTTTTATAATTGCACAGCACGAAATTGCCAGGTTTCGCAGGAAGATTATTCCACAATTTTACTGAGAATGAAGAACGACTTGTCTCGGTTATGCGATGTTCTATTGGGCATCGAAGCAATGGTATAAGGATGGGCTTGGAGAGCTGCCCAAGTGGACCTAGAAAACACTCGAGCTTGTAGCATCAGGTCAGTCATGAACACTTTCCATGGTAGTACCTATACAGAAGGCTCAGGCAACCAACATTGCGTCGATGCCCAAGAGAGTTGAGAGAGAAAGAAATGGTTTCATCCCCTATCAGATAATCGCACGACGTTGAATTCAGTGAATTCAGTTGCAAATACGATCTTGAAGCCTCTTAGTATAGTTCCTGGACTTAAGTATAGTTCCTGGGCTGCTGGGCGAGAGCAATAAAGATATTTATTTTAAAATCGCATTTTCATAAATCACATTTTTAAAACATTTTCTTTTAGAATTCTGTTTCAACCAGAAATAAAAACAAAACAAATTTAATGTGCCTACCTGCAGCGGCATTCCCACAAAATTAACGTTACGATGTCGTCATCGTTATCTTCCGACGTTTGTTGTTTGCAATAACGAATGTTGTATTCTCAAAATAGTACTTAGCGACACAATTTTTTAAACGTAACATTCACAATAGAAGCTACAAACGTCGTTAACACACATCGAAAATATGGCAGCACTGTCCTTTTGACAACTAAATAAGAACGATATTTAATATTAGACAAAACACAGCAGCAATGAACACAAAAAAAAGAGCAAGCCGAACAACAGCTGAGCAGCACCAAATAATGTTAAACTTTTTTGAGACAAACAAAGGGTTGGCCCATGCATGGTTGAATAACAAGGTTGCCTCAAAACTGACTGTGCTCTCTTTCGCTTATCCGAAAGTGTCAAAAATCAACTGGCTGTCGAAAAAAAGAACAACAACAACAACAGCTGAATCAGTTCGCTTTGACATTTGCGGCAGTCGCGCTCTCCGTGTTGCGGCTACCTTATTCAGTGTACCCTGGGCCCATGTTAGAATAACAAGGTAGGCGTATATTGGAGAGGAAGTGAGCTAGATGTCAAAAGCAGCTGTTTGAGTTGTTATAATTGTTGTTGTTGCCTTTTCGTTTGACGTTTATAGCACTCATAGCATTGTTTGTGTAAAACCATGGCAGAATTATAAGGTAGGCTCATATTTTATAGCTCGCTCACACGTCAAAATGAACAACAACAACGAATGTATCTACAGTTGTCAAAATGACATAGTTCGTAGAAACGTCAGTGAGTAGAAAAAACAATAATATTCAAAAACTCTATTAAGTCGGCTTTAAGTTCAGAGATTTTTCATTACATAAATAAATTGAGCAGCGTCAATAGATTGTCGGTGAGTAGTTCCATATGGCAGCTTACATCAGTAGTTGCTTCAAAACTTTTGCCATTATCAATATAGCTTTCGATGGACATGAAGAACACATTTGGGCGATTCAAATGACTGTAAACTTGTTCGAATACAGTCTTTGATCTTGCTTCAGCCACAAGAGCATTGTTCTTTTGTTGGCCTCCACCTAATATGGTGGAATATTGCATGGCAGAATTATTCTGCCATGAGCCTTCCTTATTATTCTGCCATGGAATATTGCATTTCCAATTAAATCGGCGGCTGCACCATAAAAGCTTTGCTTCACTTGTGTCGCACGTTTTAAACACAATAAAAACATTTTCATTCGCACCTTCAGCACATGATTGCATAATGCAATTTGTTATTTTTAACGAAAAACGTTGAAGAATGAGTGAAATAATTTAATTAAAAATTTTACTACATTGAAATGCACACAAAATGTAAACTAACAAAAGCAAATGTCTACTTTTTGACAAGCCCATAGTACAATAAACAAGGTAGCTGCAGGACTATCAATCCTCTCTCGCTCAGAGTCAGAATTGTCTAATTCAATACAAATAATTTGATATCTCGTTTTGTTCCTCTATTTCGTTCAGTATTTTTTTGACAGTTCTGACTTTCGGCTCTCAGCCCTGCGGCTACCTTATTTGTTGTACTATGGACAAGCCGAAACCGAATGCAAAATGTCAAAAAAAAAAACTCACGTTGAACAGCTGTTTTTTGACATTAAGCTCACTTTCTCTCCAATATGCGCCTACCTTAGTATTCTGCCATGTGTAAAACTAGTCATTTGAGGCGCCATATTAATATGAGCCTACCTTATTATTCTATGATGGGTTGGCCGAAGGCATGTTTACCTCAATGCATGGCCGGCTGGAAGCCTCAAAAAATGGCAGGAGCTGACTTCACTCCGTTGCGAATCAATTCAATAGTACTATAAGCAGTATTGGGCGGTAAGCGGTATAAGTTTATAAATTTTGACTCTTCTAAATCAACGCTGCATCCATTGCTAAATATTCGAAGGCCATATTGTATTGTTTGTTTTTATAAATTGGATTTTATCACTGAAAATTGTATCAAAGTATTGTATTAACGTTGTTTTTTACACTTAGCGGCGCCAAAATATTCGTAGTTAAGCCAGCAGCAAGTGTAGTTAGAGAACTGTCAAAATCAAGGACATATGTAGCTAAAATATGTGTTGGGAATACAACTTAACAATAATTGTCGTTAAGGGCAGTTAACGACAAACATATATGTCGTTAACTCGTTTGGGAATGCCGCTACTGGAATTTAACACATGATCATCGGATTGATGGGCAGAAGCTCTGACCACTGAGCTATGAATATCATATTTAATTCAGCAAAATTAACTTGAAAATTTATTAAATGCGTGAAAATTCGGAAAAACTACTTTCTCCAGAGATGAGACCTAGCTGGATAAATTTTCATCCCATCTATTGTAAATTTCATCGGGCTGTGTTCGAGAACTCATTAACAAACAAATATATAAATATGTATATCTCGCATAATAGAATAAGATGTTTAAGAATGTATAAAATGATGAGTGTCCGATTTTCACTCCCATCAAAAAATCTAAATATTAAGAATAAAAATTAAGATTTACAAAGTAATATCTATAAAACATCTAAAACTGGGACATCTTTCTTCAGATATTCTAAATTTGAACAAATTTTAAATTGTAAAAAAATTTTTGTAAGGGCATGTTCAATTGATTGGAGAAATAAACTAGGCGTTTTATAGTAAAATAGTTGACTCTTTATATATTAAAAAAAAAAACATATATATTGAATTTTTATTTTGACCAAATTTAAAAAACTAAAAATCTTAGCTTAGATTATAGATGATTTTCTTACCATACAAACAACAACTTTTTTATCGCTTTTGAATTTTTGTAAAAGCTATAGTTTTGCTTACTTATTGTACTTATTATATACATAAGATTATATAAAAAGACGAGTTTCATTAAGGTGCAGTCAAAATTTGTTTTAAATTAATTTTTATATATTTTTACATCTATTGAATTTACAATCTATTGTGAAAGAAGCTTTACTCTGTCCCAAGCTCGCAAAACTACCTGAAAAGTGACGTTTACGTACTCTGACGTTTTTGACAAAATCTCTTTAAATATTCATTATTTCAGTTTTTCTATTTGGCAGTATATTTTTACCAGTTATACTTGCGAAATACACATTTGCATTTTTATGAAATTATAAAGGTAGCTCTCCTTTAATCGCATTTTTTTATTAAGTAGGCGTTTCACGTTCATTTTTCATAGCGTCATTTCTTTAATGCCAAATTAATGACAGAAACATCCTATTAAAAAACAAAAATCCTTAAAAAAAGATTCAGTAAATATTATTTCCAAAAATTAGTGTTGAAGCACTTTTGAACAAAATCTATTTTATCTAAATCGGGTTTTTGCGTCATATGGAGGTTGTATGTACACTTTTGCGTAACGCTCATCCTACAAATTTTGCAATACAATTCCTAATAAAATTGATTTTAAAGATAAAAAAATAGTGTAGAGCCATATAAAATTTGTGCGCCCATGGATCAAACACTATTTTATGAGGCCCTATAAATACTACTTTATTAAGTTCTGGCAATAAAATGACACACCACTATTCTTAATATTCACTCTCCTGCTGCACCTGACCACGCACACTGGCAAGCCTTCAATGTTCTCCGAACATATTCCTACATATTTATACGTCACTAAATTCACTGTTGTTAATAAAATTGAAAATAAGTTGCGCAAATTCAGCCTCAATTTAACGGTCGTTCAACGAATGCTACGGCCTTTAAATAAATTATAAAAAAACCTACTAAAGTCAAATCATTTATAACATATTTGAGAGATTCTAGCGCAGCAACACATACAATTCACAGTTTATGATCTTTTTTAGTGCCAACTGAATGCTTAAAGATGCACTAGAAACCAGTTCATAGCAGTTATTATAAATTCAACAATCTGGTCAGGACACCGCCACCACCAACAACAACACCACCACCACCACCACCACCATCCCAAACGACTGCTGCTTGATCGATAAACTATATTGATAAAAACACAACAACCACAACAACCTACTAAGCGACCTTAGCCCAACTTGGCTGTTGCTTCGCTGACGTCGGCAACAGGTACCACAGCTATACAAAAATGCGAACAAACTGCGACAATTTTAAGTGCGAAATTAAAAGTAAAACAAGCGATTAACATAAATTAAGACTCAAAGTTAACGTCCGGCGTAAAAACATTTAAATAAATGCCAAGTTGTTGGCTGGAGAAGGCTGTTGGTGCGAGAAACGGATGTTGGCAACGGTATTAGCCATGTAGTGTGAGCCTGACTGGCCAGGCTAGTCAGTAGTTGCGAAAAAGATGTTTTAACCAAAGCCAAGCGAGCGAGCAATACGAGTAAGCTAATAACCAAGACAGGAAGGTTTCAGCGTCTGATATTGGTTCCAGCATCTTGTTGCTGACCACTCAAATTAAGTCATTTCAACATTAAATGGTACGCTAATGATTCCTGTGGACAATGTGTTTATTGCTTTATAACTGGTTTAGCTTATTGCATGCAGTATTGTTTAAAATATTTAGGAAATGCTTTTTTAAACTCTATATTGCATACAATGTGTGGAATGTCCATAATCATATTCACGATGAACTCCTTAACTGCTCTAGCCTGGCCTTAACTGAATGAGAATTAACAAAGACAAATGGTTGAATACATTTGCTACAAAACAAAGGCAAAGCCATACATTTATTTGTATGTGAAATTCGACGTTAAGCTATGCGTGATCTTTTTATTGATTTTATGGCCAAAATGGTTTTGAACCTGGTCTTGATCAAGCGGTTGCCCAACACAAGCAAAGACACACAGACACATGGATACCACACATACGACAGTCTGCCAAGCTTGTATAGCAAAAATGTTGATACGTTTTCCTACGCTTCTGCATTGCTGCGAGGCAAACTTAACTCCCGCTGCTGCTGTGCGCGATGCGTTGTTGTTATTTGTTGCTGGTTTAGTCGGTCAAGCAGCTTCTCCTACGAAATAGTTGATCACCAGCAACAACAACAACAATAACAACGATCTCTGCAAATATTAATCGGACATTGAAATATGCGTATGAAACAACGCTTGCTTCGACATAGTTAGGCGCAATGAACGGACGGAGCAGTAAGTAAAGGAGGACGATGCGACGGCACACCGCACATCGTCCGTGCGATTGAAAACGATTAACGCACAGCAGGGACACTCCAGTGACCTCTACGCGGCTTGTTGCCGCGTGAACAAATATTTTTTGCAGTCAGTGTGTGTTTTTCTACATTTGTTTGCTGCTAACACAGCTGTTTGGCTCACTTAGAGGCGGTTAACGCGGTCGCTGCGGCGCATGCGTTGAAGAATGATTCAGTTAACTGCAATGTTTGTTAAAACTTTCCTGTGGTGCTGTTTTGCGGGTGTTTCGTCTGAATGTTTTTTGTTTGCAGAAAAAAAGTTGTGACTACATAGCTCGATGTCGATGGCGGCTGATGGTAACGACTTTATTGTTATGACTGTGGGAAATTTTTGGCATATAACTTCAACGAATGGGCGCTGGTTCTTTTTTACGGAAGCTTATTTTTCTGGTAAATCTTACAGGAAGCTAGATTTTGAAAAAATTTTCCAAATATATCATATCAAGAATGTTATGATATATTTATATTTTAGCCAATATTTAACACAAGATATTTATTATTTTTTGTAAAAACCGGTCCATTCTAATTTACAAATGATGTTGAATTTAGACCGCTAAATTCATAAGATAGTTCACAAAAAAAACAAAAAACAAATTGGCCATTTCAGCCCTTGAAAGGACTTTGACCGAGCTTCTTATGATCAATTGTGTTGTGTGTGTTATTAAATGTTTGCACACAATTGACCGAGAACTGGACCTACATGTTTTATGCCGACTCCGAACGGCTAAAGTTCATGTTCTCAAGAAGCTTATCTACTCTCTGAGGTTTGCCATTGTCTGCAGAGAGGTGCTGACCGATCAGAAAATTTTTTTTAGTGAAAAAACTTTTCGCCGCGACTGGGGATCGAACTCGGGCTCCGAGCATGCTAAACCACACTCTTAACCTGCATGCCACGGTCACCACTAAGGTAACTATAAGGAACTTTATGATAGTTCACGCTTCCATTATATAAGAATATGAGTTTCGTGCATTTTTTAATAGTATCTTATGAACTTTTCTTGCTGCACTTGAATTTGTACATGAACTATATGAATTTCGGTCACTAAACATATAAAGTAGATCACGTTTCTCTGGAATGTGTACATGAGATTCACTCATTTTTGTCCCTTATATCATGAACTGTTTTTGTTCTCCTCGCATTTGTACATGAATTTTATGAATTTTTTTCACAAAAATTATGAATAATTCATGTTCTCCTTGTATTTTTTCATGACTTTTACGTAATTTTTTTATATGTTCATGTACACTAGAGTATCACAAATGAAAATTTTTTCGAATTCTATAGTTGTTCAATCTTTGTTTGAAAGCTTTTTTGAGCTTGGTTTTTTAGTTTTGAAATTTTTTGCAAATCTTTTGGGAAATTTACTAAAAATCACGTTTTTTGGGAATTTTCAAATTTCAAGCATACGTTAGTAAATTTTGTAGTGGGTACACCAACCCACGATTTAACGATTCAGCCAACGGTGACAAAGCTTCAAAGGGTTTAACTTTGACACGAAAAAAAAAGAGTAAAATCAAAATTTATTTTTTTCAAATTGCATAGAATTCTTCCATATTTCTAACTATATTGTTCGATAACTCCGCCTAGTGGTGATGATGGTACGCCACTAGCCTGTCCCAAGCCAGTGAAAAGGAGGAACGTTGTGGCATGCGTATTTGGACTACGGTTCAATTATGTATGTCACTTAAAAACATAGGTTGCCGTGAGCGCTCGCTTTGAGATACAAAATTATGGAAGTGAACATAAAATCTGGTTATTGTACCTGCGTATCCGTAACAAATGATACAAAACATACTGTTAGCACGGGGATAGTCAAGAAACCTGGTTTAGCAACTTATAATTACTGGCATGAATAAGATCTTATATTCTCTATGGGTATAAGAGTATAAGTGATGATAAATAAACTTCCAACGATAGGGTCTTTATTCCGGAAAAACTGGACAAGGGATATGGTCATGGAGTTCAGGGTGTATTTTCAAGGAGTATTGTCAAGGAGTATGATCAAGGAGTATGATCAAGGAGCATAATACGATTCTGTGTTTGAGCATCCTATCATTCTGGTAATGTTGTATGCTGGCTGACCAAGTTTTCTAATTTGATTTAGATAAGGCGGTCAGTTTTGAAGTATTAGCAAATACCCGACGAGTTTCTATCGGTATTTTACACCGGGATGCTAAGATAAGCTTGCTTATCAAGTCATGTGTGCTTAAAACTTTTAATTCATGTCCGGTTTTTGTTAGAAGCTCATTCCAAGGTGGAAACCCTTTTGCCGGGGGACTATCTTGGGCTGGCCCTTCGGGGAGCTACGTGCTGGTTGTGGTAAGCTTAATGTCGCAAGCTAGACAATAAGTCGGCGTGGCGTTGCGTCTCAGTACAACCAGGTTGGCATATCCTATATGCAAGAGATTTTAGGTCGGTCTCGCTCCTTACCAATGGAGGTGAATTGAATTTAACCTCAAATTAAATGTTCAGAAATTGGTACTGAGGAATCGGTGGATGAGTTACGTGTTTATAGCAGAACTGGTAAACGGCGCCTTGCCATAGTAGACTATTAATACTTGAAAACGCGAAACCCTAGGGCACTTATCATGTCCGGAAAATAATTCATTTTTATATGGCGACAAGGCGATTGAATTCTGCATGCAATCTGAATGAAAAGAAGCGTTGCTCAGTAGAAAATCTTGGGTGCTGAGTAGAGTGTATCGAAAATCTGACCCCTAATTCCTGACCCCTAAAAAAACTGTTTTATCTCGTCTGGGCATTTGTCAACAGGAATGAAAGTTTGAAGTTCTGTGTTTTTAAATGAAAGGAATTGATTGATAAGCTTGATTTTCTTTTTAAATCAAGCAATAATGAGTCTGCAAAGTTGATAAAAAATGCACAAAAATGCAATTCGGAGGACGGCGAAATTAGTTCAAATAAAAAAAAAGTACACCATTGGAAAGGATTTTTCATGTACTATTTAATTTTGGTACCGGAATTGGGGGTAAGATTTTTCCCATACAAGTCGATACACTCTAGTGCTGAGTGCCTGTAAACTGGTCGATAAATTTTATTATATTCAAAAACTCTTAGCTTTGAGAAAACAACTCCCAAGAGAAGTATTGGACCAAGATATTGCACTGCCAATTTATAAGTCTGTTAGTGAGAAATATAAAAGGTGCTGAGTCCGAAAAGGTCTCAGTGCAGTTATTTCGCGACACTGAATTGAATCTGTTGAGAGTTTATTTCGAAAATACATGACTCCTCGCCATGTGGCAAGTATAAAGATGTTACTAATGTATTATTCGATTTTTTAATTAAAATGGAATTTTTTGAAGTTATAAAGCGTTTTAAAAAAGTTTATGGAAATTTCAAGAACAAAATGAAAAATATGTTTCCCAAATGGACAAAAAAAATGTCCAAAACTTCTGATTAATGTAAATTAAAGTTTGGACATTTATTTTTATTTAAAAATTACTCAAAGACTTGGAAAATGTTTGTTGATTGACCAACTTATATTTGAAATTTAAAAACTCTCCGAAAAACCTGATTGCTAGTAAAACTCTGATTAGCGTGACCTCTGAAACCTTTTCAAAAAAATCTTAAAAATAATCTAGACCATAAGCTTCCGAAAAAAACTTGAGCAAAAAAAATTTTTTTTGACATACACTAATGAGCACACATTTAAGCACTAGGCTTGTGAAATATTCATGTTCTCGTGTCTTTTTTTTATTGTTTTTTTTTTTTTGCACTTGTGAATGTACATGAGATTCATGCATTTTTGTCACTTAGGTCATGAGCTATTCTTGTTCTCCTCGCATCTGTACTTGAATTTTATGAATATTATTCACAAAAATCATGAACGGTTCATGTTGCCCTTGTCTTATTTCATGGGATTTTCGAAAATTTTTAAGTGTTATTTCTTTGGCGGCAAGTGAAATTTCAAGGTTTCTTATTCGTGACGCTTAGGTAACGTTTTCAATTTATGCAAAAATTTTCAAGTTCGCTTTATTCGTGAAGCTTAAAAATAATGTCAAAAGCAAATCTTTATATGAAAATTTCCACATAAAAATTATTGCTGCAAGCGGGAATTGAACCCCGGCTGTCGCAACTAAGCATCAAATCAAAGACGCTACCATTATGCCACAAAAGCACATGATAAACAGCCAAACAAAATTGAATAAATATTGAACGCGTTGTGGTTCGTATCTAGCTTATCACAAACACAAACCATGTCTTTCAAGCATTTAATTTTCATCCCAAAAGTATGCACGGAAAATTCATTTCTTTAGTTCAAATTTAAATAGTTCAAATTTTTCCCATGTGATGGCAAGATATCAGGTGATGGCAAGATATCCCATGGAATGGCAAGATATCGGGCTACCAAGTTTAAGTTAAAGTTTTGGTCAGTTTAGTTTATTTCTATGATCATTTGCTCTTCCACAATTTCCATTTCTAAAAGTAATTGTGCAATTGCACTCTTATGCAAAACGTTTGCTACAACAACAACTAACCGCAAAATAAATGCAAAAGAGCAAACAAATATCAATTAACGGAAAAATTTTGATTTGCTTCTAATGATATTCTGAGGTAACGTCACGCCAGACAAAAAAGGTTTTAATTCTATTTTTTCTACTCTGAAGTTTAAAAGTGCGTGAAATTTTGCATTTTAATAAATTTTAATAAAGTTGAGTTAATTTTATAAAAAAATCGTTAAGAAGAAAAACCGTTAATTTTATATTAAATTTGAAAAGTGAGTAACGTCACGACATATTGCTCGAAGTTTGCCTGATTTCGTTACTAAATTTGGTTGCAAGTATTTTAGTGGAATTTTTTTCCAACTTCTCATGGTCGTTGGGGAAGGAGTTAAAAAACTATAATATATAATAGCTAAACTTTATGTTTTACTTACGCCAAATATTTTTTTTAAACAAATTTTAACTTAAAATGTTCCAATGGAAATTTAAGTAACGTAACGCCAGTAACGTCAAGCCAGATGACTTAGCTTAATAAAAAAAACTGAGAAAAAATTTTTTTAATTTGATAACTAGCAAAATTAACTTATATTATTTTAAATTCTGCCAAATAAAGTTTTGTCTTTGTCTTCTAATCTAAATCGAAAACCACTTTTGGTTTTTGTAATGTCACGCCAGTGCATATTTTTGCTTTTATCTTTTAATTCTTAGAGTCGATTGTTAAAAATTTTTTTACTTAATATAGTGCTACTTAAGTACTACGCAAATATAAAAAAAAAATTTTTTAAAACTTGGACTTCTTCATTTTTTTTTTTTTTTAAATTTTTCGTACATAACGACAGTTTGGAAATGACCATATCTTGAAAATATCGAATCACGAACATATATTTCATATTTTAGTTACTACAAACCATTATAATCACAGTACATGTTACGCTCCTCACTATTTAGCTTTGTTTCAAATACTTTGAAATACTTTGTTTTAACTGTGCTCTTTTCAAATAATATTCTTTGTACAAACATGACAGCACTTTCCATACACTTCAATTATCTTAAAACTTAACATCCAATCATAATCTCTAATTTTGAAACTTGTCAGGTCATTATTTCTACCAATGATGATTAAAGCAATAGGTTCCTAAGCTGGTGACAATTTCAATCCCTTCCGTTTCGATAATAATCTCGGTTGGAGGATTATGAAAAGCTTAAAAAAGCAACAGTACAACAACAATGATTGAAATTAAAAAACACACCTTGAGCGCGAACACAAAATCAACAACCAAAATAAATACACAAAAAAAAAAGGAAAAAAAAAAAACAAATACAATCATGAGGCTTTTTTGAAGGGTCTTAAAAGTGTTGCCGTTTGATTTCTATGACATTCTTGGCTTTTTGTGCTTTAATTTAATTATGGAACATGTTGTCAAAAATTTTCGGTTGACCATAGTTTGTTTCTAGGGGCCACAGCCTACACGATTGTCGGCTAAATAATTTTAATGAGATTAATCAATGAATGCGGCCAAATAAAATAAGTTAATCTGGCTATACACTGAGTGGAAAAAATTAGGTAGAGTTTGGAGAACAAAATAAAAACTTTCAATATATTTTTTTTTTTTTTTTGTTTTGAGGTTTGAAGACTAAAATATTTTGTTTGACCCTTTTAAACTATTTTTAAAAAATTTCAAAAAATATGACTTTCAAATTTAAGCATAGTAAAAGTAATATTTGTGAGAGAGAATCATATATTGAAATATTTTGAAAAGATTCCAAATATACATATTTAGGCATGCAACACAATACAGCTAAACTTTCTGGGACAAAAATTTTAAAGATTAACTCCAACAGCAAAATATCACCAAAGCTTAATATAGCTCACTTCGGTTTACTTATCACATAACAACAACTCAGCATCGCAACAAATTTAAAATTCCTTAAAAATAAACAACATCCTTTAGGCTCCGCTTACATATCTAATGATTTGCTTAAGCTAAATGCCAAGACAGCTCCTTCAAAATAAGTACTTAACATTGGCAGTGATCGTAGCTGATCTGCCGTGTATTGCGTTGCGATCAATTCAATAAATAAGCTTAAAAAACAAAGCTTGGACCTCACATGAGCTGCGTCTGCTGTCAAGTCGGAGACATCGGCCTGAAATTGCAACAATTTTGTAAAACAAAATATCTTAAATTCGAGCCTGGAATTGATGCTTTAATCCTTTAGTTTTCAAATTAGGGATTTTCTACTCACTCTGAGTCGACGCTCCTTGTGTCAGAGTTTCCTTTTATGTTATTGAATGTTTTGGTATGTTTTTTTTTTTTTGCTTTAATACATTGTTTTTCTTGTATTTCGTCTCTTTGCTTACCAACGCCTTTGAGTCATTTCTCATGCTCCGAAGATTTATTGCTTCGAACTTCAGCTTTGAAGCGAGGCTTAAATTCAATTTCTTTCGGTTTCGTCTGCCAAATGATTGATCATTAAATTGTGAACAGTGGTAGACAGCAAGACAGACGATCGAACAGACGGACGAACGGACAGACGGACAGACAGTCGGCTGGATGAACAGACAGACAGACAGAGTGATGTACCAACAGATGTACTGCTTAGACTGACATACACTCATACATACACACACACACACACACAAACACACTCATGCTGCCTCCTCTTGCATGCTCGTTGCAATCGGAGCTGTCAGATCAGTTTCCTTCTTTTGTCTGCTCGACTTGAGTTGCATTTTTTGGTATTTAATCTCGCTTCTCCTGTTGCCTTGGTCCGCACAATCGTACAAAATTGGGCGGTTACAAAGGCGTTTTATTGTTATATTGACACCAGTAGTTAAGCTCTTATTAAATATCAAGATGAACAAATGCTTCCATTTAATATTTTTACTTTTTCTTCTTCTTCTTATTTATTTTAAGTTCTGTCTTGTTTTGGTTTGTTTTGGTTTCTTTAGGTTTAATTTAGTGATTTTTTTTTTTTTTATTTTTTCTTATGGGCTTGGTTGCTTTATCTTCGTCGTGGGTTACGCATGAACAAGATTGATGACATTTCAAAAAATCAGCGTTAATCATAACTGTGTATTATTTATTGCAAAAAGGTGCAAAAATTTTGACCAGATTCATATATAAGTAGACTACAAATAATTGTCATAATTTAAGCCCATGCTCTTGAACTAATCCTAGAGTTAAACTTCTTCAACATCGCTAATAATCCAAAATTTACAAATATTTAACCACATAAATTTTCATAAAAATTATATTTATATTCGCTAATATTAATAAGAAGATTTATTTAAATTTATACAGTATAAGTTTGAAGGACATAATTGCAATTCCTGGAGTAACCTTTGCTCGACAACCAATTCTAACCAAAGGTACAAAAATAGAAATTTTTTTTTAAAAAAAACAAGTAAAGAAAGTCTAAAGTCGGTCTAGGCCGTTTATGAAATACCCTAAACCTACTTTTCCAAGATACAATAATATTTTTGAAAATGGGCGTGTCAGCGGGCTGATGAAGCCTACATTTCATAGCATTTGTTGATACAAAATTTACACATATAAAGTTTTATTTGTTAAACAACATCCTTTAGGCTCCGCTTACATATCTAATGATTTGCTTAAGCTAAATACCAAGACAGCTCCTTCAAAATAAGTACTTAACATTGGCAGTGATCGTAGCTGATCTGCCGTATATTGCGTTGCGATCAATTCAATAAATAAGCTTAAAAAACAAAGCTTGGACCTCACATGAGCTGCGTCTGCTGTCAAGTCGGAGACATCGGCCTGAAATTGCAACAATTTTGTAAAACAAAATATCTTAAACTCGAGCCTGGAATTGATGCTTTAATCCTTTAGTTTTCAAATTAGGGATTTTCTACGCCCAGCCGCGGCGAAAAGCTTTTTTCAATAAAAAATTTTTCTGATCGGTCACCACCTTTCTGCAGACAATGGCAAACCTCAGAGAGCAAATAATGCCATCTAAAGCTTTTTGAGAACATGAACTTTAGCCGTTCGGAGCCGGAATAAAACATGTAGGTCCAGTTTTCGGTCAATTGTGTGCAAACATTTAATTACACACACAACACAATTTATCATAAGAAGCTCGGTCAAAGTCCTTTCAAGGGCTGAAATGGCCAATTTGATTTTGTTTTTGTTTGTATGAAGTTTTATTTCAGTAGCTCACAGTTAATGCCTTTATTGTGCTTTCGCTATTGTAGGTTGTGTGGGGCGTGGGCGTGTTCATAGACGGATTACACCTAACTTTTGAACACATCTTAGTTTTGGTATAAAATATATACATACCAAATTAAATCTCTCTATGCCGGAAGGTATATTATCACATCTTGTTCCATCACAAATCTGGATCTGGTCCAATTTTCAATCACTTTTCCCAACATTTGTGGCCATTTATCGACAATTACGCAGCAAATGTCGTCCTCCAAGTGGTCAATGGTTTCGGGCTTATCGGCGCGACTAGCGACTTTACATATCCCCAAAATAGTCTAACGACGTTTAATCGCGTGATTTTGGAGGCCAATTCACGGGTCCAGAACGTGAAATTATACGGTTCCCAAAAGTTTCAGTAAATCAATTATGGCATGAGCTGTGCGACATGTTGTGCCGTCTTGTTAAAACCACAGCTCCTGCACATTATGGGTGTTCAATTGTGGAACAAAAAAGTCAGTAATCATCGCTCTTTAGCGGTCACCATTGACTGTAACGTTCTGCACACCAAACAGTGCACACCAAACAGTCAGTTTTTCTGGATATAACGGTGTCTCAACACACACTTGAGGATTATCTTCACTCCAAATACGGCAGTTTTTGGTTCATTGACGTAGCCATTGAACCAATAGTGAGCTCTATTGCTACACAAAATTCTGTTATGAAATTTTCGAACAGAACCATTATTTTCAAAATGAATTAATGGCAGCAAGAATAACTCATAAGATAAGAGTCAAAAGTGCATGAAACACATGAACTTATAAAGGGTGGTTAAAATTCAAGCTTGTCAAGTTTTTTTCTGCATTTCATTTGACCCTTCTCAATTTCAGAACTCAGTTCAATTTGAACCAGGAAAGATATACAATCCAGTAACACATTTAAGTTATTCAGGCTTATTATGAAAATGGACGTTCAAATCAAAATTCATATGGTGCACTTTTCATGTCATGATGAGGCACATTTTCACCTCAGTGAATCCGTCAATAAGCAGAATCGCCGCATTTGGGCGAATGATAATCCAAGAGTGATTGTCGAAAAACCACTTCACCTACAAAGAGTGACTGTTTGGTGCGGTTTATGGGCTGGCGGCATCATCGGGGGCCGTATTTTTTCCAAAATGAGAACTTCAGGCAGTTACTGTGAATGGTGTTCGCTTTCTTGAGATGATAAGAACTTTTTATGACCCGAATGTGTAAATATGGATGTGGACAATATGTGGTTTCAACAGGACGGTGCCACTTGCCACACAGCTAACGAAACAATGGCTCTTTTGGGCGACAAATTCAATGGCCGTGTTATCTCACGTGGTGGCGATTTCAATTGGTCGCCAATATCATGTGATTTGACACCGTTGGACTTCTTTCTTTGGGATTATTTCAAAGAAAAAGTGTACGTCGATAAGCCAGCAACATTTCAAGAGCTAAAGGATGAGATGATTTGGCACATTAACGGCATAGAACCTCAATTATGCCATCAATTATGGACCATGGGATGGAAGTGTGCCGCCGAGGTCGCAGTGACCATTTGGCCAAAAAATTCGTTCCATACATAATTGAACCATACCAATATTATCATAATAAAAAGAAATGACAATAATTTCCTAAATAATTTGTTTTTTATTCAAAATCAACACCAGGCCTTAAAATTTAATACTTACCTTAGTACCTTTAATACTTATTTGCGAGTTCTCTTACTCAGAAAATAACACTTACCCGGGGGTAGCCCGGGTGTTCGAATTAGCCGGGCCATATCCGGATATTTCCGGGTATTAACGGGTATTTCGAACTTCCCGGGTTATTCGAAACTACCCGTGTAGTTTGATAGCTAGAAACTACCCGAGTATTGTTTATCAAATTACCACGGTAATGTCCGATTACCCGGGCTTTAGCGCTACCTGGATTTTTTTTCGAGTTTCGAGCGACCCGGTGCCCTGGTACTCGCAAACCCAAAAAAAGTTCGAAAAAAATCGAGAGCCCTATTTTTGAGTTTTATTTGTTCGCTCTGAAATAAATCTTAAGTTTCAAGTTTTATTTTTTTACTCAGTTAACAACACTTATAGCGTTTTCTTTTCTCAAAAAAATTCTGCATTTTTTCTGCCCTTTTTGATTTTTTTGCATTTTTTTCGTTCTTTTCTCAAATAAAATTCTGACCTTTGAAATTGAATCGTGTTCATTTCTCGAAAATTTTGACCTTTAAAGTAGAAAAAATGCAGAATTTCTGCCCTCTCTACTTCGACGGTTTGAAAAATTCTGACCTCAATTGCTACCAACTGAATAAACAAAATAAATGACATAAGTGAATGACATAGTTAACGTTACCATTGACAGTTCAGAAAAGATTGAGCTCATCTACGGAAAACGTCAAAATTTTTCTATGAAAAAAAATAAATTTTTTTTAGCGGGAAAAAGTTTTTGAATTTGTTTCAAAGTTTTAAAATTTTTTTATCTTTAATTCTTTTGAAGTTTTTCAAAAAGGGTGCCAACTCGAAAACATTAAAAAAAATTTTGCATTTTTTGTGATCTATTCTCAGCTAAACACAGGTCAGAATTCTGTAGAGTCAGGTCAAAAAGGAAAAAATTCTGCATCTTCAGAGGGCAGAATTTTTGGTTGAGAAAAGAAAACGCTATTAGTTTTGAGTTTTATTTTTACGCTGTGAAATAAAACTTTTTCTTGAGTAAAAAAATAAAACTCAAAAATTAGTTTTATTTTATAAGTAAAAATATAAAACTCAAAAAATAAATTTTATTTTAAAGCGAAAATAAAACTCAATGAAAACTTTTTAACAAAAAAAAAACCTACTTCAAAATAACTACAAAGTAAAAAATAATTTTGTATTACTTTTACTTTTGGATGAGCTTTTAAAACTGATATGAAATATGCTACATGTGTGTTGCAGCTGCACAAAAAATCTGATTATATTAGCGCCGACTTCGAAGCTTTTATTAATTATCATTAAAAATTAATATATTTATAATAAATTAATTAAACACCAAATATTTATGCTCATAATATGGAAAATGCTTTTCTGTAGTTTCTTATTCTGTTCTTTGTCAGTATCTTTATCAATACCTACTCTTGTTTCTTTATCAGTACAACAATGTCAATATTGACTGAAATATAGTGTTTTTATAATAGTGACACTCCTCTTTGTCGAATTTCGCTCACGTTGTCATTGTGTTTTCAATAATTCTACCCATTCTAACAATGAATTTTATCACCCTTAAGTCAATATTATACAGTTTTTTTTCACACTGCCACACACCTTAGTCGAATAACGCCCAATTCCTCAGTAGTAAATTGTCATAATTGTGCCTACATCTGTACTTCATTTCAGTATCCTAGTGTCAGTATTCGATTTAGTGTTTTCTAATATTTCCACACCCCTTTGTCGAATGACGCCCACTTTATTGACAGTAATTTGTTATAAGTGTGCCTACCTCTATACTAAATATCAGTAGTCTAGTGTCAATATTATTCGAGATACAGTGTGTTGAGTGGTGACCGTGGCATGCAGGTTAAGTGTGTGGCTTAGCATGCTTGGAGCCCGGGTTCGATCCCCAGCCGCGGCGAAAAGTTTTTTCAATAAAAAATTTTTCTGATCGGTCACCACCTCTCTGCAGACAATGGCAAACCTCAGAGAGTAAATAATGCCATATAAAGCTTCTTGAGAACATGAGCCGTTCGGAGTCGGCATAAAACATGTAGGTCCAGTTCTCGGTCAATTGTGTGCAAACATTTAATAACACACACAACACAATTGATCATAAAAAGCTCGGTCAAAGTCCTTTCAAGGGCTGAAATGGCCAATTTGTTTTTTGTTTTTTTGTTTTTTTTTACAGTGTGTTTCACATATTGTCACACCCCTTTATCAAACAACGCCCACTTTATTTGAAATTAAAAGTTTTATAACTGTGCCTACCTCTGTAGTCAACTTTAGTACTCTAGTGGCAATATTATTCGAGATACAGAGTTTTTCTAATATTGCCACACCCCTTTGTCGAGTAACGCCCACTTAATTGACCGTAATTTTTTATAATTGTACATACCCTTGCATTTTTTCTGTAAATGTCAGTACTCTGGTGAAATTTTAACTGAGATGCAGCGTTTTTCTTATAGTGACACGCCCCTTTATCGAATACCGTCCACATTATTGGCAATAATTTGCTATATTTGTACCTACCTCTGTACTAAATTTTAGTATCATAGCAGCATTCGATAGATACAGTGTTTTTTTAATATTTTCACACCCCTTCTCGAATAACGCCCATTTTTTTACAAAAATTTGCAGTAATTGTGCCTACCGTTGAAATAAATTTTTGTAGCCTAGTATCAATATAATTCGAGATACAGTTATTGTCTTATATTGCCACACCCCTTTTTCGAATAACGCCTACTTAAGTGATCGTTATTTTGAATATTTGTGCCTGCCCTTGTAATTTTACTGTGAATTTTATTGCCCTTGTATCAATATTTACTGAGATACAGTGGTTTTCTTATATCGACACGCCCCTTTGTCAAATACCGTCCATTTTTATAAAGGAGCACCTCCGCATTGATGATTATATGTACATGTATACAACAAAAAAAAAAACAAACACAGAAACCAACCAACATGAGAACCTCCTCCTTTTTGAAGTCGATTTAAAATCAGAGACCCAAAATAACAGTTATTAATTTTTTTTAGGTCGAAAAAGTTGTCGATATTTTGAAAAATATTTTATACGTTGCTTCATAACAGTTATTTTTCAATTTATATTTTTCACGTTGCCTCATAACAGTTAAAAACGAGAAAAAGTTTTTTATGTTGCTCATAACTTTTATTTTCAAAAAATTTTTTTACGTTTCCTGGTAAGAGTTATTGTAGAGGAATAAATTTTTTACGTTATTTCTAAAAGTCGAAATTTTTTTATATATTTGGTAGGTATGAGAATAGGTAGTAAAGTTTGTTTTCACCCTCCTACCCGCTAGTGGCGTTGCATATTTTAAGAACACAAATTTTCGGTAAACACAAGTTTTGACCTATAACTGACCTAGAACTAACTATTGAGTCGTGCCCTTCGACTGATAAATTTCAGCAATCGTTGGAAAGGGGGCATGGCACCGCCCTTATTAATGTTATTTTCTGATTAAAAATATAAAACTTAGTAAAACTTGAAAAAATAAAAATCTTAATTTTTTTAACAGCGAAGAAACAAGGATCAATTTGATACATTAAATTCTTCTCCAGTGCTTTTAACATAATGATTATACCCTAAACCTGAAAGGTCAGGGTATATTAACTTTATGCAAACGTTTGTAACGCATAGAACGAAGCGAGTCTGGTATAGAAAAGTATATAAATTCTTGATCAGCGTCACCTCGTGAGTCGAGCTATTCATGTCCGTCCGTCTGTCCGTCCGTCTGTCCGTCCGTCTGTCCGTCCGTCTGTCCGTCCATCCGTCCGTCTGTCCGTCTGTGTGTTGTCCGCATACACAGGATAAGAAGAAGGAGTAGAGATAATTGGATGAAACTTGGTACACATGGTCGCATACATCCAAGGATCTGCACTATTGAATATTTTTGGAATCCGCCCACGGACACGCCTACCTCCCATACAACGCAAAAATTTAAAACTGCATAAATAAGCTCATAATAAAAACTACAACAATAAAATTTGATATATATGTGTTTTATACCAACACAAAGATGTCTTCGAAAAATGGACGTCATCCGCCTCCATTAAATCAACCTCCCATACAACCCAAAAAGTTTAAAACTCAATAAATAAGGTTATGTTTGTCATAGAGAAATTAAATTTGGTATATATGTTTTTTAAAACCAAAACTAAGGTGTGTTCAAAAATTGGGAGTAATCCGTCCATGAACTCACCCACCTCCCATAGCGAAAGCACAATAAAGGCATTAACTGTGAGCTACAGGAATAAAACTTGGTATGTGTAAATTTTTCATCAACATTTAAATGCATACAAAATATAGGCTTCCTCCGCCCACGGACACGCCCATTTACAAAAATATTTACAAAAATATTTTTGTTTTTGAAAAGTGGGTTTAGGGTATTTCATAGTCGGCCTAGACCGACTTTAGACTTTCTTTGGTTCCGACTGGTTTTTTCCTTAAAAATTTTCAAAATAACAGTTTTTTCCGGTCCCTGATAAATATCCGACTTTGTGTGGTTGTTTTGTATGTATTAAGATATTCTACCTAGTGTTCTTTTGTAAGTCGTTAGAAAAAGAATAAGCCTATTATTTAGGATTTGTGTAACTTTTTATGTCCTTTTTAATTATAAAAATATATACGAACGCCACATAAAGTGTAAATGTGGTTTTAAAAACAAGTGCCTAAGTGCATTACATAATTTAGATCCCCCCTCTTAAGCAATTTATAGATTTGCCACTGATAACATTAATTTGTTAAGACATATTCAAAACTTTTAATAAAAAGCAGACATATTTTCATTCTGAGTATTTTCTTGCGTCTAGAAAAACTCTTTTCTGTTACATGATGACCACTCCTAAAACAACATTCACTCAACTCCTGCGGCTGCTTTGTGGTCGCACAGACTTCCTGTTAACTTGTGGCTAATTTAAATCCATGTATTTTTTTAAATTTTCTTGTAAAACGTTATTGGCCAAGAAGGTAGTAAGATGGAAGTGGCTTTGTTTGACAAACTTTAACCATTAGTCAGTACATTGGGATCATCTACACCCCACTCTTTTTGAGTAGTGTTATTAAATATGCACTCTTACTTTTTTTAACTTACTTAAGCCTATGAAATTATATTTTTTTAATAAAAACACTTTTAAAAAGCTAAACAAAAAAAAACAATTCAAAATATTCTATATATAATTTTTATGGTTTTTTTTAGTAGCTGGAATGCACATGATCCCAATGTGTCTAAGTACTTTATAGCAGAGAAGTGTGCAGAATAAGGGTTAATGAACCAAGGCAACATAATGTTATATGTATGTTAATAAAAATTTTGAGCTTTCGAAGAAGTATCCTACAACTTGCACTTTATAAATTATCTTTTTAAGAACACATAGATATGAGTATTCAAAACTTTTTAGTTATTTTAAGCAAAAATAAAACAAAAATGATTTTTAACAATTATTCTGCTACATATTTTCGTTTTAAAATATAAGCACAGAATAAAACAAAGCAAATCGAGTTTTATCGCCAGCTGGAAATCAAAACAACCATTTCTTAAATTTCCTCAATACGATAAAAGTGTGTTCAGGTGGTCTGCAGAGTGTTAGAGGCGTTGTCATGCTGGTGTTCCTTAAGATTTTCGTTATTTTTTTTTTTTTTTATAAACTATGTATAAATATAGTCAGACATTCAACACCCTATAGTTATAATTTCACACAAAGTAAAAGCCACAACAACTCCAGCTGAAAACAATTAAAAACTGCTCACAATCGATCGATTGTTACAGAACTGATAAAATTTCAAATGTGGCCAATGCAAATATTTGCCTTAAAGACTTAATTCAGAGTCACGACATCCAAATCAATTTGGCGTAGCGCCAAAAACAAACCAACAACGACAACATCGGCAACAGCAGCAGCAACAAGCAGCAAAGAACACATTCACACCGACGCTGGTCCCAGCTGGACCCGAAGTGAGCAAAAGATAGAAACATTTAAAGGCCATGGTCACAACAGCAGATACAACAACATTACCGCCAGCAGTTAGGAGGCGCTGGTTATGTGAAACATGCGTGTTAAATTGTTGTTGCAACATTTGCATAAAGTTGTTGCATTCAGCAGAGCATCAAAGCTGGGAAATGCACAAAACGTTGCGCGTGCGCAATTGAAGTGCAGGCAGCGACAATTGTTGATGATGATGATGTTGTCGCTTTTTGGTGTTTTTTTCTTTGTTTTTTGCTGTTGTACATTTTGTTGCTGAGCAGCATGTGTCCTGACAACACGTTGCCAAAACAAAAAAAAAAATTGCAGCTTCTGCCCAACTCAGCTCAGGCACAGCTTTAGAATTGTATAACTGTAGTTGTTGCAAGAGGCGTTGCTGGTTGTTGGTTGCTAGCGGTGACTCACAGCAACAGAGGTAGCAAATATCAATAGATTTTATTATTACGTTGCTGTTCTTGTTGTTGTTTAAGGTCAGCAGCAACATCAATTGCAGGAAGGCAGCAAAATTAAGCTATATGTTTCTGTTGTTGTTGAACAAGCTCACCTCTGACCGTCCGTCCTACGTTGTTTAAGTGTTTGTAGCTATTCGAATTTGCATGCCCAGTCGGCAATGGCAGCACTACGAAGCGCTACTAGCAGGCCTTCATATCCAAGTATACTTTCTTTTTTATATGAAATGGGATAATTTCGCAGGCCTTCCGCTACGATAGCTCAAAAGAGGCCTGATAGAAGCACTTCCTAAGAAAGTGCTAAAAGAAGGGGTCAACAAAAAGTATTGAAAAAAATTTTCTTTTCTTTAAAATCTTTTTCTTTTTTTTATAAATTCTATTATTTCATCTTCTCTCCTACGTTTTTTTATGTCAGTTTAATTTCAATTTATAAACTTCGATACAGCAGTAAGAAGGGCCATTATTATGTCATATTTTTAAACTGATATATATTTTGATTGACTTCAAACGAAAAAGTTGCCCTGAAGTATATGAAAAGTTAGTCTTTGAAGGGAAAAAAGTTTGTTGTGCTGCTTGTGTTTGGTCTTCAAAAGTAGCAGTCAATGCAGGCCTCCGTTTGAAGAGCGCTGGCTTAATTGCCTATTGGGTGTTGTATATGCGTGTGTGTGTTTTTTTTTTTTTTTTTTTTTTTTTTTTTTTTTTTTTTTTTTCCCCCGTGAGATGAAAAGCATCGAAAGCCTGAGTGCGGGACTTTAATCCGCTAAAAACACCTCCCCACCAGGTCCGTTAATCCCACCGGGACCACCTTTCGGTATTGCTTCGGCAGGCGGACAGAGCATCTATCGCTCCCTAGTCATCTGTCGTTAGTCTTTGTCGCTAAATCTATAAGCCCCTTCTATTTTCCGTGTAGGACTACAATGCACTCTGGTACAACACCCATTCTAATCTGATCTACACTGGACTATTTCGTTCTTCTATTCTATTGGATATCTCATTAGCTCGAACTTGTTGCACGATGCACGTGATTATCTGGCTCACTGTGTCCCACGCTTCTGCCGACGTCAACATATATTGTACGATCTGCGGTGGTCTAATATCTTGCGTCCTGAGTGATAGCGCTGCAATTTCTGCTTGGAAGCGCGTGCAGTCTGTCACTACATGCCTTGCATTTTCCTCTTTGTTGTTGCAGTATACGCAAAATGCATTCTCTGCATGTTTGTATTTGTACAGATACTGTCGGAAACAGCCATGGCCTGAGAGCCATTGCATCATGTGGTGGTTAACCTCACCGTGCCGCCTACTTATCCATGTTTCAATGTAGGGGATAAGTTCGTAGGTCCATCTGCCTTTGGTTGACCGTTCCCAACGTTCCTGCCATTCTCTGATAGCATTTTCGCGTGCCTCGTGTTTTTCTCTGGCGGTCGTTGCCTTCCGCAGTGCTGCTGCTTGTTTTACTGCAAACTCAACAGGCATTCTTCCAGCAATAACGTTGACTGCGTCGTCAGATACTGTTCGGAAGGCTCTGCATACTCTTAGCGATGTAAGTCTGTGCGCTGTATAAACTGCTCTCATGTAGAACTTGTAGGCTGTTGCTGCTGCCCACACTGGTGCTGCGTACATTACGATGGACGTGTTTACCATTGCCAGAATTTTCCTGCGTTGTTGTCTGGGGCCTCCGACGTTTGGCATGAGTCTCGATAGGGCTGCGCTCGCGTTCAGGGCCTTTCTACCAGCGTAGTGAAGATGATCCCTAAAATTTAGGCGGTGGTCCAGTAGGACACCAAGATACTTTAGGTGTGGACTAGAGGTTATTACGTGCCCTCCCACTCTTATTTGTATGCTCTCTATTTTCTTGCGGCTACTTATTAAAACTGCTTCTGTCTTGTGGTCGGCCAGTTCTAACCCAGTTCGCTCTAACCACATTTTCACATCCGCAATTGTCTCGCTGCACTTGCTAATGATTGTCTCTAGCCTCTTGGCCACCACCACAATCGCAATATCATCTGCATATCCTATTATGTCAACGCCCGGCTGTTTTTGAATTTTCAGCACCCCATCATACATGACGTTCCACAGGAGAGGTCCTAGTACCGATCCTTGAGGTACTCCTCCAGTGACCCTATGTTCTTTTACTCCCTCGCTTGTGTCATATACTAATGTCCTGTTCTCGAAATAACTGGCCACAACTCGAAGTAGGTAGTCTGGGACTTGGAGTTCGCTTAGAGCATTAGTGATTTGGCTCCAGTCGGCGGAGTTGAAGGCATTTTTAACATCTAGGGTGATTACTGCACAGTATTGTTTTGCTCCCTCTAGCCATCGTTTTCCTTCCACCGCTTTGCGCGCGATTTTGCAAACGTTTTCTATTGCATCTACCGTTGATCTTCTTGGTCTAAATCCATACTGTTTTTGCGATAGGCCGCTTGTTGCTTCTGTCAGGCTCTCTAGCCGCCTGACGATGATCCTTTCGAGTACTTTACCCATAGTGTCCAGCATACACAGAGGTCGATATGATGATGGCTCCTCCAGTGGCTTTTCTCCCTTAGGTATCAGAACTAATCGTTGCTTTTTCCACCGACTTGGAAAAATTCCCTCTTGGAGGCAGGCTGTGTAGAGTTGACAGAACATGTTTGGGATCTTAACAATAGCACTTTTAAGGACTTTATTTGGGATACCGTCCAGTCCCGGTGCTTTCTCTGCTCTGATTCTTTTTGCTGCTTCAAGTAGTTCCCAGGTGGTGATGGGTGGAACTTCATTCTCGTCTACGAGCAGTTCTCGGGGCAAGTTATGTGGTTCTCTTACAGGAAACAGACCCTTCACTATCTTTTCCATAATTTTTGGGCACGTTGGGGCTTTCCCACTAGACCCTTTAATTTTGTTGAACACTAGTTTATATGCACTTCCCCATGGATTATTTTCTAGGTCAGTGATGAGTGCACTGAAAGCTCTGGTTTTACTTTTTTGGATCACGTTGTGGAGCTCCCTTCTTTTTGCTTTGAAGTCATGTTGCAGTTGGCTATAGTTTTGTTGGTGTCTACCCCTAGCTCTAAGCTGTTTTCTTCTGTATTTATGGCATTCTTTCCTAAGCGACGCAATTTCAGTATTCCACCAATAAACTGGTGCTTTCCCGTTGCCATTTCCTGAGCGCGGCATGGTTGCATCACATATATTGGTCATGATTCTTGCTGCCTGGTTTGCCCTTGATTCTGCATTACCTTCGGTGTGGGCGGTGTTTTCGAGCATATAATCTAGCATTTTCTCGTCTAGTTGTCTTATTTTCCACCCATTTTTTTGCGCTTTAGCGGGTGCTTTCGGTCTTCTAGAGGTTTCTTGTCGCGTTTCAAAGATTATGGCGTTGTGGTCACTGTGGGTATAGGTGTCTGAGACGTTCCAGCATATTACTCGGGACAGTGCGTTGCTGGCAAAGGTTAAGTCAATTATTGATTTAGCTGCTCCTTTGTTAAACGTTGGTTTTGTTCCTTTGTTAAGCAGTACCAAGTCGAGTTCGGCAAGCGTCTCAAGTAGCATTGCACCTCTTCCGTTTGTTCTTGCGCTGCCCCATTCTACTGACCAGGCGTTAAAGTCGCCAGCAATTATAATTGGCAATTTTCCTCTTGCATCTGCCACCAGTCGGTCGAGGATCTCTTGGCATTCTTCGTTGCTTAGGCTTGGGGGTAAGTAACAGCTATACAGGTGTACTCCGTTTATTTTCGCGTACGCAAAGTATTCGTGCTGGCCTTCATCTTTTCTTTCAAACGGTAGAGATCCGCTAATCCAAATAGCAGCTTTTTTAGTTTTGTCTTCGCAGTATAGACAACTGTTTGATGACCTTTTGTAGGGCTCACTGAGTAATGCTATATCTATCTTAAGCTCTATCATTGTTTGCTTGAGGAGGTCTTGGGCTGCCTCGCAGTGGTTGAGGTTAAGTTGTATGCACCTAAACATTTCTTATGAGAGTTTTCCCCATTGCCTTCTTGAACTGTGGGCATTTCGCACCTCCAGTTTGATGTTTATTACCACCAGGTGTTTCAGGCTCGCAGATGGCGCACATCACAGGTGCTTTACATGTTTTTGCCATATGTCCCTTTCCCGCGCATCTGTAACATACGTCTGTTCGCTCTATTTCGCTTTTACAGTGTCGAGATACGTGTCCGAAGTTCAGGCACCGGAAACATCTTGTTGGGCTGATGCGTTCTCGTACTCTGCACATTACCCATCCGACCCGCACGTGGCCTGCTGTGGTAACGACTTTTGCTACTCTTGCTGGGAGACCTATAATTGCTGTTCGAGTTCCCTCTCGTGTCGTTCGCATGGATTTGATTGAGCTGGTTCCAACGCTTCCGATTTCTGGGAACTGTTTCTCAAGAGCAGTGCAGATTTCCTCCGGCGTTGTCACCTCATCGATGTCAAGGCACTCGATAAGCGTCTCCTGGCATATCATTCGGACATTAGCCGATCCCTGCAGTACTTGTTCTGTCTCTTTTTTAAGGCTGCATGTTTTAGGGTCTGATCTTCCTTTCAGCTCTAGCATTAGTTCCCCTTTTGCTGTTCTTCTTATTTTCTTGACGTTTTCGCCTAGCTGCTGCAGTTCGGGTTTTGCCTTCATCATTTTCAGCATGTCAGCATATGACATGTCACCTGTTTCAGTGATGATAATGGCATCAGGACGAATGGGCTTACGTTTCTCTGGTCTAGTGACTCGTTCGCTTTTTCGGTTTTTCGCAGCAGTCGATCTACTTCTTCTTCTTTTCTTAACCGTTTTCCACTCGGATTTGGATTGCTGTTCTAGTGCAGCACCAATCATTTCGGCTTCACAATTTTGGGCAGCGCCTGGGAGAATTCGTTCACTGGCTATCGTTTTCGCCTGCGGATTTTTATTTATTTTTTGTGTCTCTTTTATGGGGCGTCCGGGGGGTGAGGTTTGCGAGCACTGGTTCACCTTCAGCGAGGCATTATCTCCTTCTTCTGGCAATTCATCTGTATTAACCGTTTTGGTTTTTTTCGCGTTTGGTATCGGCTCGCTTATGTCGTGTTTTTCTCTCAGCCTTTTTGACTCGGTTATGGCTCGGAAAGGGGGCGAGGTCTGTGAGCGTGTGTGTGTGTGTGTATGTGTGTGTGTGTGTGTGTGTTTGATCTTCTTCTGCTGATGTAACTAATTGAAATAACATTTTTACGATTCTAATTTACATTCAAATTTGAATGCGCCTTTTTCTCGAACTTAACTAAATGATCTTGCATCTCAACTTTGCATACAATCCTTGCACCTTTTTATATGTTTGCAGCCACCAGGCTACGATCTAGTCAGCGCACCTTTATTATACCCTAAACCTGAAAGGTCAGAGTATATTAACTTTGTGCAAACGTTTGTAACGCATAGAACGAAGCGAGTGCGGTATAGAAAAGTATATATATTCATGATCAGCGTCACCACGTGAGTCGAGCTATCTATGTCCGTCCGTCCGTCCGTCCGTCAGTCCGTCTGTGTGTTGTCCGTATATACAGGATAAGAAGAAGGAGTTGAGATAACTGGATGAAACTTGGTACACATGGTCACATGTACCAAAGAATCTGTACTATTGAATATTTTTGGAATCCGCCCACGGACACGCCTACCTCCCATACAACGCAAAAATTTAAAACTGCATAGCTCAGCTCATAATTAGCCTACAACAATAAAATTTGATATGTATGTGTTTCATACCAACACAAATATGTCTTCGGAAAATGGACGTCATTCGATCACGGACACGCCTACCTCCCATACAACCCAAAAATTTAAAACGCAATTAATAAGCCTGTGTTTAACCTACAGAGCTAAAATTTGGCACGTATGTTTTTTATGACAAGACAAAGATGGTTTTGAAAAATGGACTTCATCCGCCCACGGACGCGCCCATTTACAATAAAATTTTTTTTTTTTTTTGAAAAGTGGGTTTAGGGTATTTCATAGTCGGCCTAGGCCGACTTTAGACTTTCTTTACTTGTTTTGTTCTACGTTTGGTCATCGTAGTTCAGAGAACGTATGCCATTTCTTCGATTGGCCAACGGTTCGGCAACTTGTTGCTACTCTCGCCTTGGCTGACTTGTTCTGCTCATGCTTTACATGGTTTTTAAGATCTACAGCGTTAACATTTTGTTGGAATCTCCTTTAATTGCTGCTACGTGTTTGTTTTATTTGCACTTGTATGCTGTTGTGGTGTGAATGTTTGTGTGGTCCTGTAATAGTTTAATTGTTTTATTGATCAATTGATTCCAATGAAAAAATTCTTTGCTTAAACGTTGCAAAAAAAATGCGCCTAACTTTTGTAAAATTATTGTGAACACAAACTAGCTTCTTCTTCCGTGACATGGCGCTGCAGTGCTCTTTTTGAACTATCTTTACATACTAACTTTGCCTTGTAAAATTTCTCACCAGCTTGACAATTTATATTTATATATTCTAAATTCTCTACGGTACGACCTTGAGAATTAGCATGTTAAATGCGCTTTTAATTTTGTTTATTTTTAATTATCAATAATTAAGTGAGTCATTAACTTTTTGGGCTATTTTGTAAGACATCAATTTTTTTCTCTCTCTCCTTCATTTAATCTGTGCGACCGTTAAAACGCCTTCAAACTAGCAAATCCTATAATAACTTAAAACGACTCAATAATGAAAACCCAATGACAATCGTAGATCAACAGCAACCGCAGCTCAAAGATAACAACAACAAAACCTACATTCAGTCAACAACAGCTACAAATACGGAATTTATTTCAATCCAAGACTTTCTAACTCTTTCGATCTGTTAAGACATTGTTATTTCATTTTTTTATTTTTTTTTTTTTTTTGTTCTTCTCTTCCGAAGGAGGCACAACGACAACGCATTAAAACAACTAGTTTATGGCTTAAAATAAAATTTATTATTCAACATTGGTATCAAAGCCGATCGATCTCACGATTCAAATGCCGCCAATGTGTTTATTGGCAACAGCTTATATTTTATTACATTTCCAAAACGACGTCAGACCATTCATTCACCACCATTCAGTGAAATTCATAATCAATAGAGCTGCTCAATGGCGTCAAAATCCGTCATAAAATCAAAGTTGATATTAAATAAAATTCCAATTTAAGCCACCTTCAAATTGTAGCTTCTTATGTAGTTTGTTTGCATTTTAGTGATTTCTTTCACTAAAATTTGAATGATTTTACGATGGTTTTTGTTTTTTATGTGTTAATAGTTCAATTTGATCTGTGCTAGCATTATGAGGCTACCAATGGTATTTTACCCCCTACTCCGTCACAACAGGTCAACACAAAATACTATATTTCTAAGTTGGCATTTTATGTATAAAAATATGTTGTTTTTATTTTATGATGTTTTAAAAAAAAGTCCAACTAGCGATTTTATGTGTTTTTTTTATAGCTTTTAATTTTATTTGTTTCTCTATTTTTTATTTAACCTTAGTAAGTTAATAAATAGTTTAAAATGTTTCCTTTAGTAGTGGAGGCCAAGTTAAGAATATCATTGTGAATTGAAATACTCTAAATAATTATGGGAATTTTATTTCAAACTACCATAGGCATGTATAATAAAAACTTGCGGAAAAAAATATATATTTACCGGAAACATAATTGAGAATACTTTAATGTTTGAAAACTTATTCAGGCAAACAAGTTCATTCATGCAAGAAACATGTTTCTAAGCGTTTATTATACAATATCAGTGACTGTATACAATAATTTTTTTAAAACGTTAAATTTCAAAATGGCGGCGGTGCAGCGTTTTTCGTTTTCTAAAGGGTCCACGGGCGAACAAATAACTCCTGTAACATTTGAGTTACAAAAATTCAATGAAAGTACGTAGGATATTTTTGATGTAATGATTTTCGACAAAATGACGCACTTCTACAGTGGAGAGTGAAAATTTTACCTTAAATATAACCAAATATAACCTTAAAAATTCTACATATTTCCATACATAACATATTTTTCAAGATATATTTCAATTTTGAAGTGAATCGGTTGAAAATAGTCTGACAAGGAAAGGTCCTTAGGAACTTTTTTAAAGATCTATCAAAAATTTAATGTTTTTTTTAAAAAAAGCCATATCGAAACGGAATTTAACCCGAAATGCTCTTTGAAGGACGTGAACTTATTTTAAAATTAATGGTTTTTATTATAAAATTTAAATAAAAAAAATTATTTTCATATCTGATGAGTTATTCATTCTCAAAGTTGAGTTTTTGAAATAAGAAGAAGATTTTATGACTTTTCCTGCTAAAAATCAAAAAAAATGCATTTCATTTCTTTTGCATATCGTAAAAATGTCCATATTTGCTACTTTGGATATTCAAAACTATTGTTTACTGGTGCGATGAGACTTACAAGAAAAAGCCCTTTTTTGTATGGAAGCCCTATGAAATATCAACTTTTCCTATAAAATATTTAAACATGAGAATAGGCCACAAAAAAAAATTAAACTTTTGATACCCATATTGGGTACTTTTAATGTAATGAAATTTTTTCTCTAAAGTAAATAAATGCATTTCAATAAAACCAAAATTTTATTATAAACATTAAAAAAATTTAAAAAACAAAAAAAAAAGGTAAGTTTACAAATTGCCTTAAAACCAACATAAATTAATATGAAATAATTGTGTCAACATACTTCTTTGATATCGACTAATCATTACTAAAAATTACAACAACAAAATTACAACACAATTTTCTTAAGAAAAATTGACGCCATTGTGTGTGTTTTTGAACGCGAGTTTGAAACCCTAAACCATCGATTGAGCACCGATATCCGAAAATCATTCAAATCGGAGACTGTCACCTGTGGACCTTTCCTTGTATGTTATGTTTTCGGCAAACTTAAAAAAATGCAATTTTGAGAGAAACGCATTTGAAGTTTTGACTAATAGAGCCAGGCAGTAATACCGACCAGACGGTCTTATACTAAAACTCAAAAATCAAGTACTTAGAAATTTTTCCCGGCCTTCATCTTTTGAGCCATCATTTTTGAGATCATTTCGGGGACCATTTAAAAAGAAAAATTTATTGATTTTTCAAAAGTTCTGGAGAGGCCAAATGCCTTAATATATTTTCTTTACCAGCAACTAAGCTTACTTATTGTGTAACGAACTTTCTAGCCGTGGTTAGCTCGCCGGATAGCCGGGGTTCGTACAAAAATATTTTTTTTCCCGCGAATATTAAAAAATAACAACTTAGTTAATTTTCGTTCACGATTCAAGTCTATTTATTTTGTTTCTTTTCACAATAATTCACATTTCATTCTTTGATATATTCTGCTGCTTCTCGATTTCCCTCGATGTCCTTCGAAGCAGGATCCGTTTTAACTCGTAGTCCGTTCGCCTGTCCTCGGTGTACTTGAAACAACGTTGGGCCGTCCGGTATGAAACCACTCGGGCCAGATGCACAATTTAGTCGTGGATGTCGTCAAGCATTGTTTTTGAACAAAATGGACTCACTAGGATCCATTTGCTTTTGGAGCAGACCGTCTGCTTTTGGAGCAGACCGTCCGGTATGAAACCACTCGGATCGACAGAAAAAGACAGCTGTCGTGATGCCACTCCTTTTCCTTGGTCACTTTTTAAATCACGACTCACCGATGTGCGCTGCATGCGTGTTCACTTCAAAAGAGCCAACTGTCGGTTTGCTGACTCCTTTTATCCCCAAAAAGAATAACGGGACCTTGTTTGTGTCGCAAACTTTACATCCGATCTCGACCTTGAATCTCGCATGCCTAGAACTAGCGGCAACCTTTTGCTCTGCTTGTTATTGTTGTCATAGTCGCTGTTCATTGACCCCTATGTATTTTGTTATTGCCACTTGTGGGTGCCTAGAATGTATGTTGCTTGTATGTTTTGCTGCTGTGATCATACACTGGCTTGCTGTATGTTTTGTTATTGTCTGATTGCGGGTCGCACAGCTACGTGTTTATTACTTGTGAGTGCATAGAATGCATTTTGTTTTTATGATTTGTTGGTTTTTCTTCATGCGACTTCGTTATGTTGTTTCGCTGCTGTGATCATGCCACTGGCTTGCTGTATGTTTTGTTATTGTTTGATTGCGGGTCGCACAGCTGCGTGTTTTATGAACAGGGGCGGTTTATGGTATGACCGGGTATTTGTCCAGGTGCGGTTCATAGTTGCAGGGCGAGTTTAGGTTCGGTGGGGCCCTCTGTTCCGATGCGGTTCAGAGGGAAATGTAAGGCCTAAAGTGGCTAAATTTAGGTTTCCTTACAATTGTAATAACTATATTCAGCCCAATCATGACAAATTTTCTCCGGGAGTTGTAAAAGGGAGTTTCAGGTTTTAAGATAGCAGATAAAGATATCTCATTTTTTTTATTTAACACTCATGAAAATTTGCGGTTGATGAACAAAAATGCATTAAAAATTTCCAAAAAGTATTTTTACTTTATCTTATAATCGGAAACTCCCTTTTCGGAAACTCCAACTTTCGGTAGAAAATGTTTCATGATTGGGCTGATTATGCTTACCGCAACGGTTTTTGAGGTATCTAAGCTTAAAAAAAGCTATGTTTACAATTTGAAAATTTGTATTTCGCGGTTCAGTTGGTTAAGCGCTAGTTAATATGATTTAAGAATCCTTGCTCAAATAGATATTTTGTTAATATTCGTGAAGATGTTCAACTTTTTTCTTAGCCTTTTCTTAGCCTTTTAGCATTACAAAATTAACTGTTTCTGCTGAAATATGTTTTTAAGGATAGCTACCAGGTTTTGAATACCATTTCATTCTGCCTTTAAAAGAAACGTAAATTTCTACGGGGAGAACTCTAATTAATATGATTTGAGTATTCCAGGTTCAATCCTCGGTCATACCGTGCTCTACAATAAACAAGCAAATACTTAAAGGAAAAATTGCATATCGTAAATCCCTATGAAGAAAAGAACCGGTTCAGAACCTATCAAGTGATCGGTTTCCGAGGGATAGTAACCGGTGCCAATTCTGCCAACAACATATGAAACCAACCAGTCACTTTTACATGGCCTTGTCATGGGCAGAAGTCAACTTACACCTCATAGATACCTTTGGACCTAACTGGTAGCCAGTTTATACAACACGATACACGTATAAGTACGTACTTAAAAAAAAACAAATTGGCCATTTCAGCCCTTGAACGGACTTTGACCGAGCTTCTTATGATCAATTGTGTTGTGTGTGTTATTAAATGTTTGCACACAATTGACCGAGAACTGGACCTACATGTTTTATGCCGACTCCGAACGGCTTTTGTTCTCAAGAAACTTTACATGGCATTATTTACTCTCTGAGGTTTGCCATTGTCTGCAGAGAGGTGGTGACCGATCAGAAAAATTTTTTATAGAAAAAAAAAACTTTTCGCCGCGGCTGGGGATCGAACCCGGGCTCCGAGCATGCTAAGCCACACACTTAACCTACATGCCACGGTCACCACTAATGGTGCCTCAGTTCACTTGCCTCAGATTCAAATTCGAATGTTGATATAGCACTCCATCACACTAGAACATTCATCACTTGTTTCTCTTGATTTCCCTTTCTCTCCTACTTATCTATCACCCCATTTCCGAACCAAGGCAGACTTGACTGAATAGGTTTGACACCTGAAATCCTTGGTTCAAAGCTAAAAAAAAAAAAACAAAAACCAAAAATCCTGGTGTCGTATTATCGACTTGGAGAATTCCTCAATTTTGTTGTTGTTGACTTACTCGAAGAAGTTTTATTTGAGTGACGCTCAGATGTTGTCTTTGACTTGAAGGGTGTGAACAAACCACTGTTGAATTTTCAACAAAATTAAATTTTTTTGACTAAACTTGTACTTTAATTTAAAAAAAAAACACATGGTAAAGTCATGTACGGGAATGTAGAAGCTCGAATTTAGCAAACAGATAGGTCCCTTTCTCTGTTCTCTCCAAATAAAGGGAAACGTGGGAAAAATGAATAAGGAAATCGCAAAATGTTTTCAGTTGGTGTTGGAATTATTTTTTCCGAATTACTTTTTACCCAAAAATTTCAATACCAGAAAACATTTAGCTTAACACGTTTTTATAATAAACTGCTTAATTGATAGTTTTAACATCTGTGTTCGCCGCCAATTAAATTAATTACGCTAAACCGCAATATTTACCGAAATGCAGTACAAAACTGAAAAATATAAATTCCATCAGTGTAGTTCACTGTTTATATATTTACAACTCAAATATCATTGTCGATGAGGTTAAAGAGTATTTCAACTTCATTTGGCTTTCGGCCTTTTAATGGCTTTGCCGCTGAGTCACATGCGAACAATCGTCAGCTGTGTCGAACACCCAGCACTATGCGACAGTAATTGATTGAAACCCAATCAACCATTTAGAAATAGTGCTTGGATTAAGCTTACATGCAATACAAAAAGCAAGCCTTATCCAAGCACGCTTGAAAAACATTTGCCCGGGTAATAAACTTCCAAATTGCTTTGTATAACTATTGCGTAAAACACAAAAAGCAAGTGATGTACAATAATACTTGGAAAGGCTTGCATCAAGTAAGTGTTTTGCAATCATACTTAGATAACGCTGACAACGGTAATAGTTTCCAACTGTTCAAAGTTGTGATGCTCTCATATATACATACATAAATGTATTTTATTTTCATTTTGTTCGCTCAGCAGCCATAAGGCTAACGGCAAGCTGTTAGAGTGTCCGACTCATATGCGGTGGTTCGCGCGTTCGATCCCTGGGGTAGCAAACACAAAAATTTTTGAAGGCATGCAATTTTTCATATAAATATATGCTTCAGTTTTAACAAACAAAAATAAAAAATAAATAAAAATAAAAATGTTCCGGTTGGGAATTGAACCTTGGATGTCCAAATCAAATAACCAGTGACTTACCAACTGAGCCACGGAATAAAAATTTTTCGCGAGTGCTAATTGATTTGTTGAATGTAGCACACTTGGAAAAAGCTTATTAAAACACTTATATCCAATTGTAAAAATAACACTTGGATTAAGCTTGAAGTAAGGAATATTATTCCAAGGGTTCACTTTCGCTTATCCTACAATTACATGTAAGCGTTCTGCAATAGTAAATGAAAGCGTTATCCAAGCTTGAGGCTTACGCTTGTAAGCTTGTTTAAAGCTTATTCCAAGCTTGTTTGGCCGATTGGGAAGCCATCAATTTTCGCTCACGCTGCAATGCAACTGCTTGAGTTATACGTAGATTATATATTTACATAGTTAAATATGTTTGTGTGTTTGTAGGCCTTTAGGAGTGCATATTTTACAACAACAACAAAAAGAAAACCCATTTACACTGACAAATTGATTATTGACACAATTTCATTTTTATTTTTATTTTACAGCATTCGCAATACTCATCAGGACGATAGTTTACACTGTGAAAATATTGTCATGTTCAAATTGCAATATTTGATATAATAATGTTTAAAACTGAATTGTATTTAATAGATCTTAAATTTCATATTATATTTTATATGAGCTAAACTATAAGATTGCTTAAACAGACTTATTTTTGATGAGGATTATAAGCTTTGACGAATTTTGAAATATTTCCAAAATATGTTGGCTTAGTTCTGTTATTATTTTTCCCAGTGCAATTTGGACATATAGCACCTCGTGGTATTTCACCCAACATATGCACGGAAAGTGCCAACAAAAAATCGAAGAAAAAAGAATCTATCTCGAGCACCCAGAGCCAAAAACAAGTCAATGCAAAACTGCGCACACCTCCTCTCGTAGCAATACATTTGTATCTCTCCAGGCATGCTGCTTCTTCTGCTAACTCGTACTTTCTGTCTGCCAACCAGTGTTGCCAGAAAGTTTTGAGAAAAGAAGCTAGATGGCCTTTAAAAAATGGCTAGAAAAGGCTAGATGGCTTTAAAAAAAAGCTAAAAAAAGGCTAGATTTGTTAACGCTATTATACCCTAAACATGTAAGGTCAGGGTATATTGACTTTGTGCAAACGTTTGTAACGCATAGAAATAAGCGAGTCCGGTATAGAAAAGTATATATTCCTGATCAGTGTCACCTCTTGAGTCGAGCTAACCATGTCCGTCCGTCCGTCTGTCTATGTGTTATCTGTTAATATAGGTTAAGAAGGAGATGAGATTGGTACACATGTTCTCATGAACCCAAGCATCTACACTACTGAATATTTTTAGAATCCGCCCACGGACACGCTTACTTCCCATACAACTAACAATAAAAATCGCTGTATAGATGGTTGTAATTAAGCTACCGAAATAAAATTTAAATGTATTTATTTTGTATCAAAACGTAGACGTACACAAAAAATTGGCGTGCTCTACCCATGAACATGCCCACCTCCCATACAACTCCAACATTGAAAACACTATTATAAAGACCCTTTTATTTGAACTACAGGGATTAAACTTATCAGATATGTATTTTATATTAAAACTTAGATGTGTACTTAGATGTAAAATAGTCGTCATTCGCCCTTAAACACGCCCACCTCCCATACAACCCACTATAGTAAAAACTCTATAAAGAGGTTTATATGAGCCAAAAATATAAAACTTGGTATTGAGATTGTTGTATCAAAACTAAGATGTGTTCACAAACTGAGCGACATCCGCCCATAAACATGCTCATCTCCCATGAAACCCACAATATGGAAAACACAATAGAAACGTTTATATTTGGCCTACAGAGATAAAACTTGGTATGAGATCATAGTATATAAAACTAAGGTGTGCTCACAAAAAAAGGCGTAATCCACCTACGAACGCGCTTTCCTCCCATACAACCTTCATTAGTAAAACCTATATAGTTCTATAAATACAGGAATTTTAAACAAAAATAGGAAGTTACTTCTATTTGTTTTAGTATTTTAATATATAGTTTATTTAAATATAATAGGAGGTCTAGGGTATTTCATAGTCGGACTAGACTTTCTTTACTCGTTTTCTTTTAAGAACAGTTGAATACGGTTTCTTTTCTAGTTTTTTTTTTGAAATTTCGTTGTACTAAGAATTCTTTCTACCTCAGCGTTGCTTAATGCTAAAATAATAAAACTAAAAATCAAATCTGATAGCTCTTGGAACGGATCTTCATTCAATGAATCTCTAGCTTCTGCCCAGCTAGATTCCTATTCTACTTGTGATTTACAATTTTTTGCCATTATATTTCAATTATAGTTATTTCTTCTGTAGAGTAACTGGAGTTTTCTTTCTCTATAACAGAAAATATTTGGGTTTAACCACTTTAAAAGAATAAAAAGAGCAATAGAAGATTTACACTTTCAAAATTGCAACGTCAGAAAAATTGGATGTAGTAATGCATCTTTAAGCAATATATTAAAAAAGGCTAGAAAAGGCTAGAAAAAAACAAAAAAAGGCTAAAAAAAAGGCTAGAGGCTAGATGGTAATTTTCGAGGCTAGACAACAAAAAAAAAGGCTAGATCTAGCCTCAAAAAGGCTAGATTGGCAACACTGCTGCCAACTACGTATACGATATACCTATAAGCCACATATTCAAAACGCGAAAATAAAAGCACACGCAGTGCTCACAGAGATAACGTAAATGATGACCATGCGGCGCATAAAACTTCATCACCGCGCACCGATACACTCTCCTCGAAAACCATGATACGTTCGGTGGACCCAACGCTTGCCTGTTGGTCCACTCAAAATCTCAACTCGGTGTTCCCTCGATGCTCTCAGCTCACAGTCTGGACTTACATTAACTTTAAGTGTGGGTTACTGATAAGGAAAACCCTGCGCTCAGTGTTGTGTGTCGCATCCTCAACATCACCTTGGCATCAAAAGCGTAACAAATGCGAGATTTTATTGTTCAAGGTTCTTCTGTGGCTGTGCTTGGGATTTGTTTGTCATTTAAAGTTGCTCTGAAAATGCCAGAAAGTTGCATCCTAGTGAGTTACTTGTGTGTGTGTTTGTGTGGAGTGTAGATGGGCTGGAGTGCGGAGGAGAGCAGAAGACTGGCGAGTATGCGGTGTGTGATTCATGCATAATATTTGCACACAAAAAACCTTGTGTTAAAGCCGTGTGCCCGTATTTAAAAGGTGAATCGCACCGAGAAGTTTAACTTTTTAGCTCAACTTGCTAGAAATATTACTTTTGTCTCTCTAAATATTGTAAAAATTGTTAAACCCCAAACGACAACAAAATTTAAAAACAACTAAAGACGGTAACTCCAGAACTAAATGTAGGAAAAATTGTTAAAATTTTAACGATTTATAATTTTGCATTCGTATGGCCTAAAAATAGTTGTACATCTATTTTTCTCCATAAAATGGATGAAATTTTCATTGAGCAGAAATTCGACAAATGTGCTGCAATGTGCTCGAAATGTGCTATCACGAACAATAATTTCGCGTTCTCTAAAAATAGTTGTAAGAATTTTTTTTTTATAAATATACAAAATAGCTTTTGAGCAAAAATTTGGTAAATGTGCTGCGATGTGCTCAAAATGTGCTATCATGTGTAACATTCCAAAAATGAATAATGTTATTGACATGATTTTTATGACTTGCTGTTTTTTTATATTGATATGAGCTCCCAATCTTATATTTTTTTCAACAATTTAAAAATTGTGCTGTGTTGTGTGCAAATTGTGCCATCAATGAGTTGGAAAAAAGTTCTGAAAATTCCAATTTTAATTTTTTTTTTAAATTTAACACTTTCTTGAGTTTTTTCTCAAATATAATACTTGTGCTGTAATGTGCTCGGGCTGTTCTAACATGTGCCATAAAAAGACTAAAAAAAAAAATGCATTTGCTACTACACAAGCTGAAAAAGATTTTTAATAAACCCATAAATAGCAAAGAGTAGAAAATATCAAAGTAGTGATGATTATGCGTCTAGAATTATTTTCCCCCTGTTAATTAGTTCTTTTATCTAATAAATAACAAAAGCAAAAATCTCTTCAAAATTAAATTAATTTACAAAATAAAGACATGACACTAATGAGCTTATAAAATATCAGCACATAGTAAAATAAAATATAAGTTTCAAAAGCAAAAATATTTTTGCTTATGGAATAATGTTAAATTTTGTAAACCGTTTATTTTTTTCAAAAGTTTGGGTTTGTGCCGTGGTGTGCTCTAGTTGTGCTATAATATGTCATAAACAGAATTAAAAGTTCGTATGCTTGCGCCTTATTCAATAAGGCACATGCTAACCAGCAACGCTTTTTTATCACATATAATTTAATAAAATTTTCATATAATTTAACCTATTTTTTCATAAAATGTTGCCTAGTTTTGCACCGCCAACTGGTTTGGTACTCAACGAATCAACCTCCTCTACGACTGTAACTCAAAACTTAGCTTAAATCTGCAAATATTATAGACAATGCTACATTTTTATTCTATTATTCTGATCCTGACCCATCATGACTTTGTTTTCAAGCAAAAGTGCAATTAACCTTGTTGATTACAAAGTTCAGCTGGCAGCTAAATTTGCGTTGATAACATTTATTTCGTTATACATGCAAAACTCTTATTAATGGCACACAAACAGCTTAAGGAGCGCGCTTTAAATAAACCCTTTAAAAAAAGCTTTAGCTCATAATATGCCACATTATTTAAAAAGGCACACGGCGAAAACTACTATTAAAAAGTCATCTTTTCAAAACTTCTTAAAAAAATATGCAAAATACTAAAAAAGTTAAACAAAAGTATTGCAAAATTTTCACAGTGTACCTTGACTTCGCTTGTTTCCCAAGCACTGCGCAGCCTTTTTACTCCTTCTTCACTCTCTCTCTCTCTCTCTCTCTTTCTCGTTATCTCTCAACTTTACATTGGCAACTTATACAAGCTCTTCTTTAAACTTAGCCTTATTTTATGGCAAGCAAGCATGCGAGGAAAAAGGAATGCATTACCTGCTGTCTAGTGATAAGAGAGACGTCACTCAATTTCTACACTTGGCCAACATAAATATGTAAAAATTTTTCGATTTTCCCAAACGAGCACTTTAAATGACATACGATGTGTTAGCAAAGCAATGCAATGGCACACAGTTGAATAAGAAGAAGAAGAAGAAGAAGAAGCTGAATACCTTGGAATGAGTTGGGATGCATTAAGTTGCTATGGCTAAAGAAATCATACCGCATCCTGTGTATGTTTGCACACACGTGTTTGTGTTTGCCTGATGATGTTTGCGTTCGTGGTTAGTATCATGGATTTCACATTCGTTCGTAGGCGAGGAATTAAAAGCACAAATCAGCATAAAAAATTAATTGTCAGTTATTATCGCGGATTATTAATAATTTGTTCTAAGCGTGATCAAAACAACAAGGCTGGACATGGTTGAAGTCCAGGAATATGTTGCTGATAAAAATGATGGCTACAAATACATTAAGTTGTTATGCATAGTGAGAGAGAGAGAGAGAGAGAGAGAGAGAGAGAGAGCAAGAGAAATTATTAAAAGCAAGGAAATGAAGCTATATTTTGTACGGATATGAACTTCAAGTAGCTGGTTTGCTGAAATTTTAGATAAAAATCACAGCAATATTGGTTATAACAGCTTTTAGAGCGTGTATGAAGTTAGCACTGCCATTTTTTATTTTTAAGTAAAATTTCTGTGAACTGAGATGTGCCCAATGTGTGCTGTCATGTGCTGCATTAGAAAAATGCATAAGTCTTATGATTTGTTTATTACAAGGTATTGCCGAAATTCGGCAATTGTGCTGCGATGTGCCCAATGTGTGCTTTAACAAAAACCAACAAACTATATTAAAAACAAAAATTATTCAAATAGCATAATTTTTATGATTTGGAGTAGAAATTTTACAATTTTGCTGTAATGTGCTCGAATTATGTTCCAGTTTTAAAAAAAAAATATTGCAAATGTTAAAATTTTATGACTTTTATGGCCTCAGTCTTTAATTTTTTCAGAAATTTGTATATTGTGCTATAATGTGCCCAATTTTTACCGTAATTTGGCGAAAAAATATTTTTAAAAAATTGCTTATTTGCAGTTTCTTAAGAATTTATCAACACTGGAAATTTTTTCCACAGTTTTAAGACTTGTGCTGTAATGTGCTCAAGTTTTTCTAAAATGAGGGACTGAAAAATTTTAACATCCGGTTTAAATTTTAACAACAAAGCAAACTTAAAGCTTAAAAGCGACAAATAAATATCATAAATCCATCCTAATCCAACCATAGTTCGAATCATACGATATTGATGAAATTTTAAAAAGTTGATAGAAAAAAAAAATTTTTTTATGTAATTTTTTTTTTAGTAAATGTTAAATGTTGTCAAAATGTTAACGATTTTGATGAAATTTTAAAAAGATGATGAAATAAAATTTTTTTTAATTTATTTTTTTAGTAAATTTATATATTTCTTATGAACTCAACTTTTATTTATTTTTGTATTCACTTTCACTTCAATCCGAACGAAATTTTTCCATATAGCAAAAAGCAGGTATTTTTTGTACTCTCGGGAAATAAAAAAATTCACTTTTCCTTCAATCCGAACGAAATTTTTCTATGTAGCAGAAAACAGGTACTTTTTGTACTCTCGGGTATTTAAATACACATTTTCATTAGACCAGGTGTGTTGAGTTATCTCTGTCGGTTTTTCTTTATTAAATAGAGGACACCGTAGACGACACCTGAAGCTATCTAGGCAGGGTGTGCTTTTTCCTAATTTCAATTTTTTTGGCAGCAGTTTTTCCGAGAAATTTTCTACCAAAAAAAAACCCGATTTTTCCTGGAAAAACTTAAGGTAAACCGAGAATAATATGACTGTTCCATTTTTTGTTTAAGCCCATCTTTCCTTTTTACTAAAGAAAACAATTAACGCTCTAGAATTTTTTACGTTTCAACACTTTCTTGGGTACTTAAAAACCTGTTAGGCAGTCATGGGTTAAGAAGAAAATATCATAAATTTCTGTGAAATATGCCTAAAAATAATTTCTAGCAAGCTTTGTTCAACTGAGAATTTGCTGATAAAGTGGCTGTGGTACAAAATAAGGGTGCGTACTTCTGAACATGATTCAAATTCATCTGGTGATCTGAGAAAGAAAAGAAAAACTATTCTGAATTTGTAAGAGTGTCACTATTAACTGAAATACAGAAATGAAAATATACATATTTTTACAAAATGGCTGTTTAAAAAAAAAATTGAGTTTTTGCCATTTTTTCAAAGTTTTGAATTTTTTAGAAATAGTAAACCACAAAATATTATAATAAGTATAGTTCCCACCATAGAGGGATATAAAGGGTGATCCAATGCGAGGTCCCTTTTTCAACTGGGTTGTTTTGACAGCTGTTATGTGTCATTGAGGGATACATAAATTTCAAGTAAATCAGTTCATAAGAACTTGAAAAATCACGTCAGACGAATTAGAAGTAGTTACGACAAAAACACGTTTAAAGATAGAAATGTTAAAAAATTTTTTTTTTCAATAATTTTTTTTTTAATTTTGATAAAATATTAATACATATCTCAAAAAAAATTGCTGATAAAAATATTTTTAGTTTTTTATCGAATTTTAAAAAACCACACATAATTTATATCTTTCGACTAGAATACCACCTTAAAATAGTCACCACTACACACAATTCTTTCCAATATCATTTCACACATTGAGCACATATCAAACAGATATCCGGCACATTTCAGTATATATTCTTTTTTTATTACAAATAAAAAATAGCGTATCTAACTACAGACATACAGAAATCGAAGGTATTTGATCATTAAACTCATTAAGCTAGAAATGCATGACTATAGAGCAAAATTAAGTGTAGTCGATAATACATAAACTTAATTAATTTGTTTAAAGAAATTCGGTCAGAATTGAAAAAAAAATCAATAAAGCTTTAAATCATAAAATTTAAGCAATTAAGTGCTATAAAACAAAAGACTTAAGCAAAAAACTCGTTAGGCAGCACAAGGCCTGAGTAAGGTTGCACAAAAGATGCACATATAATAATTTTAAAATAATTATAGATATATATATATATAAATCTCAATATTCATCATCACTCAAATTTACTTTTTACAAAAACAAAAAAAAAATTAGAGCACTGCAATAGAAATAAGTCAGCGATAAGCATTGTTTTACCAACATTGCTCACTTAAACTTCAACAATTCTTTACTTATTCTTTTTTTTTTGTTTTTTTTTTTGTATAAGAAATCTTTGCTGTCTTGTTGACTAACAGCTAAATCCGTTATTTTATTCATTTCATTTCTACAACGCATTATTTTCTTATTGACGCATCTTACAATCAACCATCAACGAGTGTGGTCCAATTCATTGATATTAACACTAAGCAATCCTTTCTTTTTCGAAAAAAAAAAAAACAAAAAAAACCAAAATCACATCATGGAACTAGTTGAAACTCTTACAGCTCAACATAGCTGTAAGTAAGAGATACCAAAAAAAAACAAGCAAACAGTATGTTTGTGCCAACTTGAATGGAACGTTAACAAAATACATAACAACATTTCTACTGCATGTTCGTATTGGATTTCTTTTCTTTTCTTTATATTTATTTATTTTTGTTTTTTTTTTTTTATATTTATTTTTATTTAATTTTTTTTTTCTGCTTAGAGATCAATTCCTCTTCTTATCGTCTTCTATTTCTATTCAGATGCAAATTTTTAGTGTGCTTTGATTAAAATATAAACTTTGTATATCTGTTTGTCACGTCGAAGGTGCTGGTCTCAATAAAGTTGTTTTGTATCCCATTACCATCCCGAACTGCGTGTGGGACATAATTTTGGTTATGTTTGACAATGTCTGGAATTTGAGTGGCTTGGGCGCGGCAATAAGTTGCTTACAGCTGTATTAAATGCAGCAAAAAATATTGATATATTGAATTAATAGTTAATATATAGCTAGCTGGAAACGGTTTTTTCAATTTTTTTTTTTTTTGAGTGAATTTTTTTTAAATAAATTTCTTCAAAACAAGAAAAGTTCAAAAGATCTATTATGACTGAGGTCAACTTCAATTCAGTAAAGTTCTTTTGTCAGTGATCAATACATTTTAACATATGCGCTGCTCACAGTCTTAACAGTTATATTATGTTTTACCGGATGCTTCAAGTATTTGGCATATGAAAAAAATATTAATTGTTTAGCTTCCGGCGAATGTAGGAAGCTTATTTCATGTATAAACGAAAGTTTTATTATTAAAATATACATATTTTTCAGTAGGTTGGCAACAAAAACTGTTGCAATAAGCCATGTGTCCTAAAAAAAAATTTTTTGCTCAAGTTTTTTATAAAAGCTTGTGGTGTTAAGTATTTTTGTGATTTTTTAAAATTACTCACAGACTAAGAAAATGTCTATTATTGACCTACTTATGCTTGAAAACATGAAAATTCTCTGAAAAACCTGATTTGATATTGTATATTGTATATTGTATATTGTATATTGTATATTGTATATTGTATATTGTATATTGTATATTGTATATTGTATATTGTATATTGTATATTGTATATTGTATATTGTATATTGTATATTGTATATTGTATATTGTATATTGTATATTGTATATTGTATATTGTATATTGTATATTGTATATTGTATATTGTATATTGTATATTGTATATTGTATATTGTATATTGTATATTGTATATTGTATATTGTATATTGTATATTGTATATTGTATATTGTATATTGTATATTGTATATTGTATATTGTATATTGTATATTGTATATTGTATATTGTATATTGTATATTGTATATTGTATATTGTATATTGTATATTGTATATTGTATATTGTATATTGTATATTGTATATTGTATATTGTATATTGTATATTGTATATTGTATATTGTATATTGTATATTGTATATTGTATATTGTATATTGTATATTGTATATTGTATATTGTATATTGTATATTGTATATTGTATATTGTATATTGTATATTGTATATTGTATATTGTATATTGTATATTGTATATTGTATATTGTATATTGTATATTGTATATTGTATATTGTATATTGTATATTGTATATTGTATATTGTATATTGTATATTGTATATTGTATATTGTATATTGTATATTGTATATTGTATATTGTATATTGTATATTGTATATTGTATATTGTATATTGTATATTGTATATTGTATATTGTATATTGTATATTGTATATTGTATATTGTATATTGTATATTGTATATTGTATATTGTATATTGTATATTGTATATTGTATATTGTATATTGTATATTGTATATTGTATATTGTATATTGTATATTGTATATTGTATATTGTATATTGTATATTGTATATTGTATATTGTATATTGTATATTGTATATTGTATATTGTATATTGTATATTGTATATTGTATATTGTATATTGTATATTGTATATTGTATATTGTATATTGTATATTGTATATTGTATATTGTATATTGTATATTGTATATTGTATATTGTATATTGTATATTGTATATTGTATATTGTATATTGTATATTGTATATTGTATATTGTATATTGTATATTGTATATTGTATATTGTATATTGTATATTGTATATTGTATATTGTATATTGTATATTGTATATTGTATATTGTATATTGTATATTGTATATTGTATATTGTATATTGTATATTGTATATTGTATATTGTATATTGTATATTGTATATTGTATATTGTATATTGTATATTGTATATTGTATATTGTATATTGTATATTGTATATTGTATATTGTATATTGTATATTGTATATTGTATATTGTATATTGTATATTGTATATTGTATATTGTATATTGTATATTGTATATTGTATATTGTATATTGTATATTGTATATTGTATATTGTATATTGTATATTGTATATTGTATATTGTATATTGTATATTGTATATTGTATATTGTATATTGTATATTGTATATTGTATATTGTATATTGTATATTGTATATTGTATATTGTATATTGTATATTGTATATTGTATATTGTATATTGTATATTGTATATTGTATATTGTATATTGTATATTGTATATTGTATATTGTATATTGTATATTGTATATTGTATATTGTATATTGTATATTGTATATTGTATATTGTATATTGTATATTGTATATTGTATATTGTATATTGTATATTGTATATTGTATATTGTATATTGTATATTGTATATTGTATATTGTATATTGTATATTGTATATTGTATATTGTATATTGTATATTGTATATTGTATATTGTATATTGTATATTGTATATTGTATATTGTATATTGTATATTGTATATTGTATATTGTATATTGTATATTGTATATTGTATATTGTATATTGTATATTGTATATTGTATATTGTATATTGTATATTGTATATTGTATATTGTATATTGTATATTGTATATTGTATATTGTATATTGTATATTGTATATTGTATATTGTATATTGTATATTGTATATTGTATATTGTATATTGTATATTGTATATTGTATATTGTATATTGTATATTGTATATTGTATATTGTATATTGTATATTGTATATTGTATATTGTATATTGTATATTGTATATTGTATATTGTATATTGTATATTGTATATTGTATATTGTATATTGTATATTGTATATTGTATATTGTATATTGTATATTGTATATTGTATATTGTATATTGTATATTGTATATTGTATATTGTATATTGTATATTGTATATTGTATATTGTATATTGTATATTGTATATTGTATATTGTATATTGTATATTGTATATTGTATATTGTATATTGTATATTGTATATTGTATATTGTATATTGTATATTGTATATTGTATATTGTATATTGTATATTGTATATTGTATATTGTATATTGTATATTGTATATTGTATATTGTATATTGTATATTGTATATTGTATATTGTATATTGTATATTGTATATTGTATATTGTATATTGTATATTGTATATTGTATATTGTATATTGTATATTGTATATTGTATATTGTATATTGTATATTGTATATTGTATATTGTATATTGTATATTGTATATTGTATATTGTATATTGTATATTGTATATTGTATATTGTATATTGTATATTGTATATTGTATATTGTATATTGTATATTGTATATTGTATATTGTATATTGTATATTGTATATTGTATATTGTATATTGTATATTGTATATTGTATATTGTATATTGTATATTGTATATTGTATATTGTATATTGTATATTGTATATTGTATATTGTATATTGTATATTGTATATTGTATATTGTATATTGTATATTGTATATTGTATATTGTATATTGTATATTGTATATTGTATATTGTATATTGTATATTGTATATTGTATATTGTATATTGTATATTGTATATTGTATATTGTATATTGTATATTGTATATTGTATATTGTATATTGTATATTGTATATTGTATATTGTATATTGTATATTGTATATTGTATATTGTATATTGTATATTGTATATTGTATATTGTATATTGTATATTGTATATTGTATATTGTATATTGTATATTGTATATTGTATATTGTATATTGTATATTGTATATTGTATATTGTATATTGTATATTGTATATTGTATATTGTATATTGTATATTGTATATTGTATATTGTATATTGTATATTGTATATTGTATATTGTATATTGTATATTGTATATTGTATATTGTATATTGTATATTGTATATTGTATATTGTATATTGTATATTGTATATTGTATATTGTATATTGTATATTGTATATTGTATATTGTATATTGTATATTGTATATTGTATATTGTATATTGTATATTGTATATTGTATATTGTATATTGTATATTGTATATTGTATATTGTATATTGTATATTGTATATTGTATATTGTATATTGTATATTGTATATTGTATATTGTATATTGTATATTGTATATTGTATATTGTATATTGTATATTGTATATTGTATATTGTATATTGTATATTGTATATTGTATATTGTATATTGTATATTGTATATTGTATATTGTATATTGTATATTGTATATTGTATATTGTATATTGTATATTGTATATTGTATATTGTATATTGTATATTGTATATTGTATATTGTATATTGTATATTGTATATTGTATATTGTATATTGTATATTGTATATTGTATATTGTATATTGTATATTGTATATTGTATATTGTATATTGTATATTGTATATTGTATATTGTATATTGTATATTGTATATTGTATATTGTATATTGTATATTGTATATTGTATATTGTATATTGTATATTGTATATTGTATATTGTATATTGTATATTGTATATTGTATATTGTATATTGTATATTGTATATTGTATATTGTATATTGTATATTGTATCTTAGCACAACTTTTACCACTCTTCGCTTTGATTTCCGTGAAAATGAAAAATATGTGAAAGCTTATTGATTCACTTAAGTTACTCACTGACTTTGTATTCATTTCCAATTATTAAGTCTTGTGTATCATTCAGTTAACTTGTAATGTAAGCCTTTTTGTAGTCATGTGGTTCCGGTACAAAACGTCGCTCTGTCGTTCAATTATGTTTTTCACACAAGTCAACTCAGTGATTGAAAGCCGCTAACCTCACGCTTGGTTGCTTGAAGTGCAACAAAGAAAGCTTATAAGTGTTACGGGAACGATTTTGCACCAAACCTTTCACTGATATATGTCAGGTGCTGCTGCTTTGTATCGATATTTTTTTTAAGCTCGATTCTATTTTGAGTCACTGTGCAGAATGCTACAAAAAGAATTTGCCACAAAATCTACTCAAAATTCTTGACTGACTTAATTGCAATCCATCCCAAGCGACAAGCTGCGCTCCAAAATGCCTCAACATATGTAACTTGGCTAATTACCAGCCGAGCCAGCAGCCAAGTGGCTACCGTATTGCGCTTCTCATTTCGGTTAAAACAAACATAAGAAAAAAGAAAAGATCACACAAAATTCAATGAAAGAACCAGCCAAGCATCGAATAATCGGTGCGGCCAAACAGCCATATAGCAAGCAATGCAGAAATCCAGATATTTATATGGTAACAACTTCAAGGAATTTGTCATTGTTGATGGTCGGAATGGGTCGGAATGATTTCAGCGGCACAACCAACTGCTTCATTTCTTCATTTTCGGCGGTTTCTGAGTGAGTTGCCTGTCGCTGCTGCTGCTCCGAGCATAAATTTGCAATATGTGTTTAAATCATGTGATCAACTTAAGGGAATGACGACTGAAATTTGAGTTTAAAGCGTTTTATTGTTCAGGCGCAACGAATTGAGTCGCGTTTCTGTCTTTTTGCAAACGTTTGTCACTGCAACGCCTTGTGCGATGGGGATGAGGCGGTGCCATTGTTGTTGGACCTTGAACTCCCATGTTGTGAACTCGTTTTATGTTTTGCTGCTGTACGAATGTCTTCTACTGCTTTAATGCATCGTTTGGTTGCTGACTGCGTTGGTGTGTCTGTTGGCTGGCTGCTCTTGTCGAAGGACATGTTGCGACATGGCAAAATGCGGCACTCTAAAAACTTTTGGAATTTATGCGGAGGTAAAGATCATTTATTGTTTATTTATCGTGCGATTATTATCGCTCTTTAGCACGACATAAATGTGCGCAAGAGGTCGTTTTATGAGTTATATTTAAGTTCTACTCGATGGTTTTAAGGTGGTTAAAGGGTGAAGGGGGAAGATTGAGCCAGGAATAATGAAATAAACTTGATTTAAAGCATTTTAATGCTTTTTTGTTAATCTGACTGCAAAAGTAATGCATTTTTTTAGTAAAAGGGGGAGGGTGGGCTAAATAATATGTCCAAATTTGAGCTATAAATATTTAATATTTAAACAGTCTAATGATCAATCAAATCAAACAATTATGACAAACTTTTAAAAATTTTCAAATAATCACGCATTCATATGTTCAGAAAACAAGAGAAGCCTTCACACTATCTTCACAGTATCTTAGCGAACAAACAGCCTCTATAATACGCAATACAAATACATCAAAGGTAAATTGCTTGACAGATGACAATATGAGCTGGTTTCGTTCATTGAAAGGATACTTCCTCACGTTTAGTAAGGAGCTATGTGAGGAAGTCTATACTTTATCAATGTTTTTTAATATTTTAGGCACCTACAATAATATCAATGCAGAATCCGTTAAAATATTCTACGATACACAAAAAACTACACAATTATTATGAATCATATGTTCTCCATAAATCGCATTCATGAATTTTGGTCACTTAACCAAGTCATCAGTCACACGAACTATTCATGATATCAATGTACTAACTACACAAAAGCACAAAACACGAGAACATGAATATTTCATAAGCGTAGTGTTTTAAGTTTATAAAATGTGTGAACAAAATACATGAACCAGTAAAAAATTTTGTAAGTGTCATGAAAAAAAAAGTGCAACATGAATCATTCATAGCTTTTGTGAATAAAATTCATATAGATCATGAAAAAATCGAAACGATAAGAACAATTCATGAGATAAGTAAAAAACATATTTGAATCTCATGTACATATACAAGGATAACGTGAACTACTTTATGAGTTTAATGATCGAAATTCATATAAACCATGCACAAATACAAACGCAGGAAGATAATTTAAGAGCTAATAAGATAAGAATAAAAAATGCATGAAACTGAAATACTTATATAATGGAAGCGTGAATTCATGCATTTGATGCATTCATTTAGTGACCAAAATTCATATATTCTATGTACATTAGGACGGGTCAGTATTCACTAAAAAAAAAATAATCAACTGGGTTAAAATATTCCGTGGCTCATTTTTTCCATTTTACTCAAACTGTTTTACTAGACTCAGAAAAATATAAACTGCAATATTAACAGTCGGCCGCTGTTATTTCGAAACACTGTTGGGTTGAATGATTTGCGTTTAAGTTAACAGTTTTCTTTATTGAATGAATGCTTCCAAGTATTTTTGTGCTGTTAAAATCATCTGTTGAAATATTTTTGTGTTTTCTGTTGAAATGTCTAAGCAATATCTTTTATATAAGTTTTGCTATATTTATACTATCGTTGCCAATAGCTCAGTGGATGTGTGCTAGACTGTCATGCGGGGGACGTGGGTTCGAATCCTAGCTGTGTAATTATCAAAAATTTTTATTTTATAAATTAACTTCTAATTCGAAATCTGTTTCATTAATTGTTTGATCAAAAATAACCTTCAAAATAAGTTACTTACAATCTTGAAAAAAATTGCAAATTTCATTTTTTATTAAAAAAAAAAATATTTTCAATATAAGAAAATTTTTGTTGGCCTTGTCGGTATATGAACCTAGGACAGTCGAGTACTAGTCAGCACACTCGGCCAAACATGAACATTCAAAACAGTGATAAAATTTCTACAAGTATTTTCTTGTGTGGGTTTCCTGGTTTATAGAGCAACAGTCAACCGGCAGTTGATTTGAAAGTTTCATTTGTTGAATGGCATTTAACAGTGTAATCTGCTGATTTGTTTAATATAAAAGCATTTTTTTCCTGAGTGTAAATTTTGCGATCTAAGGATCATATGGTTGAGAAGAGGTATGATCGAAAAAACGAGTTTTTTACAAAAATAAGCTGCTCTGAGTAAAATACAATCTGTGGCGGAAGTAAAAAAAAATTGTTCGAAGAAAAAACTACGACACAAAAATTAGTAAAAAATTTCCTGTTTTTTTGAGCAAATGGCATAGAAAGTTGAATTTTCTTAAAGCAAAACTTAATTTTTTGACTTAAGGTGTTATGAGATTTGAGTTGTGACTTTATGGAAAAACTTTGTGAAAATAATTTTAAACAAATTTAATTTTGTTCTTAAAAAGCTATTATGTTTGTTAAGTGTTATAGAGATAAGTTAGTTAAAGATTAAAACGTAATGAAACTTTTGATGTAGAATTACGTTTTACAGCGCGGTTTGTATGGGGTCGTTTTAACAGATTTTTTCAAGGTCACTAGGCAACTTTTTGGCGAATACTTTAGGGTATACCTACGGCCTTTAATAATCTTCGTTCAAAGATTATATATATACTAAAATATCAGATATATCCTGTGCTGAATGAATATCTAATTTTGGATTTTGTCACTATTATATTAAAGTCACAAAATAGTAAAATATAAGAAGAAAAATTAATGTTTTTATATAAGAAAATCAATCATCAGCTGCTGATAATGTGCCTGCTGCTTTCTTTGTTTTTCTTTCGTTGTTTATGTTTGTATGCTTTGGTTTTGCTCGAACTGATTGGTTCGTTTTGGCAGCACTGTAAGCATTCGTTCGCATTGGGTTTATGTATGCACTACTGTTCTAGTATACTATTTTGAAACCAGAGGTCATGAACCTCTTTTCAACTTAGTCAATGAACTCAACCTGTCAAATTTAACGAAATTATCGAAAAAAATTTAACATTTTGGTTGTATCTTTTTGATTGCTCATTTTATTATGCTTACTTTTTAACTTTGTCTTTGTTTTGGCCTCGATAAGTAGTCCATAATTGAGTGTTTTTCATTTATTTGTTAATTTTCGGAAGATCAATAAAAACACGTGCAAAATGGACAAAACAATTCATTTTATGTGAACAATCTTTGCTTCTTATTTTTGCTGTTTTGAAGATATAATCAGTCTTATGTGGCCTTTAACGTTACATATTTTGGAAGTGGGCTTCAAGGTAGGTCATTTTCAAAAATTTACCAAAATTGACAATGAAAAAACATTAATTGAAGATCAAATAAACGACTTAAATCGAAAAAGTTAAAAAAAAATGTTGTTTTACACTTCTAGTAGCCAAAATGTGTGGTCTATAACGTTACACGTTTATACTTTTTGCTCCGTTTTGAATTTTTTCCGTGCACAAAACAGGCAAAATAAACGTATGCAATGAAGCTTGACAAAAACAGCCTGCTTTGATTTTAAACGGATCGGAATATAGAGCGAAATTTTCAAAAACCAAAATGTTTCAACCATAACTCACCCTCAATACAGAAAAAATTCACCATACGAGAAATTTTACCTGGTTAGGTAAAAAAATATTGACATTTTATTTTATTTATACGAAAATTTGACAAATATTTCAAAATCATTACTAAAAACTTATTATAACTAATTCACTTGTCAAAAGGTCAACTCAAAAGTATACTAAAAGCTATTCTGTATTTAGATCTATGCATGCATGAATAGTAGTTACGTCCTATGTTGTCCTTGAACCCAACCCAAACTTTGGTGGCTAAATTTTTCCCACATTAACTTGTTTTGAGCCACTTGTATACAAATCCTTATATGTTTTCATGAGATGGGTCGCAATTTTAAATAGGTTAATGCTGAGAAAGTGCGAAAAAGCTGTAGTAACTCAACTCTTTTGTTATTGCCTGAACAAATCAGTTAGAAAGATTTCAATCTGCTAATTCTGAAGCCAACATCAATAACGCGTCAAAGCGGCAAAGTAGTTTCGAAATGCATCCCACAAATTGCTGCATGCCGAGCATAAGATAACGACACATATCAAAAACTTTTTGCAATGCCTAGTTAGCAAATTTTTGTAACAAGTTTTTTTTCCTTACCATACTACGATCTTTATCTTTCCACCATGTGTGTAAAAATTTACGAAAATCCCAAAAACAACAGCTTCAGTGCAATAGCATAAAGCAGCAAAAAACTAACCACCGCTGGGTCAATAGACCAAATAAAATTACTACAGCTGCGACGCGGTGTCGTTAAATTGGTACCTTGGTGCACATTTTCGCACTTAATTTGGACTAAACAACCCCAAAAAGTACTAATAATGAAATCGCGCATGAGTGAACCGCGCGCTACTTGGTGGCTGATAAATAGCCATCGATGTGCGGATACGTCGTGTTACAAGCGTTTAGATATGATTTTTTTATTAAAAACAAATTTGCACAAATTAACTGAGGGCAATTTAAGAGCAGCAACACTTAAATGGTGCACCAACACAGCAGCAGCAGCAACAGCAGCAGCGGCTGCTGGAGTAGAGCTGCAGCCACATTTATAACATAGCAAGCTGGTGCTCAATTCCGCTAACAGCCGTGATAAGTGACTGACCGTCGGAGTCAGCACACAGCGTTGTCGTTGTTGGCTCGACAACGATGGCGTTTGCCGGCGACAAATCTTGATTTAAGTTATGCATGCGGCATGCGACCATGCAACAGTTGTTATAAGTGCAGCAACCCCAGTTGGTGCAGCCAGCAATTTGGTTGACTCTGGCGGCTCAAACCGGCTGTCGTTTGGTTTGTCTTCGAACAGCGGGTGTTAGAATAGTTATATAGTATATTTTTATTAGATTTGCAACAGTCATAAATTATGCTTAAGTATTCGCAATTTGACGCCAAAACAAATCAAATTAAGAATTTTTTTTAAGCTTATGTTCAAATGAAAATTGTACAAAAATATCTGGCAGTAGGCGGTGGCAGCAGAAGTAAATTATGACTAGTCAGATAGACTGACTAGTCAGTTTATAAGGTAAAAATTAACTTACTGCTGATGAAGTTAGCTTTGAAGCTACAAGCAAGTTATTATTTTGATTTTTATATCGATGTTTAAACTCACAAATATGATAAGTGAATTGAATATGTTCAAAAATAATGAATTTGATTTAAAATCTTAAAAAATTTCAGCATCAAACATCAATATTAAGCTACAGTTCAGCTTTTCATGGTTCTTTACAAGCAATATAACGCAACATTGTTAATATATTTATAAATTGGAAAATGTTTTAAGCAGATTCTGTCAAAAGTGAGCTTAACTATTCCCAATATATTTGGCTTTGCTCAGAAATCGCCGTTTTGAACAAAAAGTCAGCGGAAATAAAGAATACATTTCATTGCCTACGAACTCAAATAGCATCAAGTTTGTTTCTTAAGTCTTTTGTTTCTGCTTAAATCAAAATTAAAACTCGTTTCCCAAATGAATACATTTATTTGCGGAATTATAGCAACAACCTACCCAAGGGACACTTAAAGTGCTTAACGTCTAAATCTGTCGTATTTACGCACACACTCACACACATACAAGCGTGCGTGCTTCAACTTTGTTGCATCTTGCCTGCGTATGAATAACAATTTGTACACAAGTTTGTTGTGCGTTAAACACTTGTGTCGCGTTGTAGGCGCATTAAAGTCAAAGCGAACGAATATTTATTTTCTAAAGCTGCAGAGAAAAAAAACAAATATCTATAGCAACAACAGCATCATCACAAAAACAAGCAAATATGTGCATATTTAAATTAGCACAGAGCAGCTTTGCTGGAAGGGCTCTCAAAAGAAGTTTGTGCCAAACTAACACACCGTCGTTTGCTGCTCTTGCAGAAGAACCTGTGCTTGAGAGCAATGTATGCAACGATGTTACAGCGACATTCAGCAGCCTCAGCTCGTGGGTGTAGCAAGAAAAATCCTTTAATATTTTGTAACTAGCAAGTTAGCAGATTTGTTTGTGCTGCTTGGTGCAAGTTTACAGTTGCGGTTGTTACTCAGTTATTGCCAGCAATAATTTAAAAATTACAAGCAATTTTAAATCTATATCGAGTATATCTAGTAAAAAATATTTTCAGAAAATTAATTGATTTTATCAAAAATGGGAAAGATATAGAAAGAAAGTATAGAGTCTCTCCAGCAAAATTGTTTATGCAAACTTGAAATGCATTCTTAGATACATTGCCTCCAGAAGACATTCAAAAAATCCAATTGTGCTTTTTTATTAAATCAACTATTTAATAGAGACTTAGTTGAGTGTACAAGCTATTGGTCATCTCCGTTATGTACCATTTCTAAAAGTCCATCTTAAAATAGACTTTCAAGAATGCTTCCATGGCATGGCTTATGCAAGGCAATGGTCAAATATTTTTTCTGAATCATGGAATGCCTTCTTGAAGTGTTCCTGGAAAATACCTACTTGAATCCTTTTATTGACGACCTCAAAGAAACGTTCCATTGAAAAATTCTAGAACATCTAGAGGAAAGCATTCCTTCTAATGACATACATATGTTAAAAGAATGCCTTCTGTGTATGAAAGTAGAAGGAGTCGAACTCACTACTTTATCTTCCACTTAACCTTCTTTGAAAGCATTGTTTTTGTTGGGAAGAGTCAGTTGTTCATATTTCACTCAAGCAAATCATGTACTCACTTTAACATATTGAGTTGTTAAAGAATTGTAGTTTTTTAACAACTCACTATTTAAAGTTAACGAAAATGTTTATTGTGCACTATTTAAATAAAATGCTCATTTTATTTGCATATTTTTAGGAACTGGTTTTCTTTAGTTGACGGACATTTGCATCATATTTCTTTAAACTAATTTAAGAGTATTTTTCCAAAAATTTAATGCCTTAACTAGTCGTTTTCTCTAGAAAGTTATACCGTTGTAGTTTGAGAAGTAAAATCTAATGAGAACACTCGCTTATTTCAAAATTTTACCACACAGCTAAAGCCCTCTTCGTACAACTAAATGGGTAGGTGTAGTGTAGTTGTTCTATTTCTAAATGCATTGTTTATTGCTTCATGGTTTATGACATTTTTATATCACTTGCAAATTCCAATTAAATTTTATTGTCTGTAAGAAGATCTTTTTTTTTGTCACTCTAAGCTACTTGCCAATATCAAGCAACACATATCAGCTACAATAATAGAATTTTGTGTATATATAGATATATATAAATAAATAACTTCCACTATTTCTGAGCTCAAATCACGTTTCTGCTGCACCCACTCGCAACCATTCCTACCACAACCCATCGCATTTCCTTGCATTGCATCGCATCGCATTGAATCCATCGCATCACATCGTGTCATGCTGTCGCTATCAATTATGACATTTTGTTTCTGTTTTGCCACTTTTGCCACTGACTTTGCCACGCCACACTAAGTCGCTTCAGTCGTCGTCCAGTGCGTTCCGGCGCAATGTGCGCAACGCACTTAAGCCACTTGGCCGCAGCAGTTTAAGTGGCAACGGCCGAGATCAAATTTCGTTCTTTTTTTTTTCTTATACATTTTTTTAGCCATTTTAGCCACCAATGTGCAATGCAGCGAAGTTAAGTTGCAGATGCAGCAATTGTTCCTTCGCACCCATATTCTTCTCAACATATGCCGATGTTTTAAGCATTTTTTATTGTTTTTCTTCTGCTGCTGCTTGTGCTTTTGTTGACAAGTTCTCAGCTATATGTGTGTGTATGTGTGTCTGTGTGTGTATTTGTGTGCTTTTGGCGGATGATCACTTTGTTGTTGCTGCTACTGTTGAAGTTTTTGTTGTTGTTGTTGCTGTTCTTGTTGTCATGTCAACGTTGACATGACATTGGTCACGCGTTATGACAGTTTTTTTACTCTCAACTTCTTGTGCTGCCATGCCACATCCTCACAAATTCATTAATTTTGCTCTACAATTGTTGGGTTTTTGTTTTTGTTTTCTTCTTGTCAAGTGCTACCAACTTAATGCAATTCAATTCGACCACAAGAAAACTGATATCAGTCAACAATAATCGTTGTACGAGCTTAAATGATTTCGTTGATTGTGTTGATTTTGTGATTTTCATTTAATTACTGTCAATGTTACAGTTCTGCTTGTTGTTGATTTTGTTGTTGTTGTTTTTTTTTTGTTGTTGAACTTGCAGTGTGGTTTTGACATTTATTCCGTTTTAAGAAGTAAGTTTCCGATATCGGACAAACATATGATGAAAGCGACAAAGATGACAACTATAAAAGGTGGTGAAGAGGGGACAGGGGGGGCAGAGGTTAAATGATATAAAATGCTTTTTATAAAATTTCATAAATTAGTTAAAGATTTTAAAGTAATTTTCTAAAAGTCGCTGTTCAATAAGCGTTTCATTCTCATTGATGACTAAACAAGTTTGTTTCTTAAGTCTTTCGTTTTTTTTTTTTTTTTACATTAAATGTTCTATTTGTTAGATTTACCTACTTTTTATAAATAAAAATATAATTTCTAAGACTCGTAAAACTTTTTCTTTGCTCTGCTTCAATTTTGCTGCATTCTCCATTCTTCTTCTTCCTGCTCTTCTTATCTCCGCCTATAAAAACATTACAGCGCTGCACACAGTTTGATGCGTGTTAGACTTATAATTTTTTTTTTTTGCTCAATCACAGCTAACGCAATGTGATTTATTTTCACCCAAATCGCCCACAATAGCTTAACTCTCTATAGACTACTTTAACTGGCAAAATAACTCTTGTGCTGCCACATTGATTTTTATGCAAATCTAACGTTTGCAAATCTTTGAAGGGCTATAAAAATGTTTAATTTTTTATGGTTTCTTTGTGTTGTTTTTTTTTGCCTATTCCAACTTTATTGAAGAAAATCAAAGAAAATAAGAATAGAAATCTTACAAGAAGTTCGAGAGAAATAATTTTCACGCCAATTGATTTGTTCGCCAGCTCAGTTGGAGTTCTTAACATGAACTGTTATAAATTATGTTAGAACATTTTTTGTTCAATCGTTACAACAAATAGCTTAAAAGCTGTCAGCATTTCTGCGTTTAAGGAAAATATTTTACTTGCAACACTTTAATATGCAGAATTTTGTTTTTTAAGCTACAACAACATGAGACATGACCTAGTTTTATAGAAGTTAAAGTGAGATTGTTTTGGCAAAGATATTGTTCAGTTATTTTAAAGATGATTAAAATCAGAATGAAATAACGTTACTATTATAAAACTTGAAATTTTATTTGTATAAAATGGATGAAGCATTTAATTTCCAACTAAAACAATATCGAATTGCTTAACATAATCTTGTCTCACAGCTATTGGCAACTTTGCTTAAAGTTTTTCAAAGAATAATTTTAAACTTCTTATCAATGTTACACTGAACCAAAAAAGTACACAATTATTATGAATTTTTACATGAGCGCCATGAATTTTGGTCCAGTAAGCAATTACTTGAGTTGCATGAACTTTTCATGACATGAACATGAATATTTCATAAGCCTAGTGTTGAAAATTCATAAAATGTGTGTAAAAGATTCATGTATTTGCCCAGAAAAATATTCGTAAATGCATAAAAAAATACAGTTGAAAAATGAATTATTTATAACTTTTGTGAATAAAATTCATAAAATCATGTACACATACAAGGAGTTCAAGAATAGTTCATGAGATAAGTGTTGAAAATGCATATGTGAACATTTTCTAAGCCTTGTGTTTAAAATTCATAAAATATGTGCACAAATTGCATGAAAAAATACAGTTGGAATATGAATCTTTCATAATTTTTTTGAAAAAAACTCATAAAATTCATGTACACATACAAGGAGAACAGGAACAGTTCATGATTTAAGGGTTGAAAATGCATGTGTGAATATTTCTTAAGCCTCGTGTTTAAAATTCATAAAATATGTTTACAAGATACATGCACAAATACATGGGGAACATGAATCATTCATAATTTTTGCGAATAAACTTCATAAAATGCATGTACAAATACATGGAGAACAAGAAAAGTACATGAGATAAGTATTGAAAATACATTAATCTAATTTACTCTAATGTAATGTAAGAACCGTGAACTAATTAATGAGTTTAGTGAACAAAATTCATGCAATCCATGTACAAATACAAGTGGACCAAGAATAGTTCATAAGATAAAAATATTCATACATTATTTACTCATGAAAATATAAAAAATAAATTATGTAAAATAAAATATTTCAATATAATTAAGCAATAAGCTCTCGTTGCTTAACATCGTTGATAATCCCCTTCTAGCTTAAAGCCAGATTAACATTTGCTTATCTCGACTTTTCTCGTTTTCAATAGCAAAATATTTCAAACCAAAACTGTTTTAATCCCAATTCTTATGCCTGATATAGCAATTTTATATAATTCTTGATAGTGCATGAAAGTGGATTCCAGAAATTTGTTTAACTTTTAAATAATTTCTTCATGTCATATGCTAGTCAGTCTATTATTGTACAATAGTTAACTTAAGCTCATCATTATAATCGATATGTTGTGCTCGCTTAAGCGGAACATAACATAAAACATACCATAAATAATGTCATTAACTGTTCCTAACATGATCGTGTTTTGGGGACAACGCATATAAAGAAATTATAATAGATTCTTTAAGGCTTATTCCAACGCCTTCTAGGCCGCCATCGCATTAGTACAGACACCAAGAAGTGTTGGTTGGTTGGTTGGTGCGTTTATTGGTTGCTTGCTTAGCAAGAGGGGAAAAATAAAACAGACTGCTGCTGCTGCTCTGCCCAAGCTAGTGTTTATCTCAATAACAATGGTAATAATATTGTTATTTATGCTTGTGATTAATTTATATTCAAAATAGTATCACGGAGGCTATGCTATGCTAAACACTATCATCAGTTAAATATTTGTGTAGACGCGAGGGGTACGTATATCATCTGTATGTTAAGTTTTGTCGCTGAGGAGGAAGATCATTTCTAGTTTTAAACATTTCTTTATAACTAAATTAAAAATGATGTGCCATAAATTATGGCTTATTTAAGTTAAAGACAACATTTTTTAACAACTAGGTGGTCTAGAGGTGTTTTCTGCTTCAATCTTGGGTTTGTCATGGTTTTTTATGCTGGTATTTTTGATTTGATTTAAATTGTAACAATATGCGTTGGCTTAAAGTGCAAGTTTGTCGCTTAAGTCTTTTGTTTTTGAGTCAACATTAAGCAGAGTTCTGTTTCCATTTAGTTATGGCAAGTTAAAAGAATTCTGCCGCTTCTTTTTTGTCTACAATGCAGGCTGTTTAATGGCGTCACACTTCAATAACAATTAAACGCTGCTGGCTGTGACAAGCTGCCGCTACAGCTATAGCTACATATACAACTTTTAAACATTAAGTTAATGTGCTGAAAAAAGCATGCAACACCAATCAATTTTATTGTTTTGAAATCGTCATAAAAATGTGCGTCTGTCCATCTATGCTGCCTGCGCATGCGCAATATAATCGCGCACTTAACAAAATGTCGCGCATGCACCCCGCTAACAAGACGCAGCACTTTCGCGCTTTATAAGGAATTTTTAATTAATTTTTATTAACAACACAGCAGAGCGCCAGCCATTGAATGAGCCATTAGTTTATTTTGCAAATGATAAAGCATTGTGGTGGCCATCAGTTTTATGATTTTTCTAGAATTCTTAATTTAAATAATTTCCGCCACAAATTTGTCAAGCCTAGCAATAACTCACCACGCAGAACACAGCTCAAGCATACAAGAGTTAGTATAGCCTGTTCGAGTGAATCAAAAGCAGTGTCGCTGCTGTCCTGCTGCCCTGTTTTCCTAGCTTGGGCCAACCACAAGCAAAGCGCAAATAGCTGTTCATCTGCTTAAATCATTCCAACGAGTTCACATAAACTCATTTGATGAAAATTCAAACAGACATTAAAAGCTGGCAAGAGCTGGCAAGAGGCGTCTCCAGCACTGCCAACACTTGGCATAAAAACTCGCACAATTAGCTTGATGATTTATTGTTCGCTGCTGCTGATGCATTCGATTGCCACCAGTTGGTTTTGCAAAGCAGCATAGATGTTGCCATGACTATAAACCCGGCAGGCGGAAAGGCTGACTTGGTCTGCATGAAGGAATAATCATAAACTTGCAGCAGAGTGCCAACGTTTTCTTAGCAATTTGGAGCAAATGACAAAGAATTTGTGCGCTCAGCTCAGCACTTTCAATGGACCTTGTTTGATGCATCTAAAGCGGCAATGGACACAAATTACTTTTAATTGATGCCGTTTCTAGCTTCATGTCGTCACATCAACTACATCAGTTAGTTTTGTTGTTGTTGTTGTTTTGAAGTCATTCGCTTCAATTAAACTGCTAGCTTTTTATTTTAAAGCTAATTTGAGCAAACTTCGAACAAGCTCTATTGTTTGTCGTCGATTTTACAATTCTACTCAAACCACAAACCAAGCACGGCAACCTTCGTAATGCCTTCATAAATTAAGCTAACTCGCAAAAAGATCACAAAATGTACGTTTCTGTGATATTCATAAATCCTGCAACTGCAGCTGAAGTGATAAATGTTTGAAACTAGATTAGAAAATTGCAGACGCATGCGACCACTTCTACCATAATGGCAGCACTTTGGGCTGGCCACAGACTAACAACGGCATTGAGGCATTTAGGGCGAGTGGGTGCCAGCGCGCAGGAAGTTTGAGGGTGCAGCGCTGCGTTGCAATATGTTATGCAATAAAAGGCCTGCATCAAAGAGACCCTTTTTTTAATGCATGTGGGCTGTGCAAAAGACAACACTCACTGGTCTAGCTTGTTGACGTAAGATTAGAGAATTGAAAAGGTTTTTTATTGTAGCAGCAACGCTGTAAAGAAGTGGATACAAAAACACAAAAAAAATATATATAATAAAAAAATATACACCACAGCTTGTTGACGATTTTATTAACACTTTGATGGCATTTTGAGTGGCAGTCGAATAAATATAAATATAAAAACAAAAAAATTGACTCACGCAATAATTTTGCGAATTTAAAAGCTTTTATTACATGCTATTTAAACTATAAGCTAAATAAATCTTATTTAACACAAAGCCTCTAAGCCCTACAGAGGTCCTAAAGCAGCCACTTTTAAGGCCACTTCAAATAATTATCTTTCTATAATCAAGGCATTTAATAAACAGCATCGTAGAACCTTAAATTATTGTAGAAAATTTTCTGATATATCATCAAAAAATTTTCTGATATACTTCAAAAGAGTTTTCTCTTTTGAGAGAGAGAGAGAGATATTGAACATCTACAATTGGATTTCAAGCATTACAAATTCTATAAAAGATTATATAATAAGATTGCTGCTGAGCACGACTTAGACGGTGAACATTGTTCACGCTTCCATTGTATGAGTTTCATGCATTTTTATGTCTTAGCTTGTGAACTATTCTTGCTGGCCTTGTATTTGTACATGGATTATATGAATTTTGGTTACTAAACTCATAAAGTAGTTCACTTTTCCCTTTGCATGAAATTCGGTACACATGGTCACATGAACCCAAGGATCTGCACTATTGAATATTTTTGGATGCCGTGCACGGACACGCCTACCTCCCATAAATTCCATCTTTGAGGTCTTGAATCGACGCTGGGCTGTTGGCGTAGACCTTATCTTTCACGTGGCTCCAAAGGAAGAAGTCGCAAGGTGTTATATCACAAGATCTCGGTGGCCAATTGTGATCACCTCTTCAAGAGATAACACGGTTTGGAAACTTTTCCCGTAAAAGATCAATGGTTTCGTTGCTTGTGTGGCACGTAGCGCCATCTTGTTGGAAGTAAACGTTGTCCAGATTAATGCGATCCAACTCCGGCCATAAAAAAATCATTGTGGAATGCCCAATTCCAAAGAACGACAAGGAATGGACAAACCTGGGTTTTCTTCAACGCTTTGGGCTACAGCAGGAATATTTTCAGTTGTACTTGAGCGAAGTGCTCGAGTTTTATTCTTCACATCACTAACTTGTCCCAACAGCTCGAATTTTTCCACCAATTTCTGTATTGCGGTCCGACAAGGTGACCGTGGCATGCAGGTTAAGAGTGTGGCCTGGCATGCTCGGAGCCCGGGTTCGATCCCCAGCCGCGGCGAAAAGTTTTTTCAATAAAAAAATTTTTCTGATCGGTCACCACCTCTCTGCAGACAATGGCAAACCTCAGAGAGTAAACAATGCCATGTAAAGCTTCTTGAGAACATGAACTTTAGCCGTTCGGAGTCGGCATAAAACATGTAGGTCCAGTTCTCGGTCAATTGTGTGCAAACATTTAATAACACACACAACACAATTGATCATAAGAAGCTCGGTCAAAGTCCTTTCAAGGTTTGAAATGGCCAATTTGTTTTTTTTTTGTGGTCCGACAAGGTGCTTCACGACGACCAAAAAATACTTTAGTTTTGCGAACTGTGACTGCAAAATTTTCACCATTTTTGTAGTGAATTTTTATAGTTTCAATGCGTTGTTGAAGCGTGTATCGTTCCATTTTTAGTAATGGCATATTTTCTACTTGTCAAATGTCAAAAAAATAACAGCTTCAAAAGTGACAACTACCGAAATAGCAGGCTATTCAAAATAACATCTCTTATTGGACAACCTTTTATGCCAGAAAAAAATATTTTTGCCAAAATCCTCGCTGCTTAAAGTTAAAAAAGTTATGAAGAAAGTTATAAAGACTTAAAAAGTTTTTTAACTTTATAAGTCATAAAGTTAAAAAAAATTGTATTTCTTATTAATAATTTTCGAGATATCCAAGATGTATTAATTAAGGTATAAGAAGTAGGTTGACATTTTTCTAATTGACACCATAGATCTGTCTAATTTCGTTGCAGTGATGTCACTTATTTTTTATTTTTTGTTATGTGGGAGAAACACTTTGAAGGAGAGTTTTGCTATAGGGAAAATGGATTAAGCTACGAAACATCACAAGCAGCCAAATTTCATGGTTTTTTAGTTGTAAAGTTGACGTAACGTGCTTTGAAATGATCAGACGTGCTTTCTTGCACAACGGATCACTTCAAGAAGTAATAAAATCCTGCATTCTGAAATGTTTTCCGGAGACTGTGTTTGTGGGTTTCAGCGCGAAGCCGCAACATTCTGTCCACTTCCTTCTTCGAAAGTTTTTTCTAGGGAACATTTAAAAAATAAATATTTTTTTTGTTTCAGTTACTACGGCAGATAGCAAAGCTTTTCGACACATTTTATGCAGTTTTTTTTATTTATCACAAAATTCAATTCGCAAATATCAAAAATTACAGAAGAAAATAAAAATATAATCACTCAAAAAGCTTCTTGTGGCTTTCACATCTGGAACTCGTGTTCGCAAACAATATGGCGGCTTGTATGTGTTCGAGAAAGCGAGCGTTCAAATTACGGAATTTGTTTGGCACACACAGGGTTACATTTGAGAAGAGTAGAAATGTACTCTTAAAAAAGTATTTATTGCTTCGAAATAAAATTATTTTTGTGTGAGGAAAATAAAGCAAAAGTGCTTTCCAAGTCTTCCACACCTGCTTACTTTTTTCGAAACAAATTTTTTACTGAATCCTAACAAAGTTATCACGTATACTGTATGCAATTAACATAGAGAACTACCAAATAGAAAACAAAAAGTACCAAACATTTTTCATATCGTACTTAAATCATTAAAATGTACTCCACATAGTACTACACTTATGTTTCAATACAACCCTGGTTTCGCAATGACTATAGAAATGTTTTTTTTTGCTTTGTTGGACAGAGAAAATCAAAAATTTTTGTCAACAAGCCAACTTGTGTGCCAAGCTGGCGAACTAGCTTCTTAACTATCGAACTTGTGTGTATATGGCTGCCGTATGCCACACAAAAACGCTGATTTGAAGCCTGCATCTTGTTTACTCAATACCGTAGGACAAAGTAACAAAACATAGGATTTCCCATGAGATTTTTGTCTCAAATATGGCATCACTACAATTTTCTTAACGTCAATCTACTTCTGCCAACTTTTTCAATATATCTTGGAAATATCCTCAAAACATGATACAATAATTATTGCCAATAGAAGGTAATTATTATTAAAAAAGAAGGTAGCATTGACGAAAACTTTTATCTGTCAAAAAATATAACAAAGAAGAGAGCGCTCACGATCCTAAGTAATGTTTCAATCGGTATGTGGTACAAAGCTTACACCAACTTGATCATAACCACCGAAGAGACTTTTTTCGACCAGAATCATGAATGCTTGAATATGAAGTATAAGTTTTAATAACTTATAAATATTTCAGCCGATTTTGGCAAATTTTTACTAATTGTAAGGATTTTTTTGTGAAATAATGATATTCCATATGATATGAAATTTTTGTTTTTATTTTAAACTAAATAAGCGGACAAATATTCAAATATAATTTTTTTTGTTCGTCCCATTTTTTTTTTCATTTTATTCCTTTTTTTATGAATTTTGGTGCCGTATAAAAATTCAGAGTGGCAACCGTGCTGATGACGCCATTTTGAAACATACAAGATTTTAAAATAAAATTAGCATTTTGTCTGTGCTTTGCTCTTACTCCATCAGATGTCGCAATCTTTTTATACTAATTGCATTATGTGGTGTCTCATATCCACATCCTCAACTCAGCATATTTCCGCTCACAAGCTTATCGTCGGCTAAAATGTTAAAATTCAACTATAACAAGCTTTAAACAGAACAATTATAATAATTATCCTATATCAAGACAATAGATAGCAATCTGCTACTATTTACTAGATGAATAAAATATTTTTTCTTCGTAATCTGCCATCAGCTTCATTAAGAAACAAAAACAGAAATTATAAAAATTATTTTCCCAGACAACTGGCAGAAATATTTGCAGAAATATTTAAAAAATTATGTTTTAATGAAAAATTATGAAAAAACAATGCAAAACATTTGCAGAAGAGTGGCAAAAGGAGCAACGACAGAGACGGCAACTGCTTAAATGAGGCTTCAAAGAGACCCACCGCAGCCGAATGAAGCCAAGCCAAGAGTCAATCTAGCATGGCTTATGAGCAACAACATATGCGGATAATGATGGAAAACTATTTGGAATTCATGTACGACACTTGTACGAAACTGATTACGAAATGCAAAAGGAAGAACAATTTCATAAAAATGCGACATAACTACAATGCAAAACGAGCCAAGTGTGAGAATGTGTGTATGTGTGAGTGAGTTTATGGAAACGTTTGTAGAGCTCTTGGCAAGGGGACGACAGTCTGCAATTAGTTCCAGCTATAAAGATAGGGATGGATACAAAAATCAGGCTAGACTCAACGAATGTACATATGTTGATCGAAAGAGTTGTGGTTGAGAAATGAAACCAGAAGCGGGGGCTGGTTAAAAATGTCTGTGTTTGCTTGTGTGAGTGCGTGTTTGTTCTAAATATGTCAAAGCTTTTCGCGTTGTCAATTTCACTAGTACAAAACTCATTTCAACCGAAACCGATCGAAATTGGATGGATGGCTGACTGGCTAGCTGGCTGGATGGTTCAACGGATAGATGGATGGCTCGCTGTTTACATGTAAGTATGAGAGCATAGATGGATGAATGCTATGTTGGAAGTTATGAGGACAACGACGACGTGTAGAAGGCCACAAATCATGGTGCGGTTTGCAGTGCCCAAACATGTCCACCAAGTGTGCAGCGGTCAGTCCTGCCTGCTGCAAGTTGCCATACGACATAGATGCACGTAGCAGCCGGCAGTAGCGTATCTATCAGATACAAATAGTCGCGAATATTTCTCACTGAACCAAGAGTGCTCAGTTAAATGCTTTTGGCCTAAAGCACACAATATCTGAGTGGTGTAGGAAAAAAAAAAACACAGCAAAAAAGGCTAAAACAAAAACAAAGACAAAAAACATAAGAAGGAAAATGTGGAAAACACATTGCTGTGTCTCATGTTTGTGCCAGAAATGTTGTTCCTGTTGCTGCCGCTGCTGTTAATGTTGTTGTTGTTGCTTTTGTTGTTTGTTTGCTGCTCCGTTGCCGCTGATAATGATGACGATGATGAATTCCTTTGCGACATGAAACTTGCTGCTGGCGATTGTTTCTCCTCCCGTCCGCGTTAAACTAGCTCAGCTACGCTTCAACCTCCACCCGGCTGCAAATATTTTGTCTGCACTTTAATCAACTTCTGAGAATTATTAATATTTATATTGATTTCATAAATTTTGCTGTTGGAAGCCTGAACGAACGAAGTACGTTTAACAAGAAGTGAAATGAAATTGAAATTATTTGTGAAAATTAATTGTTGCGACTAAGTAGAGCTGGCTGGTATGTGAGACAGTAAAAAGTAAATTGTGTGTGTTTTTTTTTATTGCAATTCCGGCAGAAGTATATTCTAGCGATAGCTAATTCTTTAGCTATAGCTAATTGTTGGTATTTAAGTTCTATTTGTTCAGGCTCCATGTTTATACCATTTTTTTTTTCTTTTAAAATACCTTAATATATGCCAATCTCAGTGACGTCTTAAGATTAGTTAATTTAAGTCAATCCTCTCAAAAGGCAAACCTCAATGCAACTTCAACAAAGCCAAGTCTGTGACGTACGTGCTCTGAACAAAGCCTTTTTTGAATAGCTTGACTTAACAAAGCATATTGTTTTTTTTAACTATCCATTGACTGTTAAGCATTAACCTCTTCTATGGACTTAAAGTTAACATTGTTATTTAAATGCGTCACTCGGTGGCGAATTGCCTGGTTTTGAATGCATGCTTGCTCGCATAGATGACCGAAAATATCCATGACGCTTTCCTTACAATTGAGTGAGTGCGTTTTTTTAATGGCCACAGCATGGCATCTACGTGCGTTATGACTTCATTATTCACACGCTCGTTTCCTCTCCCTTGCCAAGAAGTTCAAATGCCGCTTAGCTCTGATTAATATGGGCGCGCACGTTGCTGTTAGTTATTTCCACACAAAACATTAAAAAACCCTTCTTTTTTTGAGTTTCTTAATGTTTTCTTTAAGCATTAGTTTCGGTATGATTTCTGCCAAGTAGCCTGGTATGGTAAATTTTCCTGGAAATGTAAAATGCTTGGAAGGTTGATTAAATTTCGTCATAAAACTGAGTGGTTGTGGAAATCGATTTGCCAAGAACTCATTTAAATGTGTCTCAGACTGCAAATTTTAATTAAAAGTCCAAGCATTTGTCTGCATCTGCATCTGCAAATGGAATTGAATACGATTTTTCGATTTCCAATACTGACGGTCCGGCAATTGAGCTGAGTTGTAAGGCATTATTTTTCCTTAGTTCACATTTTAGTTCACAGAAAAACAAAGTAGTTAGATTTCTTTCCAACCCACCGGGCATGTCAACAGCTGGTCTGTGGACCAAAAAGTCAGCACTTATTTTGTTGTGCACGAAAATTTCATTTCATTTAAGGTTTTTAAAAGCTCTTTCAAGAAATCTTAACAAGTTCTCTCTTCGTTCTATCTATCTCACTCACCAAATCTATTTTTGAGGGAGGTATAAGTATCCTAATATTCTCTCCAATCTTATCTGTTTATCACTCTCCGATCTTAATAATTAGACCAAGAGGCACCCAGCTAGCCTTGGAGAACTCAGCTCAGTATCTAGGAGTTATTTTGACAATCTCGCTTTTAAAAACTGTAAAAAAGCAACAGATAGAACTTGGGGTTTTACTACAGTAATTACATCTAATTGTGAGATACTTGCGGAAGTAAAAGGTACTGCTTCCGTGTGCATTATTGGTCCACTTCCTCAAATGCGCTGAATGGAATTCTTGACCTAATACCCCTAATATATTGGAAGAAAAGACGGCACAGGAAGCTGTCTCTCAGTGGGTTAACACTGGCACAGATCACTTTTCTATGTTCGGTACTGGGAATCCGGTCCTTTGAACACCGATTATGTAAATGCCAAGCACTCTTTTAAGGTAGACTTTCGTTCCATGATCCCAACTAGAGAGGAATGCAATAGGTAAATACCGCTAAATAACATTGGTGCTCATATTTTTACTAACGGCTCAAAACTCGACGACAAAATCAGGGGAGGCATATTTTCTGCTGTTTGGAATCCTGACCTGGATTCACGCTATTACCGGTCTTCATATCTTTAACCACTCTATCACCCAATTTGCAAACCTAGACAGCCTTCTCGAATATCTGTAAAATCTGAAATCTTTGATAAAAAGCTTAAAAACAGATAGTTATTTCAAACATGTACCAACATGTCACACCTGCTCAAAAGAAAGGAATGTATATTAAAAATCAGTTTTTATCATCTGGGTACATGTTTTATAGAAGAATATGACTCAATAAATCGGGTTTAATACATTATCATGCTTTGTATAGAAATCATGTTCACAATTAAATGATTGAATAAGAGCAATATTAAGTGGCAAAATCCACAGATCAATTATCATAAAGGCAAAAAATAAATGCAGATCCTGTTAAAAGTACAAAAAACTAAAAGTAATGCTCATCTTAAAGTTACGCTCAACAGTTTTATTGTAATTCTCAAATCAAGTAGATTACTTCTTTGTTTGCGCATTCTTTAACGTTTCTTCCTTAACCAAGTATAAGAATCCCTTCATGGCAACTTTTACTAGCCAAGGTGTTAATATCCGTAAGCTTAAATGGTAAAAAACAAAATTTGTCGAGTTCAGTATTAGAATGCTCCTTAGAATACAGGGTTTTGCAAAACACAGTGCTGACGACTTTACAAACACTAGCCAGAACTGCAATTGTTCACACAAGCTAATAAACGAGGTCACGCTACTACTGACTTTCGTGGCAAGACTTATTATCAGCTGCGCCTCATCTTGATGCCGTTGACTACCGTCGCTTCCAATACAACGTGCGGCTGATGAAGACGATGTTGACACTCTTGTGGCTTGTGATGAGTTTCTATTAGCCACAAATCGCTGTAGATCGCACAACCAGCAGCTGTATCAGCAGCGGGTAGCAAACACTGTGTTCATTCGTTACTATTGCGACGATATGCTTTATGTGTCTGCTGCATATCAAACAGCATCAGAGAGCGCTGCACTAAACGACAGACAATGTTTCTAGCTTTTCTTTAACATTTCGTTGACCATGTTGGTGGCGAACCAAAACAACTCTTTGAGGTGTTTTTCCAAGGAAAAAATACTTTTCTGAATGGTCGCTGCCGACTCAGTCGCTTTGCTAGTCGACTTGCTTTCAATGGCCAGCGCAATGACGCATTCGTTGGCTTGACTGGAATTGGCTCGGCTCGGCTCGGCTGCAGCTGTCACAGCGACAATTGAACGTTTCTAGTCTCTGCGGAACGTTTCTGCGGAAGCTCTGGTATTTTAGATTGAGGACGTGTTAATGATTTTAATGATATCCGACATATTGCTGCTGTTGCTTTTCTATTTGCCGTAGTATTCATCATAATTATTAAAGACATTGGCAGTTATTGTAATTTTGATTTGTAGCAACTTTTTATTGCTTTAGACGTGTCTTTATGTATTTATTAATGTAAATATATATAAATGTATAATTACTGTTACTATTCTTTTAAAAAACTAGCAAATTTTTTTACTTTAGTTGAATGGAGTAAATCAAGTTAGCCACTTAGATAAGCATTCGACTTAAATGGAAGCGTTCGCTCTATGGCTTTATTAATCTTGTTTTGTCATTTTATCCTTAACTCACATTAATAGAAAAACGATTTGAACGTACATAGCTTCTATGAAAACTTACGAGAAACTTTGCTGTTCACTGCAATTTCCGGTTACTGCTCTTATTTCCGCTTAAAGTTTTTGTAAAGCAAAGACATTCACCAAAATAAATGCTGAGAAAGCTAGTACTTAAACCAACTTAATATCAGCATTTGACTTGTGAACAGGGCTGCCACTCAAACAAATTAATACGAAAAATAAACATTATTTTTAAATTGTTAGTACAGATGTCTATCAATCTGGTCTGAAACACAAATTTATTTTTTCAGTCACCTCAAGTCATAGCCATGATATAATTACTCCAAGGTAATATTGACGTTTCTGTTGGAAACGGACTTTTGTCAAAAAATATAACAAGAAAGAGCGCGCTCACGAGCCGTCATAGCATACAATTAATTTTCACTGGTCACATTCAGCGTACCCAACAGTTGCCAACTGCTAAGTCAAAACTTGATGCACATAAATATGAAGTTGCGCATTAAAATGCATTTAAAAATAGTAAAATGCATATTTGATACAAAGCTTGATATTTCATAAACTTGACAATTTTTCTGAAACTTCAATACCGATAATAGCGCTCCCCGATGTGTTGCTGTCACAACAGTTGACACAGCTGAATGTGGCCAACGAATATAACAACGAACAGCTGTTTTTGACAAGAGTTCGTTTACTTGTAGCTGAGAGAATCATTTGTATGAATTATTTATCATGAAACATTTGTCAACACTACCTGGTAAAATTATTCTATCATGAGTCATAGCACATACATTTTTATTTCAAAAAATTTTACACCTACAGAAATTATTTGCTTGGGTGACTGTATGGAAAAATTTATTATTAAAATATATATTGTTAAAAATATGTCCAAATGACACTGCATAAAGAACTGTTATAAAATATGGTGGTAGTTTTACATGTAGTTCTATAACTTCTGAAAAATTATTTTTTCCTTAATTCTATGTAACTATAGCGGTATTTACGATCTCGAGTTTATGGTCTTGTATTCAGTATTTTTGATAAGTTTGATATTTGTAGTAAATATGACAATTACACACAAACAAAACATAGACATTTTCCAAATGCTATAAATACTAAATTTACAATGGTGGAACTCTATTGTAAATTTTGCATAGTATTTGTGTATTTGACAAACAGCTGACTTGACGGTCTATGGCAGCACTGCATTGTAGGAGTGGTCACAATCTGTAGCAAATTTCTTTAATTTACTTAAATTGCTACAAAAACTCCAGATCGTGAAAACCGCTTACATTATTTTTTAGCAACAATAGATTCATATGAATTTAAGAATACATATTAAGCATATTAACCTTCAAGGGACCGTCATACTAACCAGACGACGCACAAAACGGACGAATATATTTTTTTAGTACTTAGCTATGAAACCAATCTTTTGGTCGCTAAAAAGTTCGTTATGAGTCGTTATAAGCGAAGTTGTTATATGCGGATACAACTGTTTATTCATCATAAATAGACTAAAATTAAAAATTGTTTTCTTTATCGTAAGCAAATAAAAACTTATATGTATACAACATTTTACTAACAAATTAACACTTGAACGCGTTGTCTTGGAAGTATATCCAGTCTATTTTGAAATTTTCGTAAGTAATATATATTCTTTACTTGCAAGAGATTACTTGCACTTGTTTTTGAAATGTTACTTATTATTATGTAGTAAAAATTGAAAATTCGATTCATATAAATTCTATGAATATTTGAAAATATTATATTTTCACGTAAACTTTACTTGAAAGTACCAAAAGTACATATTTCATATCGACTAAGTAGCCAATGCTCATGCTCTCGAAAAACTTTGACAACAGGACATTATTTATTTTCTGAGGCTTGCCAGTGCCTGCAGATCAGAAAAAAATAATTTTAGTTGAAAATTGCATATTCCACACATCGTCACCTAAGACATTAAGTGTTGTATGTGACATTTTATCGGTTTTGAGTTAGAATAGTTTTCTTATTTGTTGAGTTTTTCTCTTTCATTTGGCGTGGTCAGTTTTTCAAAATCTTAAGTTATAACGATTTTTCAATAAAAAATTTTTCTGATCGGTCACCACCTCTCTGCAGATAATGGCAAACCTCAGAGAGTAAATAATGTCATGTAAAGCTTCTTGAGAACATGAACTTTAGCCGTTCGGAGTCGGCATAAAACATGTAGGTCCAGTTCTCGGTCAATTGTGTGCAAACATTTAATAACACACACAACACAATTGATCATAAGAAGCTCGGTCAAAGTCCTTTCAAGGGCTAAAATGGCCAATTTGTTTTTTTTGTTAAGTTATAACGATACATTCGTATCCTGTAAAAATTTGCAGAAAATCGATCCTCTATCAACAAAGCCCTTGAACATAATTTAATCAAAAGTATCGAAAGCCACATACGACACATAATTTTTCAGGCGACGATTGGTATAAAATTTCAAGACAATTGTAAAGTTAATTTTAAAACGTATTTAAAATTAATACTTGTAGGAGACATTAAGATATAAACTCGTAAAAGTGATTCCAGAATATATGTTTTTGCTTTTATCGAAAATAAAAATTTTTAAAACAGATTAAATTCAAATTGCTTTTATGGCAACTGTAGCATGAAAATAATACTAATATAATTTTGTAATAGTGAAAAACTATTTTCACTTAAGAAAATTAAATTTTTTCAATCAGTTTATCAGTCGAATAAAATAAACAAATAAGCTAGTGCAGTAATAGATTTTTGAAAATACGCAGATAAAAATAGTAACTTAATTCATAACCATTTTAAAAAGAGGTACAGATGTTTTAACATTTGATAAATCTTACGAAAAATGCTTGAAATTTTGAAGATATCCAAAATATTATTTGTGTTTTTAGTAAATACCTACACATAAAGAGCAGAAAAAGCTGAACAATTATATTTTATCAAAATTAAAAGAAAACAAATGCAATTTTTGGGCACTTAATCATGCTGTGCATTAGAAACGGTTTAATGTAAATATGTTAAAATGACATAACTATCATGAGTATACTTTTTCCTTGTATATTTTTTTCTTATACTTAAAATCTCACAACTATTAAACTTCAGTAAAATATTTAATTCAAATAGTTGTATATACAAGGTGTCCCGCAACTGAGTGCAACTATTTACGTAGTTGAAAGGTAATGTCGAGTTGAGCAATAAATCGTATGGGAGGGGGTCTATTTTCACATTCTTAGGAGCTACAGTGTTAATTATTATTTCACGATTTTGATTCAAATTATTGTTTCTAGCACAAAAACTAACTCACAGAAATCTTATTTTGAGGGTTTTCATAATAAATCTTGTAATTTATTTCATTTTTAATTTCTTTCATTGTTAAATCATAAACATATCGCAAAAAATAAAAAAGTTAACTCTACTAAAAAAATTATACCTATAAAAAAACAATGATATTATCTAATGATATTTTATTCCACCTACATATATTTTCTAATAAGTATAATTTTGTTTGCTCAACTCGACATTACCTTTCACCTCCGTAAATAGTTCCACTCAGTTACGGAACACCCTGTATAAATAAAATCAGAATAGCGGAAAAAAATCCATAAAAATTCATAATTCAAAATTTTCACTTACAGCTTTTTACGTAACTTTTTCAAGGAAATTAAAATTCAATAGTATATGATATGTTTAATTACAAAGTGACCAACCAGGCGAGTGGAAGTATACAGAAAGTTGCTGATATTGATTGAATTACATATATGATTTTTAGTTTATATTGTACTCGCAAAAAATTCTATTAGAGTAATTTTTTATATGATATAAAATCTTCTCCACCATAGCACCTTGTAGCATCAAAATAGTCATAAAGTTCAATACGCTGTTGTTTATTTTCTACTCAAATCTCACGTATGTAATATATAAATACAACGATACAACTCAACTGCTGATTTCAAGTTGTGAAAAACCTAATTGTTTCTTTGAAAATAATAAAATACGCCGTGACATTTTCAAAATTTGTTGAAAATATAGACAAATTTATAAATAAATCAATTGTTAAGGTTTCTTTTTAATATTTGTTACTATGTTAGGGTCAATAGATGAGGAGAGGATTCAAATTGATTTTTATCCATACCAAATATCAAATGGATATCAAATAGTCAATAACTGTTATGTTGTTGATATCAAATAATCAATAACTGTTTTGTTTACTCTGTTATTATCGCAGGCCATGCAACCCTGGTTTCGGTTTGCCGCTACTCGTTGATGCTGTGACAAGTGGACTCGTTACTTTGTGACGAATGAACATATCAAAAAGAAAAGCGAAAGTTATTTTCATAATTTTCTGATTGCACGTCTGCATTTGTGATGAATTGTTTAAAATAAAATTTCAGCTGAAATTAAACAATAAAAAAAACTGCAATTCACATAACCAAAAACTACAAGTTTTGTGTGCAAAAGTGAAACGAAGATTTAATGCAACAAAGTGAGTTTTTCCATTGTTTTTTTTAAGCACCATTTAAAGCAACGTAACAATTGTGCATTTGATTCGAAAAAAAACTATATCCTTTCACTTTTGCTGTGGTTAAACAATTTGGTAAGCTATTTATTATAATTGGTATCATCATAAAAAGTGTTCGGAAAAACTAATTATCGAAAAAAGTGAAAAGCGCGCAGTAACTATCTTTACCCAGACGCCCCCACACAGCGAAGTTCCGCGAAAAGTTACCTCCACAGATCATCCTTAAGCAATATAAATAAATCTATACACAATATAATCCATTCCAACAAATCTTATCGCTAAAATATGTACATTTGTATATCTTCTGTTTTTATTTTGATCTGTTTTGTTGTGTGATTCAAACAAAAATTTTAAAAATATAGCTAAAAATACAACAAAAAATGTTTGCTTATATTTTTTTTGGCGACGTCAACAAATAAAATTACATAAACACTCATCTATATATTGATAAAGCAGAGCAACAAATTAACGGGCCAAGAATACTGAATAGCAAAACAAACTACAAATTTTTCTTTCATTAATAGTATGAAAACTTGAATACTATTCAATTAGTTTTGCTAATAAATTCGCTAAAATCTTTTAGAAAGTAATTTTGTTGAATATGGCTTTGACGTGCATTATTTATGCTTAACAATGTTAACTAAATAAAAATGTAACGTCAGCTGATTGCTATGGGTTGCAATTCAAGCTTTATTTGTAATCATTCACTAGCTTAACTGGATTATGTTTTCTTTTAACTTGGTACTTTGCACTAATTCATAAGAGTAAAAAGTAAAGCTACACTCCACCGCAAACTTTTAACCCACACTTTCGTTTAGTTAAGTATAAATTGACGTCACTAAACAAGGAATGCAGAAAATGTTAATTTCTAACATACTTAAAAATGTTTTTTTTTTTATGATTACGCTGATGCGGGGCAATATTTAAAATATTGTATATCAAATTTGAGCCGAATATCATAGAGCCTTTTTAATTATTTTATGACCGATTTCTTTATTTAGTCTTTGGAAATATATCCTTACAGGCTAAGAAGAATACAAAATAAAGCCTGCGTCGAATAAAATTTATCCCATACATTTCTTTCCATACTGTGCAATTCAAAGTAAAGATGAGCGATCCGGTGATTTTTCAAGAACGTCGTTCTAAGTGAACGTGATTTTAAAATCACCGTTATTTAAAATAGTTACCGTGATCACGGTATTTTATAATTAACTGCATATCCAAGCATGTGGTTATGAGAGATGTTGTGATTTTCGAAGTGATATTTAATGAAGAAAAACATCACGCTAATTTTAATAGTTGTAAGTCATGAAAATTATTTATTCTTAACTTGAATAACTGAAACAAAATTATTTACCGAAACATCGAAATAAACTTCACAAGTTGATCTATATTCAACTTGAGATTATATTACTTAGATTACTTGAGAGACAACAATTCTCACAAGAAAAAAATCACTGGTTAAATCACGCATTGCGGCAAAAGCAAACCAAATGAAAAATTAAAAATAACAAAACTAAAAACTCAATCACCGGTCACGGTTTTTGAAACTATTGGATCACTGTAGTTACTAGTGATTTTTTATCACCGTGACTAAATCACCGGTATCAAAAAATCGCTCATCTCTAATTCAAAGTTTAAAATTTAAAAATGCTTATCATACTAGCTTTGAAATAACTGTCAGAAAATATTATGCGTTGCTTTAATTTTATGGAAATTTAGTTAACGAGAAAAAGGCAAACAAACTGGAAGTGCGAAAACAAAATATTAAAATTTTTCAAGAAAATCCTCAGTAGTCCTTCCAAAAAATTGCCAAAGAGGTAGGAGCTAACACGAAAACGATTACTGACGTTATAAAACACTTCAAGAAGGAAGTGTGCACTGATTGGAAATAAAAATGTTGTTGATATATTCGAATGCTGCATTATGAACGACATGACGTACGTTTTATCTAAATTTTGTTAGCTTCCTGGACAAGAATTTAATACGGCCGATTTTGGGGAAATGTTACTGAAAAATTTAAAGACAAAAAAATGAAAAAATTTCCAAAGAAGTTTCTGGTATGGCAGTCAATTTGTAGCTGCGGCAAAAGAAGTAAATCAAGAATAAAATCCGGCACAATTAAAATGTTAAGGAATGTTTGCAAAAACATTGCGGCCATTCTTACGTCAACATGAAGTGTCCACTGACCTTCATGTCACTACAGCAAAGCGGCCTTAGATTGGTTTCATCGGAATGAAGTAGTTTCGGTGCCTAGAGATGCTAATCCACCCAGAATTTAGACCGATCGATAGAGACTGGGTTTTAGTTAAAAGGGAATTCAAAACAACTTGAAAAAGAGGCCAAAGATCTTCAAGACTTCCAAAGAAAGTGGAACCTAACAGCTGTTAGGGTGTCGGACGCTACTATAAAAACGTTAATGGAAGGCTTTCCTTCAACAAAATTAAAATTTGATCCAAACAGGAATCGACGTTTTACTTTGTTTTACCGTATTTTGAAAAATTTAGCTTCTGGAGACAAAACCTATAATTGTTTTGGCAAATGTTTTAGTAATTTTCTAATTTTTTTCTAAAAAGGTTCGTCTTGAAAAATTAAAATTTTTGATGAAATGCAAATATTTATGGTATCGAAAAAATTTTGCAGTAAAGTCTGCAAAGCTGACAGTATAAAAAATGAGTTTCGTTGGAAGCAACTATAGTTTACTGCCATGCATCAAAATCCAAAAATATAAAGGCACTATAAAGAAAGAAGTCAAATCTAATTAGTTGCCAAGAACTCTTTAATAATAGATATAAATCGAAATGAATGAAAATGACGATGTTTTGAAAAACGTTTAAAATTTCGATTAAAATCTGATGGTTTTTGTCATGACAAAATTACACAAGAATTGGTTTTTAAAAAATTCAAGATGGTAGTGAAAACACCGCTGCTAGACATATGGAATATCACAAATTGGTTGCAAAATAGTCTCGAGGGGAATAAAAATTACAAACAAAACTAAAGTAAGGCATTCGTAATGAACATAAAGATCACGGTAAAAAGTGTGCACCTTAACAGTGCACAACTTTCCGATTTAAAATTATTTCTTATCTAAAAGTCAAGTGAAAATTTCGATCCAATAAGTTTAAATTATCGCTTATTTCTTACCTTTCGAAATAATATTGGAAATAATCGATTTTTTTTTTGGTTAATTTCATTTTTATTTGAATAGTTATTCATCAAGTCGGTTTCAAAACATAGAAAAAATGTTATCTATAATTTCGAAGCCATAGTAAAAAATATTTTCTTATCAGTTTACAGAAAACCACTCTCACAATAAACAAATAAATGTATGTATGTGTCAGTCATGCAGAAGGAACGCAAATTTAAGAGTTCAAAAATATAATTTTAAAACCGCAAAATTTCTTACCGCCATACAAATTAAATGTTATTTTTCAACTTTTATAAACTTTACCGATAACTTAATTCTTTTCGTTGAACATGCTTATGTGCATGCATCAACATAACAAAGAATACTTTTAAAAAATTTTGTTTGCAGTCACTTTATATCTAACATATCGAGCCATAACGGCGAAAAAGATGTAACCATCAAAAATAAAATTTTAAAGGAGATTTCTTTAAATTATTTTCGACTTAAGATTTTTTACAAACTAAGTAATTACTATTATTTTGTAATTATATATTATTAATTATGAAAGAAATTATAAGTTTCGATAAAAAAACAAATTTTTGTAAATTTCTGCTTACATCTTTTTCGCGGTTATGGCTCGATTTGTTAATCTTACAAATTTAAGTCTATAATTATTCAGTTAGAAAAACTAGACCACATTCAATATTTGTATACAACATAACACTTTCCTATTGTTACATCATCTTTGTTTGTATTCTTCGTATTACATGTTTATTTCATCAGCCAACTTGAATTTCATCACAACTACACTGCACACGCATCATCCCTGCAAAATTTTAGTATAAAACCCCAACGCTTAACTTAGTCAACGTTCATTCAGTATTCGACCACGAAAACATGAATACAAGCAAAGTCGTCAGAAATTTCAATTTAATTTTTGTTAATACATTCTTTTGTGTTCGAAAAAAATACTCAGATACTTAAAAAATGTTAACTTGAACTTTCAGATTGAATTGAATTTTCATATTTCATCGAAATCTAAGAGGGAAATGTATGAAAACGCATTCCAAGATCAAAAATTCTTCAAGCGGAAATAAAAACAAGAACTTACAACACACATACACACACCCACCCATACACCGACAAGGCGTTAACAAATAGACAACGCTAAGCATGAGCATCTCAAATGCAGCAGCACCTGGAGCACCAGGTTATAAACAGCTGGCAGATGAAAATATTTTTGATGGCATTCATAATCCACGCACTGATTATACCATCATAAGAGGTAAAACTGTGCTCGTCAGTCCGACAGAAGAACAATTTGAGCTATTAAAGAAGCGTTTAGAAGAGCGTACTTTGGATAGTCGTGGTGAAACCATTTATGAAATTGGTGTAGGAGAAGGTAACAAATTATACTAAATATATTAAGTAGAAATTATTAATTAGAAAAAAAAAATAATAGATGGCAGCGACAGTGGGCTGGAGGAAGAGGAGTACAAGGCTTCAGTTGCAACACTGCAGTCATTGGCCACAACAATTGATGCTGATATGGTTTTGCTGCGACAGCGCAAAGGAGAAAAAGGTCTCACCGGTCAATATTTGATAAGAAAACGTGTTGATACATCCGACTTTATGGAGATTAGGTATGTTTTGTTGTTTGCAATTTTTATTAAGTGTGATTGTGATTAAAATCAATCAATATCAACTGCAAAATTAACATTTTTAAAAAATATGTTTGAGATTAGAATGGAAATTGTAATGAATGAACAACATGAATATTATTTGTTTTGTGACATATGGGCATCTCCCAGTGGCACGGACGCGACATTCGCACGGTTTTAATTACATGAAAAACAATAAAGAAACAAAATGAGCCGATATGTATTAAAGTATTCTAACGCGACGAAAGAGTGATACATTTTATAAAAATATTGGCGAGATTTAGTACAAATTAGTACAAAGTAATAAGTAATCATTCAATGGAACGGACACGACAAAAAACAGAAGTTTTTTTAAGCTCGTATAGAAATATGCAAAATTTAGCTAATTTTGAGAATTTTTTTTAATATACAAAATACATGTTAATGGAGGTCAAAGGATAACTATTCTTCGTAGACTTTTGAAATTAAAGAATTTTCTCTTATCTTTTTTTAAATAGATATAGCACGAATACGGATTTTACGGAAATTTTTCCACAGTAGTAAAATACAGTAAAGATGTTCATTATAAATTTTAATAAAAATACAACATAATAAGTTGAATTCAAGTTACATAGCAGAAATACTAATCAGAATAAAATAAAAATAAAGTTAAAAGCTGTTAGAGTGCTTTATTTTAATGTTTTTCTTCACTTTTGGTGGACCTTTTTTGGGAGATGCCCATATGTGCACAAAGAGTCAAGTTTATTAACTAAATAATATAGCCAAAGTTGTTAACATTAACATTTTAGTAAATTAGTTTATTTTATTCAGTCAATGGAAATTTGATTATTATTATATTAAAGATATATAAAAAAGAAAGATAATGAAAATACAAACTTAAACTAGGTTAGAAAAATCTGGTAACAAAGTTTTTGAGGAATGATGTCGAAATTGAATCAAAATCAAATTTGAATCAGTGCTTTAATTGTATAGAAATCTTTAAATTCTTGACTATACCAAAGAATAAAGACAAGCAGTAAGAAAACTTTAGGCAGTACAAAGTTTAAATGCCCACCAAAGGTAAATTTGGAATCAAATATGAAACCAAGATCACGAATTTTATTTACTAATTAAAAGTAATAATCTGATTACTAGATTTTCTGAAAGATACATGATAAAATTTAATAATTTTCAACGATAACTTATTGTAGATGCTCCATGCAAAGATATTGTCAAGATCTCCTTGTCTGCCAATAATTAAAAGTTTAAAAATTGGTGATATGAATACAATCTTCCAAGACTTTATAAAAAGCCCAGATGACTTATTAAAAAATATACAAAGCGGTACAGCTAAAGCAGGAGCACACTGTATTATTAAAATAGTACACAAACTATCCAGATCCAATTTCGAGTGGAAACTCAATGGAGACTATATCCAAAACAAAACTACCAAATCTCGTGTCATCAGCAACAAAGTTAGATTTAAAATAATCAGCAAAGAGATTAACTGTATCCGCAATACCAAAATAATTCCTGCCCTCAAAGAACATTGAAGTGGGTATCTGTGGTCCATTCTTTTTTTGTCTGAACATAATTCCAAAAGCTTTTCGGTTTAAAAATTATATTAGATTCAAGTCTACGAATATATTTATTGTATAAAAAATTATTTAGAAAATTGAACTCCCTCGAAAAATTTTCGTGTTTGAGTGTACAATTTTATTATAAGTAGACTGGAAAAGTTCAACAAAATTTATTTCTGCAGTTTTTAAGTTTTTTAAGACCACAACTATACCATGCATTTTTTCATATTAACGCATTAGTTTCATTGAAGCATCAAATTTTTAAAAAAAAAATATCCTATATCATCCTTGACTGCCTATTTTTGACTGCCTCAGTTTTGGAAAAAAAGAACATAAAAATATTACACTGTGCATAATTTGACTAACTTCAACTAAAAAAAAAAAAACAAATTGGCCATTTCAGCCCTTGAAAGGACTTTGACCAAGCTTCTTATGATCAATTGTGTTGTGTGTGTTATGAAATGTTTGCACACAACTGACCGAGAACTGGACCTACATGTTTTATGCCGACTCCGAACGGCTAAAGTTCATGTTCTCAAGAAGCTTTATATGGCATTATTTACTCTCTGAGGTTTGCCATTGTCTGCAGAGAGGTGGTAACCGATCAGAAAAAATTTTTCGCCGCGGCTGGGGATCGAACCCGGGCTCCGAATATGCTAAGCCACACATTTAACCTGCATGCTACGGTTACCACTAACTTCAACTTCTTATAAAAACAAAATTAATTTTAAATGGCATTAAAATCAATAACAAATAAACTTAAATGATGAACGTTCAGCCAAATATAACAAAATTGTTATGTATTTGCAAAATTCGACATTTTCTATGAGGAAAAACCTGATGTAAAGCAAAGCAATTTTGTCCCACTCCTTCTTTCCGTTGCTGATAGCGGTTTTCATAACGATTCGAACGATTTTTTGCATGTCAAAGTAAAATCATGCAAGGCGTGATTCTTTCAAAATTCTCCAACAACCAAAAAAGACTCCATAAATTAAAAAATACAGTCGTTTATAAACTTAAAGAAACAAATTAATTAAAAGTTCCATTTTCCAAAAACGAATTCATGGCATCGGCCCGACCCGAAAGTCTTAAATATAGTCACAAGTTTCTCCGCTGTAACTTTTGTTTCAAACGTCGTTAAAATTCTTTTTGGAAAAGTCTTCGAGGTCACGAAGAAGGTAAAAACTGTCAATCCTCTTCGAGTTCCTGGAAAAAAATGTAGATAATTTTTTCTAAAAAATTTGAATTCTTTCGATGTTTCTCTTCGAAAATGGTATGTTTAGAAATTAAAGACCGACCAACAAAAAACGTACTAATTTAAGAGCCCTTTTTAATATCATTTCGACGATAAGCCTTGAATTTAAATTTTACTACAGTAGAATTTCAACCTAGAGAAAAGGGATTAAGTCGTTTTCTATTTTGATGAAGAGACGTTCGTTGAATTGATCTTCGAAATTTTCCAAAAACACTCCACAAGCACTTTTTCAATTATCCCTTTAGTAGAAAGTCGTGTGATGTCATTTTAAATCATTTGAAAATCTTTACGGCGCTCTTGATGTCTACTTCTCTGAGCCTGTTCGTTTTATGAACTTATAGACCTGTGTGAGACCTAAAATAATTGATGCGAAAGTTTAACCATAATTGCTGAATTTTTTTTTAGGTTCCTATAGATAACGTGAAATTTTCCGAACAAATTTTCCTTCAATCTTTCGTTCTTTTCAATAATTTTTTTATATTTTCATTCTTTTAAAGAGTTGCTGTAGTCGGCAATGTGGATGCAGGTAAATCCACATTATTAGGCGTTCTCACTCATGGTGATTTGGACAATGGACGTGGCCATGCTAGACAGCGGCTTTTCAGACATAAACATGAAATGGAAAGTGGACGCACCAGTTCTGTGGGTAATGATATTTTGGGTGAGTTAGTCTGCATGTCATCTAAATATCAAAGATTAAATTTAAACGTGTTTTTTTTTTTTCTTCACCCCAGGTTTTGATAGCATTGGAAATGTCGTCAATAAACCAGATCATGGCACTTTGGATTGGGTTAAGATCTGTGAGAAGTCAGCAAAAGTAATCACCTTCATTGATTTGGCCGGACACGAACGTTATTTGAAAACCACAGTTTTTGGCATGACTGGACATGCACCAGATTTCGGAATGCTTATGGTATTAATTCGTTTTTCCTACGCCCAAACACTGTTTTTCTAAATGCTACATACAAATCTACTATAGATTGGCGCCAATGCTGGCATCGTTGGAATGACTAAAGAACATCTGGGTCTGGCCTTGGCACTTTCAGTACCTGTTTTTGTTGTTGTCACTAAAATTGACATGTGTCCGCCCAATGTTCTGCAAGACAATCTTAAACTACTTTTTAAAATTCTCAAATCACAGGGTTGTCGCAAAGTACCAGTTATGGTCAAGACGCCCGATGAGGTTGTGCTTAGCGCTACAAATTTTGTATCAGAGCGTTTATGCCCTATTTTTCAAGTTTCAAATGTAACTGGCGATAATTTGCCATTGCTTAAAATGTTCCTGAACTTGCTGACCACGCGCATGGCTGGCCAGGATGATCAGCCGGCTGAGTTTCAAATTGATGATACTTATTCAGTTCCCGGTGTGGGCACTGTAGTCTCAGGTACCTGTTTACAAGGTATGATTAAGCTTAACGATGTGCTTATGTTGGGTCCAGATCCGCTGGGTAACTTTATACCCATTGCTATTAAAAGTATTCATCGCAAGCGCATGAATGTCAAGGAAGTGCGGGGCGGTCAGACAGCCAGTTTTGCATTGAAGAAAATAAAGCGCTCACAAATACGCAAAGGCATGGTGAGTGTTTTTCTGCTTTTATGCTTTAGAATCTTTTGTAATAAATGTGAATTATTGTTTTAAGGTAATGGTCAGTCCAGATCTGAAGCCGCAAGCTTGCTGGGAATTTGAAGGCGAAATTCTTGTACTACATCACCCGACTACTATATCATCACGCTATCAGGCAATGGTTCACTGCGGCAGCATCAGGCAAACTGCTTCTATTGTAAACATGTCCAAGGAATGTTTACGAACTGGCGACAAAGCTCATGTTAAATTCCGCTTTATTAAACATCCAGAATATATACGACCTGGTCAGCGCATGGTTTTCCGCGAAGGACGCACCAAAGCAGTAGGCAATGTGTTGAAACCAATAACCAATTCAGTAGCGGTACAACATCGACCAAAGCCGAATAAGATGCAGGCACGTGGACAAGGTCAAGGTGGTGGGCACGGAGGTCAAGGACAAGGACACTCGCATGCGCAGCCACAAAACCAAAATCAAAACCCTAACGTACAGGCAGCTGCAACAAGCAGCAAGCATCCACAAACAGCTGCCGATATGGATATGAAACAGAGTATGGAGGGTGTTCTAGAGATGAGTGTCGATAAACGCGATGTTCGTGGTGGCAAGCGCACGAAACGCGGTCCTTCTCATAATAGCAATGCGGGTGGTAGTGTTGGGTCTAGCGCAGCAGGCAGTGTGGTCAATAAGGACATTGCCTCAACACAACAGTCACAATCTACAAGTTCACATATCACTGCCAAGCTGCAGTAAGCATTAATGTATTGACTAGGCCATGTTTTTTTTATCATTTACTTTTCAAAACAAGTAACGGGCAAGTGTCAGTGTTTATTTAACAAAATTTGCCTCACTTTATCAGGTGAATTAAACATTTCAATACATTTCTTTTTAACTATTCTCATATAGAAATAGAAAGTTTCATTAATTTTAATTTTTTTTTTCTAAATTTATTTTTCGGTTGCGAATAGAAGACAAAATTATTTTCGAATTTTTGTTAGAATACTTTTTGATTTGGCGGGTTTGTTTGCTATGTAAAATATAAAAGAAACACAAACCCAAAGACACTGTAACATATATTATATCAATAATTCTTACAACAAAAACAAAGCATAACAAAAACAAAGAAAAAAAAAACGAAAAATTAAAAAAATTCCAAACAGAGAAAATATTTTGATATAAACACTCATACATTTTTAAAGAAAGTGACGAAGTTTTTAATGAAGTGGATTTTGAGATATTTAAGTATTTTATTCAAGTTTATTTTCTAGCAGTCCACCGTTAGTTTATCTCCTTCACTCTAAAATTTATAAGAAATGTTATAGTTGAGTTGATATGAAACAAAAAACAACTCAATTGCTTTTTTTCCAATTGGCTAAAAGTTTGTTTGAATTGAAAACAAAGAAAAAAGATTATTTGAAATTAATAAAACTATTTAAAACAAAAGACTGAATGGTTTTTAAATTATTTTTTTATTATTTTAGTACATGTTTATAATTTACAAGGAAGTCTTTGAATAGTAACTGAAATAAAGTTGGGTGGGGTTGGTCAAAAGAAAAATATTTCCTACTTAAGAATGAAACTACTTTTTATCTAAAACTTTTTCTTTTTCAGTTCTTCTTTTGCGCCTTCAATTTCCTGTTTAAGATTGGTTTTGAAGAGGTTCATAAATGATCTGAAATAAAAAAGAATGAAATAAAATCAAAGTTAACATTGTTAAGGATAGAGCAAAAAATAAAGACAAGATTGATTTGGAACAACTTATAAATGTACGTAACACTCGCAATTACATTCAAAATTAAGTCACGAGAATAAAACATATGAAAGAAGTGACAGAATAACGGAGTTATTAAAGTGCGGGTTAGTTTTAATGAAATTTAAACTGACAAACTTTTTGTAAATGAAGCGGAAGGTAGAAACATTCGTATAAAACAAAAATGTTTCTTATTTCTTTTGGTAGAAGCATCGAATCAGTAAGCTTTTAGGAATGCGCTTTGGAATTCATTGATTATTTAGTGGTCAGATAAAGAAATCTGTGAAATAGTGGTCAGGTGGTGACCGTGGCATGTAGGTTAAGTGCATTGATTTCAATTTCCGGTATGGAACGCCATAAGGACATCTTAAGACCAGTCACTACCCGCCTCATTATATTCCAGATAGTCATCAGATGAAACGAAATTTACTAACGACGCTAGGAGTGATTAGTTTAACCACTAGCACTTAAATTTCTAGAGCACACACTTTGAAATATCTAGAGCAACAACATTGGTCTGAACGATTAAATTAACCCATTGATTTTATTTTCCGGTATTAGGACACCATAAAACCAGTCACACAGCGGTTCGTTGTATTCCAGATAGCCATCAGATAGTTATTTAAATAATCTTCATGGCGTACCAGAGGGTAGAGCATATCGAGTGCCAGATTCGTATCTCACCCTTTTTAGATACTGGCTAGAGATTTCCAACAAGTTATAAATAAGAGATGTTGCCTGTGTTGTAAGAGATGTTGAAAAGGTCTTACAAAGGCTGAGCCAAATTAGTACCAAACACTTCAAGCACAGTTACTGATATACCATTAAGTTTGCTTTAACAGTCAGTGAAGATTTGATCATCTTTTATAAAAATTAAACTAGGCAGATGACCAATTTTTTACTCTTTTAACAAATGGCAAAAAGTTTTTGCTCCCTTATCGTATAGAAACTTTTCACACTATAAAACTGCGTTACAACGATTCCTAGCCTTAATACGAAGTCTTGTAGAGACAACAAATTGTTTCAATGCCAGCACTGAAAGGCTTTATCCTTGGACATGGCTGCAATTCAGAATGTGTACTTTCACCAAAATTGTACTTGTGATTTAATACCTCTCTATTTATTTGGGAAGAAAAAAATGAGTTCTCTTATTTTGGCACAGTCATTAATGATGGATTTCAAATGCTGATTTTTTAATTTGGAGAGACCGGGTAGTAAGCCAAATACAAAGAAATGCAAAACTATATAGAAAGAACATATAAAAAGTCTCAACGTGCAACTTGGCCGTAGTTAATGACTATGAAAATATTTCTGTGTTATTATTTTGAATGATGAGTTAGTCTTGCCAAGGAATTGACACTCTTCATTGAAACTTATTCGATCAATAATGCCTAGTAAACAAGTATTTTGTCTGAAAAGGATTTGATTCTGTCGACTCATTGGATTTTTCATTCTAATCTGGAGAATGTTGCACTATCTACAGTCTGTCCAATGAAAGATTGATGTCATCTTCATGCACAACTTAAGACACTTATAGAATTGCACTGCAAACATGCGATGGATGGATTAATCTCTTACTTAAAACGTTCGGGCGTCATCTCGTGTAGTCCACGTACTTCGGCTGCATTCTTTGCACGATACATAACAGACACCACAAGTTGGGCAGCACGACGCATTGGATAGCTTTCGGCCATGCGTTGAATAAGCTGTTCATTGTTTGCCAAATAGCGCATCAGAAAGCGGAAAACCATTTTGAGCATCAGCCGATTAGAACTGTATGTCTTTGTATTTGCGTATAAGCTGCTGCTTCAGTTTTAGCTGATTACGAAGCAATTCCAACTTTTGCAGCTGTTCCTCCTTGTTGTAATCGATGCCGGGCAGCTGTTTGATTTGAACACGAGCCGAATCTAAACGCCGCTGCAGCTCTAAAATCTAATCAAAAGCATCAAAATAAATTAGCATTGAAGACAAATTAACCAGCAACACTCACTTTCTGACAACAATCCTGAGACTCACGTTGTTTCGTGGCGTTATCGAGAGGATCTTTTTCGACGCTGCACAAACAAGAAAAGAACAAATTTATTATTACATAACAAAATTTTAGGATTTTGATGGCGTCTTATATATTTTATATTTTTTTTTTTTTTTCAAATAGAACTAGTATTTGAAAGAATTTTGAACATTTTGCACAATAAGACAACCAAGAAAAACTTACCAGCGCACTATATCGTATATTACTGGCAAAATTTCAATATCAAGCTGATCGACTGTCAAATTGCCTGGCCCAGTTTCTGAACCACTATGACTGCCGAAAGAAGTTGATGCGGAGCCTCCGTTGGGCAATTGATCGCTGACGTCAGAAGTTGGCGGAGTCTGCACGAGACCGTCGGCACTGAGGGTTGGTTTTTTATCCACAGGTTCACCACTTGGCGATAAATCCATAATAATTGTTGAAATTTTTAAGAGATTTACTTGTTTTTGTTGACGATGCCGGTGAAGTTTCTATAGCATTTTTATGCCTGCAATTCTGACATTTTGTTTTATTCGCAAAGTTAGGGCGAAGCTAGCTGCGGTTTGAATGTTGTTGTTCTAATGTGTTTATAAATTTGCTGCATACTTTCAGGCAGACCATTGAACGAAAAAATACGTTCGAAACAAAGTGTTATTTACAAAACCGAATTTTGTAACAGCTCTATTTATGAAGTTAGTTAGAGCCTGAACAGAACCAAAGCGACTGACGGCTGGCGGTCCTCTCTCGGCGAATTGAGCTGAAACACGTCTATAACAAGAGCGGCTGGCGGTTGTCGGAACAGAGTTGCTTTTTGTCACGGTAGTGGTACAATTGACTGATAGGGGTGCAACAGACGGACAACATGATTAACATATATGAAAAAATTTTGACTTATTCAATTAAGTGTTCATCAAAATCCATTATGGAGACAATTATTTCGTATATTATTGCGAATTCACATAAATATAACACAGACACAAAAAACCAAACGTCAGAATATACTAAAAACTAAAAAAGTTACATTAAACACAGCCAATTCTTAGCAAAAGTATGGCAACATTTATGTTACTCAGAGAGAGGACCGCCAGCCGCCATAGCAAAAATAGAATAGATTCTATTCTGGCGTTTTTCCGTCGCGGATTCGCCCAGCGAATTCGTTTTTGCCGAGTGCATACATTTTAATGTATTCTGCTGAACGGCGAATCCGCCAGCCGTCATCCGCTTTGGTTCTGTTCGGGCTCTTATTTTTGGGATTATTAATGAAATATTTCTTAGAGATAACTTTTAAAACAGGTCGAATAAGTTGCTGATGTATTTAACTTTAATAACTTTACAAGGAGAACGTGCTTAAACATGGAGGGAGAACCTTAAAAAATAGTTGACAGCGAACGCGATATTTACTTAGCCCAATTATTATGTCAAAGTTTTTTGAATGAGGTTAAAGCTTTTCTTCATAAAAAATGCGGGTAGAATCTGTAAAAATAGTGGACTGTGAACATAACAGGAGTTTAATAAAGTGAAATTTTTTTATTGTTTTTAAAAAGACTTAGACAAAACTACTCATTTTCAGCTATTTGAGATATTGATGGATACATCGTATGAACTGTGGATGAAAATATTTAAAATTAATAACAAATTATAATAATAAAAGAATGAAACTAAAAAAGTTATAATTGAAGACGAACGTAAACTCAAGTTTAAATTTTTTTTTGTGGATTTTATGTATTAAAACCTTCAAAAAATATAAAGAGGCCATTTCCAGTCTACTTCAATTTAGACATGGGTAACGAGCGTTGTGTTGCATTATTGAGTTGAAGCATTTAAATGCGTTACTGCGTGGAAACACTTCCTTTAAAAAAAGTTACGCAATAGCGCATTTATACAAATGCAACACTCAAAGCAAAGCCAACAGCAAGAAAAACATTGAAAGCAAGTGTACAAGTTGTAAGGTTCATCGAGCACAGTTGGAAAAGACAGAAAGTTGAATCAAACAAAATAAAATATGCTTGTATTATATAGAAAAGAGGTTGTGGAGAAGATGCTGTTAAGCATGAATTCTTGGAGCATGTATAATTGGATGATGCTTAACCACACATGTATGAGTGTATTTGAAATTGATGATCGATGTTTTTTGTTCGATAACGTCAACGTCGATGTCATTATCGAAAATCCCTAGAACATATATCTCTGAGCACTACATTTGCATTCAAACACTGAAAGAATCTAGTTGTGTAACACAATTGTTGTTTCCTCAAAAAAGTGATCAGGTTTTTATATAACAAGTTTATTTGACTCCAAGAAGTATGCTTTACTTACATAAATTTATTTCCCAATTTGAAAAATTTCAATTCTTACCTCACATTCGTATAATTAGTGACCAAAAAATCATAAAAAATCAAAATTTGTTAAGGGATGTGATGAACGTAAAATACTGTGTTCATTGATAAGCAGCAGGTTTTAATGAATTTTGTATTTTGTCCATTATTTTTTCCACTCATCTTGTTTGCTTTGTGTAATTACTATCATTATTATTATTAAATTGAAAGCCGTTTCAAAGCATTCTCATACCTTACACCTTAATGTATTGTATGCATGGAATACTCTCAAACGAATACTCTTAACTTTAGAGTACTCCTTTAAGAGTTACTCCTGAATGGTTTTAGAAAAAAATGTGGTTTATTTATGTCTTACTTTTTCACACACATAATTTAAATTCTTATTGAAAACCCGTAAAACGTGATTACTTTTGGCGCATCCCGTTTCAAAAAAAATTTTTTTAAATATTTTTGGTGCAATATTTTGATATAGTGTGACCCCTCTATCTACGCGCCTCTACAATACCATCCCACTACACCGTTTCCCTTATAATCCTGTTAAAAGTGTTTATTTTTGGCCTAACTTTTTCAAGAAATCCAGCTTTTTCTGAGTTTTTAAGTATTTTTGGTGCAATATTTTGGTATAGTGCGACCTTATCTATGCGTCTCGATAATCCATGCAAACCATTTGAAAGTACTCTCAATACTTCGAATTCATTCCATTAAAAATAGAGACAAACGACTACAAAATCAAAATTCTTTATAACTCTCTCAAATAGAATGACACTATGGATGGATAGTCAAATTGAAAAACCGTTTTCGACTTTTTTTCTTTTTTATTTTTTAATTAACCGTTTTTTTCGAAGTTATTTTTTTCGCCCGAAAAACCGGTTTTAATCGGTTTTTTGACTTTTTGCTCCCTTCTTTGTCATAACCATTGCAAAAGCCCATATAATACAGCTTTTTTCTTTTTTTTATATTTTGAAACAGGCTTGGATGAAGAGACAAGAAATAAGTTATCAGTTATCAAAAAAATGTATGCAACAAAGAAAGCATCATGAAAAATTCGTAAAGCAAATCGAAAGAAACACAAAACATAATTTGAATAAATGGTCACTTTATCAAATTTTAAGCTGCTAGCGGCTAAAAAAAGTAAAATTTTGTTAGTTTTTCTGCTTTTGAAAGTGACATTTTAGGATTTTTTTAAAACTACTTTTCACACCAATTAAAAAGTATATCTGCTTTTTTGATGTGCTGCTCAGTTTAGATTTTAAAGTTCTTAAAAATAGAAAAAAAGAAAGTATCATATGGCCTAAAGCATCTTGAAAATTTGTTTTTGGCTGCGATTCAAAGCAAGTGAAATTTGCTTTTTCAAAGTTGTCCAATAAACTTTTTTTTTCAAAGCTGGCTGCGTGTTTTCAGGGACGGATAGTCGATACCGATTTTAGATTTTTAATCGAAAACCTAAACCGACTTCAAAAAAGCCTAAATTTTAAAGGAATAATAGACTAGTCGACTTTTCGACTATCCATCCCTAAATGACACATTCATTCGCTTTGCAAAATTAATGTTTCGCACTCATTCGTTTCGCTTGGTAAATGATTTGAGAATATGGAATACTCACATAGAATGGTTAGCAAAAGGAATACATTCCTGCAGCCCTTTAATACGAACCCACGTCCTCCGCATACCAGTCTAGCACACTTCAACTGAGATATTGATAAGGATAAGATAATTGTAGCAAAAGATATTTAAAAACTATTCGTCCCGTGCTGAGTTAAATGAAATCTGTCCCGTGACAAGCACAAGGGACCTGTTCGGTCATGAGTTATATCGAACCTGTCCTTTAACAATTACCTCTGCTTTCTCCGTAGGGTAAATATGCAACGTTCGAAAATTTAAGACCGTGAGCGATATGGTATCGACTGGATCGGCGCTCACCATTTTACATGATGTTTTAGGCATGCGACGGATGAGTTGCAGTGCGACATACATACTTGTACCTCTAAATATTTCAAGCCAAATTTTTTGAAAATCTACTATGCACGGAGTTTTTAAGATCCTTTAAAGATCCTAAGGGTTATAAACTCATATTCAAGATTCAGGATATTTCTTATACCTACAAGATAAGTTTTTCTGATGATGATAGATCATCAACAAAACTGCACATTTTCTCACGAGTTCGTCCAGTTAAACATATCTCATAAAACATTAAAGTAGAAAGATTGCAACAAAAAATTCTCGAGCAGTATTTTGAAGTCGATGAGAAACACAGCAAAATCAACTGAATTAAAAACAAAATCTTAAATTGGGCGCAACATAAACGCCAGCAGATTGACAACAATTGATGAAACGAATAACAACAAGCATTGTTGAACGACCATGAACTCAAAAATATCATTCGTGAAGGCAGTTTGTATGGTTAGAGAGAGCATAACTAGGTTAGTTCAAGAAACTAGAAACTTAAAATCATTTCCTATATAACTGCCAACAAACATAGTACAGCACATGTGGCTTACACTGAGAAAAATAAAAGCTTTAAAAAAATGGAAAATCAATAAAAACGTCCATTGCATGTGAAATGCCATCAGAAGGGCGTATAAATCGCTTGATAGCATTACAAGAAAAAGTATCTTATACAGACACAGAGAAAACAGCGGATATTGTTAAGAAATGTTCCGAATTAACTGCTGCCAGCTTGTCAAGAAAAATATTTAACAGTACATTAGATAGAAATAATCAAAAACTCACAAACAGTCAAGTTTTGCATATATGTGAGAATTATTTAGATAGACCTATAAAAGACTTGTTTGTATATCGCGCGATATTGACAGAGCCAACGAAACGATAATCAACGAACAAATTACTTCGTTGATAAAGAACGGAAACCCAAACTAAAAACAACAACAAAAACAAATGAGACTGATTAAATTCACCTGAGGAGAGTTTATTTTCGAATCGAAGCAGATAAAACTAACTAACCTGACTGTGACGCTCATAGCTACAAGCTAGCAACTAAATCCACTGTTAAAATTCAATTGTTAAGCGGCTAGAGATAAAAAAAGTTAAAGCTCTAGAAGCTCGTTTCAGTTAAAGTTGCTCTGCTGTGCTAACCTTAAGTGCTATGCTGCTGCTCAGAGATCACCAGCTGTAATTTACAAACTTTCAAAATCGAATAGTTTTGAGTGGATTTGAGTTTTATTGACAATAAATGAGCTGCCAATACTTTCGGCTTATGGCCAAGAGCCAAAGCTTGTCACAGTTTTGGGCTGGCCAGAGAGTTTAGTACGTTTGTTACCACTGTTAATGCTGGTAGTGTTTAATTCGAGCGCCATTTAAATTTTCCGAACATTTGTGTTTGATTTGATCGTTTGCTATTGTTATTATATCGTGAATAACACTTTGACGTCGTGTTGACCATATTTTCACAAAAAAGACTAATAAAAAGCCATAACTAATAAAAATCAATTAGCATCAATTGTTGGCTAAATAATTAATTTTGTATTCGTGACAAAACGCGATCGCTGCGCGACAAAAACGTCGTGCTCAATATTCGCTGACAAAAATTAAAAAAAAAAAACAAAACAGGAAAAAAAAACAGAAAATAATAATAGTCGCGGAAAAGTCAAGTGAAGGCAACCGCACAACAACAACAACACCACCAACAACTTCTTATAAAATAATAATAAAAACACGATTAACGCTCATAACTTTGTGCTAATCACGCTGCAGCGACGTCGCAACGCCGACGTCGATAGACCCTTTACTTGCTTCTCGTGCTGCTCAGTGCTATACAGAGTACCCGTTGTAGTCGTCGCAACACGCGTTTCAATTGATCTGAAGTGAGTTCAATTGAACTGCTACCATTGTCGTTGCTTGTTCGCGAGCGGTCGTTCGATCGGTGGGTAGGTCGTTTGGGACGGTCTTAGAACGGGCTAGCAACCCCCGTGCTTGGTGGCTCCAACGAGAAACATACGATAGTAGCTAATAGATATAGAGAGGGCGAGTTTTGAAGCCCAACCGCAGTTTCCACAAATCATTGAAAACTCTCGCATCGCATTGTTGTTCTAGACTCGCTATCGTAGTGGTTGTGTCCAACCAACAGATTCTGCTAAAATGCTGGTTTCGTTTCGCTATGCGAAGCTAAGCTTCGTCGTATTAAAATTGCTACTATAACAAACATGTTGGGCAATATTTAGTGCTAACGGAATTTGAAAAAAAAATAAACCACAAAAACGTGTCTTAGTTTAGCCACAGAAAATTATAGCAAAAAAATATATTAAAAAAAAAAATTTTGCTCTTATCAAAAGTGGAATAAAAACAAGTCTACATTTACTAAAAAAACAAAACAAAAAAAAAAAACAAAATAATAACAAACATTATCAGCTTAACCAATACACTAAATACCAAATTCAATACATTAACGCCCAGCTCAGTGATCGGAATACAAGCAACCAACCAGCTTAAGTGCAGCAGACAAGTGTTGGCAACAGACAGAAATAATCTGTATGTCATTTCGTCAACACACTCGCCACCATTTTGGAAAAGTGTTTTTGGAAAAGTGCTTTAATAGTTTTTGCCTAAATTTGCATTTCATTAAAAACAAAAATCTACATCCAACATCATGTTGTACAGCTCCATAAAAAAGTGAAAAAAAAAAACGTGTCAAACAAGTGATAAAAATACCATTCTACCAAAAAAGGAACAACAAACAAATTTGAATACGAATTATTCTTTTTTTTTTTTCAAAACTCAAAATTATTCACAAAAATCTTAACCGAGTTATTCGTGTCAATAAATGGAGAAAGCTGCCCGTCAATTGCAGACTAGATCAGATGAGTTCCAGGAAAGTTTCATGTACATGATCAACAAGATGTTGTTAAAAATCGAGAACACGCTACTACGAAGCCATCGTCAACGTGAAACCACTGGAATTAAGAAGCTGTACAACTCCTTCTTCGTTTTGTTTTAATTTGTTAACCGCAATACGGATGCAACAATTGTTAAAGTAATTTTAACAAATCTTTAACTATTGCCAAAGCCTTTTTTTTAAACATATTTTTAATAAAAAACTAAACATAATCAAAGTGTTATCTAGCCAAGTCAAGTTAGTAGCCAAAGTCAAGTTATTAGAAACATATCAAATCAAATTATATCAAATCAGTTGTTTCGGTTGTTAGTGCAAAACGTTGTGAAAATTCATTCGTTCGACATTGTCAGAGTTGTAAGCTGTTGTAAAAACGACCCTTTGTTAGCAGAAGTAACGATTAATCGTGAATGAGTGTTAAAGTAACGGTTATTGTATACTCATAAATGCTGTTGCACACCAGCAAGTAGTGAAAATTTTTCTTTAAAACACAAATAAATAAAATCCCTTGTTAAAAAAAAAATAAAATCCTGCAAAGTGCTAATTTCTTTCGCCCAATCTTAACACTTTGTTGCCACTCAACTACTTGTCAAAAACCCAATTTGTCTGCGCTGCCAAACCGAATGGCTCTTTCGTTGCTACAACAACATCCTAGCTTTACGGATTTGCAAACATATTTTGATCCTTTTCCAATACAACGTGCAGCAGTAGCAGCAACAGCAATTGCCGATCTAACCAGTCTTTGCGGCATTGATCCAATGGAATACACAACCAACAACAATCATCAGCCTCATCAAAGGGTGAACAATGCGAACAACAACAACAACAACAACAACGATAACAACAACAACAACAACAGCAACAACAATGGCGTGGTTTTAAATAGTAGCGGCGTTGAGCAACATTTTTCTGCAGTAAATAATAATCAGGTGAGTCGATTTGCGATACAAGATTTTTATTTAAAAATATTTAAATTTTAATATTTAATATATTAATAATTATATAAGTAATAATTTTTATTAATACTAGACAGAAATTTAGTAACTTGGCAGCAATAATTCTAAACGTTAGTTTTCGAAATTCACGTTTTGTCAGTGATACAAAAGAACAGTTTTAGGTTTGATGAAGAAATTTCATTCGGAATTCAGAAAACATTAGGTCTGTTTCCATACGCACTTCAAGTAAAGTTCGAGTAAAGTTCGGGTAATAGAGAGTAATTTGATTATTTGTCAAAATGAGAAAATTTGTCAAAAAGTACGGAAACGCTTTCAAGTAAGTTTCAAGCACAACACCTGTTTTTTGAAAACAATAAAATTTAATTGCTGTGTTTCTGTATTTAGAACGTTTTCGTAAGCGTTGATTTGGTAATTTTAACTATTTTTATTAATTTTCTAACCAATTGCATACATTTTGTTCGCAATACAATGCAACAATTTTATTTTATCACTTTGACAATCAGCTGTTTGAAGCTCGAGATTCGTGCTCGAAGAAATTTTTCAAGTAAAGTTCGAGTAATAGAGAGCCACAAAAAGTGACATTTTGTTTTGCTTGTTTTTCTACTCTCTCGAGCTGGAAAAATGTGTACGGAAACGCTTTCGAGTAACTTCAAGTTACTTGAAGTGAGTACGGAAACAGACCTATTAACTGAAACTAAGAAAAGTTTAAATTAATTTCAAAAATTCCACTCCAAATTCAAAAAACTTTCAATTGAATTTAGAAAATATCATATAAAACTCAAAAAAGAACCAGGAATTATATTCGAAATGCAGGGAATATCAATTGAAATTAAAAAAAAATAATCAAATTTAATTAAGAAAGGATCAAATGAATTTCATAAATTCCATTCGAAAACTATTAAAAAAATAAATCTCTTAACAATCAGAAAAAGTATTTGAATTCAGTTAATACTAATTTAAATCCAAACACAAATGGTACACGTCCCATTTGAGACCTTTGAGTTGAAAACAATCCAAAATCAATAAATTTTGGGAGTGATTCTCAGCTGAGCCATAATTTTCTTGATATTAAGTCCAAATGTTATGGTTTATCAAAAAACAAACACGCTCACTTGTGCACAAAGCATATGATTTTTGGATTGTTTATCAAAAGACTAATATGCTCACTTGTGCCCAATTCATGACATTTTGGTATTGATTATAAAAAAAAAATATGCTCATTTATGTCCATTGTCAATTTATTGTATCCACAAATAAATGCTTTTTATGCACTGAGAAAAAAACACATACCTTGCTCTGGTAAAAAATTTATCTATTTTCGATATAGAAATTTTCTCTTTTTCAAATAAAATTTTCTTAAATTAGAATAAATTTTCACATTTTCGAAGAAATATTTCTTTACTTCTAGGAAATGGAAATATTTCAATGTCTCTAATAATGATAAGTATTTTTCTCGCACAAAAAATTTCTCATTTATAGAGAAATTTTATTGAAAATGAAAAACTTTTTCTTATATTTTGATAAAAAATTCACTATGAGAAGTATTTTCTACAATAAAAACAAATCTTTTCTCAAAAATAAAAAGTTTTTTTCTCAAAAAACAATATATTTTTCTTTTTCATGGAATCTTTTTATCATTTTTAGAGAATTTTTAGTATCGAAATTAGAGAATATCATTCTCTGGAGCAAAGTCTATACCATTTTTCTTTAAATATGATGCCTTTTTTATCATATTCCGATAAGCTTTTTTCTGAGTGTGGATTGTTAATAAAACAAATGAATATTCTCTCATATGCCTAATTAAAGAAATTTTGGGATTATTAAAAAAAATATTTATGCGCTCAATTGTGCCCAATTTATGAAATTTTGGTACACAAGCAACAAGACGAGCACAAGAACTAGTGGCACGAATAACATACTAGGAAAAAGATGACAAAATGTACAAGTAGCTCAAGTAACAAAGGAACAGAAAGAAAGATGACCAGAAGGAAATTTAAAATCATGTTTCCAAAAAAATCATATATTAGGTACCAATTTGCACAGGAAAATATAAGTTTTTAATTTTTTCCATGCATTTTTGTCACTAACAGGAACGAACATCAACTGAGAATAACGTCCTTCGTTTGCTCATTTTTTTAGCAACAACAAAACACAATAACAACAAAATTATCATTTTTATAAACAAGCCCAAGATTACACTTATTTAGCTCAAATTGTCGTGTTTATCAAACAAATTATCAAGTCCAATTTCAATCGTGATTAGGAGGTTTTGAGATGATTTTGAGCTCTATTGAGCTTATTACATTTACGAACGCTTTGAGCTTGTTTTTAATCCATTTTTTCTCTCCGATTATAAAAATTAGAAGAAATCATTTGAAATATAGAAAAGTTGATGTTTAATAAATTCTATTCGAAAGTCAGGCAAAATGAAACTCAGAAATTTTCCATAACCATACCATGATCTTAACATACCGTATCTCTCTCAGAACCATACCATTATCGGTCGGTCTTCATGAAGAAAAATTTTTATAAATTTTGGCTTTAAATATTTCTTCGCTCCCTCCACTAAATGATTTTGCAATATATGAACCTTTAAACTTTATAGAATTTTTTGAAAAAGTACTTTTCTGGGTAATATATCACTTTTTGTGTGGGAAACTTTTTTGTTCTTCAGAATTTTTCTTCGGATAGCAACATTTTTGAAGCAAATTGTCACTTTTTGTGCGGGAAAGTTTTTTGTTTTTCAGAATTTATAATTTGATAGCAATATTTTTTCATGACTCAATAATTATAAGGTTATCCCGATATTTGACGTCTTCTCACGAAAATGGAGATAGATACCCTTATTTGAAGAGGAGAGCATTTTGAATGACACAAAAATCTCATAGGTGTTTGCATATCATACTATTTTTTAGTACAATATTTCTTGAATTTTTTGTCAATACATTTTCTGCTACTTTTGTATTTTGAAGCATCCATCAGATGATTTTTAAAGGTTCTGCGACTTCACAGAGTCCAAGCTTGAAATATTTTCACGAATTTATTGCCTTAAAAAATTCAATGAAAGCAATGCATACTGATTTTGTTTTTTTTTAAGCAGTAAAATATTGAAAACACATACTTTTTGTATTAAAAAAAAACACAGCACAACACTGAAACATACATTTTTTTTTAAAAGACCACAAAACCCTGTTTGTCATTAATTTTCGAGAGAGAATATTTTTTTGTTTACAAAAAATAAGGGTATGTCAAATATCGGGATAACCTTATAAATTATTGAGTCATTATATGTAACTTCTTCAGTTTTAAGTAATAATATATGGGGACTTCAATCCTATTACAAATATACAGGTTTGTGCTAAGTACACTCAGAAAAAAATTTCTCGGAATATAATAGAAAAGGCCTCATATTCAGAGAAAAATGGTATAGACTTCGCTTCAGAGAATACTTTTCTCTAAATGTGATCCTTAAAATTCGCAATAAATGATAAAAAGCTTCTATAAAAAAGAGAAATTCTTAAAAATATATCGTTATTAGAGAAAAATACTTGTTTATTTTTGACAAAAAGATTTGTTTTTATTGAAGAAAATACTTCTCATAGTGAATTTTTTATAGGAAAATATAGGAAATATTTTTCATATTCAATAATTTTTTTTCTCTATAAATGAGAATTTGTTTGTGCTATAAAAATACTTATCATTATTAGAGACATTGAAATATTTCCAATTCCCATAAGTGAAGAAATATTTCTTTGAAAATGTGAAAATTTATTCTAATTGAAGAAAATTTCATTTGAAAAAGAGAATATTGCTATTATCGAAAATAGAGAAATATATATATCGAAATATATTTATCGGAAAAAGATATGTGTTTTTTTCTGAGTGTACGTAATCAAAAAGTAACTCACCAACGTACTTTATTTTCAAAACATTTGTGCTAAGTATGTAATCATAAAGCAACTCATCTTTTTAGTTCGTATCCGTGCTATCCCACATGGAGTTGTGTGCATTTGCGTCGGCTGATATGACAACCGCTATATGCCTATATCACTGGCATCACCCACCAGGCATCTGAATTTCTTTAGAGAAGAGTTTTGGTCGTGGGAGAAATACACTGCAACCGAACATAGGTGCTCTTGCCAAGTTCCAGGTTAGCTGCAACCACGTCTATATCGCAATGCACGTATCTGAAAAACATTAAAGGATTAATATTGGAACTGGCTAAGGCGGCGGTTATAGTGAGCGCCGTTCAGACAGTCAGGCTGACAGGCAATGTGAACAAGCGAGATAGATAGCTATTTGCACCTCGTTTTTTCACACAGATTTCAGCCTGCCTGTCTGTCTGAATCGCGTTCACTATGAGCGCGGCCTAAGATGCAAGTCCTAGGCATACTCCCGCCACCAGCTTATAGCAACCTGTAACTATCTGTCCTCAATCCACATACCCTGGCACATTTTACCCTGAATGAGGACTACGTCAAATCTACATATATTATTTGTGGTGGACTAAAAGATTCACCGAACAAACAAAGTTAATCTGGAGCTTATCTAACAGCGATTTGCACCTTTATCCACTGGTGATTTCAGGCTGTCCACAACCGTTGTATTGGTCTTGTCCTCCTCCGAAAGAATAACAGACATCTTCGCAGTAGAGTCGCGCCACACCGCTGAGGTCAGTTGATTACAATGGCCTTGTTTCCTCCATGTCTGACTCTGGCGCACCATCCCTGGCGTCAATGATCTCTTCTTCAGCTTGGCTTGACTGACGGTTGTTGATGAGCCGCTTCTTCTTTTTGTACGCCTTTAGCATGACCTTAGAGAAAGTATACCAAAGGACTCTTTTCTTTACCCCAAATGACTTTATGAACAGGAAAACCTGGCTCGACAGGATTACAATACTAGAGCATACGCAGTTAGCTTCTTGTTCTGAAGTCGTGATAATTCAAAGAAACAGTGTCAAGTATTCCTTTTAACAACATTAATAAAGACTTGTGACTAAAACCAATTTAAGATTGGTTCTATAGAACTAGTTTAGTGGCAAGGTAATGGTAGTTTAAAAGTTAGAAATATATCGACTTCTTACGGCTCCCGTTTTTCTAACCAGTTAATTGTAAAGAAAATAGATTAAAATAGAACTTGTACTTTTCACCTGGAGATTAATAAAATCGCTTTAGTTCAGAAGTAATGCCTTATAATGCAGAGTCCTTTATTTGGATGTATTACGGAAAAATGGTTTTTCAAGAATTCGTTATATCTCAACCACCAATAAACCTTTTCCCATATTTTAGTATTTATTTTGGTAGCATAAATTTGTTTTTAATTAAACTAAGAATGCTGGTTGACAAAATACACCCAGAACAACTGTTCCAATGGCGTCAAAGTGATGATACCCGTATGTATTTGAACACAATTTTTTCCAGCTTCAAAGGAGATATTATAATATTTGAACTCCTTTATCTTCTATCTTCTTTGCTTAGTTCAAAGGATAAAAGATATCGCTTCACATTTTTTGCTCGGCATAAATGTAGAACATTTTAATTCATTATCGATTAAAATGGACATATACTACAAGTATAACGTTTTCTCAGCTGTCTGTGTTATCACTTTTGACTGCATTTGTGTTCACACGACAATCTCTCACATTCTCGTTGTCCAGTATACAGTAAATGAACCCATGAGAAGTAAACAAACTCTGTTATCAAAACACAAAAAAAAAAACAATTAAAAAATATTGGTTTTAGTTGCTAAAGCCAGCCAAGCCATACAAGCACAAGATGTCAAACTCCAACGCTGTTCGTGTAAAAATGCCGGCGTTGAAATTTTTTTATAGGCAGAATTTCTTAGATTACGCATATAAAACATTGTATACATATGTATATATTGATTGTGTATGTTTATCAGTTGTGGTTCAGAATTCATGATGATTTTTTTAACGTTATTTTGAAGAAAGCAGAGACTCTATTTAATATTTTATTTTATTGTTGCAGCATATTTAAAGAGCTTCTCGAGACAAAAAGTTTATTATTCAGAAAATAACAAAATTAAAGTATTTATTTATATAATGTCTAGAATTATAGTGCCTGACAATCCGATAGTAATAAGGCTGAAAAAACAAAAAGTACACGTTCGCGGATATTTTTTATAATATTTGCCGTTAGTAACACGAGTGACATATTTAAACAAAGAACGTGGATTAAAAAGTGTAATGCAGGAGTTTATGCGTGGCAGTGTGTAAAACACATTAAATAAAGTGATCCTTCATAGAGAAATCAAAGCCGATTAAGTGTTTATTACAGTAGAATTGAGTGAAATATGCAGTGATCAGGAATGACAATAAATATATATGTTTTGGTAAAACAATGTTTTTAATAAATCTAAGTAAATAATATAATAGCGGTATTCACATGATGTCTTGTTAGATTGTTAAACTGCTGCAATTTGAAGCAAAGTGTGATCACAGCCTTTGCCTGTATTTTTACAATGTTTTGTCTGCTGGAAGTGTCTGTCATACCGATTTGAGAGTAAGGTTAGGAAGTTGAATTTTGCCATTATCTCGGAGATTCATATTTTCAATGAATGCTTTTTTTTTATATTGTTGATTTTACAAAAATGTTCGAATGTGACTGCACAGAAAATGTCACATAAGGAAATTTTAACTTTCGTAATCATGAAAAAATTGTTTGATGAAAGGTTTGATGAAAAAATTAACCATGTGAACTGCCCTCATAACGATGAAGTTGTAGTATTACTTATTTGCTTAAATACTGAAATGTAACAAGACGCATTATTTTGACGTTGTTTTATTGAAAATATGTTTTCTTCAGCACTCAAACACTGGTTCAAGACAACGTGTGAACACCACTAATATTTCTAGAAGTACGCAAATATTGAAAAAAAAGAAATGAAATGACTTTATTGTATGTACTTGCCATAGCGTTTATTATACAATCTATTTTTAAAACAAAGCTGCTTTAGCAGCTACTGTACAACATTTCAGTTGTTTAAATATGCCTTTAACCCTCCTACCCGCAATAGTTGAGAGGCAGCCATAGTTTTAATGAATAAAAGACTTTTATTTTTTTCAATATTAAAATAATTCGAAAGTTTACGGAAATGAACAGACTAAAAGAAAACATCAGTTTGCTTGTACAAAGTTCATAAGTTCACTTTTTATAACTATTTACGTGTTGTTGAGGAGACAATTTTTTCAGTATTTTCTTAAAATTATTGACAAAAAAAAAATACTGTAGAAGCGTTCAATATTGGTGTCAGCTTTTGTTAAATTAGAAGATAAAAAAACAAAGAATAGATTTGATCGTATTCCCGGTTCAAATTTTACACATTTTTTTGTTATTTTGATTTGGCTGATTTGAGGCTTCAACTTTAAATTGCTTCACCGGAATTGAGAAAAATTTAAAATAAGTAAAGAAAACAATAAACAATTTAACAATATAACAATATAACCTTAAATTGCGTAGAGCTAATTGTTATAATTTATTTTATAATTCATAAAAAACGCCTTCTTTAAGACTTATTAGCTTCTCAAAGTTAGTGGACTGCATGAACCATAGAGACTACTGATGACTCGGAGTATCTACGACAAAACCATGGGCTAGTCTGCTCGGTTTTTCTGAGAGATTTTTGTTGTTGTAGCAACCTGTTACTTCATGAATTATTTGGCATAAAGCTCAAAATATAATTCTTAAAGAAGACTTTTTTTAAGAATTATAAAATAAATCAACAAATTAAAATGCCACAATTTTATAGCAAATTATTATAGCTAATTAAAATAGCAGACGTATCATAAAAATATGCTATCATTACATAAGCAAATAGTCACAAAATCACAAAAGTACAATTTACACTTAGTGGTTTTTTTAATTTTTGTGTTTTTTTATTAATCATGAATTAACACTTATCATTTATCAATATCAATAATATAAAAATAACAATCAAGCTCAAGTTGAAGGTAAATTGAGGAAAGAGGCAGATAGTTAATTAAATCAGATGTTTTTATATTTATTCTGAACAAAGTAGATTTTTCGTGGTGTTAAAAAGACCAGCACACGACCTTAGTCAGCTTCTGACGCATGCTTTAGGCCAGTGTTGGCCGTCGCTTATTTCTATTAAAAGTTATTTATGTATGGGAGTATTCAATTACCGATAATTATCAATAATAATCGATCACCTTCTTTGGTCATCGCATTCATTTTATGAACAGCTAGCTAGACTGTGTTCATTTGTTTTGTTTTGTTACTACAAAGAACACAAGGAAGTATTCTTTGGGAGGAGTTTCCGACTCCCGTAACATGTTACGACAACTATGTGTACAAGTATATACAATGCAGTATAAGTTATCTTTACTATTATATAAAAGTGTAATCAGATATCTTCGGCGCCGCAAAGCTGGAGAACGGCTAGCGGTATTTCAATAATTATTTTTCTATTGCATAGTAATGATATCAAATTGAGACATAGATATAAAAACTGTTGCCACCCCTCTTTTTCCGCCCTTAAATCAATGTAATTACTATATTTCAGACGGTTTTTATCGCATTAAACTGATATTTTTGATTTTGGTTCTACACACTTTTTTCAGTAATTCTAAAAATTTACTGCCGGGTCGACCGATTGAGTCGATGTTTTGGCAGTGGATGTTTTTTAGAGTTGGAGATGGTATATAAAAAATGTTGCCACACCTTCTTTTACCACCCAAAACTCAATAAAACTACTATATTTCAGACGCTTCTGATTATATTAGACTGAAATATTTTATTAAAGTTCTTCTGCTTGCTATCAAAAACTATACTAAAACTGAGCGTAGTCTCACTATAGCATTGCTCACTATTTTTTAGAAATTCCATTGGAAAAATCCATCTTCCCAGCTAACTTTCAATGTCTTAATTAATTATCGTCTAATTAATTTTTAAAATTGGAGTCATTTTGATACCAAAAACCCGACCGTACTCATAATGAGCAATATCAGAAAATTGAAATCAAAAATAATCAATCATCATTTTTCGATTTTTTTACTTTTGCACTCAAACAAAAAAATCATTTTTGATTTTTATTTTTTTCAATCAATCAAAAAATCATTCTTTGATTCTTATTTTTTGGCTCAAAAATAAAAATCATTTTTTGATCATGTCATTAATTTTGAACTTTAAATAATTTTTATTCAAATAAAATTTATAATTATAAAAATAATAATTATAAATTGATTTTTATTTTTTTGTTCAAAAATAAAACTGATTTGTTGAACTTTATTATTTCGCTCAATAATAAAAATCAATTTTTGATTTTATTTTTTTGTTAAGATATATAAATAATTGTAGGATTTTTATTTTTTTGCGCAGAAATAAAAATGGACATCACACGATTTCTTTTAACAAGACTTTTTTAAAATTTTGGTGCAGAAAATATATGAAAATGTTTTTTTTATGTGTGAAAAAATAAAAATCAATAATAATTTTTATTATTTTTATTATAAAAAAAAAAAATTTTTTTGAATGAGCCAAAAAATGTTATCAAAAATAATTTTTATTTCTAATCAAAATATTATTTTTATTTGTGAGAAAAATAATAATAATAAAAAAAAAAATTTATTTTTGAGCAAAAAACTAAAAACGTAAAACGATTTTTATTTCTGAACAGAAAAATAAAAATCAATTTATAATTATTATTTTGAATTTTTATGTTTATAACTTCAAAAATAAAAACTATTATGTATTCGAAGAGGCAATACAAATTCCTACAATTCGGTATACTCAAAATTTTCTTCCGACTCTTCGAACATGCTGATTTTTTTCAATAAAATTTTAAAAATATTCATTTTTAAGTTTTGTATATAAATAAAATAAAATAAAAATTAAATTCCAAGATTCTACCAGTTATTTTCTACCAGCTTGGTGTGAAATTTACAAATTTTATGAATTCATCATTAAAGTTAATACTTTTTTACTTTTCAGTTTAATTTGAAATTAACAATATTTAACATTATGGTACTCGTTTCTAACTTCATTAGTTGACAGTTATAACTTCTTGCCGGACGGACCTTCATCTTTATTAGTTAAAACTTCAAGCTTTCTAGTTGAGTTATACAGTTTTAAAGAATTGTTTTCAACTTTCCAGATGAAATCCTATGGAAATCTAGGAATTCAATCATTTTTTTAATTTGAACTTTCATTTATGTACCTTTTAGTAGAACGAACTAAATGTTAACTGCTCCTTTAAATCGCATGAGTAGCTTTGTTTTGAAACTGTAGCGTTTTTGATGTTAACTTGCCAAAATGTCAATTCAAAAGTATGCATGGTTAGTAGTTACGTCCCTGAGCCCAACCCAAACTTTGGTAGGTAAAATTTTTGCACATTAATTTGTTTCGAGCTACTTGTATCCAACTCCGCCATTTTGATATTTTTCGGCGCCGGTTTCTAACATTGTTTGACAGATTCAAGTTTGACCTCTTTATTATAATAGGATACTCGTGAAAAAATTTTTTATCTATGGGTTTTTTTGAAACAATAAACATGAGTATAAAAGTTGTATAATACCCAAGTCAAATAAGGCAGATCCAATATGACGGCAGTCTTTAATTTCCTTCATACAATATTCTCTAGTGAAATTTCTCACACGGCAGTCTGAATTGTATTATAATAATGTTTGTAGTGCATTCCAAAGTGTTGCCACAATTTCGAATTTAAATTTATCGGAGAAACTGTAAAATATTGCACATTTTCCGCATATAATGTGTTTAAGATATGAATGCGATCTTTCTACTCAGAATGTATATTTGCCAGAGTATAAACAATTTTACACACAAGTTCTTGTGGCCAAACGTAAAAAAAAAACTATGATTATCACAAATTTTCAGATTTCGAGTTTAACCCAAAAAAGTTTTCTTAAAAAAACAATCCGCCATTTTTGCCCAGTTGTTCACAATCAAAGCGGCAATGTCCACAAAATCTTATCTTAAGATCCAAAACAAATTTCTTTTTTATACTCTTGAAGAATGGAAACAAGTACGTACATCCACAAAATTTTAAAATAATATCTCTTTTTTACTACAAATACAAAACAATTGAAAAAACAAAACAAATTCAATTTAGAATTTCTGAGCAGAAAGATCCTTGAACCCATATTCCAAAGATGTTTGATACAACTTTGATTCTAAACTAATGGATATGAAAAGATTTCAATAGAAGTCAGACATTTGAGATAAACCTTTCACAACAGCATCTGAACATATAACATTTTATTATTTCCTGAAAAAATACATCTAAGAATCTCAAGGTGTAATTTTGGGTTAACGTTTGTGGATTATATTATTTTTGGGATTATTATAAATTTACATGAATAATAGATAATAATAATCTTAACGATCAGGTTGTTATTAAATTACGTTTAATATGTTATATATATAAGCAAATGTTTAACGAATTTTTATTTTCTGTGATTTTTGATTTTATAAATAAAATTTTTCAAAAAATTAAGTTTCGTGTATTCATAACCTTTAGGTACGCCAGAAAAGACAATGATTTATCGTATGTTACAATTTGTTGATAACTGATATCAGCGATTTGATGATATGAATGATAACTTCATTCATTACATTATGCTAATTCTGGAAATTCTCGAGATACTGTAAATTAATCTTAATTTTCACAACTAGCAGTAAATTGCTTTGAATAATTTACATTAATTGTCCGCTACCGATTTAAAAGATATTGACAAATTTCCAACAAAAATTTACATCGATCATAAAAATATTTAAAACATTACCTTAAATTTGAAGTTTTGATAATATTACTCGAGCTGTGCTGGTCAATGTGTTTTATGTAAATAATCATTGCATTTTTGATAGTATTTTTATTTTATTTAATTAAAATATTTATTAATTTTATAAATTTTCGAAATTAAATGTCCGAAATTCTTATCATAATTAATTTTGTTTTTTTTTTCTTCTTATTTTAGCATTTACCTAATACAAATCGCGCCTACATTAGTGGTTACCATCATCAACATATTTCGAATGACTACGAACAAGTGATAAATTTTGTTGACTCTCCACCAAATTCCGAAGGATCTTGGGCAGGTAAACAAGAGCAGATAACATCATGCAAAAACACAAAAAAATATACTAACGTTAAGAATTTTTTGTTTGTTAAAATTTTTCAAAACTATACAGACGAACATTCAAAAGGATCTCCAGGACCACAAATTATAGAAGTGCAATCTCTCTATACCAATTGTGGCACACGTAAGAGACGAATGGATTGGGATTCTTTGGACATTGGTCAAGGTGGCAACACATCATCGACACAGTCGGCAGATATAGCAAATAAAATTCCACACCTAAGCAGCGGAAATTCTAGTGATGAGCAAAATAATAACAATAACAATAACAACAACAATTCACAGCAGCAAGATAAGGAAAAGCACAAAAAGGAAAAACTCTCCGGTAAGTTAAGTGCGCCGCTCTTAAAGCTTTCTCATCTTGATCTGAATCTTGATTAATGTTATTCATATATTTTATTTTTAAGTGTTTTTTCCCTTTTGGAAGCGGGTTTGTTTTTATTTTTAACCTAACTTATAGAAACTGTTTTGTGAGTTTTGAGTTAAAATACATTTTCAGTTAAGTCAGGTTTTGTATCGAACGCGTAAACGGGTTTCTCCTCATGTAATATAACAGAAATAAATAAAAAAAAACAAAATAAAGGCAACAAAAAATCATACAACAAAATAATATAGCTCATGCAAGAAACTGTTATGAGATTGGAATTCTTAATTTATACACATGTTGTCAATAAAATTTTGTGAAACCCGAAAAAAACAAGTTTTTTTTACAGAAATTGAATATATTACACCGTGCTACAGCAATTCAACAATAAAAGTTCAATATGTGTGAAACTTGTCATAGTTCATAGTTATGATTTTTTTAAGAATATCAGTTTTTAACAATAGAATTTTAATAAGGACCTCAAATATTCAAGTATTCAAATTTATCAAAAATATTTTTCACTCTCAAAAAATCGTTAAAAAATTATAAAAATAAAATATCATATGAATAAGGAATAATCTTTTGATCTTAATATAAGCAGATTAAGATCAAAGCAGAGACTCTGGTTATATGATCAAAATATATGGTTAGAAATATCCTTTTAAACAGAAGTCCTTAAGAGACTAAATAATTTTTCTGAAGAAAAACGCAAATTATTTGTGTCAATGTAGCTAACATAAATTATGTCTTAAGACCGGTAAGTTCAGTCTTAAAATATATTTTAAGCTTTACATGACATAAAATCTTTTTTAGTTCGGTCAAAAATAATGTTTGAATTTCTCATGACAATTGTTTGTACCCATGGTAGAATAACAAGGTAGGCGCATATAGAAGAGTAAGTGAGCTAGATGTCAAAGTCAGCTGTTCAAACTTAAGTTTTTCTAATTGTCGTTGTTTCCTTCTTCTCGCAGTTCTGTGAGTGTAAAATTAGACATTTGAGCAGACATATTAATGTGAACCTACCTTAATATTATATCTTGATTTATAACTACAATAAACATTTTTGTTTTAAGTCAATAAGAAAAATTTTTCTCTGAAAAGATAAAAATTTTTATACGAATCGAATAAATTAAGAGTGTCTCACAGAATACTTTTGTTCTCAACATGTATTTTTTGAGAAAATCCCTTAAGGTCATCAAGGATATGAGAGGTCAGAATATTCAAGCAGATAAATTGAGAAGCAAAATTTCAAAAGCAAGAAAAAAGTTTTTAGATATAGAAAATGCCATTTTTGATATCCCATTTTATTGTTTGAACCAATCTTTGCGAATGGAAATTATTTTTAAAAAAATTTACTGTTTGAAATTCAAGGTCATTATAAAGTATGTTGACCTTATTTTCATTGACATTCATATTAAGTTATAATATTTAAAAAAAACTCGATATTTGTAGCACTGTGTTATAGTTGCTTTTAATATTACTGTAAATATGGGCTAATTTGCATAATGCACACTTTATATCAACAGAAATTTTGAAGCACAACCTTGTTTCGACAATGGGGGGTGGTGAAATATCGCTTTATATGCAATTTACCACGCTTTTAAACCTTCAAAACACCCTTCAATAATATAGAATAAAATTAAAGTTCAATAATTTTTTCAATACATTTTTTTGTCTTGGTTAAAAATTTAAAAAAAAAAATTATTTTAAAAACGTTTAAAAACATGCTCATCATTACATTGAATCCATTAACGAACGCCCAAGGTGATGCAATATCAGGCTCTTTTTTCAAGCTTTACGTTAAATACATGATACATGAAAAATATTCCAACCCAAATTATGTTACTTCTCCTTGGGATAAAAATCGAATTTTAAGCGGTTTTTAAAATTTTTTTTTTAGTTTATTTTCCGAGTCGAAAAAGTTTGGAAGAAACCCCATTTTGATCTTGAAAAAAATTTCAAACTCAAAATGGCGTTCTTATAAGATCGCCTTAAGATAATCGCGATGGTAAATTTTCTGAAAGGAATGGCAAGAGAAGCTACTTGTAGAGGGCGCTGTAGTTATACTGTTTCTATGTGATTTAAAGCCTACATCACAGTCCTAAAACGAAAAGACGGATCACAAATATAATCCGTCCATAAGGATTATTTTGAAAGGAGAGAACGCTGCTTTTAAGCATGATTTCAAACATTATGCTTGAAAATTAATGCTTGTAATTAAAAAAAAAATTTGTAAAAATTTAAAAAAAATGTTTACACTTGAAAAACTTGAATGTTGTGCCGAAAATATAAATAATGTATGCATTTTCACAGTTCACTGATCATGTATACTCGTACTTTGACTTTCAATCCCTTGATTCCGAACAATTTTGAGTTCCAAAAATTTCCGGTACTACGACGAAAAAAACCTTAATTTCCGATGATTAGAAATATCGTAAATTTTCAAAAACCTTTAACAAAACTGAAATCCTGACATGATTTTTGATTTTGAATATCCCGGTATTACGAAGAAAACTCCTTAATTTCCGATAATTAGAAATATCGTAAATTATCAAAAACCTTTAACAAAACTGAAATGCTGATATGATGATGATTCCATCCGTTTCCTTTTTACAAAAAATAGATTAAATGAGACGCTCAGAATCAAAGTGATCCAACCCACAAACAAATTTTTTCGGAATTATGCTAACCGATAGGCCTACTGAAATTATATTTGATTATATTTTTTGATAAAAATCTCTTCCATAATATTTTGGCGTTATTAAAACTTTTATAGCAAATACTTTCACTTCGCATTTTTTAAAAAATTTTTTTATGTGGTCAAACCAAAAAAAAAATATTTCATTTCCGTTGAAAAAAGAGTTTGATTTTATATTGGTATGTAGCATCTTTGGTAATTTTCAAGCTGAACGTTTTCTTTCAAAACTATGTGAAATTCATTATTTTTTCAAATAAATTTGTATCCATTATTCAGTATGTGGATTGGGCCACTTTACTTCTGAGCGCCTCAAATAGATTACATCATATCCAGTACGCTATCGTGGACTAAACAGTTAAACAATTTCAAGTACTTGCTTACATTTTCCTCCACAAGCGTAGAATTCAAAATAGTTCTTTGCCGCTGGATTCGTCTGCAACAGAGCGTAGTTCAGTTTAGACTATATTTTTTAGGGATTAAATAAGTTACTGAAGCAGAAAACCATTTTAAACTATGACAATTGAAATACTTCATGTTTTTCTTATATTTTTACACGGGATTCGTGCATTTTTACCACTTATCTTATGAACTCTTCTTAAACCCACTGTACGTAAAGATACATTTTATGAAATTTGTTCACTTAGCTTATGAATCATTCACATGAATTGTTACGCTGATCTCATAAGCTATTCTAATTTTCTTTGTACATATTTCGATCTTAGATTTTATGAATTTTATTCACTTAAGTTATGAACAGCTAATTTTTCCATAAGTAAAGTACTGTGTGAAATTTTGCTGACAACATTAATTTATTTGTTGCGTGAAAATTTATGTTCATTAAAAAGAAGGATATGAATTTCTAGAAAAATTGAAACTATTTTGAATTCTGATAAAAATCACAGCCTCCATTGTGCTGTTTAGTACGTACTATATAAGTATACTTATATACACAGGTCTGATGGTCTAATGGTGACAGTTGATATCTTTCGCATTTCCCAAGGAAATATTTGAAAGGAAATACAAGGAAAACATTTTGTTGAAAAGCATTACGCAAAACGTAGTCCTTAACTTATTTCCGTTCTTAATAAGCAAGATTAATATTAATGTTTAATGGGCTTTTAAGAAGAAAACATGGAATAATCTCGAAATAGCCGATTTTGTAAATTACACGGTACGACAAAGTTGAACGTAATTGAAATCCCTGGGAAATAATGTTATTTTTCTGGAAGGTCTTGTTCAGTTAAAACATGTTCGATACTTGTTGTAACAATTTAAAAATTGTTAATACTTTTTAAAAATCAGTCAGTAATTGACAAAGTTATTAAACTTTTCATGAAAATAGATTTTTAAAAATGCCACTGAAACACATTATTATTATAATATAGGTGCAAGAGAGGTGCCCTTAAGGTCTTACCAATTTCTACCATTTTCGGTATGTATATATTCCTCTATTTTTCTAGCATTTTCACTGAGTTTCGTCGGCTTTCTTTTATGTGTACCTCCCATACAAAATCATGTAAAAATTTAATATAGGTCCAAGGGAGGTACCCTTAAAATCTTATCGATTTCTATTATTTTCAGTGCACATATATTTCTCTTATTGCCTAGCTTTCTGACCAAATTATGTTAAGATCGGCCAACTTTTGTATGCATCTTCCATACAAAATAATGTAAAAAATTAGTATAGGTCCAAGGAAGGTATCCCTATAAACTGACCGATTTCAAGCATTTTTACAATTTTTCTTAATGAGCTTCAACTAACCAAGCAGACAAAATGTCATTATCATAGGAGCACTCCTTCTATTTTTGTACCAATTTTATATGGGATGTATGGGACACTGTGTGTCATGCCGAAAATGCATTTTTGGCAAAAATCTCTTTTCACGAAAAGTTGAATAACTTTGTCAATTGCGTTTTTAATTTATAAGCTTATAAATCCATGTAGGACTTGAGCGGACTATCATTATTTGGTCTATGGAAAAATCGTCAAAGTTTGAAAAAGTAGAAAAAATTTAAAAAAGTTATATTTGCAGAGTAAATTCACACAGTTTTCTCAAGTTCTCCCAAACAATATATATATCGTTGGAAAAGTTTAAGTTTTGTCTTTTAGAATCCGATGTCATTTTTCGATTTAAATCGGTTGGCAAACAATTACTTTATGGGCCAACAATGGGCAAAATCGGATTTTTTACCGAAAGTCCAGATTTTGGGGGTGTCCGGAAAATTTCAAGTACAGAACATTCTTTATCCCGACAAGACCTACCAGGAAAATTACATTATATCCCAGGGATTTTGGACTGTCACACCGTGTTATTATAGATTTCACAATAACCAAAAATAAAAATAATCAACCTTGTTTACCAACTCTGAATGGACTATTTTGAACTTTTTCGCTTCGAAACATAATACTTAAGAAGAATACTACATGCCATTGAAATTTGACATTGTCTAAAGATAGCTGACGGCCGATCAGAAACAATTTATTTTAATTGAAGAAACTTTTTGTGCCAGATGGTGATTCGAGCCCGGATTTGTCAAGGCTAGTACGCACGGCCACGGCAGTCACAGACATAGTACTTATGAGGCAATATTTGTCAAACACCCTTCTGATTTTAAGTTAGGAGAATGTATAGGTGCTCCACATTTTGCCGACTAATATCCGAATTGTTTCTTTTTTTTTTTGGTTTTTTAATTGATGAAACGCAATTTTGACTCCGAAATTCAAAATATCACACCCAGACACAACACATAAAAGTTTTGGCTGAGATATTTTTTACGTAGCCATTCAAGAAAGAAGCTACAAAAGCCTCTTAAAAGCTCTAAGAAAGCCTGAAATATCGTCACTTGCATCTTAGAAGTGAGTTAAACACTTAAAATTTGTTTTTAATAACATGAATTATATCGAGCATATCGAGTTTTGTTAACTCAGATGACGCTTTCCGAAAAACAAACAAACAAAGAATTGAGCATTAAGTTTTTGTCATCAAGGTATCTCACTCGAATACAAAAAACATTTAAATCTATGAACTGCTACAGTTCATAGATTTATTTTCTTGCAACACATTTAAACGCGTTAATAACTAGAACAAATAAAAAAATTAAACAAAAATTAAACATAATTTTTTATCATGTCATGGTGTTAATAGCTTGAAAATGTATTATTTTCTTTAAAAAAAAAAAAATTAGCACTGCTTTAATACACACAGCTTTTATCAGTCAACATCTTTGCAATACAAATTAACATATGTCTCGAATGTACATTCAACAGATAAGAGAGATATTATCGGTGTGACACGATTATAAAATCTTTGCTCTGTTTGTATGAGAAAAGTGTGCGTCTTAAACGTCATGATGGTGATGAAAGCACATTTATACTAAATATCTGATATACAAAATCCACTTGCATATCGATTTCACGCAAACAGTTCTACGCAAAAATCCCAAAAAACATTTGCATGCTTGACAAAACAAAAATTTTTTATTAAAACCTTTATTTTTATTGAAACTAAATTTAAATGTTTACTGTAGACGTCAAACTGCTAACAAATTGTTAGCAGTCGCCAAAAATTAACGTAAAAATCGATATCATTATCACGTATTATCATACAAAATACACTTTTATGTGATGCTATTTTGTTTTAATTAAACGAATTCAAGATAAAAATATTTTATTATTCATTGATCTTTCACGAAGTGGTTTAATTTTAAGGTAACGTCATGCTATTTGTTGGTGTTTTATTTTAAAAAGTTTCTATCTCAACATATTTAATATTTTGCTTCTTCAGGTTATGTAAATCTTATGACTTTTGTATAATATGCCAAAAATTTGAAATAAAAATGAGGTTTGAACTACTATTAATAGCAGCATAACTTTCAAAGATGGAATTTTTTGAAATTTTTAGGAAAGACGCAGAAAATCTAAAAGGTTAAAGTTGCAAAGGATGTTTTCATACAAATATATTGAGAAAAATTTCAAAATCTCGGAAGATGTACTTATTATGTTTATATAAGGAAAAATTACATGAGTACATTGAATAAAATGTGTACATTTAAAAACTTTGACTACATATACATAAGTACCCAGCAAAATTTTCGATACAAACTAGAAATGCATTCTTAGATACACTGCTGCCAAAAGACATTCTAAAAATCGAATTCTGCTTCTCCTCAGCCTTATCGAAAAGTGCTTTCAGAAGGCGTTCTCATAAGCTTCTAAAAGAATATTTAAATAGCTTCCAAGAATGCTTTAATGCAGCGATGGGCACACACATACTATCACATTCTTTGATTGTGTGTAAAGCAGAGAAAAACGAAGATAAATTTTACATATTTTCTCGCTTTATTTTATAAAATTGCGCAAGGAGATGTTATTTCAACAAATGCTGAAAACCAACTGACTTGATTTGCTGCCAAAATAAAAACAAAGCAACAGCCGAATGCACACGATCAATGCAGCAGCATGTCAATCCCATGGGATAGCAAATTTAATTTGTGCCCTTCTCTGCTTTAATGGCATGACTTGTGCAAGGCAATGGTTAAATATTTTCTTAGAAGCATTTTGTCTCTGAATCATGAAATGTCTTCTTAAAGTTTTCCTGAAAAATACCCTCTAGAATATTTTCATTGCAGGCCTCAAAGAAATCTTCCATTGAAAAATTCCAGAAGCACTTCTGGTGAAGACTTAGGAAAGCATTCCTCCCAATGATATGTACATGTTAAAAGAATGTCTTCTAGTTATGAAAGTAGAAGGGATGGAACTCTCGACTTTCCCTTACCGCTGGATCTCAGAGTCAAACCATGTTTAACATTTTGAATTTCGTTCTTTTAATTTTTGTAGTCAACAATCTTTAGAGTCAAGAAGAAGAACATTACATACATAAATGTTTATAACTTCATTCCACATCTGTGTGTTTTTCCAGAAAATTTTATTGTATTTTATATAATTTCCAAGTTAGTCGAAAAGTTCATGTAAAGGTTTCTTTATTGATAACAACTACAAGACACAGACATTAACAAACACACAACAAAAATTATTGAGAACAAATTTTGAATTCAGATTTTCCGTATGAAATTGATTTGGGACGGCTGAAATTGTTTAATTCATTTTGATTTTTTGTTAAAGCGAATATTTTCATGAATTCGATTTGACGTAAATGATACAGCAAAACTAAAGATAACAACATCACTTTTATAAATTACAACATTTGAATAAATAATATAAATTTTTTAAAAAATAATAACAATTAACATACATGTGTATATGTCAATGCAGGGGCGCATCTACAAATACTTTTTGAAAGGCCATTAATTATCGATATTCGATACTTTCGTATACGTGCTGGGTTTAACTAAAATTATTTTATGTATACTAATGTTGATCTTGACTATATAAATCATAAATTTCAAAATAAATAAATAACTTCAACCATGATAAAGTAACAAGGTAGAAGTGACATTTGTTTTAGAAACATAAGTGTCAAATATAGAATAAAATTGAGAGCGCGTTAAAAACAGTTGATACTGAATTGTACAACTATATCATGGTTTTTTTCAATTTATGTTCGCGACTGTTAATTCTATCATGGCTTCAAAACAAACTAAAAAAAAAATTAAAAGCCAAATTAAGACTTAAAGAAAAACTAAAACAAATTCGATTTAAAAATTTTAATATATAATAGAAGTCATAGCATTTATATTTAAAATCTCAAAAGTCATAGCTGTTGTCCCTGTCTCTAGAAACTCTCCCAAAGTATCTTGTTCTACAGTTCTTAACTCCGGCCCAGTGTTCTCATCAATATATAGTCGTAAAGCGGCTTTATATTTCCATGCATGTCAAAGTACGTAAGAGTGTATGCCTGTATTAGTGGCAGTGTTCAAAGTGTTAATTAAGTGTTTTGTTATTGTTTTTTTGTATATATATAAATAATCAACTATCCTCTATAGGTTGCTTTACTATTTTCACCGTTTGTTGCTGCATCCATCATAGCACATTTATATAAATTTTCCCTTTCTAGACTTTAATTAATATTTTCAATATCAAGACCAGGCAGTTGTTTCAGTAGCGTGTTTTTAAGCTGGTCAAACAGAAAATATTTAAATATTGAAATTATCGAATAGAGTGTTTTGTAAACAAATGTAATCTTTTATTTAACCACCTACACATATGTACGTACATCATCATCAGCGTGTTAAAATGCAGAATTATCGTAGCAATATATTTCAAAACAACGATAACAACTGCCGCAGATTCTGTCGATATCAAAATCTAATGGGTATGTCAGAAAGGTGTGAAGTGAAAATGCTTGCAAATCGTTGAGCAAATTCCTCAGTTTTCTTACATAGTTATAGATATGTAAGCAAATTAATTTAGTAAACATATAAGTTAACAATTAAACAAAAAAATATAAACTTTCATAGAAATAGATACACACGTTATTGCGATATAGTGTTTCCTTAAATTTTAAGAGACTTATTATTTTTCTAAGATTTATTGCGAAATTTAATAAAGAACATTTTTATTTGGTAATTTGTACAACTCGGAGTTCAAGAATAACTATTTAGTTCCAAACTTGATTTGACAAATGTACAGGGTGGACCAAATAAGATCTACCAATGTAAAATACGTATAACTCTTCCAATAATATTTTGTTTTTTTTAATTTGTTTTATATATTTAATACATTTCATGGAAATTTAGGGAGACTATGTATGGAATATGACATCAGACAAATGTCCTCTATTATGCTCGATACAAATATTGGCTCTTTTAAGCGAGTTTTCCATAAAACAACATAATGTTTCTGGTTGAAGGCTCCGTATTTCGTCTCGAATATTGTGCTTTAGCTGTCGAATTGTCTTTTGTTTATTGACATACACTTTGTCTTTTAACTATCCCCATAAAAAAAAGTCGGGCGCAATTACATCTGGCGAACGAGATGGCCAAGAGAAATTCGAATTTTTTTAAATCAAACTTTCTCCAAAAATTTCTCGCAACAAATCCATAGTTTGCCTTGCAGTAAGCGCAGTCACTCCATCTTGTTGGAACCACAAATTAGGATGCTGCTCCACCATTGGCCGCAAAAAGTTGTCAATCATTGCTCTGTAAGAAGCCCCAGAAATCGTTTCTGGCACTCCATCCTCATTCTCGAAAAAATATGAATCGATAACTTTGTCGGCCATAACACCACACCAAACAGTGCATCTCGATGGATGTAACTGATGCTGGTGTATTGCCGTTGGATTTTCAGAGCCCCACAATCTACAATTTTGCTTATTGACATAACCGTTTAAATGGAAACGCGATTCATCCGACATCAAAAGATTATTTAAAAGATAATTTTTGACAAGAATACAAAAATCTTTTTAAAAAAGAAGTCAATTAAAACCTAAAGAAAAAGCCATAATTATATTAGAAAACAAAAAATTATTCCGGCGTACCATTGGTAGGTCTTATATAACCCGCTCTGTATATGTAGACTTGAAATTACTATCCAAGCTTTCAGAATGCTCTAAGCACTCAACATATCGCACACTAAATACAGAACAGTCACAACTCAAAAACTGTTCAAGAAAACTGAAAAATAAAACTTTTTGGTTAAATCTGCAGAAGAAAAGCAATTTTCATTTCAACACATGAACTTCATTCTTCCAGTTAATGAAGAAAATAATGAAAAAGATAGTTAGATATGCGTTTTGTGAATTAATTAATAACAAAAAGTCGTTATCGAAAAATTTTGGGAGTTGTGAGTTTTGTATTTAGTGTGCGATATAGTAAAGCTATTAATTCGAAAGGCATAATTTTGTTTGAAAAAATTCCTGTCATTTTGAAAAAAAAAAAAAAAAAAACTCAAAAATACTCAAAAATTTAATAATTTAATAATTTTGTTGAGTTATAATACAACTTTAGTTTTAAATTTTCATCACCAAAATATTATCTGCTCCTTTTTTTAAACAAAAATATTATGAAAATTTCGAAAAGTGAGTTTTTATAAAAAATGGTGAAATTCATTTTCGAAACGGTTCGAACAGGCATTACATAAAAAGGGATTTTGACAATACTTTTATGTTAAGTGCATTTCATAATCATAACACACATGATTTGTTTAAATATTTTGACTCATAATATTGACAATAATGTATTATTTTGAGAAAATAGTCTTAAGATAAAGAGAAACAAATTTCAATAAAAATATTATTGGTTTGTTAATTAATTAAAAAAATTGTTTGAACAAAAACATGTTTTAGGTGGTTTCAGAATGATAAGACACTTTTCATTGTTTTTAACCGACTTCAAAAAGGAGGAGGTTCTCAAGTTGGTTGGTTTCTCTGTTTTTTTTTTTTTTTTTTTTTTTTTTTTTTTTTTTTTTTTTTTTTTTTTGTGAATGTATGTACATCGATTACTCCTAAAGTACTTGCCCGATTGCCGTAATTTTTTGTCAACATATAGAGACTATCAACGCGGAGGTGCCCGTCTATGAAAGGGGGCGGTATTCGGAAAAGGGGCGTGTCTCTATAGGAAAAACACTGTATCTCAGTAAATATTGACACTACGGTAATAAAATTCACAGTAAAATTACAAGGGCAAGCACAAGTATTAAAAATGACGATCACTTAAGTGGGCGTTATTCTAAAAAAGGGTGTGGCAATATTGTAAAAACTCTGTATCTTGACGAAAATTGACACTAGAGTACTGAACTTAAGTACAGAGGTAGGTACAATTATTGGAAATTACTATAACAAAAGTGGGCGTAATTCGACAAAGGGGTGTGGCAATATAAGAGAATTACTGTGTCTCGAATAATATTGATACTAGGGTACAGACATTTATTACAAAGGTAGAAAAAATTACTAAAAATTAAAAAAAAAAAAAATGGGCGTTAATCGAGAAGGGGAGTGGCAATATTAAAAAAAAACACTGTATCTCTATTACTATTGACACTACGATACTAAAATTTAGTACAAAGGTAGGTACAAATATAACAAATTACTGTCAGTAATGTGGGCGGTATTCGATAAAGGGGCGTGTCACTGCAAGAAAAACACTGTATTTCAGTAAATATTGACACTAGAGTACTAGAGTTAATAAAATTCACAGAAAAAATGCAAGGGTAGGTAAAAAATAACAGTCAATTAAGTGGGCGTTAGTCGACAAAGAGGTGTGGCAATATTAGAAAAACTGTGTATCTCGAATAATATTGACACTAGAGTACTAAAGTTAACTACAGGGGTAGGCACAGTTATAAAACAATTAATTTCAATACAGTGGACCTGGTTTGATAAAGGGGTGTGGCAATATATAAAATACACTGTGTCGCGAATAATATTGACACTAGAGTACTGATATTTAGTATAGAGGTAGGCACACTTATAACAAGTTATTGTGAATAAAGTGGGCGTCATTCGACAGTCTGTACTTTTTCAGTTAGTAGTGTCAGTATTCGATTTAGTGTTTTTTAATATTGCCACACGTCATTCGACAAAGGGGTGTGGCAATATTAAAAAACACTAAATCGAATACTGACACTACTAACTGAAAAAGTACAGACGTAGGCACAATTATTACAATTTGACAATGGGGTAGTGATAAAAATAAAAGAGTAGGTACTGATAAACATATTGACAAAGACCAGAATAAGAAACGACAGAAAAGCATTTTCCATATTATGAGCATAAATAATTGGTGTTTAATTAATTTATACACTTTTTTAATATATATCATTTTCTCTAAAAAGAAAGAAATAAAACTTTTTAACAAAAAAAAAAACCTACTTCAAAATCACTAGAAAGTAAAAAATAATTTTAAATTACTTTTACTATTTATTTCTTGGTCAAATTTGTATTTTTATAATAAATATATTTATTTCTTTATGATAATAAGAGCTTCGAAGTCGGCGCTATATAATCAGATTTTTTGTGCAGCTGCAGCACACATATAGCATTTTAATTAAGATTTAAGAAAAATTAAGATTACAAATTAATACTGCGTCACCCAAGCAGGATATTTACAAATAAAAAAGTCTTAAATAGAGTAGGGATGGCGAAAAAATCATGATTTTACATCAATGATTAGCGCTGACTAGAAGCTTTTATTATCATAAAGAAATAAATATATTTATTATAAAAATACAAATTTGACCAAGAAATAAATAGTAAAAGTAATTTAAAATTATTTTTTACTTTCTAGTGATTTTGAAGTAGGTTTTTTTTTTTGTTAAAAAGTTTTATTAAAACAAAGTTTAAAGTTGCTATCTTGCTAACTTGCTATCTTTATTTTTTCATTGCATATACTTAAAGAAAAATACACCAAATCGGACGTCGGATATACTTTTTCTGAAATCGTAACATTTTGGAGAATTGTGGCCATATATCGGATCATCGGATTCAAGACTAAAAATCGTAACAAATACGATATATCGGACCATATGGCAACACTGACTGCGACAATTAAAAATAGGTTCCGTTCGAATTGAGAACGATTGAATGGACTCGCATTATTGCATATACTTAGAGATATTTAAATAAATATTAACAAAGTTATTGATAATTTTGCGATGATTTTGTCATATGATTTTGTCAGTAACAAAATTAAGATTTATGAAAGGTGCAGAGATCTTGATAAACAATCCCGAATGAATTTTGGCTGCTGATATCAAATATGGACTCTATTTTTCTCCATCAGTTCGAGTTTTTGGCAAAAACATGATAATCAGTTTTTTTTCTGATAATATTGCTATATCTATTATATTGATCTACCGATTTGTTTTACTATGACTGATTTCAACGAAGAAATACTAGACCTTTAAATTTTTGCACATTCAATAACAATATATTCGACAGTTTCGAAGATATCGACGTTCAAAGACGAAAAAATTTCTCTTGTTAGATTTAAAGTTTTTATTTACTTTTCGCTGAGATATTATTCCAGAAAAAGGGAGAAATAAATAAATACGGAAATGTGCGTGTGTGTGTCTGGGAAAAATGGTTCTTAAACAATTCAATAATTTCAATTCAAAAAAGTACAATTTATCTATTTGTAAAAAGGCAAAATTTTCTCAAATCGAAAATGTGTGTCTTTGATAATTTACCCCCCCCAAGATTTTTTCCAGATCCGCCCCTGTCTCACTATAGCATTGCTCACTATTTTTTAGAAATTCCATTGGAAAAATCCATCTTCCCAGCTAACTTTCAATGTCTTAATTAATTATCGTCTAATTAATTTTTAAAATTGGAGTCATTTTGATACCAAAAAACCCGACCGTACTCGTTATGAGCAATATCAGAAAATTGAAATCAAAAATAATCAATCATCATTTTTCGATTTTTTTACTTTTGCACTCAAACAAAAAAATCATTTTTGATTTTTATTTTTTTCAATCAATCAAAAAATCATTCTTTGATTCTTATTTTTTGGCTCAAAAATAAAAATCATTTTTTGATCATGTCATTAATTTTGAACTTTGAATAATTTTTATTCAAATAAAATTTATAATTATAAAAATAATAATTATAAATTGATTTTTATTTTTTGTTAAGAAATAAAACTGATTTGCTGAATTTTATTATTTCGCTCAATAATGAAAATAAATTTTTGATTTTATTTTTTTGTTAAGATATATAGATCATTGTAGGATTTTTATTTTTTTTTTTGCTCAGAAATAAAAATGGACATCACACGATTTCTTTTAACAAGACATTTTTTAAAATTTTGGTGCAGAAAATATATGAAAATGTTTTTTTTATGTGTGAAAAAATAAAAATCAATAATAATTTTTATTTTTTTGTTAAGAAAAAAAAAATTTTTTTTAATGAGCCAAAAAATGTTATCAAAAATAATTTTTATTTCTAATCAAAATATTATTTTTATTAATATAAAAACGTAAAACGATTATTTTTTTCTGAACAGAAAAATAAAAATCAATTTATAATTATTATTTTGAATTTTTATGTTTATAACTTCAAAAATAAAAACTATTATGTATTCGAACTATTGTGGTGACCGTGGCATGCAGGTTAAGTGTGTGGCTTAGCATGCTTGGAGCCCGGGTTCGATCCCCAGCCGCGGCGAAAAGTTTTTTTCAATAAAAAAATTTTTCTGATCGGTCACCACCTCTCTGCAGACAATGGCAAACCTCAGAGAGTAAATAATGCCATGTAAAGCTTCTTGAGAACATGAGCCGTTCGGAGTCGGCATAAAACATGTAGGTCCAGTTCTCGGTCAATTGTGTGCAAACATTTAATAACACACACAACACAATTGATCATAAGAAGCTCGGTCAAAGTCCTTTCAAGGGCTGAAATGGCCAATTTGTTTTTTTTTTTTTTTTTTTTATGTATTCGAAGAGGCAATACAAATTCCTACAATTCGGTATACTCAAAATTTTCTTCCGACTCTTCGAACATGCTGATTTTTTTCAATAAAATTTTAAAAATATTAATTTTTAAGTTTTGTATATAAATAAAATAAAATAAAAATTAAATTCCAAGATTCTACCAGTTATTTTCTACCAGCTTGGTGTGAAATTTACAAATTTTATGAATTCATCATTAAAGTTAATACTTTTTTACTTTTCAGTTTAATTTGAAATTAACAATATTTAACATTATGGTACTCGTTTCTAACTTCATTAGTTGACAGTTATAACTTCTTGCCGGACGGACCTTCATCTTTATTAGTTAAAACTTCAAGCTTTCTAGTTGAGTTATACAGTTTTAAAGAATTGTTTTCAACTTTCCAGATGAAATCCTATGGAAATCTAGGAATTCAATCATTTTTTTAATTTGAACTTTCATTTATGTACCTTTTAGTAGAACGAACTAAATGTTAACTGCTCCTTTAAATCGCATGAGTAGCTTTGTTTTGAAACTGTAGCGTTTTTGATGTTAACTTGCCAAAATGTCAATTCAAAAGTATGCATGGTTAGTAGTTACGTCCCTGAGCCCAACCCAAACTTTGGTAGGTAAAATTTTTGCACATTAATTTGTTTCGAGCTACTTGTATCCAACTCCGCCATTTTGATATTTTTCGGCGCCGGTTTCTAACATTGTTTGACAGATTCAAGTTTGACCTCTTTATTATAATAGGATACTCGTGAAAAAATTTTTTATCTATGGGTTTTTTTGAAACAATAAACATGAGTATAAAAGTTGTATAATACCCAAGTCAAATAAGGCAGATCCAATATGACGGCAGTCTTTAATTTCCTTCATACAATATTCTCTAGTGAAATTTCTCACACGGCAGTCTGAATTGTATTATAATAATGTTTGTAGTGCATTCCAAAGTGTTGCCACAATTTCGAATTTAAATTTATCGGAGAAACTGTAAAATATTGCACATTTTCCGCATATAATGTGTTTAAGATATGAATGCGATCTTTCTACTCAGAATGTATATTTGCCAGAGTATAAACAATTTTACACACAAGTTCTTGTGGCCAAACGTAAAAAAAAAACTATGATTATCACAAATTTTCAGATTTCGAGTTTAACCCAAAAAAGTTTTCTTAAAAAAACAATCCGCCATTTTTGCCCAGTTGTTCACAATCAAAGCGGCAATGTCCACAAAATCTTATCTTAAGATCCAAAACAAATTTCTTTTTTATACTCTTGAAGAATGGAAACAAGTACGTACATCCACAAAATTTTAAAATAATATCTCTTTTTTACTACAAATACAAAACAATTGAAAAAACAAAACAAATTCAATTTAGAATTTCTGAGCAGAAAGATCCTTGAACCCATATTCCAAAGATGTTTGATACAACTTTGATTCTAAACTAATGGATATGAAAAGATTTCAATAGAAGTCAGACATTTGAGATAAACCTTTCACAACAGCATCTGAACATATAACATTTTAGATAGAAAAAATCTAAAACATACTTAGAATAAAACTTTTTAACAAAAAAAAAAACCTACTTCAAAATCACTAGAAAGTAAAAAATAATTTTAAATTACTTTTACTATTTATTTCTTGGTCAAATTTGTATTTTTATAATAAATATATTTATTTCTTTATGATAATAAAAGCTTCTAGTCAGCGCTAATCATTGATGTAAAATCATGATTTTTTCGCCATCCCTACTCTATTTAAGACTTTTTTATTTGTAAATATCCTGCTTGGGTGACGCAGTATTAATTTGTAATCTTAATTTTTCTTAAATCTTAATTAAAATGCTATATGTGTGCTGCAGCTGCACAAAAAATCTGATTATATAGCGCCGACTTCGAAGCTCTTATTATCATAAAGAAATAAATATATTTATTATAAAAATACAAATTTGACCAAGAAATAAATAGTAAAAGTAATTTAAAATTATTTTTTACTTTCTAGTGATTTTGAAGTAGGTTTTTTTTTTTGTTAAAAAGTTTTATTTAAATTAGTTAAATAAGCAGTAGTCAGGTATTTTTTTCAAGTTTAAATACCTATCAATAAGCAATAGATGCGCCACGAGCTTTTGAACAATTTTTTTTTTCATCAAATCAGATAAATTTTACCAGGGCCTGACATCCAGGTAAGCCCATTCGGAACCAATCGCAGCTTTTAGCTCATCTGTATTGTCATATTGGCGATTGTTTGCTTAAGCCCTTCTCATTAAAATGTCCCACACATTCTACATGGGATTTGGTTATGCAGAGCAGGCTGGCCTGTCCATAGTTTGTACAGAGCAGTCATCCAAAAATCGCTTCGTTTCATTGCTAACATGAATGCGAGCGTTATCCTGTTGAAAAAGTTAGTGACACCCTCGTATTTGCCTCAATAAATGGAAGGAGACTGTTTTGCAGTACTTGAATATAGTCCCTACTTTTCATTCGCGACTATATGAACTATAATTCTAGTGTGGCTTTTGATGTAAAACACCTCCACATCATTTCGAAGCCTCCTCCTTTTTTCTCGTCCGAAATAATTACCTTTGCAATAAATAGACTCAGCCAGACAATTTCAAGACTAATAGCAGTAACTTACCAAGAATGATATATAACAGATTGCGACATGCGCATGAGTTGCTACGTCACAACAGATCTGATGTACAATTCAGCTGTATTTCGTTCTCTCACAATCAAGCAAACACACAATCACACAAATATGAAACAGGCAGCTGTTGGTATTTCGTGACGAGATGCGCAGAGCTGTGCAACTTTTTTATGCTCTGTTTGCGCTATCTTGTTTTCTATCTTTCTTGGTTACTTACTGTGTCCCAATCGATGTATAGATGTTCTTCTGCAATTCGAAGATGCGCCTGCTTGTGCCGTGGCAAAATTTGTGGTGCTTTCATAATTTTTGATATTTCTAAATGGTTGCAGTGATGCAAAGTGCGCCAAATTGTGATTTTGGAGACTTTATTGTGCACGACGGCTGCTAATTTAGCGCATGACTTGGTCGAGTTGGAATTTTTTCTTAGTATTAACCTCTGTTCTCGGTCAGACAGTGCCAGTTTTCAGCCAACTTTCTTAAAAAAATTATAACTATTTGGGTTTCGTAAATAATTTCGAAATACACATCGAATTTTTTTAATTTTTTTCGAAATATAAGATAGTATTGGTGCAGACTCGAAAAAATTATGCCTCGCGGCATTTTGCTTAACACTGATTTTCATTTTGATTCAATATCAAAAAACACGTGATAATTACTTATAGTCTAAAAAGAAACTAATTCTCGACTTTGTCTTATCGTTGGGTGCGTTTCTAAAACAAAATTTTTCGCAACAGTTGCACAACTATTAAGTAAAAGTCTTCTGAACGGCAATAAGCAGTTTCCGCTACTCTCAACATGTTGTGAATTTTTGGAGCGTTTTATTTTTCCGCTACATTTACTCAACATGTTGTAATTTTTAATTTGACATATTCACATAGTTTGACACAAATAAAAGTGATAATTCTTTACTGAAAATATTAATTATCTCGTCCAAATTCATATATCCAAAATTTATAAAAATTTTCGTGCTCAAATAAGTCAATTTTTGGAAGTTTTTACAGAAAATGAAAATAACTGTTCAGAAGACACACAACGTGTTGTCAACATGTTGTATGTATCACTTTCCGCTACTTCTGTTTTAGAAACGCAGCCATTATGAAACAGCAAAAAGTGCAGTAAAAGGGTTATCGACAACAGTAAGAAAACGGTTCTATGGCGGTATGTTAGCTCTGACTCCAAAACTGGTTTATCACAGACAGAGCAGTATAAGAGTTCATATGCTGTACAAAAAGCTAACATATAAAGTTCCCACTGATATAAATTTATAATAAAAGTTTATTATGTACTTAACTTTTTGAAGGTTTTTTAAAATTATTCTTGAACTTTGTAAAAATTTTTTATAATTTTATTTAAAGTATTAACTTTTGATTTCAAAAACAATATCGTATCCTTTTCATTTGATTTAGTTACACAGGGTATTTAAAAAAGTTTATATATAAAATATAGTTCCAAGGGAGGTATCTATACGGTCTTGCCGATTTTTTTTTTTTTTTTCATTTTAAGTACACGTCTTTGACTCTATTTTCCTAGCCTTTTGACTGAGTTTTGTTAAGATCAATCAAAATTTATATGTACTTCCAACATAAAATCATGTTTAACATTCTTATAGCTTCAAGCGGGTCTAATTGATTGCGACCATTTTCAGTACCCATTTATTACTCTCTTTGTACAGACTTCTGATCGAGTTTCGTTAAGATTGATCAACTTTTGTATGTACCTCCCATACAAATCATGTAAAAACTTGATAGAGGTCCAAGGGAGGTATCCCTAGAGTCTAACTGATTTCGACCATTTTTAACATACATCTATAACTCTATTTGTTTAGCTATTTCACCGAGATTTCTTAACATCGGTCAACTTTTGTATGGTCCTCCCATACAAAATCTGAAAAAAGATGAAATTTTTGAAATTTTACTTAGCTAGCTATTATTCAAGTATTCAAGTATACAATATTTCATTATTATAGGAGAACTCCGATTTCTGTGCCAAAGTGTATAATAGGGAAAACCGTCGAGTAAAAAAGCGAGTTGTTTTGAATGATTTTTTTTTATTTTATATCAAAATATTGTTTTTTTAACATTTTTAGTTAAGTCTTAAATTATCAATTTTTTTTTTTTTTGCATCAATAGTTATGGTTATACAGCGCCTAAAAGTTGAGGTCGCGAACGTGAGGTCTCTTACGGCTTGCGTGATATCTCCTCTCCAGGTAGCCTGAATCAAAAAAATCAAAAAAGTAGAACAGTTTTTTTTTTGCCTTCTGCATGAACCACCAAGAACTTTAAAATTAAAAAATATAAAAAATGCCGCATAAATGAAAAAAAAAACAATTTTTCGTGCCCAAAATTGAACCCTATAAATTAAAAAAAGTAGAAAACAAAAAAGTTGTATACTTAATTTTGTTGGTTTAAAATAAAACAATTGATTTTATAACTCAAGATTAGAGGTAATTGGACGAATACTTTTCGAATTAGAATACAAGCCGTTTAAAGAAATGTCATTACGAGAAAAATGCATTTAAAGGTAGAGGCGTTCCCATTCGCAGTGCGGTTAACTCATAAAAACTTAAATATCTGTTAAATAGCTTTGCATTTTATTCCGATACATTTTGTACATGTTCTTAAGATGTTTTCAAAAATAATAAAAAAAAAAAGTCGAAAATTTAAAAAAAAAAATTTAACTGGGCCTAAAAAATCTCTTCACGTATTTTAAAGTAATCGGATTTAGACAACAATTTCTACACACAGAAGTTTTGTATAAGAATAGGTGAACATGCCCGGCTCCGATCGGTTCTGGTGCTGTTTTTCAAGTGAGGTGTATGGAATGTCATATGGTAGCTGCGCTATTCAATTATACCCAAAGTTTTTTGGGTCAAAGTTTCTGGTAATATTTATCCTTATTGAAATCTGATAACGGACCGTTTTTATTTGGAACGAAAAAAATATTCTGTACATTTGATTAATACAGAAATATTAAACAACGCTATTATAATTTTAAAATAACAAGTATATTCGTTCTTTAACAAAATACAACCCACTTTTACCCAATTTTCATGGTTATCGTTAAAGAATATTAAAGTTAATGGCGTTTCGACATAAGTTACTTTTCAAAACTATTTACAATTTACGAATTATACGAAGTATATATCAGCATACAGACCAGCCCATTGAAATAATAAGCTAGAAGATAACTCTTATGTGCTTCGCACGTTTTAATCTCCATCAGTTTTATCAGAAATAATTGTTTTATTTGATTATGTTTTAAAATATTCTACACAAAAACAACTCCTAGTTGTTAATTAATGCAGAATGCAAGTAATTGTGTTGTTGTTATTGTTGCCTCCAGGCATAAAGCGACTTATCTGAAAGGCAAAATGTTAATAAATCTTTTCGATTTTAGTAAAGGTGTCTAAATATTATCATTAACTTAACTTAATAGAGCAATAAAGAGGGAGGTGCCAGTGTTTAATTTGATATATTAAACAATTAGCTTATATTTGCATGATATTTTCCGAGTATTTAAACTGTTTGATGTTTTATTCAACACATACATATTCGCTAGTCGCGCATGCCTCATAAATCTATGTCATATGCAGGATAACAATGATTTACAATAAATAAACGTGCGTCATATGAGTACACCTAAAGAAAATTTTGACAAATATTAAAGAAATTATAAAATAACTAATTACTGGTTACATACTTTGCAAATAACGTGCGTTTCTGTTATATTTTTGCTAACTTTTTTTACACTTTTGTCTACTATTAATTAAAATTAAGGCGAATTCAAAAGAATAAACAAATAAAAAACACATAAAAAATAGGCTCTGACGTAGATAGGCGTCTGCTCTGCTTTGAAAAACAAAACAAAAATTATAGCAACAGTTATGACGATGTGTCTGTTTATAAAAGCCGGTTATCTATCAGAACTTTAAGTCAGGTGTTTTGAAATAATATGAAATATCAAAAAATTGCTATGAATATGACAATATTTTGAAGCTATCATTAATTAGCTGCGTCATAAAAATTTATTTAATGCTATGTCAACATATCTATATTTAATTTTAATGCTGAGCATTTATATTTTATGCTTACAGGACGTGGCAGTTGGACCGATGATATCGACTTTGATTTGAATGCTGAATTTAACAGTAACTCGTACTTGAACAAGTAAGTGAAAGACTTACATTTATATTGATGCAACTAACAAAAGAATTTATTTAAATCTATTTTAAAAAATTAAGCAGCGAAACATTTTTGTCATTCTCCACGGCGCTAACCGTACTTAAACAAGAGCCACAAAGCGAACAGCTAAAGGATAATAAAAACTCTGCAGCATGCATTGCAAAAATAGAGAACAAAACTATTGAGCAAGCATCCAATAACACGGTATCAAAGAAAACTAATGACTTGAATGGCTCTCCAGCAAGTCCTTCAACAGGATTTGAGCAGATAGCACGTTTCGACAAGACAATTGCCGTTGGACATGACAATCTGGAGAGCTTTGCGGCGGATAAGAACATTTGTAAGCTTAGTTTTGATTTAATTCTTTCCCCGGATTTTTTTTCTCTAAAAGCTGTTTCATAAATTTTACTCTCGAACAGCTCGAAAGAGTCCGGCGGCTATACAGCCAGTGGAAATTGCAGTTGCAACTTCACTTTCGGATGATCACAAGTGAGACCATCCATCATTTTAGCATGGTTGAGCATATTTCGAAATTTTGATTCTTTTATAGATTTCAATATATATTGGCAGCTGCAACATCGATTGCAACAAAAAATAATGAGGAAACATTAACCTATTTGAACCAGGGACAAAGCTATGAGATCAAGTTGAAGAAAACTGGTGATTTGTCATTTTATCGGGATAAAATATTGAAGGTAGGTTAATGCAATAAATACTTCCTACAATAAATATTTTAAAATTTAAATACTCCAGCATTCAAAAGCGTTAAGGAGGGCGATACTTTCAGGCAGGTTGGAATGAGTCATGTGTAATGAATTTTTTTCAAGTTCATAACATAGTTGGACATTTTTTTGAATTTTTCTATCTTTTTAGTACATCTTTGAACTGTAAAAAAAAATTTATTTTTGATACGCATTTTTATTTTTGATAAAAAAATTTGATACAAAATGGCGGCTCTACGGAGTATCTACGTGAGCGTCTGCTGCGAGGCAGACCTGATCTGAAGCAAAAGAGGTTTTTCTTCGATTACTGATATTTTAAAGAGAAGGATTACCTGTAAAATAATAAAAAAGTTAAAAATTAAAATTTAAATTGGCTGTATAATCAAGGGTATAATCAATAGGTCAAATTTTGAACTATTTTTTCAACAGTTTTGAATCCAAATAAATTATTTATTCACACGATATCTTTAAACTTGAAGGTACATTCTTCCATTTCTACTATAGAGAGAAATCTGTCAACATTTCAGCCTGATCGTTCAACTGCTTTTTGAGTAACAACACGAGTATTTTTCTCGCACAAAAAAAAAATCGCATTTATAGAGAAAACTTTATTGAAAATGAAAAATTGTTCCTATATTTTATTTTTTAGCAAAATGCGAAGTATTTTCTATGTAGATTTTATATGTTCAGGAACGTCAAACACGATATCTTTAAACTTGAAGGTACATTCTTCCATTTCTACTATAGAGAGAAATCTGTTAACATTTCAGCCTGATCGTTCAACTGCTTTTTGAGTAACAACACGAGTATTTTTCTCGCACAAAAAAAAAATCGCATTTATAGAGAAAGCTTTATTGAAAATGAAAAATTGTTCCTATATTTTATTTTTTAGCAAAATGCGAAGTATTTTCTATGTAGATTTTATATGTTCAGGAACGTCAATTCTTTTTTTTAATTTCAATACAAAACACTAATGTTTACTGTGTACTAACCAGTATTCATTGGTCGACAAATTTACGTATGAAAGATATTTAATTGATGGTTTGAAAAATGCAGTCTACCTATTTTCGTCAAATGGTGACTTAACACTTAAGTGAACTTTACACTCAGAAAAAAGTTTCTCGGAATATGATAAAAAAGGCATCATATTTAGTGAAAAATGGTATAGACTGCTCCAGAGAATGTTTATCTCTAAATGTGATTCAAAAAATTTCCTAAAAATGATAAAAAGCTTCTCTGAAAAAAAAAAAAAAATAAAAATTTATCGTATTTAGAGAAGAATACTTTTTATTTTTGAGAAATATAGGAAAATTTATTAATTTTCAATAAATTTTTCTCTTTAAATGAGGATTTTTTTGTGCGAGAAAAATACTGATCATTATTAGAGGCATTGAAATATTTCCATTTTCCACAAGTGAAGATATATTTCTTCGAAAATGTCAAAATGTATTCTAATTGAAGAAAATTTTATTTGAAAAAGAGAAAACTACTATTATCGAAAATAGAGAAATTTATTATTGGAGAAAGATATGTGCTTTTTTCTGAGTGTACCATTCGTTTTTTTTTAAAGTTATATTTTGAGTTTTATGCCAAAAAATTCACGAAGCAACAACAAGTTCTTTACAGACCAAACTAATAGTAGAACTAAATAAATTCTTTCTTTGGTCGCTACAACAATTTATAAGTAGTCTTCTGTGAATTCTCCGGTTCACTCACTCTGAAAAGCTTATAAGCACAATTATACAAAACAAATGCGGAATTATATAAGCTTTATTTTGCATCAAAGTTATAACATTTAAAGGGAAAAAATATTCCCTTTAGATGAACGACTGGCGGAAACACGTGAATTTGCCTTTCATAAAAATATTTATATGATATAATCAGAAAAAAACAACAATTTAAATTGCAAATTGAAGAAACGCCAATGCGCCATTTATTAACATATTAATGTACACTGCTAATATCTTAATTCTTAATGAATCAACATTAGACAATCAAACAATATAACGTGCAACATTACAAATAAAAACAGCGCGAATAAGTTTTTGAAAAATTTCCTTTTTAAATGCTGACCTAACCTCGCAATCAATTAAAAAAGTTCAAACAAATTTAAATAAGAAAAAGTATTATTAGTTTTATTAAAGCAAAAGTCAAAGTTTTAGACAATCATGCTGCTGCTGCTGCCGATGATGATGATGATGCATGCGCATTTTTCAATTGAACTTAATATATTTCAATTAAGGGTGCCACAACACTGTAGTTGTGTTCACATTTTTAAGAAAATAAAATAAATTCCAAATGACGCCATTTAGATGAATAGTCATTTATCTGAGAAGCATATCAATATTAATAGTCAAAACATTTGCTGATCTTCACCACAAAGTGTTGAAGCTGTAGCATTTGGGCACAATTAATTAAGCATCATATTGAACCTTTTGTCCGATTTTGTCTTTCACAGAGTGTTATAAAAATCTGTTTCCATGAACGGCGTCTACAGTACATGGAACGTGAACAAATGCAACAATGGCAAGCCTCACGTCCTGGTGAACGCATCATCGAAGTCGATGTACCACTTTCGTATGGTCTGTGTCATGTATCACAGCCATTGAGTCCAAACTTTTTAAATACCGTCGAGGTCTTTTGGGATCCATTGAAAGAGGTCGGTGTCTATATTAAAGTTAACTGCATATCCACCGAATTCACACCAAAGAAACACGGTGGCGAGAAGGGTGTACCATTTCGACTTCAAATTGAAACATATATCGAGAATACCAATACAACGGTTGGCATAGCTGGTACAATATCAAACGGTACATCTGCTCTACCCACATCACCAACTCAAGCGTTGGTTCCGTCCGGCAGTTTGACGCCAAACGCCAACACTAACGGCAACAATCAGTTAGCACTGACTGGTAAACAGCCAGTTCACGCAGCTGCATGTCAAATTAAGGTGAGTCTCGACAGTGACTGATTGATAATGTTTAGGTTCAACAGCTAATTGTCAAAATTTTATCAACAGGTTTTCAAACTGAAAGGCGCCGATCGTAAACATAAGCAAGATCGTGAAAAGATACAGAAACGCTCTCAATTGGAGCAGGACAAGTTTCAACCGAGCTATGAGTGCACCATAATGAATGATCTACCATTGGATTTAATAACGCCATCTCCAGGATGTTTTAGCCCTGAATAGTAAGTTTGAAAACTTTTCAAATTTTAAAAGCCAAGATATTACTATACATAATTCCGTAAAATGTGAGTGCGGAACGCTTGATTTTTTTGAAAAATTTCATAGTATACTTTTAGGCATTTTTTATTTTGTGATTTATTGAAACTTCAAAATCTTTTTATATATTTTTTATTTTGAATTTTTCAGTTTTAAAAAAACCAAACTTATTTCGTCATACCTACTATATTTTCCGTTTTTACTTTAAGGTATTTTATAAATATTTGAATCTAAAAACTGAATATGTGACCATCGTTAACTTCTAATTCAGATTAAATAAAATCAATATTTTATGTTTTTTCGTTATTAGAACCTGGCCCGTCATTTTTGACGGGAAAGAACTAGTACATTTCATAAAAACAGAGTTAAAACCTGTACCTTTCCTTAATACTATACCGAAAAAACTATATGATTTTTTATATTTGATTTTTTCTAAATGAAGTCTGAAAAATCAAATAAAAGAACTAACGGGGTGATTCATTTAAGGGATTAAAGTCTCTGCGTATGGGCTGCGTAACTGGTTAACTCGTAACTTTTTCCGAAATATCATATTTTATATGAACTTTAAAAAACGATTTGCGGTAAACTTTACACATGTAATTTTATGCGAAATGTATATAACGCGTAAACGCAATACAGTAAACAGCCACCCTGTCAAAATCGTTTGTCAATTGTTCTTTTACACGATCTAACTATCTAACTCGCCGTCTAACAATTTAAAAACAGAGAGCAGTGAATGTTATGAAACTGACTTATGCTCAAGAATTTTTAAAGAAACACAGTTCATTTTAAGCATAATTTTATGGTGCGTTCATGTCAATTCACACAATATTCAATACAAAAACCTACGAAGTGAATTGAAATCCTTATTTAAATTGAGTACATCAAAAATCATGACGAGTTAAGCCTGGTTTTCACTATGTCAGTTTCAATGGTCAGTTGTTGTCAGTCAAATGAAAAATACCAACACGTTTTCATTTTTTTCCCGTTTGACAATGGCGAAAAATATGAAAAACTGATCTCTTCACATGTTTTTAGCAAAAATTGCAAAAAATTTGTTATTTATGTGCTTTCATGTCAAACAAAAACTGACTAAGTGAAAACCAAGCATTAGACAATTTTATCTGTTTGATTTTAATCGATCCGTTAATCAATCCTATTTCTATTTATTTCCCTCTGTACAAGGAACTCTAACTGACCCACAAATTAACCCATTAATACACCACATACCGTAACTTACAATGATAGTACAAAAGTAACTATTGGAGTTAAGACTATTGTATATGACAAGAACCACCTCTTTATACCTGACCTTCAAATAAAAAATCGCTTTATTTTTTTTATAATTTTTGCAAAATTTCACGTTTATGCTTATGCCGACAAAAGAAAAAACACTTTTCACTTTCAAAAATTCCATACTTACAATCTTACAAAAACAAATTTCATCAGAAAGACGCAGAAAAAATTTAATCCTCAAATTTTCATCTCCAAGTAGTCTTGATCTTGTTAGGAAAGTTGTGTTAGAAATACTGAGTAGAGCCAAATCAAATCCACAACTTTTTACTTCAATATCCTCCGTCTATCTTCGTGACTTACTCTGACCATTTCTTAACCATTATTCTAAAAATGTGACTTACTTCGCCTAAAAAGTAGTAAAATATAACGATACTGTAAGCTACGTAAACAATCAGATATCTTTATCGTCTTATTATGTAAAATATATAAACTTTCTATTAACAGGCTATTATTTTATCTATTTCATGCTAATCCGTTTTAATTTTAACAAAAATAGAAAAACCGAATCATTACCATTACGAAACAGCATTAAGACCATCCCACATAAAAATATTTTAATCTCTCTTATCAGAATTTATATTTTTTGTCGTACACATTTATCTATCTATATATTTATATAACATTAGTTCCTTTGAGTTCATTGATTTACAAAAGAGTAAAACAAACTTATCAAGAACAAGTTATGGCGCATTAACACTTTACTGACGTAAAATAACATGAAAAACTGGAAATCTGAGTTGTATGTGAAAATCGTCTACAAAATTTGCATAATCGTGTAATAAACTACACTGTAATGTTTACTTTTTACTTTACTCAGATTACATTTAAATAAACCTCGAAAAAGTATAAAGATGATAATTTATAAAGAGATTTTCTATCAGACTAATTTTGAACATGAGAATATACGCGAGTAAAAACAGAAAAACAGAACGCGGGCGTTTACAGAACATTTCAGCCCTGGCAGTTAATTAAATCGGCCTCTACGGCCTGAACGGCCTGTTGTTTGATTGTCATTATCCTAGAAGTATCGGAATTCAAAATCTGAATCCGGGGACAGCTTTAGAATTATTAAATACACACATTATTTCTATATCAAATAGGCAGTTCAATACAGAAGGATTGTCATTATCCTAGAATTATTGGAATTCAAAATATGAATGCATCTTTAAGACATCTTTACGATTGTCAAATCTGAATAAGGCAGAGTCCAATAATATTTAAAAAATTTACTAATGTTCAAACATATACTAGATTCAAACTCAATCTCACGTTCTTCAAACACTCAAACTTGAAAAAATAACGAAAATGTTGTAAGTTGGTTCAAAGTTTCATCAGAACGGTTTGTTATATATTTCTCAAAATAAAACCCACCGATCTGAAAAATTGTCTTGCTCCTCTTATAGTAATCTTTTTTTTCGAAATTTAATTGCCTCGATATGGTATAGTTATTATGATATATGAAATGAGATAAAATGATTTTTTTAATCTGGGTATCGCACAATGTTAAAAAAAAATAACATTCCACGATAATTGTTATCTAGGCAAAAATCTTATATTTGAAGATATTGCATTAAACTGTTTTATTTCTGTCAAAAATTTAGTCCTAGTTTTGTTGTTCGGTATACCATATACCCAATGTTAACCTAACACCTTATCAACGTAGACGTTGTCAGCGCAGACATGAATATAATAAAGGAAGTTATAATTGTAGTTTGGCTGAATTTCACAATTCAAAGTCAAGTCGGATTTTTTAATGAGTACTCGCAACAGCCGTCTCAGGTACTTTAGAAAAATTATACAAACATTGACCATGATTTTAAAAGTTTTTTCGCAAATAATTAGACAACCATAAAGGTTGACTGCAAAGAATTTAAATTATTGACTTTTAAATATTAATATAAAAATATTGACATATTGACTTTCAAACGCACGCATATGTAACAACCGTCACAATGGAATGTTCCTAAGACTAAGATTAGGAAAAAGTAGCCAAAAAATATATTTTTTTGTCCAGTCTAAGTTTAAGAAATATCTCTTCTTATCAGAAAATTATCCCTTCTTATCACCAAAAGCCCAAGTTACAAAAATGTGCGATGTCCTTTTCGAACTTCACGGGACCAAATATTGCTTCCTTTTAGAGAACCTAATAAAGTTTGTTTGAAAATTTTTCAAATTTGGTTTTTTGAAAATTGCATAAAAACTTATCCGTGGGCCGTAAAGGGTTATAAGTCATAACGTGCTTTTTTTCATCAAAAAGTTAAAATATGCGTTTAGACTGTTATATGTAATTTTATGACAAGAACGGATGTTTGTTCCCTCTCGAATGAAACAATCTTAATATTGCTTCTTAAAAAAGAAGACATTGAGAGCTAACTAAGCTTTGATAATAAACCTTGCTGTTGCCTTTTAAAATCACCATAACAAGGATTTACTCTCACATAAATAACCTTGTTTTTACAAGTAAATATAAGTTATATCAAAACCACCTTTTAAAGGGAACGGAAAGGATAACTTTTTTTAATTCTTTTCTTAATGAGAAAATGAGGTTAATCTGAAATAATGTAGACACACAGTCATGCAAAAATAAAAATAAAAAAAAACAAGTAAAGAAAGTCTAAAGTCGGTCTAGGCCGACTATGAAATACCCTAAACCCACTTTTCAAAAACAAAAAATTTTTATTGTAAATGGGCGTGTCCAAGGGCGGATGAAGCCTATATTTTATATGCATTTAAATGTTGATGAAAAATTTACACATACCAAGTTTTATTCCTGTAGCTCACAGTTAATGCCTTTATTGTGCTTTCGCTATGGGAGTTGGGCGTGTTCATGGACGGATTACTTCCAATTTTTGGACACACCTTAGTTTTGGTATAAAATACATCCATACCAAATTTAATTTCTCTATGACAAACATAACCTTATTTATTGAGTTTAAAACTTTTTGGGTCCACTTTTCAAAACCATCTTTTTTTTGTCACAAAAAACATATGTGCCAAATTTTAGCTCTGTAGGTTAAACAGAGGCTTATTTATTGCGTACTCAATTTTTGGGTTGTATGGGAGGTGGGCGTGTCCGTGAGCGGATGACGTCCATTTTCCAAAAACATCTTTGTGTTGATATAAAACACATACATACCAAATTTTATTGTTGTAGGCTTATTATGAGCTGAGTTATGCAGTTTTCAATTTTCGCGTTGTATGGGAGGTAGGCGTGTCCGTGGGCGGATGATGTCCACTTTTCAAAACCATCTTTTTTTTGTCACAAAAAACATATGTGCCTAATTTTAGCTCTGTAGGTTAAACAGAGGCTTATTTATTGCGTTTTAAATTTTTGGGTTGTATGGGAGGTGGGCGTGTCCGTGAGCGGATGACGTCCATTTTTCAAAAACATCTTTGTGTTAATATAAAACACATAAATACCAAATTTTTTTGTTGTAGGCTAATTATGAGCTGAGTTATGCAGTTTTCAATTTTCGCGTTGTACGGGAGGTAGGCGTGTCCGTGGGCGGATTCCAAAAATATTCAATAGTGCAGATCCTTGGGTCCATGTGACCATGTGTACCAAGTTTCATCCAATTATCTCAACTCCTTCTTCTTATCCTGTGTATACGGACAACACACAGACGGACAGACGGACGGACGGACGGACGGACGGACGGACGGACGGACGGACGGACGGACGGACGGACGGACATGGATAGCTCGACTCACGTGGTGACGCTGATCAAGAATATATATACTTTTCTATACCGGACTCGCTTCGTTCTATGCGTTACAAACGTTTGCACAAAGTTAATATACTCTGACCTTTCAGGTTTAGGGTATAACAAATTGGCCATTTCAGCCCTTGAAAGGACTTTGACCGAGCTTCTTATGATCAATTGTGTTGTGTGTGTTATTAAATGTTTGCACACAATTGACCGAGAACTGGATCTACATGTTTTATGCCAACTTCGAACGGCTAAAGTTCATGTTCTCAAGAAGCTTTACATGGCATTATTTACTCTCCGAGGTTTGCCATTGTCTGCAGAGAGGTGGTGACCAATCAGAAAAATTTTTTTATTGAAAAAACTTTTCGCCGCGGCTGTGGATCGAACCCGGGCTCCTAGCATGCTTAGCCACACACTTAACCTGCATGACACGGTCACCACCTCATGCAAAAATACTTATTTTTAATTAAGTAACATTAGTTATCAAAACTTTTATATATTTTAGTATAACAATTACTCAATTGTGCTACAATGAGCTCATCAACTACTTTTAGGTCTGCAAGTATTTGGAAGAACCATCTTTGGCAGTAATTATTTGCTGTAACCTGGCTAGTATACTGTTGACTCTCTTTACATTCTTTGAGAGTAAAAGGGGTTCAAACATCTTGGCATCGTTAAAAAAGCTCCTCTTTGTTCGGTGGTGGATTCAGATAGTCTTAGACCCCCTTCTTTAATAAAAACCAAAGGATTTCAATCGGATTGAGTTCGGAGCTTTCAAGTTGCCATTCCATGGTATTGATATTATTGGGTTTTAAGAACGCCTTAAGAACGACTAAGGTCTACATGTATTGATGTTTGACCTTAGTCGAATTTTCCGACAAAATTTCTGGTAAAAAAATCGCAGAATAAAATATTTCCCTCTCCAAATTTAATGGTAGAAATAACATCTCGATCAGTTATCCTTTTCGATGGCTTTTTCTCAACATATCGAATTCCATCTGATCCGTGCATGTTTATGTTGCTTTCGTCAGTCCAAATCACAGAATACCACTGCTCCAAATACCAATATACATGAGATTTTGCAAACGCCAGCCGCAAGTTTCTGTGACGTAAAGACCTTCATAAGTACTTAAGAAGTACAATCGAGGACGAAAATTTCAAACATGAATTCACAAGTTCCTTAGATGTGATATCGAAACCTCTAAGAACCTCAAAAATTGAAACTATTGGCAGTGTAATTGTTTATAAGGAAGAAGATTATTTCGAAAGAAATAATGTTTTTGTTATAATTCAGGATAATTTTTTTTTTTGTGTTTCTTTTACGGAAAACTACTTAAATATTTTTTCTTTTTATTGCAAAGAAATACTTAATTACAGACAAGAACATATAATTCATCTTATAAAAAGTGATGAAGTGAAGTGAGACACGACATTTCGCTCTTTTTGAGCGAACAGTTTCACTATTCGAACAATTCAATCATTTTCGGTTTTCACACGGATTTTAACCAATTTTTTTGTTCTCAAAACCCGAAAATAATTTATTTTCACTCGAAAAACTCCAAAACAAAACGTCTTATTTTTATATTTCAAAGATCTTAAAATACTAGATGTCCAAAGTTTAGGCAAGACGTACCCTGTTTCATTAAAAAACCTTATTGTTCCAAACAAATTTTGAGTTTCGCGGATGTCAAGTCCCTTTATGATTTATTTATGGTTTTCTAAGAAAATCTACATGTTTTCAACATTTTTTTTCATGTGGTTGTTAAAAGATATTTCAATTAAACATCTCAATCTTTAACAGCATTGTGTAAAGCGTTTGTCAACTTCTATTAAACTACTCTATTCAACTTCTTTTTAATGTAAAATAACCTGCTACGAAAAAAACCCGTTCAAAATGCAATAACATGAAATATAATAAAGTAGACAAGTTTTTCAGAAAATAAAAACAAACATTAAACTATAATTATAACAAACATATTGCCACAAGTAAATGGCTATTAAATGTTTTAAATGCGGCATGTATATCGAATTTGTTACAATCAAAACAGACTTATTACCAATATTTTCAATGTTTTGTGGCAAAACCATATCGTATTTAAAGTTGAACTTTTTACCTAGGAATATATTTTATATATACATAAGCGTTGTATGTATATTGGTCATATTAGTAACGGATATTAATACACTTCTTGGAAACAAATTGAAAATAATAAACATGTAATATGTTATTAAAATAAACAACAAACAAGAAATCAAGGTAAGCTTATAAATTCAATATTGGTTACTAAGTAGAAGCGGTATTGGAGAAGTTGGTAAGCATGCAAGAGAGAGAGAGAGAGAGAGAGATAGAGAGAGAGAAAATGCAAGAGAGTATGTGTAACTAGCGCAACGAGTTATGTCTTGAAGTTTTTAGTCAAGTTTCTTCAAGCAGTATTCATTCATTCATTCATTGATTTTGTGCTGATCAGACAGTTGCCATTAAAAGATCAATGCAAGCATTACATTATTAAATAAATGCCCTCGACTAAAGAACATTGTCTCGAATTGTTGTTAAAAGTTTTGTTTTGTTTCTTTAATTCTTTAACACAGCATAAAAGTTTGGCCCAACTCACCGGTGCATGTACCAAAATACGATGGAATTGTGCCATATGCAAGCACATCGCCAGCATCAAATTCTAGCCCCATAGCAATCAACAGCGTTACTTCGAGCAATTCACCAACATTGAAACTTATGGATACAAACATGGTGTCGCCGCAGCAGGTGGTCGCCGCCGATATCGATGATTGTGTATGTGTTATCGTTATTGTTATTATTGTTATTATATTGTTATTATTGTTGTTATTGACTATTTGTTTACATTCTTAAGATCAGTTAATATTCCCTGTCTTTTGTCTCTGTTTTCATTGAAGATCATGAATATCATGCCGGACTCTACACCGACGCAAGTAACACAATGGTTGACATATCATCGTTTGACAGCGTATTTGTCGACTTTCGCACACTTCTCTGGCTCCGATATTATGCGGTATGTATAAAACAAACAATTTAATTTGCAAATGGCCTAAAGAAGACTTTCTTGGCAGACATTTTTAAATTCTTTTTGACGTAAAATTACATCTAACTGGGCAGTTTGTATGAGGATCTTTTTCACAAATTTTTTTAAATATATGCAACAGTTTTGTTCACTCTTTGGAGTATACCTAAAGCCTTTAATATTCATCGCACAAAGTTAAATATATGTCAAAATATCAGCTTCATGGCGAATGAAACGAATTTCGATTTTGTCACTTTTTAACCCACAAACGCTCACAGGACAGAAATTTCACACTAAAGTTTGAAGTGTTGCCATATAGCGAATTTGACGAAAACAAATTCGGAAACTTTATGTTTTTGAGGGTGTTCTTTCTAACCAAATCTGATGACCTAAACACATTTGACCTTGGAAAACCCAAAAATTAACACAAAAACGTAATTTTACGACTGAGTTAACTTTTAAAAAATAATATTTTGTTCCCTTAAGGTTTTGTAAAGTAAAGGAAATAATTGGTATACCTCTTACCACATGTAAATTACTCACTAATGAGCTATCCCTTAAAAGAACTTACATAAGATGGTCTACAGGAAGCACATGCAACACGGCGCGTCAGGTTTGGCCAACTCTGAACTTGAAACACTCGAAAGAACTAATTTCCTTAAGAAGGTATCATATAAATATTGTTATCGATGTCCTAACAGGACACTGCTTAATTGGCAATCACGCCCGAAGATTGAACATCCTCCACAACGATTTCTGCAGAAGCTGTAGAGATGAGAAGGGGGAAGAATCCCAACACATCTTCTCTACTCATGCCCAGCGCTAGATAAAAACCGGCACCTTTTTCTGGGTAACTGGTTTTATAGTGACCTAGACGGTCCCTCAAAATCTTCGGTCTACAGACTACTAAGCTTTATTAATAGCTCCAACTGGTTCAAATAGAGTAGGTAAATAATTAACCCCCTGGTATCACAACGGGCCCAATTGGCCTATGTGGGTCTCATAAGAGACAGCCGCGTTAACCTTACATAACCTAAAGTTTTGTGTGTGCCTAAATCCTATCTAGATCGTGACATCGATGTCTGAATTAAAAATAGTAACGGTTGGCAGATACGAAAACAATTTTTGCCAGAACCAAATGGCGACCGAATAAAAAATTTTTCTTTCAATATTTAAAAAAATTTGCTTCCTATAAAAAAAAACTTATAATGTAAATAATGTTTTAAATTTTAAAAGAAAAATGCAACTTTACCCAGAATAACCTCTTAAATCATTTTTCCAAAACAAGACAAACTAGGATATGAACAGAACATTCATTTTTAAGAATGTATATTAGAGTGGAACGAATTTTAAACCTCAAGGTTTTCATGCATTTTTGAAAAGTTCTCATCGAAAAATATTTTCTGTCTGAGGTGTTTTATGTCTGATGATCCCATCTCACTTCCGGGCGACTTTTTTTCTTGTGTTTTATTTGAAATTGAAAATTAGCACCCAGTTTTTTAATGCAAACTTCTTAATTAATGCATAAATAACCATCTGTCAAAAATTCCTATGGTTCCATGAACGCCCTGGATGATATTCGGGTTCAAAGTTCACCAAAACCAGTCAATCGCGAATATCTCGGTGACCCTTTGTCGGACAGAAATTATGCTTTTAAGAAATTTATAGATTAGATAATACCCTTCAAAAATGTTCCTGACAGTTTTTTCGCAAAAGCAACTATTTCAACACTCCAGCCGTTCTGATCTATTAAAGATTTGAACGGATCTATTTCCGTTATGCTAAGTCAAGAAATTAAAAGTCCTTTGAAATCACTCTCTTTCAACCAAACCTTCTTGTGGAACGTAATACAGAAATACAGTGCAAACATAAAACATTTTGTTAGAAATTTTGCTTTTACACTTTATACGACAGAGAAAGGGAATTCACAAATAGTTATAATTAAAGCAATTTTTTAAAATCTTACTTTTTTTATTTTAGCATGTCGAAAGAGGATTTAATTCAAATCTGTGGTCTAGCCGATGGCATTCGTATGTTTAATATTCTACGAGCAAAGTAAGTGGAAGATATTCAAAATATATTCAACACATTTATTAAATGGCACACATTGTCTATTCCGCAGAGTTATTGCACCACGTTTGACCGTCTATGTCAGCATGGATGGCAGCAGCTATAATGCCATCTACCTTATCTCCAATACATCCAAGGAATTGACACAAAAACTTTATAAACTACCAGGATTTTATGATTTGATAGCCAATCATAATACCAGCGGACCGTTGGAAAACGGTACGCTTTACAATGGCTGGGGAGGAATGCATACCAAATACTCAGGCAGCGGCTCTAATATTTTCAATGATGCTGCAAAATCCTGCATTTATATTAGCGGGCCATCGGGTGTGCATGTCAATGTTACCGACGAGGTGCTTAACAATGAAATAAAAGATGGCAGCCTCTATGGACTCGAAGTACAAAATGGCAAAGTTGTTATGAAATTAATCAACAAAAATGATAATTAATTCATAAAGCTTTTTATTGATATTTTTTTTTTATATTTGCTTTAAATTACTTTTGACAAAATTTTGGAATTATCTTAATTATGTAATTAATGCATGTTGTTTATGCATAAGTTTGAAATTTTTATCGGTTGCATCTCTAGCAAAGATACTCTTTTGACACTCAGCTATTGACAACCATTCAATACTTGCCACAGATGCCGTATAAATTTATGCCAGAATTTTTTTTTATGTTACCGCCTACTTTGCTCAGACTTTACCAAACTGCAGTGAAATTTATTATTTTGTTATTTTTTTAACAGCAAAAATAAATTCATGCATTTTTGTTTTCATGCTGTTGTTAATATAAGATTTTATTATTAAAAACCAAAACAAAAAACAAACAAAAAAAACATTTATGTACCTATTGTATAGAACTAGAACTAAGCTAAGTAAAAAGCTGGAAGAACAGACCGACATGAACTAACAACCAAACAACATCTGCACCGTTATTTAAGTTTATTACGAGACAATTTAAATAGTTAAGCTCGTTAATATGTAGAAAATTGCAATTTAATTGTTAGGGTCAAAGTTATTTGATTTTATGTATAGAGGAACGAATAAAGTGGTCTGCGCAAAAAAACAAAACAAAAACTGTTTGTTCTCTTTTTAACTTATGTGCTTGATATGCCTCAAGAATAATCGACTGAACAGATTTGTAATGCAAGCAATTTTAATTTTAATTTTAATTTTAAATTAAATTTAAAATTTATTTTTAGTTTATAAACTATACCAATTGACGGAATGTCCTGGAAATTCTTTGGGTGTTCCTTTGACTTTAATTTTGGACGATGTATTGTTAACATGTTGATAGTGTAGACTCTGCATAAAGTCTTTGCCACACAATGCGTTAGAATGTCTAAACTTCGTACCTAAATATCGCTCAAACTGTAATTATTTCTTGTTATAACAGTTATTTTTAAGCTTTTGAACCTTAGCTATCCGACAAAAATTTCCAGCCGAAAAGTATGCACAAAAAATTGGTTTCATATAAATAGTAATGAGTACAATTAAATCAATTTTTAGTCGTTTAATTTCCTTTAAATGGATCTAATCCATTCAAGGACTGGCTTTACACTAGTTAAATTATAAATTATAAAAAAAGATGAAATTTTTCATAATTTTCGTTAAGTCATTAAAGAAATAATTTAATTAAAAAAATAACAAATTGGCAGAGGTCTTCCAATTCTTAACTATCAATCTCAGAGAGTTTTTTTTCTCTATTGAGATTTTTTTTAGCTTTGAATCAATGGTATCAGGTGTCAAAACTATTCATTCAAGTCTGCCTTAGTTCAGAAAATGTGTAGATAAATAAGTAGGAGATTAAGCGAAATCAAGAGAAAGAAGAAAAAGAATAATGGGCCTTAGCAAAAAAAAATGAAACAGTCTTATTTCTTGTGGTTTGTTTTTAGTTTTTTTACAGGTGTTAATCGGTTATTTTCTGTAGGAACTGCTGCCAAAAATAGGGAAATAAGAAAAGCGGAAAACAGCACACCCTTCCCATATAGCTTCAGGTGTTCTTTATGTTCCTTTATTCAATTAAGAAATTAAGCGATATCTCAACACACACGGTTAAAAATGTTGGACTAGTTTTTAATCCAAACTTTGGTTTAAAGGAATTTTTAATCCTAAAAGTACTATTTTTTATTCCATATTTTAGTTTAATTTTTTTTAATCCGAAAAAGTTTAAGTTTAAGACTATTTTTGGACTACAAATTTGCATTAAGGTAGTATTTTCAAGAAAAAGTAACAATGTTATTTAATAGCTGAATTACAATGCAGCAGTGGCAGTGGCAGCAGCTGTGTCAGTGGCAGCGGCAGTGATCAGCTGTTTCGTATTTTACTGTCTGCAAATTACAATCTAGCAGTGGCAGCGTCAGCAACAAAAGCAGTGAATTTGGAAATAAAGAAATTTTAAACTTTTTGCGGATTAAAAATAAATCCTTTTTGGATTGAAAAATTTAAAACTTTTCATTGGATTAAAAAATAATCTTTTTTTGGTCGTGTCCTATATGTAATCCAAAAAAGTTTAAAATTTAGTCCAAGATTTTTAACCGTGCACCTAACAATCACACCTGGTCTAATGAGAATGAATACTTCAGCAACCGTCAGTCCATGTGGTCTACAAAAAATGCCTATTTACTATTTACTTTCTACTGACTACACTGAGAAAACAAAAAAAAGTAAAACGCACATTACATAACTTAAATCTTTAATCTTTAAATTCTCAAAATGACTTCCCGTTCTTCTCGAAATTACTTTTTCTAAAACGTCTGTCGTGCTCTAATGTCATGTTCTTTCTCAAGTTCTAATAAGCCGTTTAACTTGAAATTTGGTTTGGACTTTTTTTTAAATACCCTCTAGATATGGTTGCAACTATAATTATGTTAATATTTTCTTTTTTATTATTTTAAAAAAAAAAGGCAAAAAAAATCTCTTTTTTCAAACGCAGTTCAACCATACCAACATTCTTACTTATGAAGAATATATTTTTTTGTTCTTTTTTCGATCACCAGAAGGGTTGGAATCATGGCAAGAAGGACGCACCCTTATTTTTCACCCTCTCACTTTACCAGCCTGTAATTTTTCAATTGTCTAAATTTTATTTATTTATTTTTTTTTTGTTATTGTTAAAATTTATATATATTCTTACGGCTGTATTCATACAAATTTATGAGGCTCTTATAAAACCTTTATAACAAAAACATCAAAAACATTATCCATAAACGTTTAATAATGACAAAAACCTCTTATAAAGGCTTTGTAAATAAGAAACAATAAACCCTTGATGAAGCATTTTTAAAATTTGTACTCTCGTCTGAGCACAACTATTGTCAAAAATGCTTCAAACTAATTCAGAAAATATGAAAACATTGCAAAACATTTCAAAATATTGAAAATAAAAATGATAACCCTACAAAAAATAAATAACCGAAACTTCAACACAGTCACATACATTTCATTTCAGTGCCCAAATTTGTGAAACAAGGGAAATATTTAACATTGTGGCAAATGCATACGAAAAAAAGAGGAGGTACTACACGGTTAAAAATCTTGGGCTAAATTTTAATCTTTTTTGGATTACATATAGGACACGACCAAAAAAAGATTACTTTTTAATCCAATGAAAAGTTTTAAATTTTCCAATCCAAAAAGGACTTATTTTTAATCCGCAAAAAGTTTAAAATTTTTTAATCCAAAAAGAAATAATTTTTAATCCGCAGAAAATATAAAATATTATAATTCAAAAAGGATTAGATTTTAGTCCAAAAAAGTTAAAAATATAAAAGGATTACTTTTTAATCCACAAAGGTGAGAACTCGTGAGAAAAAAGGTAAGAGATAATTCTCATATTTCATAAGCCTACGAAGAAAAGTTATCCTTTGACCTCCATAAGCATATATATATACTAAAAAAAGTTCTTAAGCTTAATTTATGCAAAATTTTGCATATTTCTATACGAGCTTAAAAAAACTTATTTTTTTTGTCGCGTACTTGAACTAATTTGTACTAAATCTTGCCAATATTTTTATAAAATGTAGCACTCTTTCATCGCGTTAGAACACTTAAAATACATATCGGTTCTTTTTGTTTCTTTGTTGTTTTTCGAGTAATTAAAATCGTGCGAATGTCGCGTCCGTGCCAATGGCTGAAAAGCTACATAATATTCACCTTTTCGCCATAGAAGAACTGTCAAATAAAGAGCTGCTTTTCGTTGGCTTTTCAGCCAAAAGGCCTTCGTGTGAACATATTATTATATTTCCATAAACTTCACTATATATACATTAAGGGTATTCATGCAAATAGGCAATGCCCTTATAAATGATATAAACCGTATAAGTTTATCAGCCTTATAAATGAAATGTATGGAGAACCGTTTACACAAACCAGATATATCACAAACCAGCAATCAGCTGTTTATATGTATGCTGAAAGTTGACTGTTAACAAGTTAACAGCTGACATATCTCTCCAAATGCACAATCGACTGATAAAAATAACTAATTGCCCAAAATACAAGCTTGCCGCTTTGCATGAATACCCTTATTATGTATTATGAAACACTGCTCAATGTAATAATGAATATGATAATATTTTTTTTCAGATTTTAAGAAACAATTTGTTTCATTTAATTAAAAAATAAACTTCGGATGCTTTAACAACATTAACTATTATATTTAGCGTAAATTTCGTAGCAGTAGTAGTTTTCAATCTTAGATAACAAAAATGATTTTTCCTAAAAATACTACCTTAATGTAAATTTGTAGTCCAAAAATAGTCTTAAACTTAAACTTTTTTGGATTAAAAACAAATTAAACTTAAGTATGGAATAAAAAATAGTACTTTTTGGATTAAAAATTCCTTTAAATCAAAGTTTGGATTAAAACTAGTCCAAAATTTTTAACCGTGTATTATTAAAACGAATGTCAAATTTTCACTTTCAAATTGTACATATTTAATAATTTCTTTTCATTGTGCGGCTCACGTGTGGCATTAATTCAATTAACAAGAAAAAAAAAAGAAGCTGTTTTGGGGGCTTTTAAGCTTTCAATACGAGTCGAGCCCAAATCCTTACATTTGACTTAATAAATTCAATTTAGAGAATCAAAGGCCCTAATATAATGTAACACTATGCACTATGCATGTAACACTATCACCAGCACTCAGTTGTAACAGCACCATCACTAACACCAGCACTAGTACCAGCATTAGCTCTAGCACTAGCACCAGCACCCAGTTGCAACAGCACTAAGCACTAACTGATATTTAAGTTTTATCTAACGGTTAACTATAATTAAGTTTTCGGTTAGATCTTTCTAAAGAGATTTGCTTACCTATAACCTGTGTTTTTATTATCTCTATATAGAGAGAGCGAGAAGGCTACATTTCGATGATATTGGAAATTGATTAAAAAAAACAACCTGTGAGAAAGGGATGGCAGCTCACACGTATACACGAGTTTCAGTTACTTTCTTCCTGAGGCTCTTCCTAGCTTAACCGAAACTTTATATGAAGAGGTAACCAGAATTTCAGTTAAGAGAAACCATTTTGTTTTAGATAAATAACCGATAATCTTCTTGGAGGGACGTAAGAAAATAACAACATTTTTTGACTATTTGAATATCAAAATATTGATAAAATTGTGACAAATAAATAAAAATATTATTAACGTCCAATAATGACAAAAACCTCTTATAAAGGCTTCATAAAAGAGAAACCTTTCATAAACCCTTGATAAAGCATTTTTAAAATTTGTATTCTCATCCATGATACAAAAATACAGGTAGTATTGACGTTTCAGTCGGCTTCTTCAAGTTGTCAAAAAATATATCAAAGAAGAGAGCTCTCATAAATAAACAACAAAATATAAAGGGCGCATTCAGCATACTCTGCGTTCAATAAAACTGTTGATGCAGCAGTCGTTAAAATGTACGCTACTGTCTCAACTGTTAAGAAATTAAAACCTCAACTTGGAATCTGTGTTAAATTACTACATATACATCAATCTCAGGTGGTGGGAAAAAATTTGCAACATATATTAAAATACTTAAAATTTGTGTCTTATTTTTTTAGTGTGCAGTTTAATATCAGATATTATTTAAGTACACAAAAATCAAAAATATGCACATGAAAAATCTATGCACTTAAAAAAATAAATTGTGTTATAGTATTAGTATCAGGCCCGTAGCCAGAAAATTTTGGGTCGGAAGGCAACCAAATTTTTTTCCAAATTAGAAAAACATAAAACTAGAAGAAATTAAAATAATAAATGGAGGGTGTTTTGAACTAAATTTTATTTTTAAATTTAATTTTAAAGGGGAAATTTACTACTTTTAAAAATATCAACAAAAAGTTTTTGTTCCATAATTCATTAAATTATTATAAATCTAATAATTTTGCAGCCGTCCTTGCCCAATGTCTGTCCAGTTTGCCAATAGAAGGCCAGCAACAAAAAGTAGCTCCACTCTTTTAGCTAATAAATATTAAAAATTGTATATTATGGGCGGAGCCAAACCCTTTGTTCACTAATCGTTTTAGTTTGCGAGTATTTCCGAGTAGTAGGGTATCACTAAATTGTAACTCCAAACCGAGTTTCTTCATTATGTGACAATTATTTCCAAAGTGATTCAATTTTAAAAATTGTGTCTTTAGTGGTTGGATTTCACACTCATTGTACAATGCCCGTTTCAGTAGCAGGACACCACCAAATAGTAACTCTATTCTGAGTTTAAATTTTCTGTGACTTTTACTTCTATAGCTATTCTGTATCGAAAATTGCATTGGTGAAGCCACGCTCCGTTTTCCAATGCCCGTGTCTGTTTTATAATTGAAAGACCTAGCCCATCAGTTACTTCATCATACTTAGTTTCAATGCTATACGACATTTAGTTGCAAATCTATGCGATTTAAAAAAATTGAATTTTATGGGCGGTAACCCTTTCCAAAGATCGCTCAAATTTGTAAGGACCAAAATTATTTCATAATTTTGCCCCACATGTTTATCTTTTTTTCCTTACAGCCGCCGTCGATACCAGCCAGCATCACCAAAACAACCTTGTGCTACCGGTGCCGGCCACTCGCACAGCTGTAAATGTACAGCATTAGCTATAAGTTTAGATTTAGGTTACTAGAATAAGTCATTAAAGATAGAGAATCATATCTTTAATATAATAAAGAAACATTGAAGTTAACATTTTAAAATTATTGATTATGATTGTTGAGGGACCGACCCCCTTAGGAAATTTGGTTACAACGTCAAAGTGTACGTGTGACTCAAGAGAAACACTCAAGTAGGCAATGGTAAGCATTATTAATTGTACTCTTTCTCTTTGCATGTCTATACTTCTACTCACGCACACTACCACGGGGAAGAGCGAGGTACAGCTAGAGGAGTGAGTTAGAGCTAGCACAGAGGAGGAGAAAACATAAAGCGTAACGACAAAACCCAGTAGACCTAGTGCAGACCAGAGCGCCTAACGAGTGCGAGGGAGAAAGCAACACCACACGTACAGCAACCATCATCACGCCACTTGCGGTATTATGGCATGATTCTCATGTGTAACCATGGGCATAGCGAGTGGAATTCAACACAACCGGTTTCTAATGGAATGTGAGAGGGAATCGATGCCACTCATTCCAGTGGGGACGCCACTCGAGCCGAGCCTTTAAAAGGCCCCGCAACACTCAAATCATGGTCAGTTTTGTGAATCTCGTCGGTCAGTCTTTGTAAATCCCGTCAGTATAGAGCACTGGGCAGTCTTTGTAAATCCAGTACTAGTCAGTGAGTTAACAGACAGTGGACAGAAGTTCACAGTACACAACCAAACGCAGACATCAAGCAGAAAGTGAAGTCCGGCTTCACGTCAACGGAGAAAGCAGAAGTAACGCCAACAGTCACCGACGCGTAGAAGGATAACGCCGACGACATCTGCCAACTGGACCTCAGCGGACGGCAACAGGTCAGCGCCGCAATCAGCCGGCGTAATTGACGAACCGTCCACCCAGTCCTCAGCAGCAACGCGAATGATTCTGCAGTCAACGTGAACGTCGAACGACAACAGCGCCCGTAGTATACAAGACTTTGAATACAAGTAAGTTCGGTGGTACGCCGATTCAGATAAATAAGTAATTAAACATACCAAATTTAAAATATAAAGAATAAAGATAAGTTTTTTTCAAAGACTTTCTCACTACTCCAAATCCCTATTCGGTGAAGATAACCTGTGGTTTACACCCGGATATCGTCACCAACCCACCGGTGAACGCAGATCCCACTCTATTCGAGAACAAGCCGTGATACATGTGTGGTCTTTACCCCGTATTGCGCTCGTTCGGAAAACCCTTATCAACAAATAAAATATAAATCTAGAAACGTCGCATTGGTTTCATCCTGTCCATCTTCGCTGCCGATAACTTGTGAGGTTCACACCCCGTTATTCGGACAGCATAATAACATTCATAGAAGAATCATTAAATAATATAAATTAAATATTAATCATAATAACTTCACTCCTATCCTGCCCCCCCTTCGCTGCCAATAACTTGTGAGGTTCACACCCCGTTATTCGGACAGCATAATAACATTCAGCAAATGAATATTCAAATAATATAAATTAGATAATAATAATAATAATAATTAATCCCAATCCTATCCAACTTCGCTGCCGATAACTTGTGAGGTTCACACCCCGTTATTCGGACAGCATAATAATATAAACAAGACGAATAATTGAATAATATAAAGTCTATTAATTATAAACATATTATTCCTCTCCTACCCCGCTTCGCTGCCAGTAACTTGTGAGGTTCACACCCCGTTACCTGGTCAGCTCATTAACATGTAAGAAATGAATTAATAAATAATATAATAGAAAGGATAATTACTCTTTACCCTATCCTACCCTCGCCTCGCTGCAAGTAACTTGTGAGGTTTACACCCCGTTGCTTGAACAGCTGCGCCAATGCAATATAACACCTAACCAAATCAATAATATTTATCATAAGAGTATTCCTAAACACCAGCTTCGGTCGCGGTAACTTGTGAGGTTTGTACCCCGCTACCACGCCCCTTTCTAGCTAAACGCTCCCTTTACCGTTGAGTCCGACAGCCGTACGTGCCAGGTTCACACCCCGTATTGCGTCGACTCCCATTCTAAGTGAGTTTGAAATATCTACCAAAACTTATAATAAATTAATAAATAATCAATTATGAAAACTATAACTTAAAATAAAGATAACTGAAACAAACCTGTGAGCGAGGACGGCCTGTGAGGTTTAAACCCCGTCGCCTCATCATAACCATAAAATCAAGATAAGCATAACATTATATAAGAAACAGTACCACCGACGACCAGCGTACATCATCAAGCCATTTCCAGCAGCCGAGACGCAACGTGCCAGGATTTTGGTGATATACTTAACTTTTATTATTGTAACAAAGTCATTTGAATTACCTTTTATTAGACATACAGATATATGTCCATATATATATATATGTATATTGTATTTAATAGTACTGTATTATATTAAGTAGCCAAGAATTAAAGTTCCTTAAAGAAGAATAAAACTCATTATAACGACGATCGAAATATTTGCGTTTGTTTTAGTGTCCAAATACACAAATATTTGGAACGATCCTGGACAGCCGCTTTGTCTGTCCCAGCTATAGACCCCGGTAAACGGGGAGTCGTTACAATGGCGCCCGAGCAGGGACACTAAAACAGTTTCGATCGATCGTTATCACTTAGGAAACGCGCCATTGTCGTTGTAACCAATTCCTAAGGAGACCCTGACGATACTTAATATATAACAACTATTACCAAGTCTTACACTTATCAAAGTAACTTAAATTTTCTTATACCTCAAACGTTTCGGTAATTAAACGCATTTAAAATATTCTTATTACAGGCATTTTCAGGCAAAGGTAGCAAAAGGTAAGAACATCTATCTGGTTTATTTCAGCCAATTTATTTAGGCTTTTAGAGTCAGTCAAAAGGTAACCTCAGAGGAGGCTTTGGTGATCGACTGGGGCCTAAGGCAGAAAGAGATAAACTCTGCTATTTGGACAACAGGAAGTCCTCGCGAATAGCAAGATTTTGCTAGTTTTTTTAGGTATTCAGTTTCGTGCCCTGTTGTGAGCATTTTTAATTAAGCTCAAACATGGTGAAGGCCACCTGGATTTATGCCCTACGTAAGGATGATCTCGTCTCATTCGCCCAAGAATTCGGCTTTGAGGATTCCGGCACGGTGAAAGAGATGCGCAGGCGGTTCGTTACCTTTACCACCGGCCCAGACAACGAGATGAAGTGGGAACAGCGTCTACAAGAGCTTAAGGTTAAGCACGCAGATAAGAGACCTGTGTCACCACGAAATTTACTTCTAAAACCAGTACCAGCAACACAAGAATGTGAGGACCCACCACCAGGTTCCCAGGTACCAGACACTATTGCCAGACGTAATGACACCACGAGGTATGGTAGCGTCATCGATCAGGTGCGGAGATGGTCCGTCCGATATGAAGGAGGCCATGACCCACTAGGGTTTATTGAGCAAGTCGAAGAGCTGGCCAGCGTCTATTGTATCGATAAGGATATACTGCCACGAATTATGCCTGAGTTGCTCCAAGACCATGCCCTTATCTGGTGGCGCAACCAAGACAAGCAGTGGAGCAGTTGGAAAAGCTTTAAGGTGAGCTTTCTGACCTTTTTCCTGCCCACACGTTACTTTGAACGACTTGAAGAACAAATTTCAGAAGTGACCGGTTACAGTCCTGCTTTCCTGGTGCAGGGTTGTGAACCACGTTTACATGGTGCACTGTTTGATGAATGCACGATGGGCACCGGCCAAGAAGTAAGAGCGCCGGCAACAAAGGCGGAGCAGCTTAAGGAGATGTTCAGAATTGTGCGTCACAAGCTCAGTCAAGCTACCCAAGACCAAGCGCGACATTGTAACTTTCGTCGCCGTGATTGGAAGCCTGGGATTGGAGAGATGGTTCTCGTGAAACAACACTCTCTCTCCAGCGCCATCAATAGTTTTGCCGCCAAGCTAGCTCCGAAGTTCGAGGGCCCATATCGAATCGTCGGATACGCCTCACCAGTCATAGTTCAGGTGAAAAGAACAGGTGAGACTCGCATCCGTAAGGCCCACATCAGCGAACTTAAGAAGTACTATGACGAGAACAACATTGACCAAGACCACAGCGCAGCAGCATCTGCGAAAACAACTGCGAGGCGCGCAGCAGCATCTGCGAAAACAACTGCGAGGAGAGCAGCGGCACCTGCTGAAACAACTGCCCACTAGCAGCGGCATCTGCTGAAACAACTGCCCACTAGCAGCGGCATCTGCTGAAACAACTGCCCACTAGCAGCCGCATCTGCTGAAACAACTGCCCTAGCAGCCGCATCCTGCTGAAACAACTGCCCTAGCAGCCGCATCCTGCTGAAACAACTGCCCTAGCAGCCGCATCCTGCTGAAACAACTGCCCTAGCAGCCGCATCCTGCTGAAACAACTGCCTTAGCAGCCGCATCCTGCTGAAACAACTGCCCTAGCAGCCGCATCCTGCTGAAACAACTGCCTTAGCAGCCGCATCCTGCTGAAACAACTGCCCTAGCAGCTGCATCCTGCTGAAACAACTGCCCTAGCAGCCGCATCCTGCTGAAACAACTGCCCTAGCAGCTGCATCCTGCTGAAACAACGGCATTAGCAGCAGTATCTGCTGAAACAACTACAAAACGTTGACGCAACGGCGATTCTTACGACACCTACCAGATCATACCATGCTAACCATCAGCCTTTAACCAACCAACCCCAGCAACAACACTTACGCAGCACTACAGAGTGCAACCAACAATGACAAACATTAAAAAGTTATAATTTTACATTTTCATATTAGTTCATGTGAACACCTCGAGTCCAACTTTATTTTTCAACAGGACTCATAAGTCACACCAACATCGCGATAACAATTAATTAACATGTATTTCTGTTCTCTAGCCAGTACGATTGACAAACACAGGAAAATTCGTCAAACATGTCTGAAGAAGTGTACATCGACCCTAACACCACTGCGTATGAATCAGGTGGCAGCACTACAATTCCGATCAGAACTGGAAACAATCAAGTGGCAACCAAGGAAAATTCAAATGCAACAGTCGATAAGTGCCAGCAACAAGTGCAGACGTATTGCAATAATAAGTGAAAATTTCAAGTGCCAAAGACTTTGTTAAAGAAAGTAAAATAATTAAGTGAAAATAAGCAGCAACCAATTTAAAACGAACCAACAGTCACCGCCAGAAAAAGCAGACAGACATCCCGCCGACTACAACAGGAAAGCGTGTCCAGTAGCAGTTCCGGTGAGACTGACACCAGCGATTCTTCCAGCGGCAGCTCCAGTAGTAGCTCGAGTACGAGTGAATCCAGTCGAGAGAGCCCACCACGACCAGTGCGTCCAGCTACCGTCATCATTGTGTCGAGCGACAGCCAAACTCACTCGCCCCAGCGCGCCAGCATCACCAGCATGCGTAGGCGCCCCAGCGCAACCACCAGACTTGACTCGCCACAGCGCGCCAGCATCATCAGCATGCGTAGGCGCCCCAGCGCAACCACCAAATTCGACTCGCCCCAGCGCGCCAGCATCACCAGCATGCGTAGGCGCCCCAGCGCAACCACCAGACTTGACTCGCCACAGCGCGCCAGCATCATCAGCATGCGTAGGCGCCCCAGCGCAACCACCAAATTCGACTCGCCACAGCGCGCCAGCATCATTAGTATGCCTAGGCGCCCCAGCGTTATCATCAGACCAAACCGCGCCAGCGTAATTGCTTGTAAGCCGCGTGAAGTCAATAAATCAGCATCACCTCATCGCACCAGCAGCATCAACATGCCTGAGCGAACAAATGAGAGTGAGTCAGACCCCCGGGCCGGCATCATAAGGATGCCAAGGCCACCGATCGTCGTAAGATCACCCAGCAGCGCTAGCACCAGTAGCGTGCTCACGCGCCCCAGCGTCATCTCGTCGCCACACCGTGCCAGCATCGTCACCATGCCAACGCGCGGTGTCACACCGACAACGATTCGTCTCGCCGCGAATCCAGTTCTGCCAGCGCAGGCTTCAAGCAGCGCCAGCGAAATGCTGACGCCAAGCCAAAACCCGACTGTTACACCCAGTCAAACCACCAGGGCCACATCGTCCAGTCACGATCGCCTACCGCAAGCGACCAGTCACAGCAGCGTCATCACATTGCCAAGCAGCGCGAGTATCATGAAGATACCAGACCGCACCAGCAGGATCACGCCACTGAGTCGCATGTTTGATCATGCCGTGGTCCCCAAGTCAAATCGCGCGAATCTTTCTACCGCGCCAGCACAATTCGGGACCCAGGAGGCAGACAAACACGCCAACTTCGCCAAATCGCCCACACGCGATAGCGACAACCTCACATCAAAACGCGCCCACCACAGTGCAGGCAAACGCACCAGCTTCGCCATATCACCAACCTGTGATAGCGACAGCATAGCGCCAAAACGCGCTAATCGACAAGCCTACATGTGCTCCAAAGCCGCCATATCGCCACCATGCGATAGCGACACTCGCGCGCCAGAAAGCGCCAGCAGCAGAACACCACCACGTCACGACCTCTCCTACCACGAGCCGCAGGCTAAGCATGTCGCTACCTCACCTTGGCCCGGCAACTGCAACGAAGAGGAGGTCATAGAGATAGGTGAGCTCGTCCCATCGCAACCGCCAGTGATACACGGGGACCACGAGGGCTACCTGATTCTCGATACTTCAAGTCCTGCAGCCGCCACACCACCGCAACTCACCGAAACGCCCAATACCGCCTACCATCAGCTACGCCGATTCATCGACGACCGGTTGGAGCATTGGCGACCGGGCCAACGAATCCGCTCGGCCATCACCATCGGAGAGCGCCGTTACAAAATTGTCATCGACAGGCACGGAACTGAATACGTTTCCGAACGCCCCGCGGAGTAAGGGGGAGATGTAAGGACCAAAATTATTTCATAATTTTGCCCCACATGTTTATCTTTTTTTCCTTACAGCCGCCGTCGATACCAGCCAGCATCACCAAAACAACCTTGTGCTACCGGTGCCGGCCACTCGCACAGCTGTAAATGTACAGCATTAGCTATAAGTTTAGATTTAGGTTACTAGAATAAGTCATTAAAGATAGAGAATCATATCTTTAATATAATAAAGAAACATTGAAGTTAACATTTTAAAATTATTGATTATGATTGTTGAGGGACCGACCCCCTTAGGAAATTTGGTTACAACGTCAAAGTGTACGTGTGACTCAAGAGAAACACTCAAGTAGGCAATGGTAAGCATTATTAATTGTACTCTTTCTCTTTGCATGTCTATACTTCTACTCACGCACACTACCACGGGGAAGAGCGAGGTACAGCTAGAGGAGTGAGTTAGAGCTAGCACAGAGGAGGAGAAAACATAAAGCGTAAAGACAAAACCCAGTAGACCTAGTGCAGACCAGAGCGCCTAACGAGTGCGAGGGAGAAAGCAACACCACACGTACAGCAACCATCATCACGCCACTTGCGGTATTATGGCATGATTCTCATGTGTAACCATGGGCATAGCGAGTGGAATTCAACACAACCGGTTTCTAATGGAATGTGAGAGGGAATCGATGCCACTCATTCCAGTGGGGACGCCACTCGAGCCGAGCCTTTAAAAGGCCCCGCAACACTCAAATCATGGTCAGTTTTGTGAATCTCGTCGGTCAGTCTTTGTAAATCCCGTCAGTATAGAGCACTGGGCAGTCTTTGTAAATCCAGTACTAGTCAGTGAGTTAACAGACAGTGGACAGAAGTTCACAGTACACAACCAAACGCAGACATCAAGCAGAAAGTGAAGTCCGGCTTCACGTCAACGGAGAAAGCAGAAGTAACGCCAACAGTCACCGACGCGTAGAAGGATAACGCCGACGACATCTGCCAACTGGACCTCAGCGGACGGCAACAGGTCAGCGCCGCAATCAGCCGGCGTAATTGACGAACCGTCCACCCAGTCCTCAGCAGCAACGCGAATGATTCTGCAGTCAACGTGAACGTCGAACGACAACAGCGCCCGTAGTATACAAGACTTTGAATACAAGTAAGTTCGGTGGTACGCCGATTCAGATAAATAAGTAATTAAACATACCAAATTTAAAATATAAAGAATAAAGATAAGTTTTTTTCAAAGACTTTCTCACTACTCCAAATCCCTATTCGGTGAAGATAACCTGTGGTTTACACCCGGATATCGTCACCAACCCACCGGTCAACGCAGATCCCACTCTATTCGAGAACAAGCCGTGATACATGTGTGGTCTTTACCCCGTATTGCGCTCGTTCGGAAAACCCTTATCAACAAATAAAATATAAATCTAGAAACGTCGCATTGGTTTCATCCTGTCCATCTTCGCTGCCGATAACTTGTGAGGTTCACACCCCGTTATTCGGACAGCATAATAACATTCATAGAAGAATCATTAAATAATATAAATTAAATATTAATCATAATAACTTCACTCCTATCCTGCCCCCCCTTCGCTGCCAATAACTTGTGAGGTTCACACCCCGTTATTCGGACAGCATAATAACATTCAGCAAATGAATATTCAAATAATATAAATTAGATAATAATAATAATAATAATTAATCCCAATCCTATCCAACTTCGCTGCCGATAACTTGTGAGGTTCACACCCCGTTATTCGGACAGCATAATAATATAAACAAGACGAATAATTGAATAATATAAAGTCTATTAATTATAAACATATTATTCCTCTCCTACCCCGCTTCGCTGCCAGTAACTTGTGAGGTTCACACCCCGTTACCTGGTCAGCTCATTAACATGTAAGAAATGAATTAATAAATAATATAATAGAAAGGATAATTACTCTTTACCCTATCCTACCCTCGCCTCGCTGCAAGTAACTTGTGAGGTTTACACCCCGTTGCTTGAACAGCTGCGCCAATGCAATATAACACCTAACCAAATCAATAATATTTATCATAAGAGTATTCCTAAACACCAGCTTCGGTCGCGGTAACTTGTGAGGTTTGTACCCCGCTACCACGCCCCTTTCTAGCTAAACGCTCCCTTTACCGTTGAGTCCGACAGCCGTACGTGCCAGGTTCACACCCCGTATTGCGTCGACTCCCATTCTAAGTGAGTTTGAAATATCTACCAAAACTTATAATAAATTAATAAATAATCAATTATGAAAACTATAACTTAAAATAAAGATAACTGAAACAAACCTGTGAGCGAGGACGGCCTGTGAGGTTTAAACCCCGTCGCCTCATCATAACCATAAAATCAAGATAAGCATAACATTATATAAGAAACAGTACCACCGACGACCAGCGTACATCATCAAGCCATTTCCAGCAGCCGAGACGCAACGTGCCAGGATTTTGGTGATATACTTAACTTTTATTATTGTAACAAAGTCATTTGAATTACCTTTTATTAGACATACAGATATATGTCCATATATATATATATGTATATTGTATTTAATAGTACTGTATTATATTAAGTAGCCAAGAATTAAAGTTCCTTAAAGAAGAATAAAACTCATTATAACGACGATCGAAATATTTGCGTTTGTTTTAGTGTCCAAATACACAAATATTTGGAACGATCCTGGACAGCCGCTTTGTCTGTCCCAGCTATAGACCCCGGTAAACGGGGAGTCGTTACAAATTTGACAGTCGAAGACCAAGGCTCAATAGTAAACCGAGTGTGAAACGAAACAAATTGATGTGATAGACGAAAGTAAAGCCGAAAATTTGTGTGCTTGAAAAAGTGCCACGCCACTCGCGGGTAGGAAGGTGAAAAATATTTTACGACCTAATCTCATACCTACCCAATAAACAAAAAAAAATTTCATTAAAATCGGTCCAGCCGTTTTGGAGGAGTTCAAACACTAACACCGTGACACTAGATTTTTATGTATTCGATTATAAATAAGCTATTTTAGACCTAAAAATTAATTAATCATTAATAAAATACTATTTTTTAAGTAATTTTTTAACATACATTTTTTTTGATATTTTAAAAATGATCTCATTTTACACTTTAAAATAAATTTTAATAAAAATTTAGTTCAAAACATTCTATTTTTTCTAATTTCGGGAAAAATTTGGTTGCCCTCCGACCCACAATTTTCTGGCTACGGTCTTGATTAGTATAATAGGCTATTAATAAATAGTACAGCCTTACATTTCATCTACTTGAAAACTTTAAAACGCTTCTCATAGCAACCAATTCAGCTAAAACATAGCTCACCTAGGTACACTGTCACAACAGATGACTGCGCTGAATGCGGCCAGTAAGTGTTTTGCTTTGACTGCCGTTTTTGACAGCAGCCAGTTCCCATCTCAAGAGAAAATAAACAGCTGTCAATGCTTCCTGTATTTTTGTATCATGCTCTCTTCTAAGCTTAAATATTGACATGAAAAAATGGCACAAAATTCTAAAAAATTGAAAATAAAAATATGAGGTGACAATTTTCACCGAGCAAAACATAAATAACAATATTTTTGATCGTTTGAATGTCAAAATATTAATGAAATTATGACAAATGAACAAAAAATTATTGATTTTATCAAATTTACATAAATCCACTTTTGACACTTTTCCTACTTCAAATTGAAAGTGTTCCTATTTAAAAAAAGCTGAGACAACATTTTTATGAATAACAATATTTAAAAAAACATTTTAATATTTTTTATTTCTTTTAATTCTTTTAATTATACCCTAAACCTGAAAGGTCAGGGTATATTAACTTTGTGCAAACGTTTGTAACGAATATAACGAAGTGAGTCCGGTATAGAAAAGTATATATATTCTTGATCAGCGTCACCACGTGAATCGAGCAATCCATGTCCGTCCGTCTGTCCGTCTGTGTATTGTCCGTATACACAGGATAAGAAGAAGGAGTTGAGATAATTGAATGAAACTTGGTACACATGCTCAGATGCGCCCAAGGATCTGCACTATTGAATATTTTTGGAATCCGCCCACGGACACGCCTACCTTCCATACAACGGTAAAATTGAAAACTGCATAAATAAGCTCATAGTTAATCTACAACAATAAAATTTGGTGTGTATGTGTTTTGTATCAAAACCAAGATTTTTTAAAAAAATGGGTGTCATCCGCTTACGGACACGCCCACCTCCAATACAACCCAAAAATTGAAAACGCAATTAATAAGCCTCTGTTTAGCCTACAGAGACAAAATTTGAGACGTATATTTTTTATAACAAAATAAAAATGTCTTCGAAAAATGGACATCATCCGCTTACGGACACGCCCACCTCCCATACAACCCAAAAATTGAAAACGCAATAAATAAGCCTCTGTTTAACCTACAGAGCTAAAATTTGGCACGTATGTTTTTTATGACAAGACAAAGATTGTTTTTGAAAAATGGACGTCATCCGCCTACGGACACGCCTACCTCCCATACAACCCAAAAAGTTTTAAACTCAATAACTAAGGTTATGTTTGTCATAGAGAAATTAAATTTGGTATGCATGTATTTTATACCAAAACTAAGGTGTGTTCAAAAATTGGAAGTAATCCGTCCATGAACACGCCCACCTCTCATAGGGAAAGCACAATAAAGGCATCAACTGTGAGCTACAGGAATAAAACTTGGTATGTGTAAATTTTTCATCAACATTTAAATGCATATAAAATATAGGCTTCATCCACCCTTGGAGACGCCCATTTACAATAAAAATTTTTTGTTTTTGAAAAGTGGGTTTAGGGTATTTCATAGTCGGCCTAGACCGACTTTAGACTTTCTTTACTTGTTTTAATTCTAAATTAGTACGCCTGAACTCACTGAGCGCTGCACTTCCCTGATAATTGAAGTCATGCTCATCTTCATGGTTTAATAAGTAATTAAATGTGCTTAATACAAACTTTCGTTTAATTTTATTGTTATTCTAAAAACAATAATTGTCTAATTAAAATTAATTATGACCACATAATCGAATTTTAATGGATGAGTGAAAACTGAAGAATTTGTGAAAACTTTATTAGCTAGAGTTGCCAGCGTGAAAATACAAAGAGTTAAAATTAGAAAGAATATTAAATTACAAAATGCTCAAGAAAGTCTTTATATTACTTATGAACCAAAACTAGACTTGGTTACTCTATCTCTTCACTGTAGTTTAGTGCTAGTTTGCCTATAAAAGCCTATAACTGTCTTTTTTAGGCAAAAAAGTTTTCTGAATTTTCACTAGAATGACACCAAACGTTCAAATTAATATTGCGCAGCTATATAAAACTCAATATTTTATTCTTAAGTGTTTTGGACTGTGGGATGTCTGCAAGCAATATTCGAGAATATATCAAATCGCTTATGAAATCTATTTCTGGCATATTGTTATTATCTATATGTTGCTTTTCGATATAAGCATGTTGATTCAAATCTACATTTACATCAAGGATCTAAATGAGATTATAAATGTGTTCTTTATACTATTCGCTGCCATAGCAGTGCAGGCAAAATTTGCCACAATCAAGAAAAATCGAGGATCTTATGAGAAACTCTTTAAACTGATGAATTTACGCGATCTTCAACCTCGTAATACTACTGAGGTTCACATCTTTATGAGAACACTTAAAATTTTTTTTTATGTAAAAAAAGTTTACTCGCTTATGTCACTGATATCCTTGAATATAACACTGTTGACTCAGAATCTCATCGATAAATCAATGAAGCTACCGTTGTCAACGTACACTTTCATTCAAGTGGATACTAGTTGGAGCTTCTGTATCGTATATGTCTATCAATATATTTCGCTTGGATCTTGCTGTATTGTTAATATTGCTTTTGACACAATGGTTATGTCGTTTTTCTTCTATCTAAATGTACAGTTGGACATTTTACCCAACCGACTACAAAACATTGGCAACAATCCCAATGACTCTCAGACGTTAATTAATCTTGAACTTAAGGAGTGTCTACTTTATTATTCGAAAATTGTCCATTTGTCTGAGTTGATTGAAAAATTAGTTAGCATTCCGATTTCTGTGCAAATATTTAGCTCAGTTTTTGTGCTTATGGCGAATTTTTACATTCTATCTACGGTAAGTTATGAGCAGCGTTAGTAAATTTCATAGATCTAAAATATTAATTTTATTTTTAATACGCAGATTTCCGGTACGGAATACTTTGTGGAGTTGATTAAAATAGTTCTTTACCAAATTTGCATGTTACTACAAATATTTCTAATGTGCTATTTATCCAATGAGATTATGCTTAAGAGCAAATGCTTATCATATTCGTTATATGAGGCCGATTGGGTGTGCTGGAACAAGACCAATCGCAGGCTGTTGCTGCTGATGACGTTACGTTTTGATACACCTATTCGAATCAAGACCATCAATCATGTTTACTCCATCAATTTGGCTGCTTTCAGTTCGGTAAGTATGCGAATATATTTATTATATTAAGCGATGTTTCTCAAACTCTCTCGTAAAGATCTTCAATATTGTCAGCTGCAAAAGCTGTAGCTTTTTAAGAATTTATATCGCAAAATAAACATAAATTAACAAATTATAACATAATTTAGTTATTTATAATTTTACATAAATTAATTCTATTGTTCGCTTTTGGAACAAAAATATGAATTTTTGTCACGTATACGCCATGGTTCCCACTTAAAAAATTTAGTGCAAAAAGTATGACATCGTAAATCTCTTATTTGAACGTAAAAGGGCAAAAGTAATGATGCAGAATTACTAGTTTTGACAAGTACTTTCATAAGAAATCAGCTTAACCTAAGTTCCAAAACGATAACCTCAAAAAAGTTGCACAGTGTTATATAAAATTTATAATTTTGATTTTTGCTTTTTTAACAGTGTTACTTAGAAACGGTATTGATATCAACGCCCCATTAAAAAATACACAAATTCAATTTGCCACACATTTAAATAAAATACAAAAATCAATATCCTCAATCACAAAATCCCGAAGCACAAAATCCCCAAAATGCAAAATTTTCAAGCACAAAATCTCAAAAAAATCTCCAAATATCTCCAACTTACCAAGAAATTCTTATTAATTCTGTACATTTAAGGCTTTGCATTTATTTTGGCATTTATTTTTAAAACACCAAAAAACCAAAAAAATTGTTCCTTCGTACAAAATGAGCTTATTTTTTCCATGTTTTGCCTATTTAATTAAGGCCGGAGGGTCGTTTAGAAACAAGAAAAAATGGCAAAGTTTGGATAAGTTTTTCAGACAGAAAAAATTAATGAAACTCTTTAAAAATTTCTAAAACTAACAGAAAATTTATAAAAAAAAAAACAACTTTTTTTTTAATAAAGAGGCGCCAATAATCTGGATTCCCGCAAAAGACCTTTTTTCACTGCGTGCAATGCACTATGGGAAATTGGCCGCTATTTTGAGGCCAAAATTCAATTTTACAACTTGCTTGAAACTTTTTATTTTTAGTTTTATCTTACAGGGAATACTCCAAAGCATACAAATGTAAACTTTGTTTTCAGATAAAGTGTTTTACCGCTACTATGGTAACTCCCAAAGAAGTTATTTCGAAATGAGGTAAAAATATATTTTTTGTATCTAGAATTTTGGTTCGTGTTCAAATGTATGTACCTTAAAATCTAACATCAACTTTTAAAAACTAAAATATGGTAAAAATAGTAATGGTTAGGTTATTATTTATCATTTAAAAAAATGATTATCATTTAATTTATTATAAGTGACCTTTCGTGCGATATTAAAAAAAAATCGCATTTTTCTTAGGTAAAAATAATAACTTTTATTAAAGTCTCTACCTCCCAACTGTATAAAAAGTGGGCGTGGCAAGTCAATTTTTGTATTGTAAGCTTACTACGTCCAACCCAAGTGTTGGATCAAGATTAAAGTTGATAATTTAAGACTATACCACCTACCTATATAAAAAGTGGGCGTGGCAAGTCTATTTTTGTTGGAAAAGCTTACTACTTCTAACTTAAGTGCTAGACCAAGTTTTAAGTTGATACTTCAATTTTTCGAATTTTGGCCACAAAATAGGGTAAAATTTCCCATAGTGCAATGTAACGTCTTTCAGGATCATCTGTACCATACCACATAAAAATTTTTCATTTTTAAGTAATTTTCTTCGATATGTTGGAGGTTCAATTTTAATTTAAGCAATATTTAATGATTTATTCGATTCGAAAAAACGAATTCTTCAACTTCATTTTTTTTATTTCTGTTGGAATAAAAAAATTTGAGAGCACCAAAGTGGTTTAAATATTATTAAAAATATTTATTTCAAATTTCATCTTGATCGTTTGAGTGAATTTTGAGATATCCTGGTTGATTAGATTTTGAGATATCCATGCAAACTTGAAAAACGTTGTCTCGACGCCATCTTCATATTTTAAAAAAAAAATTTTTAATGTAATTTTCCAACAAATTTTCTTGTTCTTCCAGAAATTTTTAAATTATTCCGTTGATTTTTTCTATCCGAATTTTTTCTTTTTTTTATTATTATTTTTATTTAAGCAATATTTAATGATTTATTTCATTCGAAAAGCAAAGCTAATTTTTCGGTTTTTTTTTTAGTTATTTTGGAATAAAGATATTTGAGAGCTTATTTTAAAAAAACCCTTTCCACCAATTGTTTTAAATTTCATCTTGATCGGTTGAGAATATTTCGAGATATCCTTCACGCAAACTCGAAAAACGTTGCCTCGGCGCCGTCTTCATTTTTAAAAAAAAAATTTTTAATGTAATTTTCAACAAATTTTCTTTAAGTTCCAGAAATTTTTAAATTGTTCCATTAAGTTTTTTTCTATCCGAAAAAATATTTAAACTCATAATAATCGGGGTGAAATGAAATCCAATTGTTATCGGAATTGATTTTTAAAACGACAAGTAATATTTTTTGAATTGGACATTGATTTCGATTCGAACATAAAACCAATAATGTCGGAATTCTTGACACCAAAGTAAATTTCTTGTAGTCTTCTTGTCGTCTTGAAAATCAATGCCGACTGCTATTAGATTTCATAGCATCCCCCGAATAACGGTACTTTTGATATTATTACGGAAAGTTTTTGAAATTTACTGAAAAGATTTTATGTGTTAGATTTTCAGCGCCTTACAATCATTTTTTAGTCATTGGAAAATCTGGAGTACCAGTGCAATGATTCGATTTTTTAATGCCAACATTTTGTTGTTATTATTTTAAATTTAATAGAATTTCATGGCCAGAAAATGGTCAGAAAATATTTATGTTGGCTTACTTTAGTAAAATCCAAGCAACATTATAAGCAAGACCAAATAATCAGGCTACTTTTGTTTACAAATGTTGACGCCACTACAGATAACTTTTAACTTTTAAGGTTTAAGGTTTTTTTAAATTTGTATTACTTTAAAGTTGATGCCGTATTTTATTTATCACGAATATAACTACACCACATAACCCTTTAACTGAAATATTTTAAATTACTTCTAATTATGAACTGTTGTTTCGTTAATTGCCATAATAAGCCAAAATAATTGGCCGTTTACCGAAAATATTAGATAAACAAAAATTAAGCAAGTCACAATAAAAGACTGTTAAATACTATATAAGATTTTGAGACACTTCCACAAAAGACAAAGTTACTTTAACCTGTGCACATTGTTGACCAGCTGCATCAATGATGAATTTGCAGCAGTATCAGGAAATAGTGCCAGCTTTCTACAAATATCAAATATGGATCTTCAAGTTATTCGGCCTTTGGAAGCTTTCCGCTAAGGCAACAAAAAAGTTTCGCCTTATTCACATGATATACTTCTGGCATATTGTTTTCTTTTGGGTGCTGCTTTTCGATAGCACGCTATTCATACAGTTCATCAGCAATATTACACACATCAATGAGGTGGTTAAAGTTTTTTTCATATTTGCCACCACGCTAGCGGTTCTAGCCAAATTTACCTCAATAAAGATGAAGAATAAACAATATCTAGCGTTGGTCAACAATTTACACGAGCAGGCCATTTTTCGTCCAGAAAATGCAAGCGAAGCGCAGCTATTCCAGCAGTCTGTGCATCTAAGTCGACGTGTGCGAAATAGCTATTGTTTAATATCGTTGTGTGCCCTAAATGTTGTCATGCTGTCGCAGTACATTGTGGATAACACTCAGCTACCGTTGTCTGCTTACATGCCCATTAGTCTGGAGAAGAAATGGCGTTACAATTTGTTGTATATGTACCAGTACTTTGCAGTTTCGCTCTGCTGTTATATGAACATTGCCTTCGATTCCATATCGGCATCACTGCTCATATTTGCAATGGGACAGCTAGATATCTTAAAAGATCGCATCCAGCATTTAGACATACGTAGCCAAGAAGAGGATAACGAAACGATTTATCTTAAGCTGCAAAAATGTGTTTTAAACCATGGTCAAATTCTGAAGCTGGCGAATATGATTGAAGATCTTGTGAAGTTTCCGATTTCCATGCAAATCTTTTGTTCTATCTTGGTTTTGATAGCTAATTTCTATGCGATGTCTTTTGTAAGTGGAGTAAAAGTTAATTGCGGATTTATGCTGACTCTCGTCGATTTTCTGTTGGTTCATTACAGCTTTCCCAGCCCGGTGATTACTCAAGTTTCGTCAAGTTTCTCATCTACCAGATCTGCATGTTGGCTCAGATATTTATTTTGTGTTTTTATTCGAATGAAGTTACCCTGAAGAGTTCCCAACTGTCCTATGCCTTGTATACTACCAACTGGATTACTTGGAATAAACCCAATCGAAAACTACTTTTGTTGATGATGTTGCAATTCGACACACCTATACGAATAAGAGGAATAATTAAAAACTATTCCTTTAACTTAGCTTCATTTACGTCTGTAAGTAATACCAAAAACTTGAATATTGCAATATTTATAACTTCACACAGATTTAAAACATTTGCGAAATGAAACTTCAACCGAACTGAAACAGGAAATAACAGTTAATTTTTTTATGATTGCATAAATCTGCTAAGGTATAGATATACTAACATGGCATCAGCAAAAAAAAAAACAAAAAACGACAAAATGTATGCCGCATTATTTACGCTCACAGCATCAAACTCAGCTCAAAAGTATGCAACGAAAATTTCAAACCAAATGTAATTGCTTCAAAATTAGTTCGTTGCAAGACAAAGTCTTTTTTTTTTTTTATGTCTTAACCCATGAATGTATTGCTATATTGCTGTATAATGATATATTGCTACATATTTAAAACACTATGACGGCAATATGCACGACGCCAAACTTTTTAGAGCACGATAAAAAGAGGATTCAGTCATACTACAATAACGAAGATTTAAATCCCCTGCTCACACGGTGATTGCCAATCAAACAATCTACTAGTTTTATTTTTGCTTTCAATGTGAAACTGTCAAAAATATTGAGAGTGAGAGCGGATGAACACAGTTTGAGGCATGGTTGAATAACAAGGTTGCCTCAAAACTGACTGTGCTCTCTTTCTCTTATCCGAAAGTGTCAAAAATCAACTGGCTGTCGAAAAAAATAACAACAACAACAACAGCTGAATCAGTTCGCTTTGACATTTGCGGCAGTCGCGCTCTCCGTGTTGCGGCTACCTTATTCAGTGTACCCTGGTTTGAGGCATGGTTGAATAACAAGGTTGCTTCAAAACTGACTGTGCTCTCTTTCGCATATCCGAAAGTGTCAAAAATCAACTGGCTGTCGAAAAAAAGAACAACAACAGCTGAATCAGTTCGCTTTGTTATTTGCGGCAGTCGCGCTCTCCGTGTTGCGGCTACCTTATTCAGTGTACCCTGGTTTGAGGACAGCACTCAAGCAATCAACCAACAATCAGAATCTGAAAGAGAGTAAGAAAAGTTCATTGATTGCCAATCAAACAATCTCGTGTGAGTTGACCAAAAGCAGAAACTATTCTGAAAAACATTATAAACAATAAATATGAAATGTTTGTGATGAAAATAAAAGAAAGAAATTATGAAGCATCGCTGTCCGCTCTCATCACGTAACAAACGTGAACTAAAAAACCAAGTCTGTGTACATGTATGTCTATGTAGTGTATGGTAGTCACAATGACAAGAAAAAAGCATCTGTCTGACCGACAGTCTGTGTAGTCTATTTGGCCCTTTATGTTAAACGACATCTTCGTCTAAGCCTCGTCCATTTTCCGACAATAGCGACAAAATTGCTTGATGTATTTTTTTCCTTGTGTCGTCATCTACAATTCTATGCTTAAGTTATTGAAATACACTCGTCATGATTAATTCTTATAAACAGTATTACTAGATTATACAAATTTGGGATTTTGCATAAATTTTCTAAAACTATTGAAATTGCATTCTCATGTGAAGCATATATTTTTGTGTTGGCATTACTTTTAACATCATCTGTTTGGCAAAATTTATTTTTTGGACTATTGTTTTTTGACTTTTGCTACAAATTCAGTTTTGAATTTATTTTTATGATGATTTGTGCGAATCTGAAATCAACATTTTCTTCTTGTTCTTCTTTGATTTAACTATCATGATGAATCGGGCACAGCAATTTATTTAAATAGTTATAATCATAGATTTTTTTATTTTGCCTCTTTTTTAATATATAACATTTTTTAAAGTTCCTCATCAAAAATTGCACAAAACCCCAAAAGCTGCATTCATGAAAGCTTACACTTAAAATTGCACATTTTTGCAATTATCCTGAATTTCACGGATGAATACCCTAAATACCCGAAGTTACATTTTTCCTCAACTTTTGCCATGCTGGTACTACAAACTGGAGTTTGTTAACTTTGTATTATTACATTATTAATTAATTAATTATTTATTTTTTATTAAAAGAAAATAAATTAAACTTTATTTTTACACGTTTTTCGCTTTCACGTTTCACGTTTTCTTTTTACAGAAAGATCAATTCATGCAGTTTCGTTAAAGTTATTTCATAGATCAGGTGTTCTCGTTTGTGTACGATAAAACTTTGACATCAATCAAAGACAGCTGACTTTCGTTGTTAACAAAGGTTTCATAACATACACGTATCATTCGCTTGCACAAAGCGTTTCATAATAAAAAATAATGTTATTAGTAACTATTAAAACTGATAAGCGAACAAATTAGCATTTTGAAAGTTTGAGAAAAAAATTATGCTAATATTGAACTTTGATAAAATCCATCCATGAAAGTTAAGAAAAAATATACAAAAATATTTTATGTCAAATGTCGTTAAATTTGATGCAGTCAAGTCAAATTTGAAAATTATTGTAGTCACGCATACAAAATAACTTGTAAAAAATGCTTAATTTTGAAATATTTTTTAACTCCTGAACAAAATTTTGTGTCGAGACTTAACAAATTTACTCAACTAAAAAGGTAAAAACCGAACTGTTTGTTTTGCTTCTTTGAGAATCAATCAAAAGCTATTAATTAAAGGGGGTAGAATAACACAAATAATTGATATAAACAAGATTTTTTATTGATTTTTTGATATTTTTTAATTGATATTTTTTATGACTGCATTTAAAATCAAAATAATCAATTTTCATCACTGTTCTAATTGATGTTTCTTAATTCTTCCAGATTGTTAACTCATCGTATAGTTATTTTGCTCTGCTGAAAAATATCAACAGTTAAATTACTTTTCAATAATTAAACATAATAAATATAATATCACTCGTGAGCACACATTCACACCCACCAGCATTAGATACTTTTTAACACAACTGGAGTTAATTCAACGGCACAGTTTAAAATTAAATTACGATGGAATTGATTTGAATGGGTTTTAAGGTATATCAGTAAAAGCTAGGTAAGTTCAAATACAAATTTATTTATTATATTGCATGGAAAAATTAAAGGGAATAGCTAAATGGATATTCAAATCACTCACTCACTTATGTTTCACTTTGATTACAAATGTGATTTAAGCTATTCTTTTAACATTTTTAACGCAAGTACTTATGAATCAAATAATTTTACATATTTTTTGTTAATTCTTCAGTTATTTGTTTTGGTTCGAATTAATATTTGTGACTGTTGGCAATGCTTTTTCGTATCACCGTCACGAATATTGAATAACAACCCTGCCCATGTTTGATTTTGCACACCTGCATTGCAACCTTCAGCGCCATCTGTGTATTATTTATTAAAGCTAGTCTAACAACAGTTCATGAAGAAAAACTTTTTATTAATAGCGTAAAAAGGCTAATAAAATAAATTAAAAAGTAATTTAGTCATTATAATTAAAATTTATACAACAAGCCATACAATTTAGTAAAATTAAACATAGCATTGATAGAAACCTTTAACTTAATTAAAGAAGTTTCCGGAGGTTCAAGCTCTGCACTACTTCAGTTTATCAAATTGTGGTTTTTCTGCTCAACAACTTTCAAAAGGAATGCCGCGGAAATTATCACCAAAAAAATGCATTCACTGTTGTAAAAGGGAAGACACAGAATTTCATGAGATCTTTGATGAAGTGGGAATCGAGTTACGTCTGGATGAATTGCTGGAGCAACACTTTCAGTTGAAGGTCACGCCCAGTCAGGGCGAGCAGCCAGTCTTGTGCGATGAATGCGTGAATCAGCTGATTGAACTATACGATGTAGCGGAAAAACAGAAGGAACAAGAGATCATTTCATCAAATGTAGATGATGTCAAAGCAGAAGTATGGTTAGAGGAAAAAGCAGATGATGCAAAAATATCATCTGAAGTGATTGAAACTGAGAATGATGGAGAGCCAGATACTGTCGATGATTGTGCCACAGAAACTTTGGTTGACACATTTGATGTGGAGAAGGATGAGATGTTGGAATGGGATGACGCAACAACAGTTATTGATTATGATGAATGTGATGAGCTGAAGGAGGAAACTGAATTAACCGAACAACAGATTTATTTTGGCGAAAATAAAGATGATGGTTGGTAAAGAATTTGTTGATTAGCTTGGTTGGGTGTTTATTAGCATTATTTTTTTGTTTTTATACTAGAGGAATTTGATGACGCAGCAATGCAGCAGTACGCGGATGCAATAATAAACAGCAACTTTGAAGATCTGCAACTGGAGCGCGAAAGTAAATGCAATGTAAGTTTTCGTTTTTAGTATTGAATGCAGTTTTCTGCAGGCTTATTAATTCACATCATTTAGATTTGTTTCGAAACATTTACGCAACACCAGGATTTACTGCTGCACATTGAAGAGCAGCATAATCATGAAAACGGTTTCTATCCTTGCGTCCTAGACAACTGTCAGCAGTTACTTGAGAGTGAACGGCTTTTGGCTAGACATATTGTTCTAAAGCATTATGATTTACGCGGGTAAAATGCTGCTCAAAATTCTAAATTAATATTTTGATTTAAATAGAAATATCTTGCAGGATTTCCATTTTCGGCTCTTGCTCCAATTGCGGAATGCCTTATTCTAATTTTTTACATTTCAATAAGCACTCATGTTGCCGAACTTTGAAATGTAAGGGTAGGACCCCGAATTACTGCGGCGATTGTAAAACAGATTTCCCCACATTTAGGAGGTAATATATTAAATTTTGTATAAACAAAACAGACAATAGTCAGATTTAATTAAATTATTCCTTTCTTTAATTTATTCCTTTCCTTAGATACCGTTTTCATATGCAATTCCATATGAAAAATCCACGACCAAAAGTATGTCTTCTATGTGATCGGTTCTTTAAGGATGGCGAGGAATTTTTTGAACATGTACATTACGACCATGAGTCACCAAATGAAATGATATGTACAAAGTGTGTAAATATATTTTATCTACTTAATCTCTACTAAATATTTTTCTGCAATTGTAGATGCGATCGAATGTATAATAATAAAAAACTCTTCGACAGTCACATGGCATCACACAATTTAGCTTTAAAATTCCAATGCACTTTATGCACCAAAGCCTATTCGCGTAAACAATGGCTTAAAATTCATATGGTGAGTAAATTCTGCCTCAAGACCCTTTTACACAAGCTGCAATTGTGGCCCTTTTTATAGCAAACCCATGATGAGATTAAATGTGAGATATGCAATAAGATCTTTTCAACCCAAGACTATTTTCGCAATCACATGAAGTTACATCAAGCAGAGACCGACGTTCTTATTAGTTTTTGTACTGCATGTGGGCAAATTGGACTTGAAGTAGAAGACTTACAGGTGCAAATTTTTAGCAATTTTAGACAAAAAATATATTTAACAAAGATATTCTTATATGAAGGCACACATAGAAGATGCGAACTCAAAATGTTATAAGGCTGAAATTGATCAGTGCTTTGTGGATGAGGTTTATTATTGTGAGTACTGCGAAACTGTTTTCAAAGGCAAAGAAGAGTTGAAACAACATCGTGCCACTGGCGTGCACCAGGATAAAATTTATCGCTGTCATGCTTGTTCGGCAACTTTCGATGAGCTTCGCAAGGTGCGAGCACATTTCAAATTGCATAAATATTTCATTGACTGGCGAAAATCATTGCCATTGCTTAGAATATACATGTGCGATGTTGGTGTAAGAGTTCTTTATAACTGCTACTTCTTTTTTTTTAACTTAATTGTGTCTTCTTACTTTAGGACTGTGAACAATCATATGCCATGTGGCTCTCGTTGCTTAGTCATAAAACAATGAAACACAAAGAGCTGAGATTAATATGTTCTGGTTGCAATACAAAATTTGCCAACAAAAATGAATTGGATATTCACTCGGCAAAATGTCAAAAAGATGGAATGTTTGTCTGTTCATTTTGCGGTAAGCAGTATCCATCGAAGATGTCTCGTTCCGTGCATATAGCAAGGAGTCATAATAATAGTGAGTAACATATCACTTGCAAATAATTGATTAGTTAATCGTTGTAGTATTTATTAAATTTTGTTTTTTTTTGTAATTTTTTAGAAAACTTTAGCTGCTCATCATGCAAAGCATCCTTTAAAGACGAAGAGAGTCTTAAAAAACACGTTGAGTTCGTACACGTTCCCATGGAATGCAAAATTTGTCGAAAAAAGATCAAAAATAAAAGAAATCTTATGCTGCACGAACGCGTTAAGCATGAAAATGAAAAACGTCATTTTTGTGATACCTGTAAAAAAGGTTTTTACAACAAAAGTGATATGGAGGCACACGCAAGAGCAGTACTAATATTTAATATCTAAGTTTAAGACTATTAAGGCTGACACTTCTCACTTTCAGGCGCATTCCGCAATCAGCTATGTCTGCGAAAAATGTCCATTTACGACAAACTATAAGAACTCCCTCGATGTTCACATGGCAAGGCATAATAACGAACTGCAGTTTAAATGTTCCATTTGTAATAGAAAATTTTCACGCAAAAGAGTCATGGAGCTGCATGTTAAACGACATCAGGTGGACAAAGAGTAAGTGTAAATATAAAAAAAAACTAAATACCTTAATTACACAAATGTGTCTTATTTTCATTTAGATTTGTTTGTGCGAATTATGGTAATCATGGTTGCACAGCTTCTTTCATAACAAGACATCTGCTTAACAAACATATCAAAGAGAAGCATTCGTCTGAGTTTGACTGTGATAAGGGGCCAGCGAAAAAACGCAGTCGTAAACAAAAATCAAACAATTTGGAACCAACTGAAAATACATGCGATCCAGATGATCCTGAATATAAAACAACTACTGAAGAAACTGATGAATATCTTACATATATTTGCTATGACAATCAAGAAGAAGCTATAGATTTTGTTATTGAAGATACTGCCAGCCAACAGTTTGAAATATCGCAGGATTTAGTGACCGAATGTGCAGAAGATGGTGATTTCATGATGTGATAATGCTAGAAGATAATCTCGTTTAAGTCGAAACTGCTTTAATCTGCTTCAACATTTGTTTACTTTTCTTATTAGTCTATCTTTTTACAGTCTCAAATTTAAACCAATTTAAATTAAAAAAGGCTATGGAAAGGTTATGGAAATTAAAATAGAAACTTTTTTGCACAATAGATCTTATTGTTGTTGTCCCCATTTTTTATTAATATTTTCTACATGCCATTATTAAGCTCTTAGGGCGAGTTTCTTTCATTGAATTTTGACCGTTGAGCAGATCAAACTCAAAAAGAGTGCAGCTAAAATCTGGAAGAAACTCTTCGCCTCATTCGAGGAGAAGTCAGGTGGCGGACATGGTGGTTCCTATCGTGTAATGAATGCAGATACAAAGAAATAGCTTGATCAAAAAACAAAGCAGTCCCAGCATCTTGAAAGCATCATCACTGTTGACAACACATACTTTGAAACTGTGAAATTCTTTGTTTTCCTCAGATACGTCATTAACTCCTCGAACAATACTCCTCGAATTCAGATCAAACGAAGGATAACTCTTGCACCTCAGTAAAAATTATTTTGGGTGGTACTGTTGAAATTGGAAAAACGGAATGAAGTGACTTTCGTGTGCTCATCAAGCATTATTTTTTGCGCAAAAAACCATCAGCCAAACCAAGTAAAGGCTTGATACATACTATGGCAACTCTGCACTATCGATTGCACAACTCTGCACATTCCGATGCGGTCGTACAAGCACAAGTGATGCCAGAAGTTCTGATCGCCCAAATGATGTCACCACATCAGAAATGGTCACTAAAATTTACGATATCCTGTTGGCCGATCGCAGAGCTAAAGTGCGAGATTGTTGAGGCCGTAAACATCTTAGACGAACGGTACATCGATTACCTTCCACCGAAAAGAACGATCAACACTTTGCAGCCGAAGTGGACCGTTTCACCAACACTTTGTAAGAGAAACGTCACCATTTGGCAAAGAAAAAAGTCATCTTCCATCAAGGCAATGCGCGCGTTCACACATGCCCAGCTCTCATTGTAAAATTCCATGAATTGAAACACGAATTGCTTCCTCATCCAACATATTCTCCAGATTTGGTGACTATTTTCTGTTTCCAAACCTGAAGAAATGGCTCGGCGGAAAGAGATTCACCACCAGAGCGAAGCTCATCACCGAAACAGAGGCCTATTCTGAGGACCTTCCGAAAACTTTTTTTTCGCATGGGATCAAAAAATTGGAATAACGTTGGACGAAGTGTATCGAGCTATAAGGAGAGTGTATTGAGAAATAAAATATGTTTGTTTCACTTTTTCATGGAATTAACAAACTCGTAGTTAAAAAATGTTCATAAATTGATTTGATTTTTCTCAGAAAATATACATACTAAGACAAAACTTCAAAAATATTTTTACTTCATTTTCTCACCAAACTTTTATGTGTCTCTAAAAGAAAGAAATAATTTTAATTAATGTTTTGTTTGTTAAAAGATGTGTACAAAATAAGTAGTATTTAAATTTTCACTAAAAAATTAACCAAAACTCTATTGATTTTTTCCAATAAACACTAATATATAAAAACAACATCAAATTTGTACTAATCTTGCTCGTGTTCTGAATCATCGAAAATTTGTTATTTAAAAACTTAAGTAAAATATATGTATATTTTAATTTAAGCTATAATAAAAGTTCATTCTTTGCAATTTATACACCATAAAGAGTGTATTTTATAATTGCACATTTTTCATGATTTCAATGCTGCAAATTATTTTAAAGAGTGTCTGTAGAGAGATAAATATAAATAAAAGTTGTCTATTTTGAGCACAAAAAGTCGCTGAATACAGTTTAAAAACGGTTGTCCATATCAACTCAAGAACTCTTTTTAAAAAGTAAGTAAAAAGTAACATACCTCAAATCAATTAACAAAAATTAAAAAATCATTTACAATTTTATATACGATAATTATCTTTTAAAATATATTTCTATCATAATATTGTAACATTAAAATGTTTTATCAGCTGCAATCAAATGCTTAAATATGCTTAATATTTATAAAAAATCTATTGGATTAAAAACAGCCTAATTCTGGCAGTACAATAAATAATATTTTACCACACATAACAAGAGTTGTGATGAATGTGTGCCAGAATAAGGCAGAATAAGTCAATGATATTGGTTATATAAACTTTTAACGTAGCTATTTGGTAATGGAATTTAATATTATTGAAGAATGCTTTTAAGCTGTGCCACAGAGGCGTGCGTTCAAGTCTAGTTTTGTTTCTTAGCCTTCTTGGATTGCTTGTTTTTCAGTTTCTCCTGCTTTTTCAACTCTTTCTCCATTAAGGACTTGTATAATTTGTAGCCAAATAAAGCTGTAATAAAAAGAGAAATGATTAAATAAATTTACAGAAGTTTCAAAGAAAAATAAGAGGTACGAAGTAATGTAAAGCGTTGCGGCTAATTGAAAAACTCTCATATTAGATATAAAAGATATAAAACCTCTTAAGGTGAATTATTGCAAATGAATCATTAAAGGACCTATATAACGCTGCTTGAATGCTGTTTCCTTCCCTTACAAGCACACGCAATGTTATGAAACGAAAGATAAAATTTTAAAAATTTCTTAAATAAATTATTTTTGTATAGCTTTGAACAACTAACACTAACCAAAGATAAACACAAAAATAAAGATCACCGCCGACAAGTTCGAATAATTGTACGCTTTCTCTATTTGTGCGTGTTGCAACAATTTTGCCTCAACTGTTTCGATAGTAGATTGTATGGATTCTTTCATTTCTTTGACAAACTCAAGCCTTTCCGATGATGACAACGATTCTAGTTTATCCTGTAGTGTTTGAATTTTTTTTATTAGATCCTGGGCAACTTTGCTGTCAGAACCCGTTTTTGCTATTATAGATTGTACTACATTTTTCAAGGTTTCTATAATATTTTCATCACTCATGATGTGCGTTTGAGTGACGTGGGTTCACTAAATGGCCGGCAAGAAAACTAATAGACGCTATATGTGATTATATATCACCAACACAGTTTATGGCACGCTTTCGACGTACTTAATCTTATCTGTTACAAACATTTTGCGGTTGATAATGTATTCACTCACTACTTTCATCGATTGGAAACTGTTAAAATGCTATCAGTTTTTTTTTAATTTGGAAAAGCTTATCGTCTATCACACAACGATAAGTGCAGATTTTGACATATTGTGCTTATTATATTCCACAGAAATTTAGTTTAATTATGTCTGATGAGCTAAGCTATTTTAAATTTTATATGTAAGTGGGTAGCATCGTCTTTTTTGCCTAGGTCTGTAAACTAATCCCGATGTTATGGTTACTTTAGCCATGCATGTTTGCTAAATTAACTAACAACGGTTATAGTAAAAAATTTTTCATTATAAATTCATTTCTACACAAAAGTTATGATTGCTTACCAAAGACTAACACAATTATGGCGATCATGACCAAAAATATCATATAATCCCATGATGTAGTTTGAGCCATAGCAGGCTGTGCGTAGCGTTTCATAAAATCTCCTGGTGTACCATCTGGAGGATTAAATAAACTATCACGTATGTTGGCACGCTCTTCGTCGCTTATGCCTTCCATTTGTTCGATAATCTTCCAAACTTCATCGACGTTTGGTAGTTGGGCATTGGGATCGCCATAATTGACAAAAGACTCTCCATTACCGGCAGCTGCAGCTTTGGCAACATCCTCGTCGAATTGCTTTTGATTAACAGGATCATCGGCCATATTTAAAGCGTTTATTTAAGTTAAGTATTAACTTTTGGCAAATGTGTTTTGTTGGAAGTATGCTTTTTACTGATCGTTGTTGCTCAACTACAGAGGTTGTTAGAAATATAAATATTATAATGCAGATTGCCAAAAAAAAAATCTTTTTTTAGAGTTATATTATTTATGAAAAAAACTACAATACAAACTTTTTGTGTTCGTGTAGTTTGTTAAACTGGATTCCATCGCAATGTACACACATAGAGGCAGAGTGAAAAATCAAAGCGAGTGAAGAAGCAGCATATAAAATGGTAAGGTTTTTGATAAGTTATTTTTAAAAATTTTATTTAAAGTTACGTGCTCTAAGTGTGACACACATGCGGTTTTAATCATAGCTTAAATAATTATTTTAAAAACAATCATGCAGTGAACATTTTTAAATACAATTAAACTAAATTAATAAGATGAGCAAATGTTTCTGATTCATAAAATAAACTGTTACAAAAGATCCCAAAGATTTTATCAACTGGATTAACTGAATTTTTTTGTCATATAATCGATTTTTTGAACCATTGTTTTTTTTAGTTGTACCATACTATGATAGGTTATGTTAGTACAATTGATTGTACCAAAACTATAATATAATATAGCTTATACCGAAACCGTGAGTGATATTGATCTACATTTTTATCATAGTGGATCTGGAACGAGCAACGTTTGGGAATTAATCAAAATTACTGAACAATTCTGAGCCGGTGGTCGAATTTCAATTGTCCGGAGCGTTTATTTCAATTGTCCGTCGTATTAATCGACCGACCAGACAGAATATTCAACAATACGAGTCAGCAAATTCACTATTATATGCTCCTGTGCCATTGAAACAACGCACCGATCGAAGTTCCGAAAATATTGCAGCAGCAAATTCTTGAGTTAAAAATGGTTCAAATAAAGTCAGTCAAATACACACCAGTTATATATGGTGCCTTTACTTTAGTTCTTGAGAATTTTTTTTTTTGCTTGAATATTTCAGAATATATCTGAATACTCTATATCTTGAATGCAATTATTTCGTTATTATTTTAATAATTTTTAAAAAACATATTCTTTAAGAACTATATTTTTAGCTATAATTCATGAAGTAACAGGTTACTATAACGAAAAAGATCTTTGCACAACAAGAGCAGAGCAGACTAAAACATGGTTTATAGTTTAAATTTCGATTTTTAAATAAATACAATTTACTTTTTTTTAAGTAATAACCAAATAAAGTTAATCGTCAAAATATTTCTAACAAAAGTATAATTGTAGATTAATTTTTTTTTCTAGCTCAAGCTGTTTCTAATTGTTTTCTAGTTTGGTGAACTAATCTTTTCTAAAGGATCTACATTTTTGACAGTTCATCAATTCAGTAAAAATAAAAATTAAAAAAAGCGTGTATTAAATGATTTAAAATTTTGACATATAATAAACCAAAGAACTGTTCTGAAGCTATCTAACTCTGCGAACTACTTAAAAATTCATTTTTTTTTTTCTTTTGATTAAACATGCATATCAAGTACGTAAAACATTTAGGTAGACAACACATGCACACAAAACTTTAGTCAATTCCATTTTAATTTATTTTGTGCTTTGGTAAAATACCATTTTCATTAATTAATAGTTTAATTTTAATGCTGTTAAATAATTTTCGTTTTAAGCAGTTTTAAATGATTTTCCGTTCAATGACAACAAAGTAATTATATGTGTTGAATTTATAGCACAAGAGTCAAGCTTAATATATAAGCAGTCGTGGCCGAGTGGTTAAGGCGTCTGACTCGAAATCAGATTCCCTCTGGGAGCGTAGGTTCGAATCCTACCGGCTGCGTCAATTTTTTTTTAATTTAAATTATATATTTTTTAATATAAATAACCCCAATTCTTTCATTTACTTCTACAGAAAGTATTCAAAATTAAATTTAAAAAAAAATAACTCAACTGTAACCAAAACTTTGAATGCACTGCTTTGCACAGATAACAAATAAGCGATGTTTACCCTAGCGTCAAATAATATTTTTCACAAACGATCGATTGTCCAGCTACAACTTTGCACACAAACTGAATTGAGTGACCAGAATTGTTAGTTAATTAAGTGCCAATCTGGGCGAAAATTTAAATCAAAACCTTATTAATCAAGAACTTATAAAATGTCAACGTCAGCAGCATAGGTCTAAGAAATAACGCATAGGCATGAACAAAACTGTTGGTGGACATGCCAAAGTGCCAAGTATACAAGAATTTAAAACAACTGAAACTGCGATAAGATTTGAAATATACTATTTATTATTTATAATTGAAATACAACAAAAGCTATAATTATCAACTGGAAGGTGAGACCAGCATGGCAGGTTAACTAATCCCAGCAGATAAGAAATGCCAACAAAAAAAAGTAAAACTAAGGAGCAACATGCAAGAAGTTATGCAATGTCAGTTAGGGGCGTTACTAAAGATTATTGTCAGAAAACAAAAGAATTGATTTCAAGATATGTGAGTTCTAACCAAGTCTATATAAAAAAATTTGGCAAAACCAATGTCGAAGCGGCTTAGGTGTGCTTCAAATAAAGTTTCATTTGGCTTTTAACACGCTGCAAGCTATTTAAAATGAAATCATGTTCGTACTCAATTTCCAGCTAGTGCTTGATAGCAAAAACCGCCGACATATCAACCAATTTAGTGATAAGAAGCACTCTATTTAAACAATTACTATCGTTGCCAATTAGATTGGCATCTACTAATGGAAGTTATTTATCAGTTCCTTTGACAAAACAATACATTTTATATTATAGTCTATGTGGCATGCACTAGGATTTGTTTTTCTTTCCAAAATCGGACTCGGCACATTAGCACAAGACTACAAATAAAAATAAAACTAACCTTATTTTCTAAGGGTTCATTCATTTCAAATAATTCTAGGTTTGTAGCAATGCCATTCAGCAGGTTAACTATATGAGCCAACATAACACACAGTGGTGGCGTTCAGGTTAAAGGACATGTGTACTAATGGAAAACTTGCGGGATGCTTTAATGAATAGATACTTCAATTGTAGGGAAGTGGAGTGGTAGCTTGCAACGCTTCGGCATAAATTAAAAATTTTCTATTAAAAAAAACTTCTTCTAAACAACTTACCAGCGAGTCCAAAGACAACCACTGCTGGCACATAGAAGGCCAGGTCAGGAATGCTCTGTTGGAATGGTGATGCGGATCCAGTCAAATCTACCATTTTATGTTTTATTTTCAGCAGACAATTTATTTGGAAGAGTTCGAAAAAATAACTAATTTTGCTGGGAAGCAAAAGTTTTTATCAATTTTTGTCTCGTTGGATCAAATATATCTCAGCTGATATGATGAAAATTTCACACGCAGCATAAATTTTTATTAAAAAGAAAATAAAAACTATTTTTCTCTTTGTGCAACATTCGTACGACTTTCACGATGGCATTGCCAGATTAAAGTATTAATGGAACGCTTATATCTGTGCGAAAAATTAACGCTTTGACTGTTGTGGCACTATTACGATTTCCGAGGCGCCGCGATTTGAAGATGTTTTCTGGTAGAGAACAACGAAAAACATGATTCGCCGAACAAAAAATCGATAACTTTATTAGTTATCGATTAAAAAAGAATTTTTAAAAGATCTGTTCAAAAAAACATCTATATCTATGCCGTTACTTAATGGATCTTTAAGATTGATATGTCATTTGAAAGGTCATTAACCTTTCAAATATATTTGTTATAAATAGCATTGCTATAATAGCCGCGTTTTTTCCAACATCCTAATCTAGATTTTGATTTGGTTTGCAACTCTGTTAGCTAATCACAGCTAGATGGTGCTTTAAAACAACGTAATAAATGTCAACAACACTGTCATAAATTATTTATAAAATTATTTACAAAACCAGGAAAATAACACCCTTCTTTAAATTGAATTCTATAAGCTCAAAAATCTGCAAAATTTGCTGGAACAACTCAACTGTGTGTACTCTGAACACATTATATTTTCGCTTCCTTGTGTGGAATTGAAACAATTTTAGCTATAAAGGTAAATACATCGATAATCTCACAACGTATATAAAATTTTTGATCGGCATTTCTTTATTTTAGCAGAATGTTCGCTTTGCCAGAAGACACCGTATTGCTCTGAGTTTTGTTTTTCTCTGAACGAAAAGATTGAAATGCGCATCAAGTGGAATGTACAAGAAATCCTGCACAGACGGCAGCTCAACAGATCGGCTAACTTCGTAAATGCTTTTGTGCAAAGCTCCAGTGTGTTTTTTTTTAATTGGTACTTGGTAGGTTCACCAAAACTGCGCAACTGGATTGTTGTATTGAAGCACGATTTAGTTGCACAGTTTTGGTGAATCGTCTTAGCACCAATGAAAAGAGAAACACACTAATGCTTTGCTTAAATACATTTACGAAGTCAGCCATCATGCTGTTGGTAGATGAACAGTCCTGACCAAAATTGTACATTGCACAAATTTTACACAAACACATTCGTCTATGCATGCATTTTTGTAGATCTTAAGCACATAGTTAAACTTTTTACAAATTATTATTTTATGGATAATACTGCCGTTACAACATCTAATAAAGATGCATCACTCCAACCAGCTTGATCGACATTCATCATTATTTTTGGCAATTAATGCAAAATAATTTTATTAACAAGTCTATAGAATTTTATTGCGCATATGCAGCCGTTCTTGATGTGTTGGATAAAAGCAAAGTCTTTGATCCTGTTCGAGTTGGTGACATCGACTATAGAATTCTAATAAGCCACTAGCTGTAAGAGTGACGAAGAGGAAGACCATGACTCCGATGGATTTACCATTCCAAGAAAGACCTAACCGCGCTTGGTGACATAAATTAGAGGCGTAGGCGAAGCAGATGCGCCAGGCGAGAACTGATGAAGTCGGCCGTAGCCAGATTACTGGTTGTTATGGCCACCTAAATAAAAATTAATTGTTTATTTAATACTAATATATGCGATCTTGCGCCACCTGGCCATGATAAAATAAAACATAATCTGAATCGTACGCAAGATTTTCTTTGTATGGAAATCGGATTTGGATGTTGGAAAAAACGCAGCTAATGTTTTTAGTTTTATAAGCGAATTTATTCCAAAGTTTAATTTAAAAAAAATTTACGTTATTAAATTACTAAAAATATATTTTTTTTTAAAAAGCTTACAGTTAGACCTTTTGTTTGACATAAAAATATACATCTTTCATTTAATTTCACACTATATTACATAAAATTTAAATTTTCCTAGTGTTTTCTTTGTTAAAAAATCTGTTAAAAAAAATTTTCTATATCTTTGCCAATATCCAATCAATCTTAAAGATTGACATGCTATTCGAAAGGTAATTAAATGCCTTTTCAACGATATATAATACAAATATAATTTCAAAAATGTTATTAAATTTATAAGCGAATAAATATCAGATTTGAATTTTTTAATTAAAAGAAACGTTATTTTCTAAAAAATTTGAGTTTTAAAGATACTAAAAATATATTTTTTTGAAAAGCTGAAAGTTGTACCTTTTTTTCGATAGATAAAAACATGTATATTTCTTTACTAACTGATCGACCAAAAATTAAAAATTTTTTTCACTGACTCGAAAATGCCGTTAATTCATATATATATTGTAGCTACAATGTTGCCTTAAAAACAATTGTTTATTGTGAATGGCGATATTCGAAAATATGGAGTAAGATATTCGATATTCGAAATAAGGGCAAATCATTGTATCATAAAAACACCACAAAAAGTCAAATAAATTATATATTTTATATACCAAATGAAAGATAAATTTTCAAGCTTTAATAATTTACTTTTTATAATTCATAGTAATAACGGTAATTTTTGAGAAAATAACGGTTTTGTGTAAGAATATATTTTTTTATTGCATAAAAATACATATAAAATACAAAGTACTCAACAGATTTCATTTATTTTAAATTTTTCTAAAAGCCTTATATATAACCTTTTAACCAATACCTTAATCGGTAAAATCAGTTATATATTAATAATAATATAGCCGATTTTCTTGATATACCTTATACCAAAAACAAAATTTTAAAAGATCGATAACTCGAAAACAAATCGATAACACAACATTTCCTTTGGCTATTCTTATTTTTATTAAAAGTACTCTTCGAATCCATCGTCAAATCGCGGTGCCCCGGAAATCGTAACGTTAACGTAAAATACAAAATGAAAAAAATCGCAAAGAGAACGAGACATAATTGAAGAACATTAGAAACACAAAATTTGTTGATTTTTAAAATTACATGTATTTGGGGCTCCTTATTGTGAAAAAATTAAAGGTAGCTCTCAAGTGTTTTATAATACCAAGTTCTCACGACACTCTGAATTAAGCAATTCGGCCTTTGTATAACGACTTTGAATCACCCCGAATTTTTTCAAATGTAAAAAAATTACTTTTTTTACAAATTTGTAGTAAAATTTATTCATTTGAGTGTAGCTCGCAAACTTTAGATCGGACAGAGACGATCGGACAGCTTGGGTTATAGCTACCACCCAATTTATTCTAAAATCAGGGTCTTAATTTTTTTATTAAATTTGTAGTAAAATTTATTCATTTGACTGTAGCTCGCAAACTATAGATCGGACAGAGACGAAAGACCCGATTTTTTAAAATTAATTTAAAAAATTAATTTTAAATTTGAAGTACAAATTACTTCAACAAATTACACTGAATATCCATTTTCCAACATTAAAATTTGTTGTAAATAGAGCGATTTTTTTAGGTACAACTTCGAAAATAAAAAAACAATTGTAACAATTTTAGCCGTATATTAATTCTTGCAGAGGTTATAGTGCTATATCATAAAGCAACAAGCTTCAACTTTACCTTTAGTAGCGCTACTAAAGCTCTTGCAGAGAATATATAAGACTACTTTCTTGAGTTTAAAAGCACTCTTTTTGCTTCATATGAGCAGCAAAAGTTGCTGGTGTTTTAAAGAGTCCCTGTCAAAACCAAAAAAGAACTCTTGCAAAGCTCTTTTTAATTCACAATTTGTCTTAGTATGTGTGAAAAATAAACCCAATAGAAATATGTGATGATAACAATGACAAATAAACTTAAGATATAATAAAGTGATAATTATATCATACTAAAAATATGTTCATATACCCAGCTAGACAGCTCTAACAACTTTACAAACACAATGAAAGATAATTTCGTTTTCACCAATACATTACCATTTTATGTTAAAAAAGGAAAGTTATACAGACATGTTAATCTTGTTCTTATTGTCATCCTTAGTTATTTTTTTATTTCACTGCAAAATTGTGGCAGATTCTTAAAAGTGCATGTAATCCAAAAATAAATAAGTTTAATGTTATTTGTATAAAGTTAATTTGTTTTGCAGCCACCCAAAAAGGACCCAAATTATTGGAATACAAAAAACAAAATAAGGGGTGGCGGTATGGCTATGGAAATAATTGGTCAAAGGCAAAGCATAGATCAATATGAGCAGCCGGATTCCGTTCAATCCATAAGCTTAAAAAGGTGCTCCGGTTGAATTTCATGACATAGATAAGTTGTAGCAAATTAATACAATCGATTTATTTTTAATAATTGTTTTTATTGCAGCTTTTTGAAGCAGTTCATGCAGCATCTTTATAAGTCATCGGAAGCATAAATATCTCACGCGCAACATGGGACAATAATGTGTGAACACTTTATGTACTGATTCATATCGTTTAAAATTAATTTTATCCTATCTCGGTTAAAATAAAAACAAATTTTATCGCATTCAAAAATAAAGAAAAGGATATATTTTCAATTCAAAGAAAAATTGTATTTCTTTTTGAATTATTTGAACTGAATTCAACAGCTGATTTTGTTATTGGTGCGAGTAGTTCAGCTACACATTTTTTGTATGGTTAAAATATGTGTGCCAAACAGAGATGCCAGATCACACATATAGGAAAAAACTCATCAGATTTTTCCCACCGCTAGAACAAATATGATGACTTTTGTATGGAAAATTTTATATGGGACTGATGCGAATCACATCAGCACTCTTGACAAATAACGCGTTAGCTAACAGTTACGTGTCTAGCTGGGTATCCGTTATATGCTGCGGGCTTCAAAAATAATTCAAAATAAGGAGTGTTTTTAATTTTGAAATACTTTAAAATTTTTTAACATTCCTTAAAATAAGCTGAAAATGCTTCAAATTCTTTATTTTTAGATATAAATTTAATAAAAATCATCCATTCGGCTTAAAAAAATTTTCTGAACTATAATAATTATATAAACTATAATAACTTCATGCAATTCCCATGAGGTTTTTTTGCATAACATCGCCATTTTATCTGATTTTTGCATTTATTGAGTACATGACAAACAAAGAAGCTTTTTATCAGATTTTGTAATCACTTGTTATTCCTAATAAATATAATGTTTTAATTTACTGTATTTAACATTTATTAGCTATGAAAATGCATCACCATGAAAAAATACATTTTAAAGCTAAAATTATACAGAATCTACGAGTTTTAAAACAGCTCTGTAGTTATGTTTGTTGCTGTAAAAGTGCCTTTACAAAGCAAATAGTAAATTTTCGAGTTCTGCTCTTTTGCAGATTTTATAAATTCCTTTACAGAACTTTATAAAGTTTAAAAAATCAACTATCGAGCATTTTATTTATGATTAAACTAGCAGCAAAATAAGCTGGGGTAAAGCTTTAACTACATATGACACACCTTTAGAACATTTTTAAAGCTCACTCGTACCTAGCAGCTCCAACAATGTTACTTGGGCTGACCTTTACCTGACCTTTAAAAAATGCGTTATATCTTTTAGTTCATGTGTTTTGGTGTTTCACACCAAAAGTGATGCCGACACTTAATTCTTAATAAATCTGACAAATATAACTCAACACGATGTTTTTCTATATTTTTAACTCAACGAAAACCCTAACACTGAATTAACTATGCATGTAAACAAAGTAATATACTATTCTTAGCATCCCTGCTTAAAGCTAAAATTTTTTTAGATGTCAAGCTGACAAGCGAAATGTCAACCAATCTGTAGTGAAAGTGTTTTTTTATAATTTTAATTTTAAACAAATAAATAAATTAAAAATGCTGATGCGAGCCCTTTGTCAAAGTTGGCATCGACAAATAAGGTAGATCATTTAAAATTATATACAACCATTTTTTTAATTGTCTTCCTATATAATTAGCGTACCAGCGACGTTTAACCTACGCTGCAGCAGTCCCAACCTTTTATTGCATCATGCGCGACATCGTTTTCAGCAGCTACCAGTGCGTTCACTTCGCAGTAGTAAATGCCGAACAAATCCACCACGTACGAATATGCTACAGACCACGCCATTCGACAACTACGCCATTGGAAGCGGTGGACCAGTTCCGATGTCAAACGTTTGGAAAGCTATAGTATTTACTGGAACGGTAAGGAAATCTCGCGGGCCTTCAACTGATTCTAGCAATGCTATTCTTGTTTCCTAGTTTAGCGTAGGTTGCTTCATGGCAGCCACAGTGCTGGAATACGAAAATGCACGCAATTTAATGATTGAAAGAGCACGTAAATCACGATTTCCTTGGGTTCGTAAGAAGCAAACAAATGAAACAGGATATTGGCAAAATATGAAACGTGAAATTTTGCATGCGTGGGAATCACTTTCTCCGGGCGAGAAGGTTTTTGCGCCGTTGTGTGCACTTAATTTGCTTGTTTTCGTCTTGTGGCGTGTGCCCGCTATGAAGCAAATAATGACTACTTATTTTTGCTCAAATCCTGCAGGGCGTAAGTTTGACACGACTTTTGGGAATTGGCAGTTTACTCAATTCTGTTAATTAATAATAGGTGTTGTGTGCTGGCCAATGTTCCTATCGACGTTCAGTCACTATTCCATGTTCCATATATTTGCCAATATGTATGTGTTGCACAGTTTTTCAAATGCGGCTGTGCTGTCACTGGGTAAGGAACAGTTTCTAGCTGTTTACTTGAGCGCTGGTGTTATTGCAAGCATGAGTAGCATTGTGTACAAAGCAATTACCTCACAGGCGGGTCTGTCTTTGGGCGCAGTAAGTATTTCAGCAGATATTTTAGTGCTCAACAATTAAAAATTAATCCTTTTTCAGTCCGGTGCAATTATGGCAATTTTAGGATATGTTTGCGCTCAATACCCGGAGACGCAATTAAGCATATTATTTTTACCCATGGTGACATTTTCGGCTGGTTCTGTAAGTGTTTTATTATACTAAAAAAGTGTATGTGTAAGCAACTAATAAATTATTTGGCAGGCTATCAAAGTTATATTAGGCATCGATTTGGCGGGTTGTTTGTTGGGATGGAAATTCTTCGATCACGCAGCGCACTTGGGTGGGGCAATGTTTGGCATGTAAGTCATTCTTAAAACAACATAATTTTGTATAGAAGTAATTCTTTGTTTATTTGTATCACAGTTTCTGGGCATACTTTGGCATTGATGTCTGGAAACAACGAGTATCATTTATGACCAAGTATCACGACTGGCGAAAATCAAACTAGTTTTTATTTATCTTATTTGGATTTAAATAGTGGGTGTAGAAAATACAAATTAGCTTTTGTAGAAAATTAAGTTTTTTTTTAGTTTAATTCGTTAATCTGCAAATTACTAATTTATTTTATTAGAGACTGTAGCAAACATAAATATGATTATATTTAAATAAATTCTCTGTCATTCTTGAAATGCATAACTGTTTTTAAGCAATTTTATCTGCCTCACTTTTATCGTTTATGTGGGTTCGAAAGTTTATCTCACGCTGTCGTTGAAGTAATTTGTTGCGAAGTTCTTCCGTGGTTTCATATTCCGGTGCGTAAGATATATGAAGTATTCCTCCATAAAATTCTCGTGCGTCCATAAATCGCTTTGCGCGCCTAGCATGTTCTAGTTTTTGGAATTTAATATGAAAGACGTCTGTAAATTGTTCTAATTCAACTATAATCAACGTTTTTTTATTCTTATCATAATCAACAATAGAAAGAAAATATACCGCTCTTGCTAACTTCGTCCGTTGCACATATAGAAGCATCCAATCCTCCGTATCGTCTAAAGACGCTTTTAACCTCTTGTTGTAGCTTGATCTTGGGAACTCCGAAGACGAGCAAATGAATGGATTCATTAGCTACTGTGTATACCTATATCAAATTTTGGTTTCAGTGTGAAAGACTAAACAACGAATGAATTCTTAAAGACGGATAAAAAAGTCCTACCTTAACAGCTGTCAACTGTCTTCCTTGTCGATACTGCAGTCGTGTCCTGCAATATTTGCGTCTTTTGTGATGATCAACATTTGTTGACATTGCACCTCAAGATTTGTATTTTTTTTTTTTTGTTTTCGTTTACGGCAGAGATATCAGATTACTTTAATAAAACCCTTTCAAGTGCTTTTCTAATTCCCGTGAGATGTCTGAAATCACATGGGTGGTTTTAATAAAGTGTGCATGTGAATTCATGTGTGAAAAACATTAGGCAGTTTAAGCGTATATTAACAAAGCGTATTTATAGCATTTGTTATTTCTGAAACTGTGAGCACCTCCATGATATAAGGAAAGGAGGTAGCCGTGACAGTTCTTTTCGCTGCCTTCAGCGATGGGCATCTGTCAAAAACAGCTGATCAATTTTTGCAACGAAGAAAGAGAATGAATAAACAGAATGAAAATTGTGCAAATCATGGCGGACAGTAATGAAATAACACAATACTTTGTTTCATGCCGATATGACATGTTTATTTATTTATAAAAATATACAATTCAACTTATTAAATCACAATCTGTTGATTAGAGCACAATGTTTAATTTGTAATTTGTTCTTTTCGATTTCGCTTCTTGCTTCGTTGACCAGCGCTAAAATAGCAACGTTGCTGGAGCTGTCAAAAATTTTAGCAACGAATGGAGGGGAAATTCAGAGGCTGAAATGATGTATTAAAAACGATTAATTAACGCTAATAATGATCATTAGTAGAGGATTTGGAACAGATTTCATCTTTTATTGCCCAAACTGTAAATAAATTCCAAAATCTCAGTAAGCCATTTCAAAATAAATAATTTCTGTGATATTTTTCTATAACTATCTCTTGTATAATCTTTCTTTTGAGAACATTAAAGAAAGGATTATGGCTTCACTAGTACGCAGTGGAGAGGATTAGTGTCTATAGTGGCCAAACCTTCGATGGTGTGAAAAACAAGAGTAAACCATATTCTTAAGAAAATTTTTCCTGTCATAGCAATGTGATTGCCATTTCAAAGAAACATTTATTATAGAAGTTATAGAAGGAAATGACTTCATCATTAGGTTTTGGACATGATTAGGATCGATAGTGGCCAAACCTTCGATGGTGCGTCAAGTCAGAGTATGCCATCCTTTTACAAAATATTTTCCCGTCATAACGTTGCGACTGTCACTTCTGGGAAACATTTGGTATAGAAGTTCCAGTCAAAATATTAAATTCAGCATTAGGTTCTGGACAGGATTAGGACCGATAGTGGCCAAACCTTCGATGGTGCGTCAAATTGAAGCATGCCATCCTTTTACAAATTATTTTCCCGTCATAACGATGTGACTTTCACTTCTGGGAAACATTTGGTATAGAAGTTCCAGTGCAAATATTAATTTCAGCATTATTATCTGGACAGGACTAGGACCTATAGTGGCCAACCCTTCGATGGTGCGTTAAATTGAAGTATGCCAAACAAATTCTATGATTTTTCTCAATTTTTTGGTATATGTGCTCCTACCATTATATATTTTGTACGGAAGCTATGAACGAAAAACTTTTCTTTGTCCAATTTGCCTCTATATGGATGGCAAACTGCCTTGGTCAAACCTTCGATGGTGCGTAAAATCAGTGTATTCCTTCTTTTTACAAATGTTTTTCCCGTCATAACGTTGCGACTGTCACTTCTGGGAAACATTTAGTATGAAGTTATAGAAGAAAATGGCTTCATCATTAGATTCTGGACAGGATTAGGATCGATAGTGGCCAAACCTTCGATGGTGCGTCAAATCGAAGTATGCCAAACAAATTCTATGATTTTTCTCGATTTTTTAGTATATGTGCTCCTACCAGAATATATTTTGCACGGAAGCTACGAACGAAACACTTTTTTGGCCATTTTTACCTAATGATGAAGCCATTTCCTTCTATAACTTCTATACTAAATATTTCCCAGAAATGAAAGTCACATCGTTATGACGGGAAAATAATTTGTAAAAGGATGGCATGCTTCAATTTGACGCACCATCGAAGGTTTGGCCACTATCGGTCCTAATCCTGTCCAGAACCTAATGCTGAATTTAATATTTTGACTGGAACTTCTATACCAAATGTTTCCCAGAAGTGACAGTCGCAACGTTATGACGGGAAAATATTTTGTAAAAGGATGGCATACTCTGACTTGACGCACCATCGAAGGTTTGGCCACTATCGATCCTAATCATGTCCAAAACCTAATGATGAAGTCATTTCCATCTATAATTTCTATACTAAATATTTCTTTGAAATGGCAATCACATTGCTGAGAGGAAAAATATTCTTAAAAATATGGTTTACTCTTGGTTTACGCACCATCGAAGGTTTGGCCACTATAGACTCTAATCCTCTCCACTACGTACTAGTGAAGCCATAATCCTTTCTTTAATGTACTCTCAAGAAAGTTTCCACAAGAGATAGTCATAGAAAAATATCACAGAAATAATTTATTTTGAAATGGCTTACTTAGATTTTGGAATTTATTCACAGTTTGGGCAATAAAAGATGAAATCTGTTCCAAATCCTCTACTAATGATCATTATTAGCGTTAATTAATCGTTTTTAATACATCATTTCAGCCTCTGAATTTCCCCTCCATTCGTTGCTAAAATTTTTGACAGCTCCAGCAACGTTGCTATTTTAGCGCTGGTCAACGAAGCAAGAAGTGATATCGAAAAGAACAAATTACAAATTAAACATTGTGCTCTAATCAACAGATTGTGATTTAATAAGTTGAATTGTATATTTTTATAAATAAATAAACATGTCATATCGGAATGAAACAAAGTATTGTGTTATTTCATTACTGTCCGCCATGATTTGCACAATTTTCATTCTGTTTATTCATTCTCTCTCTTCGTTGCAAAAATTGATCAGCTGTTTTTGACAGATGCCCATCGCTGAAGGCAGCGAAAAGAACTGTCACGGCTACCTCCTTTCCTTATATCATGGAGGTGCTCACAGTTTCAGAAATAACAAATGCTATAAATACGCTTTGTTAATATACGCTTAAACTGTGAATAGCCTAAATGTTTTTCACACATGAATTCACATGCACACTTTATTAAAACCTCCCATGTGATTTCAGACATCTCACGGGAATTAGAAAAGCACTTGAAAGGGTTTTATTAAAGTAATCTGATATCTCTGCCGTAAACGAAAACAAAAAAAAAAAAATACAAATCTTGAGGTGCAATGTCAACAAATGTTGATCATCACAAAAGACGCAAATATTGCAGGACACGACTGCAGTATCGACAAGGAAGACAGTTGACAGCTGTTAAGGTAGGACTTTTTTATCCGTCTTTAAGAATTCATTCGTTGTTTAGTCTTTCACACTGAAACCAAAATTTGATATAGGTATACACAGTAGCTAATGAATCCATTCATTTGCTCGTCTTCGGAGTTCCCAAGATCAAGCTACAACAAGAGGTTAAAAGCGTCTTTAGACGATACGGAGGATTGGATGCTTCTATATGTGCAACGGACGAAGTTAGCAAGAGCGGTATATTTTTTCTATTGTTGATTATGATAAGAATAAAAAAACGTTGATTATAGTTGAATTAGAACAATTTACAGACGTCTTTCATATTAAATTCCAAAAACTAGAACATGCTAGGCGCGCAAAGCGATTTATGGACGCACGAGAATTTTATGGAGGAATACTTCATATATCTTACGCACCGGAATATGAAACCACGGAAGAACTTCGCAACAAATTACTTCAACGACAGCGTGAGATAAACTTTCGAACCCACATAAACGATAAAAGTGAGGCAGATAAAATTGCTTAAAAACAGTTATGCATTTCAAGAATGACAGAGAATTTATTTAAATATAATCATATTTATGTTTGCTACAGTCTCTAATAAAATAAATTAGTAATTTGCAGATTAACGAATTAAACTAAAAAAAAACTTAATTTTCTACAAAAGCTAATTTGTATTTTCTACACCCACTATTTAAATCCAAATAAGATAAATAAAAACTAGTTTGATTTTCGCCAGTCGTGATACTTGGTCATAAATGATACTCGTTGTTTCCAGACATCAATGCCAAAGTATGCCCAGAAACTGTGATACAAATAAACAAAGAATTACTTCTATACAAAATTATGTTGTTTTAAGAATGACTTACATGCCAAACATTGCCCCACCCAAGTGCGCTGCGTGATCGAAGAATTTCCATCCCAACAAACAACCCGCCAAATCGATGCCTAATATAACTTTGATAGCCTGCCAAATAATTTATTAGTTGCTTACACATACAGTGAATCAAAAAAGTTTAGGCACAAAGCAGTTATGAGTTTAAATTTGTTAGTACAACTTTTGCCAGTACACTTGCAGAAGAGAAAAGTATAAGCATTTAAAAAATAAACATTTCATTTTGTATTTACACCAAAATAAAAATTTAATTTCAATTTTAATTCATATTAAATGTTACAATACTAAAAAAAACATGATTTTGACATCAAAAAAGTTTAGGCACAAGTGATTATGTTTTTATTAAAGTGAGTAAATTTCAAGTCCTTGAATATTTGGCTAGACCTCCTTTGGCCTAAATTATCGCCTCTTAACGTCCTCGCATTCTTACAGATTTTGATGTCTTCTCTGGTGATATTATTGACCATTCGGTGCGTATGGCTTCCTTGAAGCTTCCTTGAGCGCATTTTAGAAGTATTTTATTTGAGATTTCGTATTTTTTTCTAGTAAGTACCAAATATGCTGAATGGGGTTCATATCGGGTGCTTGCAAAGGTGTTTTTAGCTGATTTCAGAGCTAGATATGCCATTCCAGCAAAAGATAAGACCAATTTTTTGGGTCGTTATCTTGTTGAAATTTATATTGTATCCCAGTTAGCCCCAATTTTTCAACACTGGGTGTCCAAATGCTCATTTAAAATATTCAAGCAAAGGTGTTTATCCATTTTATCATCAATAAAAATGAGATTCCTAACTCCAGACACCGCCAAATAGCCCTTAATCATTCGATTTCCGCCACTGTATTTCACTGTTTTTTTTATGCTATTTTCCTACAGCTCTTTTTTCAGTTTTCTCAAACGGTTTTGAGCGCCATATGATGCAAACAAATTGTATTAAGGTCAATCACTAAAAATAATACAATCCCAAAATGAATCCGGCTCATTTACGTAGGGTTTTGGGAACTCCGAACTTTTTTTTTTATTTGAAGCTTAAATTTGTAGCTTGCGCCGATAAACTCGTACCTAATATCCAGCTTCATTAAGTGTATCGCGAAGTGGTCGAGCATCAAAGTTTTTTCAAATCGTTGCTGTATTTCGTGGCACAATTTAACAGCTAAATTTTAGGGTTTTGAGTAACTGCAGGCACTACAATCTAATCCTGGTGTAGCGTTAATATTTTGGCACGACCAGATCGGCTCTTACGCTTTACTTTACCGGTATTTTATAATGATTTATGATGTTACTGACACTTGAATATGATCTCTTTACTAATTTACCGGTTTCGCGATACGGTTTTTTCTATACATAAACATTTATTATTATTTTACGAACGTCAACCGAAATTTCTATTCCATTGCTTACTTCTTCGCTCAATCTTTACCGAAACCGCTCAATCTTTACCGAAACCAACATCAACACTCAGTAAAAACTTTTAACAAATAACTTAAGCGCAAAAGTAAAGACAAAAAACCAAGAGATATTGCTAAATAAGAAACAACATGAGACACATACAAAGTGTGCCTAAACTTTTTTGATAAGGATTTTTCCTTCATCCGCTTAAATTTTGATTGGTAGTTTGAAGTAACGGGACATTTTTTGGATATTAAGAAAGAACTGTTTCTAATGGTACTTTCTTCATTAAAACTTTGGTCAAATTCGTTATTATTAGATACTTAAGCAACACTTTTTTTCAGAAACATTGCTTGTGCCTAAACTTTTTTGATTCACTGTACATTTTTTTAGTATAATAAAACACTTACAGAACCAGCCGAAAATGTCACCATGGGTAAAAATAATATGCTTAATTGCGTCTCCGGGTATTGACTCATGCTTGCAATAACACCAGCGCTCAAGTAAACAGCTAGAAACTGTTCCTTACCCAGTGACAGCACAGCCGCATTTGAAAAACTGTGCAACACATACATATTGGCAAATATATGGAACATGGAATAGTGACTGAACGTCGATAGGAACATTGGCCAGCACACAACACCTATTATTAATTAACAGAATTGAGTAAACTGCCAATTCCCAAAAGTCGTGTCAAACTTACGCCCTGCAGGGTTTGAGCAAAAATAAGTAGTCATTATTTGCTTCATAGCGGGCACACGCCACAAGACGAAAACAAGCAAATTAAGTGCACACAACGGCGCAAAAACCTTCTCGCCCGAAGAAAGTGATTCGCACGCATGCAAAATTTCACGTTTCATATTTTGCCAATATCCTGTTTCATTTGTTTGCTTCTTACGAACCCAAGGAAATCGTGATTTACGTACTCTTTCAATAATTAAATTGCGTGCATTTTCGTATTCCAGCACTGTGGCTGCCATGAACAAAGATAACAAGATAGGAAACTTCTGTGGGGAATCCGAAATCACCAAAAAGTAAACACACGTATGAGAAAAATTTGTTCACCTCGAAAGTGAGGTGAATATACCAGTTACTAATTTTAAACTTAACCCTTCCACCACATTTAATAGTGATTGACTTCATAAAGACAACAAAAATCTGTAAAGTGCACTAAATATTGTCAAATATTGTAAAAATATTTACTGATGTAGTGTAACTTCATGTTAAATTAAATTCTATACGTGAGAAACCATATTGTTTTCTTTCGAAAAGTACAAAATGATTAGATGAAGTGTAAAGGTTAATAATGTCAGCTGTTGAATTTATGAATGAAATAAATTTTTTCCATTCTGTTGTCAATTGTAGTGTTGCCAATTTATCTTTTTTCGGGCTATAGCTTTTATCATGAAAAAATAACATAACTGCGACCACATGTGCAAGAAATAATAGTTAATAATGGTATTCCCTTAACGCCTCGGAAACAGCTTAAACCTCGTAAACTGCTTAATTTTAAGAAAATGGGGAATGATGGAAATATTTTGTATGGCGATTTTTTTACGATGTTTAAGCTACAATTTCAGTGCTTAAACAATGTAAAAAAGTTTGGTTTAACTTCCAGCTGTCAAACTGTCAAAACTTGTGTGGTGGTTTTTTTATTTATTTTGTCGCTTATTTGATCCTAATTGGCAAGTATAGAAGTGGATAGTGGCAATGCATGAAAAAGGAATAGGAACACGAAACACATCGTTGGGTCATACAGTATACAGTATAAATGCTGCAATTGGTATTGGATGAGGTTAAAGATTGTCCCGAAAAGTTTGGAGTAGATAAATAATGAGCACTTAAGTTTGGCAGTTAACTCAATTATTCCCATTTCAGAAACCTAGAGCAAACAGATTCCACGAACAAATTTTCGGTCGATTTGTTACAGCATGATGAATAATGAAGTTATATTATTTTTAATTTTTTTTTTAGTGATCAGCTGTTTTTGACATATGCATGACAAATTTATCAGATTTCTAAAGGTGCGTTCCTTTAACAGAGGTTCGGAATTTTACGAGTTTACGAAATGGGAAATTTTAACTGTTAAGGGAATACCATTAATGACAGTGAAGGTTTTGGTGGGTTTTGTTTTTGGATATGTACATATATAAAAAATTAATAATTAGACCAACATTACTAGGAAATTTGTGGTGTATTTTTAAAATTCATATATGGGAAAAATAGAATTTTTGTGGTAATTTGGTTGGCAACTATAACTAAACGCGAAATTATTTGTATAGATATTAATTTGATCAAAAATTCATGCGAATAATATTTTGCAAAAAATGTATATATTTTTTTTATATGTATTAAAAAATTGAAATCATTTGTATAGGTATTAATTTGATCAAGAATTCAAGCATTTTTTTTTAAATCAATACATTTTTAATTTAGTGTCAAAAATATGTGATGGTTACTATACCCATTAAGTTCTTATATATTATTCCCACATTATTCGCACTCGCACTGATTTCTCACACGAAACTGGCATCTATGGTACAGGTTATAGTACAACAAATAAGGTAGCTGCAGCGCTGGTTGTGCTTTCTTTTTGTTACTGCAGATATTGTCAAAATCAGTTGTGTGGCGAATATATGGCTTGCAGTAAATTTCTTTAAACTATTAATTATTTTTAATTTAATTAACAAGACATATTTTACTTCGTTTACAATTTGAAAATTCTTGCTTGCTCACGTTTTTCTCATAGCTTTGAGATTTTATATGAGTTGTCAACTTCGTTTTGAATTAAGTCTATCTGAACGTACAATAATACTTACTTGGGAAGAACAGAATATTTTCCACAAGCATGTTTAAAGACAAAGTTTTATTTGAATTAATCAAAATAGTTAGAGTTCTCGGCCTTATTACTTTGCGTATTTTTCGTGGTTAGACATGTCAACTGTTCTATCTTATATATCTTCTTAATTTCTACATTAAGTTCTTATGTTAACTGAATTTTAATGACTGGATTCTAAAAATTTTATGAAAATACATGACTAATGTAGTTTTTTAAACATTAGAGACAAAACAAATGCCAATAAAGCCAAGAAAACACCAAAAAAATATTTATTCCACCCAAGCAAATTTTTACGGAAAACATGAGTAGTTGACAACTCTGATGGCATGAAATATAACAGGACTTGCACAAATCGGTTGTGGTGAATATAAAAACACATTGACAAATACAACAAGTGCCAAAAATTACAAATTTTGTTTGGCGATAAAGAGTCAAATAAGAAAATACATGCAATTATTTGAATGCAGAATATATTCCTGTAACTCAACTTAAAGATTAACATATTAAAACACATAATCCATACACTATTTAACTTGCGTACAAACGATGTTCTAGCTTAAAAATGCAGGAGAAGAAGAAGAACGCTCCTTTTTTAAATTTCACCTCAAGTAGCGGGGGATTGTGTAAAATAGCGGGGGTTTGTGTAAAAGCAAAATTTTTAAAAATGTTGACAAATACAACAACTGAAGAAATTGGCAAACTTTGCACGCTTGTATAAACAAAAATAAAAGGAATTAAGAAAAAGTTTAGGTTGCAAACAGCTTACTACAACTTAACTTAAATATTTATATCATAATAAATTGGGTATGGGCATTATTTAAAGGGGGTGCAAAGTGATTTCTTGGACAGTTTGCGGCCGATGAAGAACAAGAGTGAATTTCAGGGTTGCTTTTTTTGGCACACTAATACATACAAACCTCTTTTGAGGTTATGTTTTTCAAGTTTCCCATCTTGTTATCTTTGGCCATGAAGCAACCTACGCTAAACTAGGAAACAAGAATAGCATTGCTAGAATCAGTTGAAGGCCCGCGAGATTTCCTTACCGTTCCAGTAAATACTATAGCTTTCCAAACGTTTGACATCGGAAATCACACAGCCATAGATGCCAACCAAAATTCACACTCGTAATCACTAATGCAGGCTTCAAATCAGCGTTTTTGTGTGGCATACGGCAGCCATATACACACAAGTTCGATAGTTAAGAAGCTAGTTCGCCAGCTTGGCACACAAGTTGGCTTGTTGACAAAAATTTTTGATTTTCTCTGTCGAACAAAGCAAAAAAAAAACATTTGTATAGTCATTGTGAAACCAGGGTTGTATTGAAACATAAGTGTAGTACTATGTGGAGTACATTTTAATGATTTAAGTACGATATGAGAAATGTTTGGTACTTTTTGTTTTCTATTTGGTAGTACTCTATGTAAATTGCATACAGTATACGTGATAGCTTTGTTAGGATTCAGTAAAAAATTTGTTTCGAAAAAAGTAAGCAGGTGTGGAAGACTTGGAAAGCATTTTTGCTTTATTTTCCCCACACAAAAATAATTTTATTTCGATGCAATAAATACTTTTTTAAGAGTACATTTCTACTCTTCTCAAATGTAACCCTGTGTGTGCCAAACAAATTCCGTAATTTGAACGCTCGCTTTCTCGAACACATACAAGCCGCCATAATGTTTGCGAACACGAAATCCAGATGTGAAGCCCACAATATGTAAAAATCACTCGTGTGACACTCACAGCAAAAAAATCACGCACATAGAAAAAAAATCATGCAAAATCACACAAACAGAACAGAAAATCACGCAAAAATCACACACAGAACAAAAATCACTCAGAAGCAATTCCAATTTTACAGCATAAAAGAGCATTTAGTGCCATACAATTTTACATATAATGAGATATTTTCTGTTATTTGGTAATATTAGCAAAAGTTTATTGTTAAAAATTTATTAATATCTTATTTACTAGATCAAAATTAAGAAGATATGAACATTTTTGGTAATTCAATATAATATATATCAGTGGAAATAAATTAAATTGTCTGAATTTGTAATATAAACTTAATATTAACTTTTTAAAAGTTTAAACTTTATACCTGCGTTAGCAAATTGCAGTGTTGGGTTTGTTCGTTAATATACGTGTTTTCGCATTTACTTGAACGCACTCTTCAACAATAACAGGCCGGTTACACAGGCCAGTGACAGTGAAAGTGCGAAAGAATACATGTACTGTTCGAATGATTCGAAAAATTTCGAACTTTCATGCTAGTAGCAAGAGGTGCCACACATGCAAGTGAAAGTACATTCAAAACATTTTATCGTATGCGAAGGTTCTCGCTGATACTACAGTTTGGGTGTTCTTTCACAATTTTAACAAGCCATCAGTGTTGCTTTCTGTACGAAATCCGCTAGCCGCTGCTGTCAAAATCCACTGGCTCTGAAATTTCGTTGCCAGTAGCGATGAAAGTGGCGTGAAAGTGAATCCAGTGTGAGTGTATTTGTAAAAAAGTGTGAATGTATTGAGTTTTCCGAACTACAGAGCCAGTGTACTGGCCTGTGTAGCATGCCTGTAAAGTGTGTGATTAAAAAAATCACGCATGCATAGATGCCAGTTTCGTGTGATAAATCACTTTTCGTGATTTTTTGAGGGCTGTGTGACAATGTGTGATTTCTGAAATGAAGCGAGTGATTTTTCACTCATGCGTGATTTTTTTAATCACTCACTTTATTGTTGAAGAGTGCGTTCAAGTAAATGCGAAAACACGTATATTAACGAACAAACCCAACACTGCAATTGAAATTTGCAAGCGCAGGTATAAAGTTTAAACTTTTAAAAAGTTAATATTGAGTTTATATAACGAAATCAGACAATTATTTGACAATTATAAATTGTTTCCACTGATATATATTATATTGAATTACCAAAAATGTTCATATCTTCTTAATTTTGATCTAGTAAATAAGATATTAATAAATTTTTAACAATAAACTTTTGCTAATATTACCAAATAACAGAAAATATCTCATTATATGTAAAATTGTATGGCACTAAATGCTCTTTTATGCTGTAAAATTGGAATTGCTTCTGAGTGATTTTTGTTCTGTGTGTGATTTTTGCGTGATTTTCTGTTCTGTTTGTGTGATTTTGCGTGATTTTTTTTCTATGTGCGTGATTTTTTTGGTGTGAGTGTCACACGAGTGATTTTTACATATATGTTGTGTGATTTAGTGATTTCGGGTGTGAATTTTGGTTGGCATCTATGCACGCATGAGTGAAAAATCACTCGCTTCTTTTCAGAAATCACACATTGTCGCACAGACCTCAAAAAATCACGAAAAGTGATTTATCACACGAAATTGGCATCTATGCTAGAAATATATATCGCAAGCAATATTTCATAAAGGTAAAAGAGCAAACCTGATTCGAACAGCCATTTTTAATTTTTCCAAAAATAGCAACAACAAACAAAACTTTCCGACAGTTTTTCATCAAACAACAACAAATAGCCAGGCGCGCCAAAACTAAAATATACGCGCCACTTTTTTAGGTATTTATTAAAATTTTAGCCACAGCTGCTCCTGATTTTCATATCATTCAACTGCTGATCTTCGAAGAGAACGTGTGAAATATTCAAGTTAGTTGGCTAAATTAACCAACTATATTCTATTAATATTGTGAAGTTTGTTTAAAAAGAATTTATTTGTAAGTGAACATAAAATGACTTCTGTTAACGGCAAAGAAAATATAACTGAAAATATGGAGAAATTTTCACTCAAGGTAAGCATGGCAATTTTTATGATAGTGCGTTCTTGTTAATATGATGTAATTAAACAGAGTCCAAGAAAAATTCTTATGGAACAATTGAATAATGTTCGTAAAATGGCAATGGGCCAAGATGGAACTCCAGTGGTAAAGATGCAGGCACTAGAACAAAAACAGGAAGATGTTCCGAGTGGTAGTAGCAGTAGCAGCAGTGCGTCATCATCCAACTTGGCAGATAAGCCGGCAGTACCATTCGATCCATCTATTGAGCCAATGCTGAGGGAAAATCCACGTCGTTTCGTTATTTTTCCCATTCAATACCATGATATTTGGCAGATGTACAAAAAGGTAAGCGTATGCTTCACTCCAGGTGAAAACGGTCGAATATTTCTTCTTTTTGCATAGTAATAAGTTGATTCACCGGATTGTTTGCGTACTTCATATGTATACTTATTCTATATTTGTGCTTATTCTATCTTATCATTTCACAACGAACAAAAAATGGCGGGAACTTGAGCAACTTACAATCAAATGCGCGCAATATACAAACATCTGTATACATACGCTAATATAAAATATAGGTACATTTTATTTGAGAAGAAGAATCCATTCTTTATATATTGGATATTAAATATAAAATTACAAATGCAAATTATCAAGTATCTCAAAGTTCTTGAGTATTTTTATGTTATCTCTTTAAATTAAAACTAAAATTGAACTGCTTTTCTTAACTCTTTAAAGACGTTTGCGTTTAATATATAATAATGGTTAAAGACGCGTATATTATATGTCCTGACAATATAATTCGCTGTTTTTAATTTCATATAATAAAATTCCGTGTGGTTAGGTTAGAGTTGTTGCAGAAAAGCAAAGTATTTTTGAAAAACGACAAAAACAAAATCTGAATAAGCGCCACCAAAACCCCCGGCCATGAGGTAATCATTGATTTCCGTGGGCAATAGAAGCTTATGTATTCTACATAAATGATTAATTCACGTTTTTCCCTTATTTTATAATGTTTATTAATATGCTTAATAACTTTTTATTTTTTCTTAGAAATGCTTTTTGAAATACTATAATTAAGACAGTTAATTGTAACTAAGGTAGAAAATTTATATATATAAATTTGTATTTTACAAAAAAATTAACTTTATTGAACCAATGTTAGAAAAAAATCAATTCATTCATTAATAATACAAAACTTTTAGCATCAATTTACGCGATTCAACTGCAAATTTTGTTTACGTTATCATAATACGGCCAGCTCTATTCATTGCTAACTCATTGACCAAAGAAATGTTTTGTTTTCAATATTTTTTTTTATTAATGTATGTAGGTATATTTCCTAGAATTTGTTTGATGTATTTTCTTTTAGCCATTATATAATAGTTTATCGATTAGCTTTGAACTAACGAGAATTTGTTTTTCAGGCCGAGGCCTCTTTTTGGACTGTTGAGGAAGTCGATCTTTCCAAGGACCAAACTGACTGGGAGAACCTCTCCGACAATGAGCGTTATTTCATTTCTCATGTATTGGCATTCTTTGCCGCTTCGGACGGAATTGTCAATGAAAATCTTGTTGAACGATTCAGTCATGAAGTTCAAATAACCGAGGCTCGTTGCTTTTATGGCTTTCAGATTGCCATGGAAAATGTGCATTCAGAAATGTATAGCATACTTATAGATAGCTACGTAAAGAATCCACAGGAGAGAGACTATCTCTTTAATGCCATTGAAACTATGCCTGCAGTTAAGCGTAAGGCTGACTGGGCCATGGCTTGGATCTCATCCAAATCGGCCAATTTTGGTGAAAGAATTATAGCATTCGCTGCAGTAGAGGGCATTTTCTTCAGTGGAAGTTTTGCTTCTATCTTTTGGCTTAAGAAACGTGGCTTGATGCCTGGTTTAACGTTCTCCAACGAGTTGATCTCACGTGACGAAGGCTTGCATTGTGATTTTGCTTGTCTGATGTTTAGACACTTGGTACAAAAGCCCAGCAAGGACCGTATAATTGAAATCATTTCAGAGGCTGTTAAAATTGAGCAGGAATTCTTAACCGAAGCGCTGCCGGTTAATCTCATTGGCATGAATTGCAAGTTGATGTCGGAGTATATTGAATTTGTAGCTGACCGTTTGTTGAACGAGCTGGAAGTTGGCAAGGTTCGAGTGTATTTAAAAAGAATGTAGTTTTAATTTTTTATCACTTGTATTCCTTATTTTACAGATTTACAATACCCAAAATCCCTTCAGCTTTATGGAATCGATTTCTTTGGATGGCAAGACAAACTTCTTCGAAAAGAAGGTGGGTGAATACCAAAAGTGGGGCGTTACAACAAATCGTTTGGACAATGTGTTTACACTGGATGCTGATTTCTAAAAGCTCAGCATATAATTGTAATTAGCATAAAGACCATAAATTAAGTTTATTTACTTGTGACATCAGTTACGTATTTATCTTTGTTTTTAAGAAATAATTTATAAGAACTCATTCCCAATTAATTTCCAAGTTTTCTTTAAAAAAAATGAAGGAATTATAGCACGAGTTCATTATGAAAATTTACCTAATTTTGACTTGTACCTTAATATTTACAATCTTCGTCAGTTTGTACAACTGGCTTTCTCAAATACTTTTCAATTATTTGATTTTCTATATACATATATACAATTTTGTTATTTGACTTGGCGGTAGTGTCGAAAATTCACAAACATTGCTTTAACATTTTTTATAATTGCCCCTTTTTTCTATATGTCTATAAACATTGTAACTAAACTTTTGTGCACATACTTAAGTATTTATTTTTTAATACATATCTATGAGAAAGAAATTTTATATACGCTATAAACATTTCAAATTAAAATATACATTACCTCGTGTAAACAATTAAAAGAAACAAGTATGAACTTATTGTTTTTTTTTTAGTTGAATGAGTTATGAATTTAATGAGTTATAAAGACGCACTTAAAACGTAAAAAGTTTCAAAGTTTTACGCTCTAGCCTTTAAAATCTTTCAAGCATATGTTGCGTTACATATGATCTTAAGAAAAGTGACAATTTAAAGAGATATTGGACAATTTTACAAAGTAAACAATAAATATTTTCAGAGTATTTTAGTTTCGTGTTTATAATTTACCCAGAATATTTAGGTGTTCTCTTTAATTTAATAAAAAGATAAATAGCACTGTTCTGAAATCCGATTCTGATTAAAATCGTAGTTGATTTATCGATTTCTAATATTGATTAGAAGTTCTAAATTGACTTTGTTATGATTTAAAATTAGAATAAAAATCCTGAACATTAAAAATTTTTCACTTATAACTTTAGTGCTCTTAGCCATTGCTAATGTGCTTAAAAAAATGATGTTATTAGTCTTCTTCATTTGAGCACTAGTTTTGTATTTTTTTTTTTTTTCAAGATAAACAGTAAAAACAATTTTCAATGGTCATCTAGGTATCGCAAAAATTAGTTCAAAACTGACTTGTTTTGCTTTTTCTCCGTAGCTATGTTTTTTCAGTTGATTAGTTTTCTTTGTAAGCCGATAATGTTATAATTAAGTATGTCTTGTATTTTGTTCTTTTTTAAAAATTGGGACTTTATTTTTTGGACACCAAAACGAAGCCAACGATTACTCAGATTCTAGGTTAGGTTAGATCAATCCGGATGCATCTCTTTGGAGTCTCACATAGGCCATACTCACATATGTCCTTAGTGGTGTCAGTGCGGCAAGTATTTATGAAATTAGTGGAAATCCTAAAATATTCACGTATATATTCGCAAATCTCAGGAAAACGTTGATGAGCCTAAGTGCCCAAGTGAGTCTAGATTTGACTAAGGTGGGGCAGGTGCAAAGAAGGCAGTCCAGGGTTTCTTGCATACCTGCTTCTTTGCACTTCTTGCAGTTGTAATTACGTGGCTTTTTCGCGAAAGCCACCACCATGCAATGACCTGTGAGGGTACTCACAGTGTGCTACTGTCTCTTCGGGAGCGTGCCAGAATAAATGAGGTACGTGTTCAACATGCTACATCACACGTAATTCTTGCATGATGCCGTGCATGATGCCGTGACGAATCACTGCTTGTTTGTCTTTAGTTTCGAGACTTTTGTACAATTCCTGTAATGGGATAGCTTCGTGCTCTGATCTAGTCCTTTGCAAGTCCGTCTGCCACCTCGTTTCCATCAATGCCTCGATGGCTTGGAACCCAGTCGATGATCACCCTAATTGAAGTGCTTCTCATACAGATATGTAATTATAAATTTTTGTTCAGATGAAAAATAATCAGGTATGTTCTTCAATTCGATTTTGATCGATACCGAAATTGAAAATGATATAAGGTGTTCTGCATTTCGATGCCATTTCACTGATTCGAACATGTTATTCTAACGAAATTGAGTTCTAACGAAAGGAGGTAGGGAGGATCCAAAATCACTTGCCAACATTAAAAAATAACTGATTTTGACATTTTCGAATCTGGTAAATTTGTTTTCTTGCTTGACTATTATTCCGCTCGGAATGCAGAACAGCATTTTCACTTCGATCGGTATTTAATTCAGATTTCAAACAACATCGATTCACAATTGAAATTTTATTTTTTCAGTTTCGAAATTTGTGAGACTTCACTGGGTTCCAAAAAACTGGTGAATTTCAATCTCAAATGAAATTGTCAAACCAAGTTTCAGTTTTGGACAAAACTAGCGATTTCGTATTTTGAAATCGTTTCAAAAATGCGATAAGATATCCTTTTTTGAAAATATTTTCTTTGAATTTCATTTGAAATTTTAAAACAGTTTTGCAAAAATATTATTCGAAGTCGTTTCAAAAATTCGATCCTTTTAACGATTTTTTGTTTTTTAATTTTATTTAGAATTTTTTAAATAGTTTTGAAAAGTACTTTTGCTACAGACAAATTGTTAACAAATGTAAAAAACGCTATTTCACTAGATTTGAAAAGAACAAAATTACATTGAATTTGAAAAAGTGAAAGTGTAACACCGCATTTCAGTTTGATATTATTCGAAGATTTAACTTATAACTTTTGTATAACTTTTTCTATCATATCTCTATTTCGTAAACAATTTTTTATTAAATTTCTTGTGGTTTTTAATTTTATAAAAAAAATGCAAACTTATCTACCACATGATATAAACAAAGTGGATAATGTTCAGCATTTATCAAGTTTGATTAAGAAAATTAAAAAAAAGCTTTTTTCATTTTGGTAAAATGTTGTACTCACCTTCCTTTGCTGTGTGTGCTTTTTCCTAATATCCCCTCACAAACTATCAGCACGTTTGTCACGTGGTTTGCTGCTCACCCCGAAAGTTTAAACCCCCAATAGCTGTGGAGCCGGTTACCAAGCACGTGGTGAATTAAAGCACGTGACCACCATTGCAACCACCCCCGGTGCTTGAGAACATAATGCTATGCGTAAATGTTATTCAGAGAGCAGTTATTGCAATTGAACTCTGACCGGTAAAAATAACATGTAGGTAAAAAGCTTTTAAAGCTCTGGTACAAGTAATAAGCCTCGCAGAACCAGCGCAACTAACCAAAAGCGTTTAGTCTACTTTCGACATAAGAACCAGCCAAAGTGTTGCACGGCAAAAGCCTAAATTAAAAAAAAAAAAAAAACAAAAAACTTAAATTGTACCATATAGGCGGGTGTTAAAAGTGGTGGTGCTGCAAGTAAACAAAAATCATTGAAGCCAAGCAGAGAGGCCCAAATTCGCGTGCAGTTTTGAAAATCGATTTTTTTATTTTTTAAAAAAGAAACCTACATAAAACTAGTGCCTCGAAAGTAATAATAGATATAAATAATAAAATTATACATATTAGTTATATTATCTTAACGAGAAGTTTATTAAAAGGTTTTTAATAATTCACTGAAAAAAAAAAATTACATTCGGAACGGAAACTGCTTATTACATAATTAATTTCTATCAACCAGCTAGCAGCGATATAATAATTAGTTCCTTTGAGTAATCGTTGGACTTACCGGACGCCAAAAAAGTTCTGCCAAGGTTGGGCGTATAATTTACGGCACACACAATATTCAAGAGAAATCGGTATTAAGCTAAAATTAAGCATTAACAAATATTAAAGGTAAATTAAAATATAAAATTAACCATGTTCAGTTAGCTATGATGAAGAAATTAAAAACTCAAATTTCGAAAAAAAAACTATTTTGGTGACCAAAACAAAATGTTTAACTTAGTTTCAATAAATTTTTAATGCCTGTGTCTAAAATAAGGACATTCATTAGTCTAACACTTAAATTTAGTATAGAATGTTGTCAGACGCACGCTACTTGAAGGCAACGCATTAAGGCTATTTACCGTTAAGTTCATAAGCTTAGCACTATTGATTTCTCCGGCAAACGTGTACAAAAACATTGTCTGTTTTTTGTCAGCAACTTACTTTAATGTGAACAGTGGGTGCAGAATAATTAAGCACTCGATATTAAAAATAGACCTCCATTAAAATTAATGGTTAGTCATTCGTCATTATTTTGGCATTTGTTTACTCATTCTGAATTAAGGTTTCTATTTTTCCTTAAAATATTATATAATTTTATTAAAACTGTGTTTGTGAATTTTTATGCAATATCTGAAAATTTACCTATTTTTCTCAGTAAGTTGGTTAACTGCCAACAAATGTCGTCAATGTGGCATTTGTAATGTCTACTGATGACGCGATGCGCCCGCCAATAGTTTAATGGCTATGTTTTCGCACTATTTAGACTGATATTTAAGACTGGATGTTATCAAGAAGCGGAAGTTAAAATAACTAGTTACTTAAAAAATAGATTTTGAGTTATATTTTTCATGGATTACTAAAAAAAAAAACTTAGCATTTTGTGTTCTTTATTTCGGTTTAAGTCGTTTTCTTGATTCCTCTCACCTTCGATATATGTAATTCTTTAATATTACCTTTTTCATTGCCTATTTCGATTTATTTTTAATTTATTTATTTTATTATTTATATTATTATTTTTACCTTAAAATTCACTGTCAAAAAATATAACGTCAAAGACCACACAATATTGGTTATATCTTAAAACAATAAAAGTGAGAAGAAAAGTTTGTTCACATAAAGTGCAATTCTTGAGATCTTCTTTAATATACACATACAAAATTTGTTTCCTGGAATCCCAATGTGCCACGAGGATTAGCTTAAATTTCGAGATGGAATTACTTCTTCACATATTTTATCTGAAACAGATTGCTGTTCGGATCCGAAACTGATCCATTTTCGTATAAAATTACTCTGGAAAACGCCAATTTCTATCTGCTTATTCGGATTCATCTCGAACTTGGAACGGACTACAGATATGAATCTGGAGTGGACTCCTATTTCTTTAATTGCAAAGACTTTTGACCAAATTTTTTTACAATCTGCCAAATTTTGTATGTTCCTACCATACAAAATTAAATAAAAATTGAATATACACTCAAAAAAATACTGTAGTAAAATATACTACACAATGTGTATTTGTTTCCCAAAACATGTAGTTTTATTTATTTTCAAACACACTTGTAGTTATTCGATAACTTTTTACTGCATTATACACTTAAATAATTAATACTACACAATGTAGTTATATGTAGTAAGTATTTGTTTAAATGTATTTATTTTTATACACAAAAATTTTGAAAAAAAATATTTTTTATAGCTAGCTTTGATTTTTCATTTCAATAAATTAAAAATTATTTTAAAAAATATAAATAATATTGTCAACCAAGACTGCACAATGCGGTAAGTAACCAAATTTTAAATTTTTTAAATAAAATGTTAAGTGCTTACATAAACTATCATTCTAGAAGGCGATATTTGGCTCCTACCACTATAACTAGTCATCAAGATTTTAAGAAGTAAAGCTTTGCTGAAAATTGATGAGAGTTTAATTGCCCACAATATTGGCCTTTGGATAAAGCTGTAACGTAATTTTTATGGTTTTTTCTCCCGTGTTATATTCAGCCCAATCATGAAACATTTTCTCCCGAGAGTTGTAAATGGTAATTTCCGTTTTTAAGATTAAGGTAAAATACTTTTTGGAAATTTTCAATGCAATTTTGTTCATCAACCGCCAATATTCATGAGTGTGAAATAAAAAAATGAGATACCTTTATCTGCTACCTTAAAACCGGAAACTCCCACTTACAATTCCCGGGAGAAAATGTTTCATGATTGGGCTGAGTATGTCCTTTTTTATCATTCTATGTTATTTTTCATTATATTGTAAACATTGTTGTAAATATGTTCTTAAGATATTGTTGTTAATTAAATTGTATAATTATATAAAGAAATTAAAAAAAAAATTTAATGATTAAAAACAAAACACCAAGTTTTTTAGTCAATATAAAAAAAATACTACACATGTAGTAAAAATAACTACATATGTAGTAAAAATTCTTTTTCAATGTCGCATAAAAATTCGGATTTTAATTTTCGTTAAAATGAATATGTAGTAAAATATACTACGCTTGTAGTAAAAATAACTACAAAAAAAATTTGTTTTTCTCTGCAGTTAAAATAAATAATCGAATTTAGTAAAAATAAATACATTTTTATTTGGACGGTGAGCTACTACTTTACATTTGTTTTAAATACATTTTTATTTATTTTTACTACAGAATTTTTTTGGGTGTAGGTCCAAGGGAGGTTACCCTAAGGTCATAGCAATTTCAACCATTTTCAGTGCACATCTATTTCTCTAATTGCCTAACCTTTTGACGAATTTTTTTTAAGATCGGCCAAGTTTTGTATGTTTTTCTATACAAAATGATGTACAAATTTTAATTCGAGGCGGACTTTTTTAATTTCAAATAATGAAATTAAATATTTAATAGCAACTTAAAACTGCCTTTTATGTAAACGTTCTGACAAGTGCGATTCAAGACTATTATATGGAATGTAAAGTTGAAACAATAATTTTTGTGGAATTTATGCAGGTTTTGATATTTTGAAGACGTCACTTTGTATGGGTGCTAGGGGAAGTTTAAATATTATCTACAAATTAAAACTTATGTGATCAATTTCAAGTTATTTGATTAATTTCTTTATAGAATTTAAAGAGATTTTACTTTTAATGACGTTACCTTTGTATGTGGTTTCCACCCGATTTGGCTCTTTTTCAAACTAAGTGTATCTATGTATTTAAGTTCAAAACTTTTGTGATAAATTTCAAGTCATTAGATCAATTTTATGATGGAGATTTGAAGAGATTTTCCATTAAATTTTTAGTTTTTTATTTTTTGGGTCGGCGAAATCCCCATTAAATATCTTTGTATTTAATTTTTTTGTTTCTTCAGAATGCATACTCAAGACAATTGAAAACAGTATAGATTTTGATAGTATACAAATATTGGCTAAAAAATTTTTAAATTTTTTGTTCTTACATCCTCTTTTAAGACTCAAAAAAATCGATATTTTGCCTTTTTCGAAAATATATTTTTTAAATACCTATAACATATGTATTTTTATGGTATTCATAATGTTTTTATTTTAAAACGCGAATTAATGTAATTCTTTTGATAAAGTTTACTAAAGTGCTTCTTAGGGGAAAAGAGAAGGCACGCCCTAACTATAACCACTCTGTTTATATGTTGTCCAGTAAAAAAATATTTTCTGTTAAGATTACTATTTAACAGTTGCTTTTGAATACGTTCAAAGTTTTCTGCACTTTGTTTTTGCTCTCCACCCACTGTGCAATCGAAGCCATTGACGCCATCGACTCCTCCTGTAAAAGCATTGGAATTGACGTTGGTGTCTTCTTTTAATGTACTTGAATAATTTTACAAAATCAATGAATCATTAATTTAAGTAGTTAACGACTCAAACAACAGAAATATTTGATTTTGTAATTTTTTTTCAGTTCCTAATGATGATAATAGATCATTTTTAATGATACTGTTTTCTACAGGCCTAATGATGAAATTATAGATTTTCATAAGAGAGCCCACAACCAACCACCCACCCTACTACCTGTTATTGACGTGAGCATATCACCACTTGTAAATCGAAAAAAAATGTCAAAACTTTGTTGAATAAATTTTTAATTCTTATCAAAACAAAATTATTTTATGAAATATAAAATTTTACGTGATACCGACTAAATTAAACCTTTGGTTCAAGTTGACCAAAACATTGCACGGTTATTATATGCATTCAGTAAAAAAAATTGCAATTAAAAAAGTGGAAGTGGCTTACTGTTTTGAATTAGTTTAATGATTTTTTTGGTATAAATTTTTGGTGATGATCATGACTGAGAACGTAATTTTATGGCATCAAAAGTACAAGAGCACAAACTTATCCGTGAACTCTACAAGTGAACTTTAAACAGTAACAGAGCGAACGCTTTAATGGTCTGCCAAGCAGTAGTTGGTATAGTTCGTCGGACTGCTTCAATAAAAAATCAAGGTAAAATATGACAAACTTTTAAATGTCAAAAAGCAACCAACAAATGATTGGCTTAGTTCGTCCATCAATTCAAAATTAAAACTAAACGTCCAACAAAGCGGACTTGTCTTAAAGTAAAATCTCAGCCTATTGGGATAGAGTTTAACAACATGATAGAATAATTTTACCAGGTAGTGTTGACAAATGTTGATTCTCTCAGCTACAAGTAAACGAACTCTTGTCAAAAACAGCTGTTCGTTGTTATATTCGTTGGCTACACTCAGCTGTGTCAACTTTTGTGACAGAAACACATCGGGGGCGCTATTATCGGTATTGAAGTTTCAGAAAAATTGTCAAGTTTATGAAATATCAAGCTTTGTATCAAATACGAATGGAAATTTTACCGACAAATTAAAAATTTTCTATTTTTAAATGCATTTTAATGAGCAACTTCATATTTATGTGCATCAAGTTTTGATTTAGCAGTTGGCAACTGTTGGGTACGCTGAATGTGACCAGTGAAAATTAATTGTATGCTATGACGGATTGTGAGCGCTCTCTTTCTTTTTATATTTTTTGACAAAAGTCCGTTTCCAACAGAAACGTCAATACTACCTTGGAGTAATTATATCATGGTTTAACAATCATGCTTAACTGTCAAAATAGTTTAGCAAAAGCGTACTTTTACATATTTATTTATACGAGTGTGTAATTATTCAAAATTTATGATTATTATTATACCTTAGTTATTAAAGCAAATCCTATAAAAGAGAACCAATATCTGTCGAAAAGCTTGAAGTACATTTTATGACAGGCAGCAAAATATATGTTTTAGTATTGGATTAATAGATAACATAATCTGAACAATATGAACTTGTGGAAATATGGCATTATCATGCTATCAATCAATGCACGTTTCGAACTAAATGACTTTTGATAAAACCACATTTTTGTATAGAATTCGAAAGAAATTCTTCGAAATTTAAAATCGAAATGAAAAACCAAAAATATCAATATATTTTTTTTATCTGTGTATCAAAAAAAAAATCGAAATGAATTGTGAATGTCGTGTAATTGCTAAGTATCGTTAGCCATTACATTCCATAGTAAAAAAACAATGAACTTTTTCTTTTTTTTCAAACCCATTCAATGCATTGTGTAACTTGTTAAAAGTGTATTCGAAATTATGAAGGTTTTAATTATTTTTATGCCTGAAGATTATGATAATGAAATTAAATTTATTATAGTCTGGTAAGGCTTCAAAGTTAAAAAAACATTGATAAAACCGAGCTAAATATTGTATTTCAAACTAATTAAACAAATCGTTACTCAGTTTTTTTGTCTAATCTAAACACTTTATCAAGATAGCACTGTATTTCTATGCTTGCAAGGACTTTAAGGACGCATGTTTGCCTCGTTCTTCTTCTCACGATGCTAAAATTATCTTTTCTGAGATTTCCTAGAATTTTCGGCGACCTATTGAAAAATACATTGTCATATTTTTTTTTCAATAATCATACACAGCAGAGAATAGATAAAACCTTCAAAAGAATGTAAAGCAGCCGACCTTTTTAAAAATGCGCAACTTTAAAATAAACACCACATCACAGCATCGGAGTGGAAACTACCTGTCCTAGTTTTTGTTTTTGTTGGGTTTGGGTGGAAAAGGTCAAACAGATAAATATGAACACTAGCCGAATAACGACAATGGCATGGAATCTTTTACATGTGCGTTGCACATGCAGTCGTAAAACAATTTTGACATTGTTTATTCTTCTTTTTTATTTTTTTTTTATTTAAACGTGTAGAATAATGGAATAGAAACTGCAGTGTGCGTTAATATTTAAAGGCATTTCATTCAACAAAAAAAAAATCACTGGCTTAGCGCTTGTATATTCATAGAGATAAAGTGTAAAGAGGTTTTTTACTTGCCTTTTCCCAGGACGAAGATGACTTAAGTATTGTGTATTGGAGAAACATATTTTGAGATAGAATAGGAAAGCCTGTCTGGTTTTAACACACAAAGACGGCATAGGCGGTGGATTTATTGTTGGTTTTTCTCTGAATCTCAAATTGTTTCAATCACGAAATTAAATTCGAGTTAATTCTTAAATCCTAGAATACGTATGTTTATACCTATGAAGAGCAACAATTGCAGATTTTCAAGCAAAAGATGAGTCTTGATTCTTTTATCTCTTTTTTTTTGTTAAAAATCGACTAAAATAAATTTTTTGTAATTTCTTTTTAATACCAATGGCAGTTTATGAAATAACTATTGAAAATGACAGTGAAAACCAGGCTTTAGTTTTTCTGGAAGCTTTTAATTTTAGAATGAACTGGAATTCGGCTAACTTTAGAAAAGTAAAAGAAATATTAGAAAAGAGTTTAAAAATGTTGATAGCTTGAACCTTTTGCACACATCAAGCGACAAACGACATATCTCCACACTGTCGCTGTAGAGAAATGTAAAGCGATTTGATTATAGCCCATCCACAATAACGACAACGGGCGACGAACGACAGGTCTACAACTCTGTCGTTGTAGAGAAATTTCGGGCGACTTGAATTTTTTAAACTCGACAACAACAAGCTTCAGTAGAAAGTGCTTGTGATATTTACAAGAAATTATTTTAATTGAAATGTTGTTTTTGATAAAAGTTGATATTATCTTTAACACCACTCGAAACTAAGTACAAACTCAAAAACAAAAAACATGAAGCTTTCTTCAAAACGAAATAAAATTTAAATGCGAAGAAATTATTTTTTAATAATTGGCAAGATTTTTAATCAGCAATATTTTTTCAGGTAATATTTAATTAAACTCACATCAAAGTTTGCAATTAAATATACATATAAATTGAACATAGAAACGAGCACTCGAGCAGCCGGCACGAAAAAAACCACGAATGTAATGGCTGAATTTTTTTTGTACGTCTGTTTTCGTCGCCAAATTAGAATTAAATTGAAGCTGGCTACAGTGACATTTAATGTCGAGCAACAATGTCAGCGCGATTGTCTCCAAAATTTCGTCCCATGTAAAAAAAAAGTGACGTTTGACGCTCGTCGTCCGTTGTCGTCATTGTGGATGGGCTATAAGAAATACATGTAAATTTAAAGTGACGTTTGCCACTCGTTGCTCGTCGTGTGCAATGTGTTCAAGCTAATACTCATTACTTTCGTATACAATTTGTTTTCCCTCAAATTTTCATCTCCTATTGGTCTGGTTCATGTTGGGAAAAAAGGAAGAAAATTTATCACTGTTTAATGAGAACATTCATAATCCTACTCGTAGTTAGGATTATCCATTAGAGTTCTGATGGCGAAAAATGTTGGTGGATTCATGATCCGTTTATTTTGCAAGTGATATAATTCACTATGTTTTTAAATCGAGATATGTGAAACAAAACATAAAAAATACATATAGATATGTATAAAAAAATGTAATAGAGGCATAAACAAAATTTTAATATTCCTCAACATCATATGCAGCCCTATCATGAATAATTTGGGAACTGGTAAAGGGAGTTTCTTAAACTTAACAGAAACTCCCTTTTCCAATTCCGAGGTAAATATTTTTGATGATTGGGCTGATTAACAGCCTCTTTTTTTGAACTAAAGAGATAGATAAGAGGAATATTGTATTGAGGTATATTGTAAGCAAACATTATCTTTATTTCTTCAAAAAAGCAACAAATGCCACTTTCCAAATAAATTCATCATATGATATTTGAGGGGCCTTGATATAAAATGATGTGGTCAAAAAATTGGGACATTTTGGGAAAAATATTTTTTTGACATTTTCTACATGGATATAAATTTTTGGGTTGAACACATGATAAAATAATTTTACCAGGTAGTGTTGACAAATGTTGATTCTCTCAGCTACAAGTTAACGAACTCTTGTCAAAAACAGCTGTTCGTTGTTATATTCGTTGGCTACATTCAGCTGTGTCAACTGTTGTGACAGCAACACATCGAGGAGCGCTATTATCGGTATTGAAGTTTCAGAAAAATTGTCAAGTTTATGAAATATCAAGCTTTGTATCAAATACGAATGGAAATTTTACCGACAAATTAAAAATTTTCTATTTTTAAATGCATTTTAATGAGCAACTTCATATTAATGTGCATCAAGTTTTGACTTAGCAGTTGGCAACTGTTGGGTACGATGAATGTGACCAGTGAAAATTAATTGTATGCTATGACGGATTGTGAGCGCTCTCTTTCTTGTTATATTTTTTGACAAAAGTCCGTTTCCAACAGAAACGTCAATACTACCTTGGAGTAATTATATCATGGGTTGAACAAAAAATATTTCTAAATCAATACTGAATGAGAGTACATTTTTTTAACTCTCTCAGTTGAAAAGTGGACATGCTTAGTTTCAAAAGCGGCTAAGTCCAAGCATGGTTGAATAACAAGGTTGCCTCAAAACTGACTGTGCTCTCTTTCGCTTATCCGAAAGTGTCAAAATCAACTGGCTGTCGAAAAAAAGAACAACAACAACAACAGCTGAAGCAGTTCGCTTTGACATTTGCGGCAGTCGCGCTCTCCGTGTTGCGGCTACCTTATTCAGTGTACCCTGAGTCCAAGTGACTTAGGTTTCAAAGGCGGCTAAATCCCTGTGTTGAGTTTCTAAAGCGACTAGGCTACATTTTTTTTTGACGTAGAATTACGTCTTACAGCGCGGTTTGTATGGGGTCGTTTTAACAGATTTTTTCAAGGTCATTAGGCAACGTTTTTGACGAATACTTTAGGGTATACCTACAGCCTTTAATACTCTTCGTTCAAAGATAATATATACACTAAAATATAAGATATATCCTGCGCTGAATGAATATCTAACTTTGGATTTTGTCACTATTATATTAAAGTCACAAAATAGTAAAATATAAGAAGAAAAATGCATGTTTTTATATAAGAAAATCAATCATCAGCTGCTTATGTGCCTGCTGCTTTCTTGTTTTTCTTTCGTTGTTTATGCTTGTATGCTTTGGTTTTGCACGAACTGATTGGTTCGCTTTGGCAGCATTGTAAGCATTAGTTCGCATTGGGTTTATGTATGCACTACTGTTCTAGTATACTAAGTGCTCTATTTTGAAACCAGAGGTCATGAACCTCTTTTCAACTCAGTCCATGAACTCAATCTTTCAAATTTAACGAAATGGTTCTGTGATCCGGTTAGATTTAACTCTTATGAAAAAAACGAGTTGGATCATATTTCTTTTTATGCTTTTACCCAATAGATGGCGTAAAATTTTAATTTTTGCTTAATGCAAATTAATTTGGATTCCACATCCCACTAGCACTAGCTAGTGTAGTTTGCAAACTATGCATCGAACAGAAAGTGTAGCTAGCAAACTAAATATCAGACAGAGACGAGAGGAAAGGACATGTGCTCAGCGAGAAATATAGTAACCATACGATTTTTTAAAAATCGGGGTCTTAATTTTAATTTGAAATAAGTAGTTAAACTGACTGTAGCTCGCAAACTATATATCGGGCAGAGACGAAAGTGGCACCAATGGAAAGTGCATTTTTTTCGCCTTCTTTTCAACTAAATCAATGAACTCAACCTGTCAAACTTAACAAAATGATCGGAAAAATTTGAAATTTTGCTTGTTTCTTTTTGCTTGCTCATTTAGTCATACTTACTTTTAACTTTTTCTTTGTTTGGCCTCGATAAGTAGTCCATAATTGAGTGTTATTCATTTATTTTTTAATTTTTGGAAGATAAATAAAAATACGTGCAAAATGAACAAAACTATCGGACTAAATAGATAAAGTACAAGCGGTTACAACTTAAACGGAATTCTACGTCTACACTTACGATACTATCGAAACTGTTCCTTTTTTTTATTATAACTCCTTTTATTGATAAGTATATAATTTCGATTGCAAATATTCAATGTTATAATAATCATTACTAAAGCGCTTTATAAAAATTGCAATTTTCCTGTTCCTGTGTATCAGTTTATAAGACTTGGCCATTTTCCTAACTAGAACCAAGCATTTAATGTAAGGATATTTAACCTTTTTTACGCAAAAGGTTTCAAAATTATTTTGTTCAAATTATTTCCATTTCATTAATTTATTTTTAAAGAAAAATTGTTTTTGTTAAACTCTTTTAATCCCAGTCCTGAACTAGCTGACCAAATATTTGTTCATAACTACTGTGGTTTTTGCATTTTAATTAAGGATTTTTAGAAGATTTCAGATTTTTGTGTATGTATGTATACAGAATAAGAATGGAAGCCTGTAAGAATGGAAATTTTGAAATTTTTTAATGTTGACCGGGACAGAACTCTACCAATTCGATGTGTACGTTGATGAGTTTGTTCCGATTGTTTCGAAAGGGTAACAAAATATATATATAAATTATGTATAAATTATATATAAATAAAAAAAATTCGCAAACATTTCCCGAAATGCTTATGTGCTATATTCCAATTAAGATTCTTAATTGTATTTCTTATATCTATGGTTATAAGCGATAATCGCCTAACTCCGATCTCAATGTTTGTGAATAGACATTGCAAAATAGAATAATTTGAGCTAAACGCGTGTCGTGTCTCCTTAAATGTTTACCCTCAAACTTCGCCGACTCTGTTTACACTTGAAAAAAAAAATAATCTCTCAATTTTGGTGACTTAATTCAACACTTCATTATCTCTCACATGAAAGAGCTTTTAATTTTTGAATTATCTATATTGTCTGCTAGTGAGAACTAGCGTGCCGTTTGTTCTGGTAGTAGACGTCTAGCGAGTTGGTTAAAACACAACAAATCATTGTTAGAACGTGCTCGCTCTAGTCTCGATCAGCTGTACAGCTGGTAGCTGTTTAAATCAATCGGCTTCTCGAGCAGCTTCAAGTGAGTGTTTTTCTAATCAAAAAAGATTAAAAGTAGCAATCAAAGCACATGTATAATAAAAACAAACAAACAATTTACATTTAGATTTTGAAGCTTTCATGGCTGATTTTGAAATATTCTGATATTACATAGAACGATAAAGTTGAATATTTGCTTTTTTTAGTTGTGAATTTACATATTGCACGACAGCTGTTTCTATAGAGGTTTCTTGGCAAAAACAATATTTTGATTTGGTGCAAAATATTAACGAAAGTGATTAGAACAATTGAGTCATCATCTTTAGTTGGCTCACGGTTATGAGCGGTTAAGTCGATAAGAGCTGAAATGTGTTTCTGTTTTTAGTGAAGTTTTAAATGTGCTTAATTCATTCAACTATATAAATAAAATTGTTCACTCATAAAAGAAATATGCTGAACTTTAAACGCTGCCGTCTGCTCTGATGCGTTATTAAAACAATAGTAAAAACCATATAAAAATGAAGCAGCTTTTGATCATTATCGTTTTATAAGCCGCCTCGGTCTATTATCGCTGTATTCTGTGAGTCTTAAAAGCACGTTAGAGATGTTTTTTTGTAATTTTGCAGATATAAAAGAATATACATATATAAATTGTGAACAATTTTAATTGTAAAGTGGAAAAAGAACTGATTTAATTCTGACTTTTGTTTTTTTGTGAACTTGGCAAAGTAATTAAAAATATAAGTTAGTTCGTTTATAACACACGGAACTAATAATATAAAAGTTTTTCAGTATACTATAAAATTGTTCTTCAAAACCAAATTGGTTTTGTTACGCAGGTAGTTTGGTCTGTCATCAGCAATATTAAGAAAACGTAATTATTTTGTACAACTTTTCGTTTATTTCTATCTAATTTTATGCATACAGCTGTGTTCGCTGCAATAAGAGTGAATGCTAGGGCTGTCAATAACGAAAGGTATTGTAATTCCACAATTTTTGGTACCGAAATTTTCGTTTCAGTAATTTCGTTGCTCACACTTTTTTTAACATTTTTAAAATGATGTCATGTAAAAAATACGACACTAAAAAAATTGTTAGATGGCCTCAGACAACAGCCAATATGGTATTTTTTATAACTTTTTATAATATATCACCAAATAATTTAAAAAAAAATAATAAAAAAATATTTTTATTTTATTTATACCATATTTATACCATATATCGAGCCATAAATCGATTTATACCACATTTTAAATGATCTAGTTTTAGATCATTCTCTGCAAACATTTTTAATCGCATCGGAATCGCCAGCGAATCGCTTGGAAAAGGAGACAATCGCCGGCGAGATTTTTGGGAGCCATCCCGGTTTCGCCCAATGTAAGCAATTGAGGCCATAAAAGTGATTTGCCGGGAAAATTCGCCCAGTGAATCGCCGAGACTTCCTTATGCGATTCGCAAGAAAAAGTCGCACATGAATCAGCAGAAAGGGCTATTCGCTGACAATTGTGGTAAACCAATCGATTTTATGGGTCCTCAGCAATTTGTTGCCAAGCATCATTATTGAACATTACAAGCGGTTTTAAAGTTTGAATCAGCGAGCTCGGCAGAAGTTGTCCTGTCCCAGTTCATTGAATTTTTTACAAGTTTAATTTTTTGACTAATTTAAACGATTTTTCTGATCCTGTTTATATTCCATAACAGATTTTGAAAATTTCTTAAAAAATTCATCTTCGATCCATCATCAAAAAGTGATCTATCTTCGAACGATCGCCAGAATGAGCAAAAGAAGGTTTTGAAAATATTTCGCCAATCGCGTAATCATCGCTTGTGCGACCAAAAAGCTATCCATCTTCCAACGATCGAAAGAATGAGCGAAGGAAGAGTTTGCAAATTTTTCTAAAATCGCGCATTGATCGCTTCGGTAAACCAAAAGCGATTCATCTTCCAAAGAATCTTTGGACGAATCGCTAGTGGATCGCTAAAGCAACTTCTCTTTCTATCGTCTTGCAAATGTTTGCAGAGTAGCTTCTGAGCAGCTTTTATTGGAGATATCTTGTTATACCCTAAACCTGAAAGGTCAGGGTATTTTAACTTTGTGCAAACGTTTGTAACGCATAGAACGAAGCGAGTCCGGTATAGAAAAGTATATATATTCTTGATCAGCGTCATCACGTGAGTCGAGCTATCCATGTCCGTCCGTCCGTCCGTCCGTCCGTCCGTCCGTCCGTCCGTCTGTCCGTCTGTGTGTTGTCCGTATACACAGGATAAGAAGAAGGAGTTGAGATAATTGGATGAAACTTGGTACACATTGTCACATGGACCCAAGGATCTGCACTATTGAATATTTTTGGAATCCGCCCACGGACACGCCTACCTCCCGTACAACGCGAAAATTCAAAACTGCATAACTCAGCTTATAATTACCCTACAACAATAAAATTTGGTATGTATGTGTTTTATATTAACACAAAGATGTCTTTGAAAAATGGACGTCATCCGCTTACGGACACGCCCACCTCCCATACAACCTAAAAATTGAAAACGCAATAAATAAGCCTCTGTTTAACCTACAGAGCTATAATTTGGCACATATGTTTTTTGTAACGCAACAAAGATGGTTTTGAAAAGTGGACAACATCCGCTCACGGACACGCCTACCTCCCATACAACGCGAAAATTGAAAACTGCATAACTCAGCTCATAATAGGCCTACAACAATAAAATTTTATATGTATGTGTTTTATACAAACACAAAGATGTCTTCGAAAAATGGACGTCATCCGCTCACGGACACGCCCACCTCCCATACAACCCAAAAATTGAAAACGCAATAAATAAGCCTCTGTTTAACCTACAGAGCTAAAATTTGGCACGTATGTTTTTTATGACAAGACAAAAATGGTTTTGAAAAATGAACGTCATCCGCCTACGGACACGCCTTTTTCCCATACAACCCAAAAAGTTTTAAACTCAATAAATAAGGTTATGTCTGTCATAGAGAAATTGAAACTAAGGTGTGTTCAAATATTGGAAGTATTCCGTCCATGAACACGCCCACTTCCCATAGCGAAAGCACAATAAAGGCATTAACTGTGAGCTACAGGAATAAAACTTGGTATGTGTAAATTTTTCATCAATATTTAAATGCATATAAAATATAGGCTTCATCCGCCCATGGAGACGCCCATTTACAATAAAAATTTTTTGTTTTTGAAAAGTGGGTTTAGGGTATTTCATAGTCGGCCTAGACCGACTTTAGACTTTCTTTACTTGTTTTTCCATTTAATTTAAAGAATGGCAAATATTTTACTTAAAATTGTATTATAGTCAAAAATTTTATTTTGCAAAAACAGTCATTCAAAAAGTTCAATTTATGGTTTTAAACTAGAAAAATTATTTTTTTTATGTTCTTATTCCTCAGAACTTTATTCAATTTATTCTAATTTCCTTGATGGATAAAAATTGCAATTTTCTGACTTTAAAATGCATGAAATAACAATTTTATCTTTTCCTAATGGGCCAAAATAGTTTCATATTTAATAAAAAAAATGGCTAAAGTACACTCAGAAAAAACACCAATCTTTCTGCGATAAAATATTTCTCTATTTTCGATAATAGCAATTTTTCTCCTTTTTAAATAAAATTTGCTTCAATTAAAATCAATTCTCACATTTTCGAAGAAATATTTCTTCACTTGTGGGAAATAGAAATATTTCATGTCTCTAATAATGATAAGTATTTTTCTCGCACAACAATATTCACATTTATGGAGAAAAATTTATTGAAAATTAATTGCTATATTTTGATAAAAAATTCACTATGCGAAGTAATTTCTTCAATAAAAACAAATCTTTTCTTAAAAATAAAAAATTTTTCTTCTCTAAAAACGATATATTTTTATGTTTCTCTTTTTCATGGAAGCTTTTAACAATTTATAGGGAATTTTTAGGATCACATTTAGAGAAAATCATTGTCTGCAGCAAAGTCTATGCCATTTTTCATATTCTGAAAAACTTTTTTCTGAGTGTATCTTCGTCATGCCTAATGGTTTAAAATAGTTTCCACCGAGAACATAATCAGCCACGATTCTTATGAAAAATGTTTAAAATCATATCCGTTCAAATACGATACATTTATTCCAAAAATGCTCAAAATAATTGCTTGACATTTGTTTTTGTTGCAAAAGACTTTTAAAAACGTTTGGAAGAATTCATTACATGGCCAGCAAAATTTACTAATTTTTCAAAATTAAAGACCTTAAAACACTTTTCCGAAGGTTTTCGGTACTACGTCAGGGTTTTTTTTTGGCATATTTGGGGTTATATGGCATTTTTTTCACAAAACTGGTATGAAAGGATGTATGATTCTTCCACCTTAAAATCAATATTGAATCGATCAAATGTCTTTTTTTTATCACCGTGACGTGGCAATGAGCGCTAAAAGGGTTAGCTTGTACTCTGTTCCAAGATCGACATAAGCTTCAAATTGTCATATGTTGTTGAAAACAAAAACATTCCACTAGCATTTTCAATACTACAGTCAATCATCCTGTGATGAAAACATGCTTGAAATGCTTGAAAACATTACACCGATAAAAAAACTTAAGAAAAATTAGCAAATAACCTATGTTAGTTTATCTAAGGGCTTGGTTCGTTTTGAGCCTACAAAGTTTTTGGATAAGACAACAAAGTTAAATCTGTAAATTTATCGAATTTTATATTTATGGTAAATTGATGATATTTTGTGTAATTTAGCCATACGTTATATAAAAGTATTCTTTTATAAGCTTTAAAGTTAAAAACAAAGCCTAGCATTTGACGGGCTTTAATTCAAATGCTATTAAGTACAACACCAACAAAACAAAAAACCATAAAACTATACGATTTAATATGTAGAATAAAGCCTTAATTAACGCAATCCATATTTAATACTTCATATCAAATTCAATTAAAATGCTTTAGTTGTTGTTTTTGCTAATGCTGTTGATTTAAACAGGTACCGCCACGGTAATCGGTAGTTAAAATAAAACTAAAATGGTGGTTTTTTGGCCAATAAATAATATAACTCAATAAATTAGTAAGTTTTGCAAGTACAACTTCTGGTAAGGTTTTACTACCAAATTAATCAATAAATAAATTTATCAAGCAACCATCGTAAGAATGAGTTTTGCTTAAATAAGTAATTAAGCTTATTTTATATATTGATGTTTAAAGAAGATAATAAAAATGTGTTATGACGCGATTTGAAGTGGTTTGAAACAACTTTTAAACTCTCACACGCAGTCATATAGTAAGCAATTGTACTCAGATAAAAAAGCAGAGGCTCACAATCTTATTCCGACTGCTGTCATTCTTCGATTTTTTTTATGATCTCATATTAATCTCACTAAGTCGCAATTAATGATCTAACTCGATATCATTATCGAGTCATTATCATTATCAATAAATACCTAATAAGCATGTTTTTAATTATTAAAAATACTGGATTTTTATGGTGGGCAGATTACAAAATGCTTGCGGCATAGTATTTATTAAGTGTTTTTTTTTTTTTTTACTTGATTCATGTACTTGTTCCTCATGGAATATGTAAGATTTTTGGATGTGAAATCACTCTTGCTTGAGGCCAATAGTCAAGATTTTACATACGAGTTGGAGATTTCGATTAGAAAAATTACTATTGCACCGTTTATATTTTTTCAAAATATAGTTGCAGTCGTCAAAAACCATTCCAGGAAATAAATACAAAAGTATTTGTTCTTCAAAAGGACTTCAAAAAATATGTCCACAGTTTCCTCAACATTTAAATTTTTTTTTTTTTATAGAGATACCCTTTTTTATAGAGCAAAATACAAAATGTTACCTCTCACACAAAAAAGTAATAAAAATTGTTATCGATTCATTTTAAATAATTTCGATTTTATACGTCAAAAGTAATGAACGTTTCAATTTAACTGTTATGTATTTCTCTTCTTCTTTTCTTTTTTTTTTTGTTAAAAAAGTCAGAAAAAGACTAAAGACTTAAAGTCAGAAAAACAATATTTTGGGGAATGTAAGTGAACTCCGTATATGTAAGGTTATCTCGAAAGTTTTTCGATAGAATACATTTTTTTTTAAGTGATCTCAAAAAACATATGAAAATTGTTTTCCTGTCATAATTTTGCTCGAACTGCACGAACTGATTGGTTCGCCTTGGCAGCATTGTAAGCATTAGTTCGCATTGGGTTTATGTATGCACTACTGTTCTAGTATACTATTTTGAAACCAGAGTTCATGAACCTCTTTTCAACTCAGTCAATGAGCTCAATCTGTAAAATTTAACGAAATGGGTCTGTGATCCGGTTAGATTTAACTCTTATGAAAAAAACGAGTTGGATCATATTTCTTTTTATGCTTTTACCCAATAGATGGCGTAAAATTTGAATTTTTGTTTTCAATGCAAATTAATTTGGATTCCACATCCCACTAGCACTAGCGCGTGTAGTTTGCAAACTCAACATCGAACAGAAAGTATGGCTAGCAAACTAAATATGAGACAGAGATGAGAGGAGAGGACATGTGCTCAGCGTGAAATATATTAACAATACGATTTTTTAAAAATCGGAGTCTTAATTTTAATTTGAAATTAGTAGTTAAACTGACTGTAGCTCGCAAACTATATATCGGGCAGAGACGAAAGTGGCACCAATGGAAAGTGCATTTTTTTCGCCTTCTTTTCAACTAAATCAATGAACTCAACCTGTCAAACTTAACAAAATGATCGAACAAATTTGAAATTTTGCTTGTTTCTTTTTGCTTGCTCATTTAATCATACTTACTATTTAACTTTTTCTTTGTTTTGGCATCGATAAGAAGTCCATAATTGAGTGTTATTCATTTATTTTTTAATTTTTGGAAGATCAATAAAAATACGTGCAAAATGAACAAAACAATCGGACCAAAGAGACAAAGTAGAAGAGGTTACAACTTAAACGGAATTCTACGTCTACACTTACGATACTATCGAAACTGTTTCTTTTTTATAGAGATACCCTTTTTTATAGAGCAAAATACAAAATACCTCTCACACAAAAAAGTAATAAAAATTGCAATCGATTAATTTTAAATAATTTCGATTTTATACGTCAAAAGTAATGAACGTTTCAATTTAACTGTTATGTATTTCTCTTCTTCTTTTCTTTTTTTTTTTTAAAAAAGTCAGAAAAAGACTAAAGACTTAAAGTCAGAAAAACAATATTTTGGGGAATGTAAGTGAACTCCGTATATGTAAGGTTATCTCGAAAGTTTTTCGATAGAATACATTTTTTTTTAAGTGATCTCAAAAAACATATGAAAATTGTTTTCCTGTCATAATTTTGCTCTTTGAAAAAAAACCGTTAAGTGCAATGCATCGTTTTTTCTGATTTTATCTCCTGCTGCAGTCGAATTCCAGAATTTAGTAGAGAACTAGTAGTAAATTTAATTTTACGAATATATTCAATATGATTTTTGGAATCAAAACTTATGTTATTATGTTATTTATAATTAACGTGACAAACTTTGTCTTAAAAACAAATATTGTCTGCACATGAACTGTGATAAGAACATCGTACAAAGTCTACAGAATAAAAAATTGTAGCATAGTTTACTGAACGCTCTTGCTATAATCTCGTCTGCACGAGAATCGGATTCAATATGTTGATAAGCAACTTAGGCAATAATAATAATGAATCAGAACATATGGTTATGCATACATATGTTACGCACCACGGAAAATCAAAGTTCAGCTTCTTCTATTCTGCTGTTTTAAAATGTAATATAATGTATTCTATAATATATTATTATATTATAATTAATTCAATTTGGAAAACTTAGGGGGGGGGGGGAATCGGCTTTTAGAATTGAAAATAGAATTAGTTATTGAATTGAAAATAGATTAGTTATGGGTATTCATATAAAAAGTTTTACACATGGTAACGAATTTTAAAAAATTGTTTTTGCAGCCAACTTACAGTTTGATATACAAACTCATTGACCTTAAAACGTGATTTTCCAAAAAAAAAACTGTTTTAGACTAATTTTATCTCTACATCAATATAAATTTTGCCAAATTTTAACTTTTACACAAACTGCATTTCAATGAGATATATTCACATTTAATTTAAAACATTTATTTAAATTCCTTCATTTACATACATACACAGTAAAAAAACTTTTATAACGCTAATACATAGAAAACAATTCAAAACAATTTAAAATGCAAATTAAAATTACAACGAAATATATGAATGAATTCTTTACATACATATATATATAAAAAGAGTAAAATTCACAGAGAAGCTGCAACAAATGTGATTATTTCCTAGTTAAAAATTTGCTGGCTCTCTGTCTGGCGGCGTTTTTAAAGGGTTCAAGATTAAAGCAAAAGTGATTTAAATATATTGCGACTGACCGACATCAGTCAGTCTATTTTTAATATCACACTTAATTGCTCTGCTAAATTTGTTTTTACATTATATTTTTGTATTATACAATGAGGTTTTTTTATTTAAAAAGCATTTTAAATTTAATGCAACATACTAACATACATATAAATGCATTTCACAAAAAATTTATTTTTCCATCACATAACAAAATTGCTCGTGAGAGTCCACACATCAGGGAGGCATGTTGGCACGTTTTCTATTACGAACTACTATTATTCCTAATTCTTAATTCTAATAAGGAACTAATTCCTTACTTGCAACGAAACTATTATTAAACCAATTTAGAAACACAACTAATTGTTAAATAAATAAAATTGTTCACTGTTCTTATAATTAATGGTGACCTAATATAAAATAGGTTTTAAACATCGAGTTAAGCCTAAGTAAGGTTCTATAGTTTTAATCATTAGTTTAAGGATTAATAACTTAAAGACTCTCTAATGTTTATTTTGTTTTTTTATTTACAGATTTGCGCCTTAATTGTAGAACCAAGTTAAAATACGATAATATAATAAAGAAGACTTCATAGACCATAATGTTCTATTCCATGTATTGTTATTTATCGAATTTGCCACGTTGGCATGTTCTTGCCTTTGCGTTCATTTCATATGTCATATATTACTTCATACAAGTAGTCAAGGTAAGTACTATTTACTTGTTATAAATCATATTCAATAATTGTGCAATTGTGCATTTGACCAATCAGATTCAAGCTCTTCAAAAGCTCAGGTTCTTAAATTTATGACCGTGGCATGCAGCTTAAGTGTGTGGGCCTTACATGCACGGAGCACGAGTCGAATCCCACTTGCGGTAAAGTTTTTTTCAATGAACAAAATTTTCTGAGTTTTCTGAATGAAAACATTCTTCTTTTCAAATGGGTCACCACCTCTCTGCAGACAATGGCAAACCTCAGAGAGTAAATAATGCCATGTAAAGCTTCTTGTGAACATGAACTTTTTGAACTCTCGGTCAATAGTGTACAAACATTTAATAACACACTCAACACAATTTGATCATAGGAAACTCGATCAAAGGCCTTTCAAGGGCTGAAATGGCCAATTTTTTGTTGTTCCTAAATTTATACAACTTCATGTCAGTAACAATAGCCAACATTTTAAATTTGTATACCTCGGTCTAAACGAATATAAAATGAAAGTAAATCAAAAAAATTCAAAAAAGTCTGTATGTCAGCACGATTATATCCATTGTGCTGGAGCTGTCATACTAAAAATGTAAAAAGACACCAAATGACTTAAGTTCATGTTCTCCTTGTTTACTTCTCTTGCCGAACAGAACATTTTATTTTTAATAATACAAAATTTTGTGTCAGATGGTTATTCGAACTCGGTCCTGGCGAAATTCGATGGCACGCCCGCCACACACTTAGCGGACGGCCAAGACCGCCAAATTATTAGTTTGGGAAAAGCTGATGATAAGTTCAGCGAAAGCGGTAATAGTCAAATTTAAAAAATTCACATTTGGTTAAGAATAGAACTTAAATTTTCCACACAAGTTAGGATGTTATATATAAAATCTCTCTGGAGGTGCATATGCTAATTAAAAAATCTCCTTATAGCACATTTTCAAAAGAAAATGGCTTTTCCGAACATATAGTTTTGCCACAGAAATCAATGGAATATTAAATTTAAGATCAGAAAATCTTATCCACATTAATATTCAAATAATTAAATATAAATTTAAAATATTTTTTGATATTGAAGAAAAGGTGCAAAGTACCCCTAAATTTGAAAGAAAACAAAAATTAAATGCTTTTTGACAGCGATCTAGAGTCAATAAGACTACAAACGGAACCAACTACACTCCTCTTCAAGGTCAATTCAAGGTCAAATTATGAAAAGGTCGTGAAATAAAACTCGCCTTTTCGAAATAAGAAAACTTATTTTGGAACTTCGATTAAATATATAAATAGGTTTCTTGGTAACTGATTTCGAAGGTCATTTTAAGGTTATTCGAAGACCAACAACACAAATAAACAGATATACAATGCCCAACTTCCTGATATATATGGGTTTTTGGGTCGCTGATTCCGAATCAAAGGCCAGTTTGTCTATATTAAAGTCATTTCAATGCAACTTCAAAATACAAATAAACTGAGATACGATGTCCAAATTTCTCATATGTAGGTTTTTTGGGGGTCGCTGATTTCGAATCCGAGGTCAGTTTGCCAATATTAAGGTCATTTCAAGGTCAGTGCAAGGTCAAAATGCAAATAGACAGAGATACAATATCCAACTTTCTTATATATAGGTGTTTTTGGTCGCTGATTCCGAATCGGAGGTAGGTTTGTCTGCATTAAATTTACTTCAAGGTCATTTGGACTGAGCACAAGTTAGATGTTATGGCTTGGTCTGTTTCAGATGAAGCGTCAAACGTCAGTTATGATACTAATCGGAGTTTAAAAAAACTATACTCGATTTTGTTATATGAATACTCATAGAAAAAAATGGAAAACAGAAAAAGAAGAAAAAAATTATAGCGTTGGTTCCGTTGTAGTCGAATCGACTGTTGAGAGTTCACTTTTGAATCGACGAATTGACCCTAGACTGTTAAAAAGCACATCCGTTTTGTTTTTTTGCCAAAAATAAGGGGCCGAGAACCGCCATTACTGACCCTTCTCCTTTGTTTCAATTCTACATAAGGTATTGTGTCAACTACAATTCTGAAAAAAAAAAAATATTAGCAAATGACGATCACTTTAATTTCGTTGGGCAGTTTCATCTAAAAAGAAGCAAATTCTTTAGTCTGGAAATAGCTTTGTTCTTAACTAGAGGGAGTTTTGTATACCTAAGAAAACATCTAACAAAATGGGTGTTTTTTTTTTAATTTTTGACCAGAAAACACTCCTTAAAAACAAGTTTAGTTTTATAATAGGGAAAATCGAACCAAATCAAAACCACGGTTATCCTCATACAAATAAAAACTTCTTAGATCGCATGCAAACAGAACTAGTATAATACATAGATGACCTCTTCGTTTTCATAAAGCCTACCTGTATTAACTGAATGCCAGTTAAGGAATATACTTTTGCAAAAAAGGCCATCAAATGTAGAATTTGAAATTTGTAACTCTCACGCCTTCTACGAAGGAACTTTTTTAAAATTTTTATTTAACTTAAGACGAGGAAATATATTAGCAAATTCCACCTTAATATATAATATATGGCTTAAGACTACGGACTAGTTCAGAGACTAGAGACTTCAGAGCCAGTCTTTCCAACTTGTTTCATACACTTAACTTAATTGTCTACGCATAGGAAAATTTATTCTAAATATCGTAAAATACGATTATCATATAATTTTTAATTTGAGTATTTAAATTCGCTTGTTTCTTCGTAGCGACCGATTCTTGCCTGCTCCGATGGACCGTTCAAAACGTTTCTCATTAAAAAAATGCCAACACTTGAGATGAAATTTTGGCCAACATTCTGGTGTGTGGAGAGTCGAGCGCAGACAGTTTTTGCAAGTATTTTGAGAGCGCAAGTTATACCAAAACTTAATTATAGAAGGTAAGACAAAACAATTTATAGATACAACAAACAATCTATAATTTCGATATTTGCATCTTTTAGAGAAATTTTGAGTTTAAAAGATGGTGGTGAAGTTGCACTGGATTGGATGGAAGAAGGTTGTGCCATTAACTCGCCATGTATTATAATATTACCTGGCTTAACAGGTAGATAAATCTTAAAATATATCAGTTTTTAAGGTATTTTTTTAATCCAACAAAATTTCAGGTGAATCCCAAGCCGAGTATATTAAGTGCTTGGTCATTGCGGCCAACAATGTGGGCATGCGTGTTGTTGTATTTAATAATCGTGGACTTGGCGGCATCGAGTTGAAAACGCCGCGTCTTTATTGTGCCTCTAATTGTGAAGATCTGAGCGAGGTAGTTCAACATGTACGAAAAGTTATACCAAATTGTAAATTAGGTGCCACTGGCATATCAATGGGCGGCTTAATATTAGGCAAGTTGAAACTTGAGTTCTTAGTGCGAAATTTTTATATAAAAAATATTGCAGGTAACTATTTGGCACGTAAGAGTGAGGAGGCACGAGCTCATCTTGCGGCTGCTAAAATAATATCAGTGCCCTGGGATGTGCACAAAGGTAGGTTTTGACAAAAATTGCTTGTAACTGGAAAAATATGTCATTTTCATTTTCGTTATTAAGGCACCGCGAGCATTGAGAAACCTATTTTGAATAGTCTGCTCGGACGCCATCTAACCAGCAGTCTTTGTCGCACTCTGAGCAACTGTGAGATCTACAAAGATACCGACATTGATATGGAGCGCATTTTATCGGTTTGTACAAAGCAATTATTTGGCTTACTATCAACTTTATAAGAGCCAACTGGCCATTTCTTCTATTACACATATTAAACTTTTATCAAATCTTTTTTCTTTCTTTAACCACGCCCAAATAGTGTAAAACCATCAAAGAATTCGATGCTCTATTTACATCTAAACAATTTGGCTACGCACATGTCGATGACTACTATACAGATGCCACTCTACACAATAAGCTGCATAGCATCTCCGTGCCATTGCTGTGTCTTAGTGCTGCGGATGATCCTTTTCAGCCCTTAGAAGGTTTGTTTCCTTCTTTCGACTCTAGTTTAAAATATTCCTCTACTCCTCCTTTCTACAGCCATACCCATCAAAGCAGCTGAGGATTGCACGCATGTGGCCATTATCATAACGGCACGTGGTGGTCATATTGGATTCCTTGAAGGTTGGTGGCCCTCGACCAAAGACCAATATATGGGACGTCTTTTTGCCGAGTTCTTTTCCAAAGCGCTTTTCGATGAGGATGGCGAATTTCAGTCCGCTACCAAGCAACTGCATGAACAATTTCTCAACAAGAAATCGTTACCAACTGTCGCATCAGAGGAAATCAATGGAATAGCAAAAGCAACAACTCCAGCGGTAACACCAACAACAACACAGTTGCTGAGCGCCGAGCAGCTTGTGGAAAAATTTATGGAAATGTAGTTAGAAAATATCGCTTATTTGAAGCAGTGCGAATTCGAGTCGTAGCTTCGTTCAGCTACCACATGTGGAATCGGTATTAATGTGAAAGAAATGCAAAGCAAATTTAGTAAACTTTTATTAATAGTTATTAACTTAGAACTAAATAACAATTGAAAGCAATAGTCGATACCGTTACGCGATTAGATTGTAATATTTAATAATTTTTACTAATATAAATAAATAATGGTTATTATCATATATCTTAGGTATGTATTTAGTAATTTTGAGAAATTATTTAATTTTAATAAATATACGAAAAAATTGTAATCATTTTAAGCTAAATAGACACACACTAAACTATTGCTTCTGTTAAAACTTTAAAGCTAGAAAAATTTTAATACAACAAGGATATCGTCAAAGATGATAAATACTAGTTAGCAGTTTAATTTATAAAAAAAACTTAGTTGAGTTCGTCCCATACAAATTGTGATTATTTGGCAGCTTGCTGATAAATACGATTAAAAATGTGATCGACTCTATGCTCACAATATCTTTAGAAGTTAAAATATAAGTTAATCGTTTCTTAATATAAAGTAGTTTTCAAAATAAAACTTTAAAACTAAACTTCGTTGTATTGAAAGATCAGAAAAATATGCAATTTATTTCCATTTAGATAAGTTCAAATAGTTGATTCTTATAATTTTAAGCAGCAAAAACTAGTTGTTTTCTTTTTCTTAGGAACTTTAACTTTAACAAATTTCAAATTTTAAATTAACAACTATTAAAGCACGATATATAACCAAAAACACGTTAAACGTTTGATAAATAGTTCATAAATAGTTAAACGGAGGGACCTTTCATTCTTTAATTGCCTAAAGAAATATGCGAAATTTTAGTTATAATCAGTCAAAACTAGCAACATTAAGTTAAAAAGGGCTAGTGAAAAGTATTAAAAATGCATAAAACAAAAATTTCAGTCAACAGTCTTTAAATCATCATCAATTCTGCTTCGAATAAAAAAGTTTTACAAAAATGTTTGCTTTTTATATAATTTCAACAATTTCTAATAATATTAGATTTATAATAATTTCTTTAAATTCGAAAACTTATTGTATTGTATAAGTTTCTACAAAATACTGTAAGGAATTAAAAATTGTTCAACTAGTAACGCTTGCCAAAGCAAATTTTCTTTATATAATTCTTAATAAAAAGTGCACCAATCGAAGGCATGAAAACTTTTTTTTTTTTAATTAGTAATTGTAGAACATATCATTGCTTAAGCAAAATTATTTATATTTCAAATACACTGCAAAACGTTTAATACTATACGCATTTTAACTTTGTATTCTTAATATAACTTCATAAAACTAAAGTCTAACACAAAATATTATGACATAAAACAATAAAGAATATTAACAGCAGAAATGAAAACTTCAACAAAATCGGAACTGTCTTTAATTTTCTAAAAAACGGTTATTTCTAAAAACAATGTAGTTGGAGGCCTCCAATGTCTGTATAAAGTTATTTATTAGATTATTGGCATGGCCACTTAAACACTGATGACATGTACCTTACATAGTAAGCAGGAACTGGAGATGGTTTGCTATATACGACGCACAAAAAAGAGATTAACACACGAAATTGAACTCCGAAAATGCAATGAAAACAAAAGGCAGCACACCGAAATGAAACTAATGGGTTCCTTTGAAGTTGTAATAATAAGTATAATTTTTACATAAATATAGATTTTTTTAAGAATGGATTGAAAACATTTAATTTATTTCAATGAGATTAACAACTCCTGCAACCTTTAAAAATTACCGCCGAAGCTATTAAAAAATCTTAACACTGCGTTGTTATTGTCTCATATAGCTCTTCCTAGTGGTAAAAAGCCCCATAACAAGATATATCCTCTCTTTCCAATACAATGTATGACAAATGAATCGTAATTCTGTATCGAAATTCTATTAAAATGTACAAAGGCTTGTCATAGACACTCAGATAGATCCTAAATGCAAACATTGTGAGGGTCGGATTAAAACATTGTAAGGGAGAGTCAGGTGGGTTCTGTTTTAAAACATTGTAAGGAAGAGTCAGACGGGTCCTATTTCTAAAAATTATAATGGAGAGTCAGCTCAATCCTGTACAGGAACATTGTAATTGGGAATGAGATAAATTATTTTGTTGCCGAATAAATACATAAAAACACTTATTTAAATATTTATTGGTTGTTTTAAAACTGTGATATTTCAGTTGCAAAATTCGACTGCTGGGTTATTGTGTAGTCTTGTTTAAAGCTCTTCGGTAGACTTCAGTTGTCCCTTTACAAGGTATGTGACCTTTCCACTATAAAGGCTGCTTAAGATGTCAGGTCATCATTCTGTGAGTATAAGTATGAGAAAAATATTTAAAAACTTTGTTTAAAACCAGGCGTAAAAAGTAGTTACCATTTCTTTCAAAAATTAATTTTTCATTATTCCTCCGCTTATATAACTTTCAAAGAAAGAAAAACTCGTCAATTTTGATCTTATTCAACTATTGATAGATAGCGTGTTAAAATCTAAATGATTTTCGGCAAAGTAGATATGCCTTTTCGCTGCTCGCGAATTTCTTCAATTCAGTATGTTCTCGACAACAAGAACTGTCTTGTACGAATATTTCAAGTAAGATGATATAACTTCAGATTTTAACTTGACCTACTGTACAACAATTGAAAAGAATATTAACTTATGGAACTTATAAAACTTATAACATTTAGTTATCTATTTTTTTCTTTATTTTAATAAAAAATACAATATATGTTAAATTTCCATTAAAATTTGCCAGTTCTTTAAAACCAATCAATAGAAAGAACAAACGATTTAATACACCGCAGTTATAAACTCTATAAATACTTAAGTATTACAAATCAATCGAATTAGGAACATGCTAGTTTTATCTTGGTTCCATAAGTTCAACAAATAATTTCGTGAAATCAAACTTTAAACAAAAAATCTGTTGCAATAAATATTTAGTATAGATGAATAAGAGCAAAGCAGGATCACAAGCAATCATCTAAATTGGCTTGTACAATAGTGTCGTCACATATTTCTTGCGATAACGATGTGTTGCGCTAAGTACCATGACGCCATCCTTAATGGATAAAGCATACAAATGGTTTAACATCACATGATTAGGCTCAGGAAGTAAAGTCGGTTCGCACTAATAAAATAATAAATAAATGTTTACAATTTAGCAACGAATTTAAGTCAGTACTACAAACCGATAGCGGTGTGTCCTTGTTTAGAATAACTTGCAGCAAGTGTGGTGGTAAAACGGGTGGACCAGAAACTTTTTCCCATGGTTTTGCCTGTGGTACGTCTTGAGAGTATTCTCTTTCGGCATAGTTTGGAGCATTTTCGCTGTCCTTGGCAAGCGCTTGAAAAACTTCGAAGTCGGATTGACGCACCGAGACTAAATTGTTTTTTTGTCCATGCTCATTATCCACGCTTTTCTGAAATCAACAATACATGTAGTCAGGGCGTAAAAGTATAAAACTGACTTCGGTTAAAACTCAAGTTATTGATCGTATTAAAATAAAGTTCCATTTACTACATCTTCAAGTGTATGATTCACTAATGTTTTGTTGTCTCAAAATAGCTTTTTCTCCATACATCCTAATAAGAATATTTAATTCTGCTCTTTTTCTTTTATTTTATTTTTTTCTTGTTTGCTTAATAAATAAACTCAAATAAAATCCACATGATTCCACTTAATTTATATCAAGTTACGCACAAACACAACGACACTGTTCTACCCTTCGCCAAGCTACACTTTCAACATCTGTACGTAACAAATGTGTTTATCGATTTTTCATTTAGTTTTTATGGAGGTCTTACTTACCAATTTTGGATCATATTTCCACTCGCCATCCACACAGAACTTATACTGATGATCACCTTCGGGCAAGTCAATGATCGTTACAAAGTTACCATGACTCCGGACCATCGGAATGGCCTTCCAATCTGAGAAAGTTCCAGATATCATGACATTACGTCCACCACCATCCCAGCGCAGCACTGTTGGCAATGCAGGATTTTTGAGTGCTTCATCCGCTTCCTGCTGTTCATCAGCAGATTCCGACTTTTTAGACATGTTAGAGACGCTTGCACTGTCGCTATTTCCTTCAGAGACTATGCTAGCACGCTTACGCGGTGTTGACAATGCAGCCAATTCTGGATCAGCTGAGGTCAGGGGTTTCGTATAGTACGGTTCCTCGTCTTCTTGCGATGAACCACCATGTAAGACTGAGCGTGTGTCTGGCTTTTTGTCAAACGTGAATGCCTGTCCAACGGCGCTATGACTGACACCACCCACTGGAGGGCCCCCACCTGATGCTGAGACGGTAGAGCCGTGAACGGGTAGCTCGCGAAAGGGTGAGTTTGGCGTAGAAAGGTCACTCGATTTATGCCGCTCACGGCTCATGCTGGTACTACCAGCATTGCCCATGTTGATGATTGGTGGAGAATGAAGTGCCTAATGTTGCTTCGTTTGTTATTGTTTTATTCTTTTATTTCATTTATGTTATTGTAAAAGGAAGGTCTGCGTTTACGTTTTCTGTTTTATTTTGGCACTTGTTTTTCTTTTTGAAGCCTTGTAACTTTTTGAAGTATTGCGTTGTTTTGTAATATTTTATTTATTTTGTATGTTTATTACAGTTGCTAATACTTTAATATTGTAATAAATTTCTACTTACTTCATCAAATATATAATTTAAATAAACTTTTTTATGGAAAAAAAATAAGAAGGTTGAAATATGGGGAAAATTAAAAATTTTCTTATTTCACAGACGAAAATATAGACAAGACAGCGGAAAATTTTACTGAAAGCTCATTTTTCACGTCTGTCTTGCTTTCTCGTTCTATCTCTTTGCTTTTGTTCTGTTCTTGTTTACCTTCGTTTCAACAGTATATAAACGAAAAGGAAATAAAACAAAAGTCAGATTTGGACGAAAACAAAGACGGATAATTTTTTTTTTGTTTTATCGTAAATATCATAGATGCCAACCAAAATTCACACACAAAATCACTAAATCACGCACCATATATATAAAAATCACTCGTTTGACACTTTGAGAAAAAAATTAAAAACCAATAAAAAAATCACACAAGGCATAATTGAAGATCACTGGAAACTCAAATTTTACTTTTTTTTTGTTGTTATTATATGTATTTAGATCTTCTAAGTCCAATTATGGAAAAATTTCGGACCGCTCTCAAGTGGTTTAGAAGTTATAGGGGGTACAAAGTTGCAAAAATCGTACTGAAATACTTGTGATTTTAATTAAATTTTCCTACAAATCTAAACATTATGGATATCGAAAGAAAGGTAATGCTTTAACCTTTTCAATGAGCTATTAATCAAAAGAATCCATGGATTACTTTTGAAGATATTGCATTTTATATAATATGCACATTTGACAGTTTACCCTTTCAGCTACATATAAATGGCAGAACATAAAAACTTTTATAAAAAATCGTGCGATTTTTTATAAAAGTTTTTCGCCTGCGGCGCTTTTTTTATCTCAATATAATAAAAGTGTACAACAAACTTGAAAATTAAAAATACTGACATTACTTGTTAAGACAGGTAACACTTAATTTATCGTGCACTCTTGACTGTTCACCCTTTTACGAAATAATAATTAAAAACTATAAATATTATCCACTGTTTCTTAATCACAACAATGTTTGCACGACTTTTATGAAAACATTTATTTATCTAGTTTCAAAGACAAACACTGCAAAGTGACATACAAAATTGGTACACCTCAAATGTTTTGAGTACAAAAACATTTATATCTTCCGAATTAACGCATAGATTTTTAGGATTAGTAGCTTGTTGAAAAGGTATTAGCATCACTTTTCTTTCGATATCCATAAAGTTTACTTTTGTTCGAAAACAAAAAAAAAATCACAAGTTTTTAAGCCCATTTTCACAAACGTTGACCCCTATAACTTCTAAACTACTTGCGAGCGGCCTGAAATTTTTTCACCTTTATCTTTTTTAGCTCCAAATACACATTTTGCCAAAAAAAAAAATAAAAAAAGTCCATTTCCAGTGATCTTCAATTGTTCCTCACACAAAATCACAGAATAGAAAACTCAGAAGCAATTGCGATTGTACAGCATAAAAGAACATTTAATGCCATGCAATTTTACAAATAATGAGATGTTTTCTGTTGTTTGGTTATTTCAATAAAAATTGATTGTTAAAAATTTATTAATATCTTATTTACTAGATTAAAATTAAGAAGATATGAAACTTTTTTGTAATTCAATTTAATATATATCAGTGGAACTAATTTAAATTGTCTAAATATGGGCACGATTACGATTTCCGGTGCGCCGCGATTTGAAGATGTTTTCGGATAGAAAACAACAAAAAAGCATGATTCGCCGAACAAAAAATCGATAACTCTATTAGTTATCGAGTTATCGATATATAAAAATTTTTTGTTAAAAGATATATTCAAAAAAATCCATATCTTTGCCGTTACTTAATAGATCTTTTAGATTGATATGTCAATTGAAAGGTCATTAAATGACCTTTCAAATATATTTGTTATAAATATCATTGCTACAATATTTTTAGTATTATAAGCGAATTTATTCCAAAGTTTAATTTTTTAATAAAAATAACCGTTATTTTCTAAAAAAATTACGTTATTAAGTTACTAAAAATATATTTTTTTTGAAAAGCTTACAGTTAGACCTTTTGTTTGACATATAAAAATATACATCTTTTATTTAATTTCAAACTATATTACATAAAATTTAAATTTTTCAAGTTTTTTTTTTGTTAAAAAATCTGTTCAAAAAATTTTCTATATCTTTGCCAATATCCAATGAATCTTAAAGATTGGCATGCTATTCGAAAAGTAATTAAATGCCTTTTCAAAGATACATAATATAAATATAATTTCAAAAAGGTTTTGAATTTATAAGCGAATAAATATTAGATTTAAATTTTGTAATTAAAAGAACCGTTATTTAATTTTTATAACGGTTTTTTAATTAAAAGAACCGTTTTTTTCTAAAAAATTTGAGTTTTAAAGATACTAAAAATATATTTTTTTTTGAAAAGCTGAAAGTTGTACCTTTTTTTCGAAAGATAAAAATATGTATATTTTTTTACTAACCCTGCAGCCACACGTGATAGTAATGTCTTGCCAGTAAAAAATATGTATTAACTTCGAAAATGTTTCGAAATAAGCATGAAATAAGCAACAAATTTCGCTGCGGCCACACGTGGAAGTAAAAGTTCACTTGCAAAACGTTGTCAAAGTTAAAGGTTCTATAGAACTGCAATAGCAACAATTCAACAACTTTCCTCTCTTGTTTACTTTTATTCAGTGATGCCTTTAATTCCAAAACAGCACAAAACTTAAATGGGGAAAAAGCTATGTTGATTTCAAATATTTACAATATATTTATTAAAATATTTTCAAAAAAACAACTTTTTCATATCATATTTTATGTGTTAAACAATGGTAATTAAAATAATTACATGTTTATTTCACTACAAGGCATGAAAAAAAAAATACATACTTCAAGTTGGAATAGTATAGGGAGAAAACGCAACACTGTTTTTCGTATTTTGATTCCACTGTCTGCGGTTGTCAAAATTCACTGCCTCTGTAAAAGTTGTTGCCAGTGGACTGCCAGTGCTGGCTGTCGATGTCAAAGTGTGAGTGTATTAGTGAAAAAGTGAGAATGTATTGAGTTTTTCGAACTGTTACTGGCACGTGTGGCTAGGGGGTAACTGATCGACTAAAAATTACAAATTTTTTTCACTGATTCGAAAATCCCGTTAATTCATATAAATATTGTTGCTACAATGTTGCCTTAAAAACAATTGTTTATTGTGACGGCGATATTCGAAACTCTGCAGTAAGAAAGCAAAACATCTAACGTAAATACGAGTGAAATACCCAACTAACAATTTTCCTTCCAATTTTAAACTAATAGTATGATTTAATGTTATAAACGTTGTATAGTGCTTCAATTTGGAAGAATTGCTGTTATAGCAGTATTTACTGGTATAAATCATTGCAAGAACATTCTCTGAATCTACTTATTCAGGGTTTATAGAAAAACTACATTCATATTGTATAATGATGTTATATTCTTTGTATTAAATAACTATGAAGTGATTCTTCCTATAAACATCGCATAACAAAATTATACAATGTTTATGACTTTGTACCTCTCAGTTCGAAGTTCGAAAACTGTTCGAAACGAATACAGAAATCGCCATGACACAAATTTTCTCTTTTTCGAACTTAGCTTGTCATTCAGAATATATAAAAAAAAAATTATTTATATTTTATTAAAAAAAAAAATTCTCTATGCGCCCGCAGCATTTGAACCATGGACCTTCATGTTCCAAGATGAAAACATTAGCACCCGACCTATTTGACAAACTTCGAATTCTCATATAATTTCTAATATAAAAAGCGAGTTCAACGTCAATTGTAGTTTAAAAATCTATGTCAATCACAAGTAATGTAAACACAAATAATAAAAGTAGGGAGTTTTTACCATTTGGAATTTTAAATTCTGCATGTGTTTATAAGCCCACATATATTAAATTTTATATTTATTGATAAGATTCACCTCCTGACAAGATATAGCACTTTCAATCTGTCGGTCGACAGGATTACAACCGTAATTTGTGACCTATCGACATAAAATTATAATTATTTCATAAAAATGCACTCTCAAAGAGCTGATGTTGCTTGTCTTTCGTATTAAAAATAAAACACTTTTCAAGAAATATTAAGGAAGGTAGAAGAAGTAGATAGCACTACGGTGTGAATGTGATAGACGTCAATCTACTTCTGCCACCTTCTTTAAATAAATCTTGACACTTTCTGGAGATCTTTTTGATATAATTACGTAGACACGTGTAGGAGCTATGCAAGAGCTGTTTGCGTGCTACCTTGAAAATGGTAAAAGGAATAACTAAGTTTATTTATTCCACAGAGATAATTTGGTAATATGAAAGCGTAAGACGAGGATTTATTTTTAAGAAAAACGTTAAAAATTGTAAAAAACAAACCTAAAAAATAATAAGCTCGATTCTGTTGGGTAATACTTAAATATTACTACCATGAATGGGTACTTTAACTTCGGGCATGCCGAAAATAATTATTTATAATTTTTTTAATGTTAAAGTTTAATAAAAAAGGTTTTTGAACCAGGAAATAATGTTTTACTTATTCGTATAAAACAATAAAAATTTTAAAAACAGTTCACTTAATATGAAAAATATTACCTGTTAATAAATAGAGAATTATAAATACTTAATAAAGAGTGAATAGTTAAACAAAAATTTCGCCCTTTTCTTATAAAGAAAATAAAAGAAGCATCACCTCAATACGACATTATTGAGATTTCGAATAAATGTCACATATAAATATTGAAGCTACCAATAGGCAGCGCAGTCGTTTTTAATTAAAAATTTTTTCAAAGTATTGAATATGAAAAAATGGGCGAGAGGTTAATGTGTCGGACTGGCAACACGGAGGTACCAAGATCGAATCCGCTTCCAACACAATAAATAAATTTTTATAACGAAAAAAAATGTTAGGAAAAAAAAGAGAAAGTCAACTTCAATTTGTCACATGAAAACAAAGAAAAGAAAAACTGGAATAGAACACTTCAAAATTATTTTTTTTCGAATAACATTTTTTTTTTCGAACATTTATTTTGACATATTTGACACGGCTATAATACTTCAATGTTTTCATGATATAAATATTCTCTAATGCCTTCTATAGCAACAAACACTGATATAAGATTGAAAAAATGATATAAAGCTCCTATAAAGTAATGATAAGAATATGTTCAACAGAATATAATTTTACTGATGTAGGGTTTAATACAAACAAAAAAAGTGCGCCTTTTTTGTCTTATACGATAATTATACAATGATTATATCCGTAACTGTTGTGTTTTAATATGTTGTTGAGAATGTTCTTAGGTGTTTTATAGGAGGAAAATTGTTACTTGGGTAAGCAATTTTCCGTGCAAGGGCAAATCAATGTATCATAAAAAACACCACAAAAAGTCAAATAAATTATAGATATTATATACCAAATGAAAGATAAATTTTCAAGCTTTAATAATTTACTCTTTATAATTCATAGTAATAACGGTAATTTTTGAGAAAATAACAGTTTTGTGTAAGAAAATATTTTTGTATTGCATAAAAGTACCTATAAAATACAAAGTACTCAACAAATTTCATTCATTTTAAATTTTTCTAAAAGCCTTATATATAGGCTTTTATATAATTCCATAATAAATCATTAATAATCATTAATATCGGTTATATATTAAGAATAATATAGCCGATTTTCTTCATAGACATCATACCAAAAAAAAAATTTAAATAATCGATAACACAACATTTCCTTTGGCTATTCTTATTTTTATTAAGAGTACTCTTCGAATCCATCGTCAAATCACGGCGACCTGGAAATCGTAATCTCCCCTAAATATGTTATATGAACTCAATTTTCACTATTTAAAAGTTTAAACTTTATAACTGCGTACGCAAATTGCATCATTTGCATTGATGGGTTTGTATATAAATATACGAGTTTTGAAAGTTTTCCTTAAAAATAAAGTGTGTGATAAAAAAATCACGCACGAGTGAAGAATCACTCGCTTCATTTAAGAAATCACACATTATCACACGGCACTTCAAAAATCTCGAAAAGTGATTTATCACACGAATCTGGCATCCATGGTTAACATATCCCAGCTAGACAGCGCTAAGAGGGGATTTATACAATGAAACTAGTCGCATGAGATTTTCTGAAGTTCTCTTTTCAAGTTTCATCTCAAATTACATGATGAAACTTAGTTGCAGAGACTTTGCTCTGAAAATTCAGTCAACAACGAAAATATGAAAGTATAACGTCAAAAAGTTTCATGAAATCACAGCCCAAGAGACTTTTTCCCCTCATTTTCGTTTCATACTGCGCAACCTCACTTTTGACAGTCTCATGCGACTAGTTTCATTGTATAAATCCTCTCTAACAAGTTTACAAACACAACGAAAATAAATTTGGTGATTACTAATACACTCTTACATTGTTGTTTGATGTTAAACAAGGAAGGTTATATTTGTAAATATTTCTTATCCTTTTTAACGAGCAAATATAAAAAATAAATTAAAACACCAAAAACAACGCCACCCAACTAACAATTTTCCTTCCAATTTCAAACATATAGCATGATTTGATGTTATAAACGTTGTATAGTGCTTCAATTTGGAAGAATTTCTGTTATAGGAGTGTTCACTGATATAATTCACTGCAACAATATTCTCACAATCAAATTATTCAAGGTTTATAGAAAAACTACATTCATATTGTATAATCATGCTATATTTATTGTTTTAAAAACTATGAAGTGATTCTTCCTATAAACATCACATAAAAAAATTATACAATATTTATACCATTTCCACTCTATGTTCGAATTACGAAAAGTTTTCGAATACACAAATTCTCTCTTTTTCGAACTGAGCCTGTCAGTTAAAACATAAATATATAAACAAATTAAAAAAAAAAAACAAACAAATTAATGTGTGCATAAATATCATGAGGCCATGATGCACAACGCACACTGGCGCAGGTCTAGAGTCCGCTACAGCATCCAAGAAATCCAGCAAGCCTCACCTACAAGTACGCAAAAACATGTCAAAAGACAAGGTGCACGCTCAGCTGATGAAAGCCATAGCAATCTGCTATCGCCTCATGATGGCAAAGGATCTGAAGATAGTTGGAATATACTAGCTGAAGACCATAGGCCTGGTCCTGCAACTGTAAAGACATTGATTTGAAAGACTTGAAGACATTGAATCGTCACACAAAGTTGCTAGGGCGGCGATTTTGGACATGCAACAGCAAAGACACGTTTGTCTGGTGAGAAGCAAGGCAACCAACCAACTGGGAGCATTCTGTGGATGACACTTGAAGTCATACATTTCAATTTTATATATGTTTACATGTCATGAACCCCTTTTCAACTCAGTCAATGAACTCAATCTGTCAAATTTAACGAAATGGTTCTGTGATCCGGTTAGATTTAACTCTTATGAAAAAAACGAGTTGGATCATATTTGTTTTTATGCTTTTACCCAATAGATGGCGTAAAATTTTAATTTTTGCTTATAATGCAAATTAATTTGGATTCCACATCCCACTAGCACTAGCTAGTGTAGTTTGCAAACTATGCATCGAACAGAAAGTGTAGCTAGCAAACTAAATATCAGACAGAGACGAGAGGAAAGGACATGTGCTCAGCGAGAAATATAGTAACCATACGATTTTTTAAAAATCGGGGTTTTAATTTTAATTTGAAATAAGTAGTTAAACTGACTGTAGCTCGCAAACGATATATCTGGCAGAGACGAAAGTGGCACCAATGGAAAGTGCATTTGCTTCGCCTTCTTTTCAACTAAGTCAATGAACTCAACCTGTCAAACTTAACAAAATGATCGAAAAAATTTGAAATTTTGCTTGTTTCTTTTTGCTTGCTCATTTAATCATACTTACTTTTTAACTTTTTCTTTGTTTTGGCCTCGATAAGTAGTCCATAATTGAGTGTTATTCATTTATTTGTTAGTTTTCGGAAGATCAATAAAAAATACGTGCAAATGGACAAAACAATCGGACCAAAGAGACAAAGTAGAAGAGGTTACAACTTAAACGGAATTCTACGTCTACACTTACGATACTATTGAAACTGTTTCTTGTTTTCATATAAAATTTGGCAGCCTCATATACAAATTGATATCTTCACAAGTTCCACAAAAACTAATGTAATGGCTTGATACTCTGAGTTTGAAATTTAGAATAATCCGCCCCTCCAATACAAAGTGAAGTCATCAAAATAATAAAACTTCGCATATATTTTAATACCGACCTAGGGTAATTTAACTTAATTGTAAATTAATTAATTGTAAATAGTTTAAAAAAAATTTCGCCCTTTTCATATAAAACAAACAAGGGAGCATCACCTCATTACGGCATTCAATTTTCATAGACATTTCGAAAAAATGTTTGATATAAATATTCATGCTGGCCAATCGACAGCACAGCCGTTATTTATTGAACTATTTTTCAACATATTGGATATGTAAAAATGGGCTAGAAGTTTAGGCGTCGGACTCACAACACAAATGTACTTGGTTCGAATCCTGCAGCTACGTTAATGAATTTTAGAATTAAAGCAATAAATAAAATAATAAATAAAACAAAACAAGTAATAACAACCAATGTTCAATTTTGAAGTTTCACTCGGAATCAAAACAAAAACAAACTGAAACAATTCTAAATTTTTTCGAATATGATTTATATTTTTTTCGAATATTTATTTTGACATAAATATTTATATTCTCTCATACTCTCTTTAAAAACAAACCCTACTATAGGAAAACATGGTATAAAACTCCTATAAAGTAATGATAAGAATATGTTTAACAGGATGAAATTTTACTGATGTAGTGTTTAATGCAAACAAAAAAAGTGCGCCTTTTTCGTCTTATACGATTATTATACAATGTTTATATCCGTAAATGATGTGTTTTAATATGTTGTTGAGAATGTTCTTAGGTGTTTTATAGGAGGAAAATTGTTAGTTGGGCAGCTAAGGAAGATTTGTTAAAGACATAAAATTAAATTAAATTAAAAGAAAAATTTTAAAAAAGAAGTGATAGAATATTGAAATATAGAAGGAATCTGCATATTGAAATTTTGTTTCCGCACCTTTTTTTTGTAAATTTCATTTTTTGTATGTGCTTTTATGTTTGTGTTGTTTAATAGATACTTTTATGTCTGTAAAATATATATATATTTTAAATAAAATTAATTGTATTCTTTATCTATCTTTATTATTAATAGACGATTTAATGCAATTAAAAAATATTTTAGATTAGTTTTAAAAATATTAAAAAAAATAAAGTCCAACAAATATAAAATGCAAAATAAAATTTAAAAAATGTGTTTGTTTTCTTTGACACTCGTACCCGAGCATCTTTTCATAAGAAGTCAGAGCTCTAACCACTACGCCACGCAGAAGAAGCGTCTCGTAGCCGCAAATTTTAAACTTTAATAAACGGCTGGATTTGTTTATTTTTCCTTATGTAATTTTCTATTGGTGTGCAAAGTGCAGCTAATAGTCTTTTTGTATGAAAAAACGTAGGTATCAGAAAGAGATGCATCATCACACGTATACAAAAAAGCACGTTACCTTTTGCCCGACGCCTGAACAAAGGTAACAACCTTTGTATGGAAAATTTTATATGGGGGTAACGCACTTTTTATTAGCGCTCGTGATAAATAACCAGTTATCTAACAGTTACCGTTCTGCCTGGGATGTTTCAACTTTTAAAGCGATGCCAGATCAAGTCCATGAAAGTCACCGTGCGTTTAGACCGCCTGTAGTGGGATTCTGTAACTTGTTCTCAACTTCCGATTGGAATCGCAATTTGCGACTATTCTCGGTTGTCATACCGAAAACGGTATTCACTAACTTGTACTTTGCGACGAAATTCGGTTGCCTACAAATTTGTTCGGTTCACTTATCGTCAACAAAATATTCGTCGCAAGTTTCCGACAAACTTTTCGATACTTTCACCGACAAAATCGGAAAAGGTGTTTACTGAATACCATTTTCCGAAAATAATAGCAAACAGAACTTTGCGACACCGAATATCTACCGAAATGTGTTACAGAATTCCACTACTGAACAAACGAAAAATTCCTTGCGAAGAACTAAGTGCAATAAAAACGTCGTTCGGCGAACTGTCTACACCGGACGAACATCAATCGCGAACGAACATTAAAACATAAATTTGTATTTTTATTTTAATATTTATTTAGTTTCCATAACAATATTTCAAACTATTAGCTATTTTATGAAAGAACTATATAATCATAACTCTTATTGTATTTATCTCACAACAAATAAATTCCAGCGAAAATTAGCAGAACACTTTCAAAAACATAAATAAACCTTGAACAGTATTGCTTTGTGTTGTTTTGAAATTAAAGTTACTACGAATTTTGGTACTTTCCGTGATTTCTTCTTTGAAGCTACTCATTTTTGCTACTTTTGTGTTTGGAAAATAAGTATATATTAATATAATAATGATATTAATTTATTTATTACTAATTTTAAAAATAAATTTATTAATTTAAATATTAAAATAAAATCGCGATTATGTGTTACTCTATGCTTGTCAGACGAATTTGTTATTGAGAAACGGAGTACGAGTTTTACTACTAATATATATAAACAAATAGCTACCAACCCTGCATTAATTCATGTTCGCCGAATGCATTATTTTCTGTTTAGACCGCCTGAACATACAAGATGGCGGATAATGTTCGTTCGCGATTGATGTTCGTCCTGTGTAGACAGTACGCCGAACGATGTTTTTATCGCAATAAATTCTTCGCAATGAATTTTTCGTTCTTTCAGGCGGTCTAAGCACACGGTTAGAAAGCTGAATTATAAATAAGTGGCAACACTGAATACTTGCTACTGAACATACCTCAGATTTCTGTCAAAATATTCACAACAATTTCATCAGGATTTTGATGGTGGCACAGTTTTGTGATTTATTTATAATAAAATACTAAAATGCCAATAAATTGCAAGACAAATTGTGGCAAAAAGGCAGTGCTTAAGGTCAGTAAAAATATTAAGACATAAACATGCAATATTACCTAAGGAAAAAAGTACTTCCACAGCGACCTAAAACAGGAGATGCACTGTGCAAGGATTGCTTTTTTGCCGCATTCGAAATTGAAATACATCATACAATAGAATCTAATCAACTCTTTCATCGTGGCGAAAAGGTTGCCGTAGCAGCTAGTGGTGGCAAAGACTCTACAGTGCTAGCCCACGTGCTAAAGTTACTCAATGAACGCTATGACTACGGATTGGATCTCGTATTGCTGTCGATTGATGAGGGCATCACGGGCTACCGTGACGACAGCTTGGAGACGGTTAAACAAAATCGAGACGATTATAAAATGCCACTCAAGATTCTGTCCTACGAGGAACTATATGGCTGGACAATGGATAAAATCGTTCAACAGATAGGTCGTTCCAACAATTGTACTTTCTGTGGTGTATTTCGGCGACAGGCGCTTGATCGTGGAGCCAAGCTGCTGGAAGTACAGTCCATAGCGACAGGCCACAATGCAGACGATATTGCAGAGACTGTGCTCATGAATATACTTCGTGGTGATACAGCGCGTCTTGGACGTTGCACAGCTATAAAAACAGGTGGAAGTGAGGATACAATACCACGCGTTAAACCACTAAAGTATGCCTACGAAAAAGAAATCGTTATGTATGCGCATTATAAGAAGCTGGTTTATTTTTCAACAGAGTGCGTGTTTGCGCCAAATGCGTATCGCGGTCATGCTAGGGCTTTCTTAAAAGATTTGGAAAAAGTTCGTCCATCTGTAATAATGGACATTATACATTCTGGTGAACAACTAAGATTCAAAGAGACTGTAAAGAAACCATCACGAGGTGTTTGCACCAGATGTGGTTTTGTATCATCACAGCAACCGTGCAAGGCCTGCGTCCTTCTTGAAGGTCTTAACAGAGGTTTACCAAAACTAGGCATTGGCAAAAAATCGAAGGGAGATCGCATGATTGCGAAGCAGGAGCTTGCATTAAGGGAACGTGCAAATCTAGTTAAGAATGATTTTTAGAATCAGATAATCTTATTTTAACTAAATATCTGTAAATTTAAAAGCCATTAAATAAGTTTTTTAAATTTTTATTTCTTTATATTCTACACATTATGTGACATTTATAATTTTACGAATTCGGTCAGTCCAAAGGAAGAGATTTTTGTAATGAATACGAATCTGTAATTAAACAAAGCAAAAAAAATTAGTTCTATTATTTTATTTCATACTTTTTATTTAAAATTATGGAAAAATAAATAAGAGCTCAGTGCCATTTTCTAACCAAGGTCCATAACCAGCTTAACAAGACGCACCAGTTCTCAAAAGAATATTGAGACAGTTTGTCAGCGTTAAACCTTTATATGGTCGTCTGTGAATGGTTTAAATTATCATCATTGAATATGAAAAAAAGATTTCAGAACTTTTGAACATGTTTATGTAAAATACTAACCTCATTTTGATCTACTTCCTTCATGTTCAGTTTTAAAGTACAGCATAGCAAAGCAACTGCAAAAGAAAAATAGCAAATAATAGGAATTAATAGAGATATTGCATTATTTTAAGGCAAATGTATTGAAATGAGTTTAAAACGAAAAATACAAAATCTCCAAATATCATTAAAAAAGAAATGGTATAATTCATTTTTGAAAATTTATGCGAGTTATGTACAATTTGGAGATTCTGTGTTAATCTTACTCTTAATTATTTTTTAAAGCTGTCAGTATCAATTACATCAAATAATCATTATTTCTCATTAGAGGTGTCAGATGCAGTTTCATCATTACAGTTCAATTTTTTTCTGTAGATAAAAAGCTAAATTAATTTACCTTTCAAACGGCATGATAGTTCGGTCTACATCAAGAACATTTTCTTACTTTAGCCCAACAAGTTAGTCTTTGATTATCTAGCCTGCAATATAAAAACAAGAATACTTAAACTTTGTTGTATAGTAAATTTTATTTAATTATTAGTTTATTGAAAAATTAGAGTTATGCATGAATTCAAAGTAATGTTATTTTCAAAAAAAATATGCACCGCAAATTTATAAAAACTTGGGTTATGCTTGGATGAAAATAATTTGATATTCGAGCAAATAAAAAGCACTAGCAAGAGTGGTTGTTTTCTCTTAACCAGCGACTCGTGCTCGAATTAAATTTTAGTTAACAAAATGCATACATATATTCTTGTACTTTGATAAAAGCTACTCACCATTTCAAGCAGTGAATAAACACACATCATTTCAACGAAGGAGTTCCATTCATCTGCAAATAAAATATAAATTAATTTGTATAAGCTCCAAAAAATATCTTATAAAGTTCAATTAAAAATAAGTCTGGATTGAATTTCTTTCAAATACATTCATTTAAATACGGTTGGAAATTTTGTTTAGCTTAATTTTGTCGCAGAGACCGCGATACTTTGATCTAGTGTAACCTTTAGAGGTGGATCAAACAAATAATGTTGGCATCTGCGAGTTAATTGCTTTCGCAGCTTCGAGTTTTACGCACTAAATTAACTTCTTACTACGTATTTATGTATGGCTGCTTTTAACATAAATTTCAATGTAAAAAGAAAACTACAAGCACCATTTCCATGCATAATAACCTATAAGCTTATTATTATTATAACCTTTAATACTTACATATATTTTTCAGTTCAGGTTTTTACTTGTTTCTGGTTTTGCCATTTCAGACAGTATTAAATTATCACAACTTATTTTCATCAAAGTTATATAGAAATGAAAGAACTAGTAAAAACGGAAATAGCATATCAGTCTTGAATTTTGTGGTTATGTCGTCAAGTTCTGTACACATGTAAACCAATAGTTTATGCTATTCAACGCTACGTGGCTAGTTGGATGTTTAGACCATATAGAAAATAAATGAATCAATTAGGCTGTGCTCACACGTTTATCAAATGAATAAGGAATAACGGGATTTTTCTGTTGATTTTACTCTCTCTGAGTTGATTTGACTGAAGTCTGCTCATACGTGGTTATTTGACTGAACTGCTGAAGTAGACTTTTCTGCTACCTACTATTTGCGATTAGTATCGTTATGCCAACTATTTTATTACGTTATGTTTGTCGTGCTGTCTGCATAAAAGTTTACAAAAATGGAGAAAAAAAAACAAATTGGCCATTTCAGCCCATGAAAGGACTTTGACCGAGCTTCTTATGATCAGTTGTGTTGTGTGTGTTTACATCAGGCATGCGCAAAAGGCCGCCCATGGGCGGATAGCTTTCACATGCATACGATAGCTTTCATCCAAAAAAGCTTTGCACTCGAGACTCGCACTGTTAGGCCGCGTTCATAGTGGAAGCTGAAGCTGAAACTTTTTACAGTTGCTGAAAACGCTTTGTGCACAATCATATGGAAAAAGCGCAAAGCGTTCATAGTGCAAGCTTAAATTCAAGGTTACGCCATTTTTGAGGCTTTTTGATACTTTTTTCTTCTATCTCACTTGGGCACACGGTGTTGATATTTTGTTTCATGTCGTACTTATGCTTTGGGTTTCAGCTTATTTTAACATACTTTTTGGCACTTTTTCTTCCATCTCGTTTGTGTACACAGTTTTGATTTTTTGTTTCATTTCGTACGTACTTTGTGATGTAGGTTATTTTCATACTTTTTAACGCTTTTCTTGGCTGTTTTTTTTATTTCTTGTTTATGTTTTGCCGCACTGATTTTGTTTTTGTACTTTTCGGCAGCAATGCTCAGCGCTTTAGTTTTTTTTTTTTGTTATTTTATTTTCGCATTATCGGTTGATACGTGTTGTTGTTTTTGTATATTTAACAATGTCAACATGATCGCAGGCGCTGCCAGCAATGCATGTCGTTGTTTGTATGTTCTTTTGTTGTTAGTAAATTCAGCATTCAATGCGTGTTGTTGTTTAAATTCGTTTTGTTGTTGGTAATTTTTTGTGGGCATCGCTAATTTTCGACGCTTTTTCTTCTTCAGATGCTTACTTCATTCTTGTTTAATTTCTTGGTGTGTGTGTGAGTTGCACGTATTCAATTTCCTTTGAATGCATTTTTTGTTGTTATGATCTTATGTTATTTATCTTTATTTTGTGCGTAGAATATAGACAAAATATTTTATTTGTTGCTTTGTGGAGGATAGGTTTCCAACTTTTTTCTACACTTGTTGCTTTTGAGCTATTTCGCCGTTATCTTCGTTGTTATTTATCTATTCTTTGAATATTTTTGTGAAGAACTTCAAAATATGCATTTACTTTCCAAACTACAACAAATAATTAAAACAAAACATAAACCAAGCGCATGCAAAAAGCGCGCACTATGAACAGCAACAGCAAGAAAAAGTATCTAAAAGCGCGAAAAAAAGCTCGCACTATGAACAGCAACAGCAAGAAAAAGTATCTAAAAGCGCGAAAAAAAGCGCGCACTATGAACAGCAACAGCAAGAAAAAGCGTCATGATATCGCTTGAAAAAGCTTAGCCAGCTTCAGCTTCCACTATGAACGCGGCCTTACACTGAATTAACATTCGTGCTATCACATCATCGTGCTATCACATCACACGATCAGTCGCTGTGCGAACTTCATGCTGTAAAGTTGCGGTCGCTTGCTCCTGCGTTGCCTTATTAAATACGACAAGCTTCCATTCATACGCATGAATATGTGTTTGTTCATTGTATCTGTTTGTCTGCAATAATTTTTTTGTTTTTTAATAATAGGGATTTAATTAATTCGTAGAATTTTACTTTTTAAACGAAGTTGTAGTGGTCAATATGTCAACGCAGTAGCAAGCAACCGCAACCCTTCAGCATGAAGTTCGCACAGCGACTGAACGTATGCTGTGATTGTAACAATGAACGAACTCGTGCTTTTCGTTCAGTGTTAACTTGAAAAACAAAAGCTTTGCAATACAAACACAAAACTTTGTATGTATTAGTGTGCGCACCCCTGGTTTACATTAAATGTTTGCACACAATTGACCGAGAAGTGGACTAACATGTTTTATGCCGACTCCGAACGGCTAAAGTTTATGTTCTCAAGAAGCTTTACATGACATTATTTACTCTCTGAGGTTTGCCATTATCTGCAGAGAGGTGGTGACCGATCAGAAGAATTTTTTATTGAAAAAAAACTTTTCACCGCAGCTGGGGATTGAACTCGGGCTCCGAGCATGCTAAGCCACACACTTAACTTGCATGCCACGGTCACCACTAAATGGAACCACAAAAATGAAGAACGAAAGTGAAAATGTTGATCTTTAAGGATTTAGATTGATTTCGTTAGCAAATCAATATTCCGGATATTATTTTTTTCTTTGGAATGCATATATAAACTATTCGGTCAGTTGTCTTGAGCAGGAAATGGTAATTTTTCATTTTTAATATTTGAAAAACAATGCACAATACAATTCACAGAAATTTACTGCTTTTTTAACGTTACTAAACTCAACTCGGCTTAGCATGCAGGGTTTTACTGTGTTTACATATGTAGATTAAGAGCAACGAGATAAAGCTAATCTCCTACCGTAATCTTAACTTTAACATTTCGTTGTTTTATTTTACATTATTATTTACCTTTATATTGGTTACATTTAGCAAAACTTCAAGTTGCCAACAGTTTTTAAAAATTTTGAATATGTTTATTTCAATTGTACACTCTCCCAAAATTATTGTTAAAATTCAACAATTACAATTGTTAATAAATTTAACAATTTTCATGATAAAAGTTTCCCTTGCTTTTGAGTTTTAATTTTTTATTTTCACAGATTGACAATTTTTATTGTAGTATTGTTTAATTTATTGTTTTTTTTTTTATTGTTGAATTCAACAATTCAATTGTTTGTTGAAAAAAAAATTGAAACTTCAATTCAAACAAAAAAAAAAACCAAAAAGCTTTAAATTTTTTTTGTTTTATTTTAAAACTTCAATTAATATATAAATGCAGAATATAATTCAGATATAAATTTTGTATCGTGCTTGCAAAAGGAACAAATTATTAACGATATAAAGGTAAATATTGTAATTATATATTATTTCAATAAGCTGAAATATTTTATAGTGTCCATTCATGTTTCATGTTCGGTGATTTGGTGTTTAACCATGACTTTGAATCCAAACGATTCTTTGGGGATTCTACAGACGCCGTCCTGGCCTTTAGCACATTTTAAAGACTTGTCCATGCAAATATATTGGCTTCAAAGCAGAGAAGACAGAAAACGTGAATATAACAAAGCTATAGGCTTTTAAATTGTATTTGTTAAAAGCTTGTTAAATATTGTTTAATAAAATTTTTATTTTAAATGCAGGCGTTGTAAAGATGCTAAATTTTTTGAGAGTTTATTTTTTGACAGATGATTTTTTCAATTTTTTGACGTTTAAATTTTGACATTTAGTTTTTGACTTTTAAATTTTGACATTCAATTTTTGACGTTTAAATTTTGACATTTTAACTTTCATAAATGACAAGACAACCATCAAAATTTCATTTCGAAAATATACAATTTTGATTGTTATTTCTAACAAGAAATCAACAATTGCTATTGTCAATGCTATTTTAACCAAGATAATTGTTATTTTATTGTTAGAATTAACAATTTTTTTTTGAGAGTGTATGTATTTGCCGTGATATTTGGCACACCACCTTATATTTCATTAACTTGGCAACGTTTTTGAAGAATCAAAATGCAACTCATGTAGTCAATGTTTATATCCGGCATTAATTTCTTTTCAGCGATACAATTTTAGCCCTAACCAAAATATACGAAACGAGACGATTGCAACTCGACGAGCGTATGCACACGCTACGTCTGTTATGACATTCAATCCAAAATGAAACGTTCTTGAACTCGTCTAGGCTGGTCAGATGCCAACTGTTTTAAATGCATATAAATGCCTCGTTCATCCCTAACAATGGCTATTAGTTCATTAAAATATTGTTTCTTGCACTAAAAATGCAACAAAACTTGATGTAAAAATACTCTGCACTATTGTTGCTGACGAGTTGAGACGTTAAAAGTTCGGTTCTTACGGAACGAAACGTCTCGTCAAACCGTTTCATTCAGTTTCGATGTGTTTGCGTTTGCTTATTTTGGGTAACAACATTGAATTGCATTTTAGCGAACATTTTCGTCTTTGCTCGTTACGGAGCAAATCGTCTATTTTGGTTAGGGCTTTTTAAGAAATAATCGCTATTGCAAGCCTTTTTTGAGGAGATTACCTAGTAGATTAAGTTTTAATCTCGTTCTGATCGGATTAGCTGTAGTATGGCTAATTTAATCAAATTCAACAAGATAAACGAGTTTATCTCCTCACAAGACTTACTGTACAGCTACAAAAACTAGCCCCAGAATGCAGATTTTAGTTTTCCTAAAAATCCAGAGCTGTACACATCGGCCGTATCAGCGATTTTGCGACGATTTCTTCATTGGTTTGAATTCATTTTCAATTTACCGTTTGATTTAATTTATTCTTGCAACTCATCAGCATCAAGCGTTTAGCTATAATAAAAATTACTTAGCTTAATTAATGAGTTTTAAGCTATCAATAAGGTTGCTTTTAACTAATGTTGCTAATGTAAGTAAAAATAGCTCGAGCGAAATCGTCGCGTTTAAAAGATATAGACACTGAAACAATGCAACAAAAGAAAAACTGAGGAAATCGCTGAGTAAAATCGTTGCAATATCGCAGTGTCTAAAATGGGAATTACAACTTTGGAAATATCTTCATTTGTTCTTTCAACTCTCAGGTAAATATATTGAAACAGAACGTCTGGGATTACTGAGACTTTAGCAATTCAACTCACCATAAACAATTTCAAAATTGTGATGGTAGTTTACGCAAAGCATATTGTTCCAAACCAGGTCATGTATCAGTGTAGGCAACCAGTTGACCATCTCGTGAAGGACATGGAAAGTTATTGACGCCATCATAAATAGCACGTTCAATGTTAAGACGTTAAGACGTAAATAGGATACCTCGATTCTGAATTATATCAAATTAATTTTAATTATATGAAATAACATTTCTTTTACATTTACATTTCTGCATACAAATCGTATCAAAATTGACAGACCGCCAGAACAGCATTGATATTGTCATGTTATACGAACAATAAAAATGTTTGTTGCAGTTCAATCAGCAAAATCTTTGAATTCTTGTAGCCCTTTCAGTTAAGAGAGCATTTAAGTTGTTTCTACGGAGAAAATCAAAAAGTTTGCCAACAGATTCGAAAAACTGTCGAACTAGCTTCTTAAATAGCAAACTAGCGGTTGGCTTGAACCATGATATAATGACCAGGTAGTATAAATCGCGAGGGCTCAACTGTCATTGGAGGCATAGAATGTCAAAATGACGATTTGACGCCAAAAGAATGCTGCTTCTTGTACAATAATAAATGAAAACAGGGATATTTCTATTTATGTGTTTTCCTTGAAGTTGGAAATATTTTGCATTATATATTAAATTTTAGCGTAAATTGTATCATTATATTATATTATTATTAACTTTTGTGAAATATTTGTTCCTAATACTCCTAATAATTCTAAAATAAAAGCGGAGTTGTTTTCAAATAACGACAATCAAATTTTACTTGCTAACTCTAGATGGAAAATATTGCTGTTTACCTAAATATAAGTGTTTACCTTTTAAAAAATGTTAAAAATGTGCAAGTGAAACAACAGAAAAATCCCTTTCTTTTAGTGCAAAAGTAATAAGAAAGTGCAAGACCAAAGACAAAAAATTCCCTGTTTACTTCTTCTTATGATAACACTACTTGTATTTGACACATCATGCCTCCGTCTTGGCAGTGCAGTCGCTTTTTATACTACCTGGTCATTATATCATGGCTTGAACATGGCCAACTTAACAGATGTATGGCCACCATAATATTTTCTACCCACTCATAGGTAGCGCTTTTGCATATTTTCAGCTGCTGTACTTAAATGCGGACAACGGTAAACTTTAAATGAAAATTGCATTTATCTGCTGGTGGAATTGGACTTTTCCGATTGTATTTAAATTAAAAGGTAAAATTCATTTAACAAATTCTATTTCAGATGGCTCAGGATATGGAGAAAGTAATGGAAATGACGCTAGGCAAGTTTGAAGTTTAAGTTTTAAATGCTTAATTACAATATTGAAACAAATAGATGAATACATCGCTAGCTTCAAAGCTGAAAAAAAGTCAAACGGTACCAGCGTGCACAATTCTATGAAGAATGAAAGCAAGTTTAAAGCAGAGCGTCGTTTAAGTCATGAGGAAGTAGAATATGATGACTTCAAGGAAGAGATAGAAACAGAATCCAGTGGAATATGGAAAGGACCGAGTGCCAGCGTCAGTTACATCGATTTGGACATGCCGGAGGATGATTCCTTCGATACATTGCTCTCCGATAAAGCAGATGTTAGCACAGGAACTCCCCAGAGATCGAATCAGCAGCGAAAGCAGAGTCCACGCACCCAAAATCAAATGCAACGCTATCAACCAAATTTCGACTTGCGTGATAAAATATCCTGCAACACTTCGAATACTTTGGAATTAATGCCGAATTCCAACTCGCAGCAATGGCGCCTTATGCAACCTAATGTAATGACACAACGTCCGGCTGGAATGCCGCCACTGGTGCCACAAAATGCATTCGAGAATCGTCGATCGAACCAACAATATAAACGTAATCGTTTTCAAAATCGTTCAAATAGACGCAATGGATGTTATAATAATAGGAACAATAATGGCAACGGTAATGGGGGCAACAATTCGAATAATAACTTGTTTAACAATGGGCGCATACAACGTTTTAATCAACGTAACTATAATCAAGAAATTCTCAAGTAGGTAGAAATGTTGTTTTGTGAAAAAAATGCCATTCAAATTTATTTATAGCAAAAACATAAAAGCAGTTCTCGATCAACTTCAGGAAGCCAATGTGAATTTAATACCTTCAAAAGTTCATGACTTGACCATAGAATGTCCCAGCGATTCAATAAATTTGTCCTCCAATCCATGTCCTAGTACAACTCGGGGGCTTAATTCTGCCAATGCAGCTAATGTTAAAATGACATTACAAGTACCTGCGAAGGCAAGTAGTAGCGAATGCAGTAGCAGCAGCAAGTCTAACGATAGTCTTCGTGCGCTTTTGGGTATCAACGACACCAATTCTTTGAAAACAGAAATGATGCCAATGTTGGCTTCAAAGTTTTTAGACTTTTTTCAAAATGTGTCGCAACAAACTACACACAAACCTATCTACGATATGAAAGTTCAAAAAGAAATCCACGAAATTCAGGTAAGTACATTTTTTTTGCCGTAAAGAATTACCTTAAGCTTAATTTTTATAGAAAAAACCGTTACTTTATAAATGTCCTGGTGGTGAAGTGGTTAGTTCTGATGGCACTGGCATAAATTGTGAAATAATACCACGCACTAGTGGTATGTCGTTAAATCATCGTTTTGCTTAAGTATAAAACGGATCTGGTATCCTTAAACATTTTTTTTTTCAATTCGTGTCTTTTTGACTCAATTCAAACAAGTCTCATTACATTTTTCTCGAACCTTAATTTTCAAATGCAGAATTCATTAAAATGTTTTATTCGTTTTTTTAAGCAATGTAAGTTTTCTCTTAAGTTTTTCACATATGACAACTTTAAATAACTATTTTTTTTATAAACTTCAATACAAATAATGATCATTATAATGACAAATATCAAATAATCCCTCTTAAAATATATTTGACTTTTTTTTTTGTTTTTCATAACTATGACTTTTTATAATCGTATTATATGAATAGTTTTAGATATTGAATAAATGGTTTCTTAATTCGGTATACATTGAAGTTGTTTTTATTTTCTCTAAAGAAAGATATATGATCAGAAAATCTGTCTTAGCAGCCTGTCGAAAAAGTAATGAAAGGTAGTTGGACTGACATTTCAGAAGAGCACATTTCTTTCTGAAGTATTAAATTATTGAGCTGGATACAAACGTTTCTTCCAGTCGTAAAAAAAAAAAACGTTTCTTCCAGTCGTAATACTTTTAAATTGCAGAAATGTACATGAAGTACTTATTTTGCGAATGTTAATTTCCGTTATATTTTCATGAAAGTTATAAAATTATAGCTTTATACACGTAACAGTACCAACAGTTGAAAATATAGCCTGTTAAATAAGAATGAATATAACCTCAGAGAAATATTTTTGCAATTGTTTTATAGATTCCAACCTTATTTTTCACAAAAAGTCACCTAACCACACATCAAATATATAAAAATCAGTCGTGAGACACTTTGAATTAAAAATCCCACGGCAGTGAAAAAAACCATAGAATATCCCACGTAAATTAAAAATCTCATCAAATATCTCAAGGCTATTCAAAAATTTTTCAAGAATTGCTCATCAATAAAACATTGTAATATTAAGAATCTTGTGTAAATTTGAAAAAAATGTTGATATATTTAAAGAAAAGCATGTCAACCCTTGACAATATATTAAAACTATTTATAAGTTTGGGTAGATAATCACACGCTTGATTAAAAAATCCTATGGGAAAAATCACACGAACCTAACATTTATGTTTCCATCATATTGTCAGTTTCACATCAACTATTACGTAACGTGTTTACATGGTAAAACAAGTATCACAAAAATTATAGTATCACAAATAAAATTTTTTTAAATTTTCAATTTGATTATTATAAAATAGTTAGTGCCTGCTTAGACCGTCATGCCCATGACGAAAAGTGTGAGCGAGAACGTATAAGAATTGGGTAGTGAAAATGAGATGAAAGATTTTGATCCGAAATGCCGTTCACAAACTTAAAAATTGGAAATTTAATGCAGGTTTCAATTTCATTTCGTTTCAGTGTTTGACAAATTAAAAAAAAAAACAACAATTCGTTCATAAATTTTTTGTGCATAAATTCAAAAGTTCAGCAAAAAGTTCGCGCATTGATAAAACTGCAGATGCTAGTTAGTGTTTTCGGTTGATTTGTAACAAAGTGCATTTAAAAACGATCAAGAAACCAGCAAGATTGCCAGCGATTTGATGCACTGCAAATATAAGACTCTGTCCAAGAATTGTTGATTTTATTGCAGTTTCTGTGAGCGTGTTGTGTTTTGTGTTATACTATGTTCACACTGAGATCAAATTAAGTAATTTCGAGCTTTTATGTAATTTCGACTGAAATTATCTAAAAACTATGGTAATTTCCCATACAATTTGCTGATTTGGAAATTACCTCAAACAAGGTAATTTCGTTTAAATTACTCACGAAATTAGGCAAAAATGCACTGCAACCCTGAAATCTGAATATAGTGTGAATTAAACACATCCTTTTTTTGGCGTATTAGCAATCTTGCTATCCATTCCAAGAGTTTGAATTGTGTCTCGTCGAAGGCGGTCATGTTTTTTAAATAAAAAATAAAAAATATTTTTCTTGACGTCGAAAAAAAAAATTAATTCAAATTTGAAAAAAAAAAAAATACAATTAAAATCTATCCGAAAAATTTGTTTACTGTTTTTTATTTTGCTTCTGCAAAAACAATTGAAGCAATTTGCATAAAAAAGGAGGGCTCCGCAGCTCCTCTGGATTACTTGGAACCTGCACCATCTGTTTCTCCTGCGCTGAAGGGGGATCCGCTGACTGGTGCTCCGCTGTTCGTCTTGCATATTTGACACACACATCAACTTTTTCTTCTTCCTGCGAAGTGCAAATAAGAAAGCAATATGTCTTCTGCCTCTGGAGGCGATAATTCCGTCAATCCATCGCAGGATTTTGATTCTGATAGTGCTGCCATGGATGATTTCAACCCTTCATCTGTTCAATCGCCTGAAACTATTGGAGATGCTGAAAGCCAACATATGTCTGGTGGAGTAAAACGTAGACGTATAGATGAGGAATTACAATTGGACCTCTCCAAACTGCATAAGGTATCCTTAAGCAACCAAAATAAATATTCCTTATTAGGTGATCTTGAAATTAAAAATAATAATATTAAATTCAATTCTAATTCAGCTAATAGTAATTTTAATAAAAAAAATACTAACACTAACATTATAATGTCTGGCCGGAAAAGTCTTTGTCCTCCTATCTTTTTATACAATGTCAACATTAAAAACTTAGTTGACCAACTAAACACAATGAAACCAAAAATATTTTTTAAAATTGTAAACAAATCTAACTTAAAAAGTAAACTTTATGTTGATAACGTTGAAATTCACACAGAATTAATGTCAATTCTTCATGATAAAGGAGCTGATTCGTACTCTTATACACCCAAGTGCTTGAAACAAATAAGTGTAATTTTAAGAGGTATGTGCTTTGGTTCTGTATCTGAGGAGATTAAGGATGCTTTGGATATTTCAATTCCATCAGTGGTTGCTAAAGTTTCCAAATTTATCACTCCATTTTCTATTAAAAATGGTAATGATACCGGTTTGTTTTTAGTTACTCTTCTTCCTGGGAAGAAGGCAAGCGACATTAATCATATAAGGTTCCTCTTGAGCCAATCAATTCAATGGGAAACCCCAAAAATCAAAGAGAAGGAAATCCAATGTAGACGATGCCAACGTTGGGGTCATATTTCTCGTAACTGCTGCAGAAAGTTCTGTTGTGTAAAATGTAATGTTGACCATGAACCTGGTCAATGTTCAATTCCTAAAGATTCAGATACTCCGCCTTTTTGTGTAAATTGTAAGCAAACTGGACATCCTGCTAATTGGAGGGGCTGTTCTGCTTATAAGGACCATTTAGCTGCTAAAAAAAAGCAAATTCTTGAATTGAAAGAAAAAAAAGTTGCGGCCAGAAATACTGTTGCAGTTGCATTAAATAAAGCGTCTTTAACTTCACCCAGTAAAACATTCGCTAGTCTTTTCTCTACTCCTGATACTGCTCCATCTATGATGTCTAATAAACCTACCATTATTGATGAACTTTTAAAACTTGCAAATTTTTTTAATATTCCTAATCCAATTTCCTTAGAAGATAAAGTTAATTTTTTTTTGAAAAATTATAAAAAAATGTCTTTTGATGTTGCCAAATCTCAGTATCTTTCACTTTTATCTGAAATTAAAAACGTTTATGGTCCGTAATTCTCTTAACGTCCTTTCTTTTAATGTTAGATCGCTTGTTGATACTAGCAGAAAAATTGATCTAATTAAAACTATTTCCATTCATCATGTTGACTTAGCTTTCATTCAAGAAACTCATTTGAAAAATAGAATGGACACTCTTGAAAATTACAGTTTTATTCAAGATAACTCAAATTTGGGGGTTGGTATTTTGATTAAAAATTCTTTTTCTTTTTCTCCAGTTTTCATTTCTGGTATTTCTTTTCCACATGCTTTTATTGAAGTAGCTCTTCTTTCTGGTTCAACTTCAAATAAATTTCTTTTCGGTTCTATTTATTTCCCGTGTAATTTTCCTTCTTCCGGTATTTATGAAGGACTTTCTAAAATTTATTTATTTTCTAGAAATTTTGATGGAACAGTTATCGGAGGTGATTTGAATGCTCGAAATCCTTCCTGGGGTGACTCTTTTGAAAATCTGAATGGTAGACATCTTTCAAAATGGCTTCATGATTATTCACTTAATTTTTCTAGAATTTGTGGTGATTCTCCTTCATATCCTAACGGACCCTCTTTTTTAGACCATTTCTTAATATCTTCTAATCTTATTGACCCATTTAACATCAATTTTAGAATAACTAGTCTTCCTACCTTTTCAGATCACTTTCCGATTAAACTTGTTTTAGATCTTCCAGATTTTGACTTTCAATTAAGAAGACCACGATTTTTTACCTGTTTTAAAGATACAAATTGGAATAACTTTAAAACTGATTTGGATATATCCCTTGCTTTTAACTTTCCTCCTGTTAATCGCAATCTTAATTGTGATGAAATCGACGAATTTATTGACTTTTTTACCTCTTCTGTTAACTCGACTTTTGATTTTCACACAAAGCGTATTGATCTCAAAGGTAAAAAATTCATTGTTTCAGATCAGGTTAAAAAATTATTCAAAATAAAATATGTTTGGCAAAAAGAACTAAAAAGGCTATTTCATAGAAATTCAAATAGATCTAACTCTGAATATAAATTACTTTCGAAACAAATACAATTACTCAAAATTCTAATAAAAGAACAAATCCAAATAGATCAATCTTCTGAATTTAATTCAAGGCTTCGAAAAATTAGACCGGGTCCAAATGCTTTTAAAGAAATTTTTGGTATTCTTGGAAATAAAAAGTTTGGCTGTTGTAATGAAATTTCGGTTAATGATGTTACTATTACATCTGAAAATGAAATTCTTAATTCTTTTCATCAACACTTTAGTTCTATTTATACTGACAACTCATCTAGCAGATCTAATTCTTCCGAAATCAAAAACTCTGTTCAAAATTGTTTATCCAATTATCCAAACAATGTTTATTTTTTTGACGATAATTTCTCCTCTCTGAATAATAATGATTCTTTTCGCTTTACAAATATAGAAGAGCTTTCTTTTATGATTAAAAATATAAATGGTAAAAAATCGTATGGTCTTGATCGAATTTCTAATTTTCTTATTAAAAAATTTTCTGTAGATGCTTTAAATTTTCTTATAATTATTTTTAATAATTGTTTAAACATAGGCTATTTTCCAAATAGTTGGAAAGTTGCAAAAATAATTCCAATTAAAAAAAAACCTAATATTTCCAACCTCAATAATTTTAGACCAATTTCTTTGCTTTCGAATCTTGGCAAGTTACTTGAACATGTCTTACGATTGAAAATGGACATTATGACTGATATTAATTATATCCCCAACTATCAGTTTGGTTTTCAAAAGGGTCATTCGACTGTCCATGCTTTGTTAAAATTTCATGATGATATAATTTGTAATCTGAGAAACCGTAAGTGCACAGTTGCAGTGTCCTTAGATATCGAAAAAGCTTTTGATAGAGCATATCATGATGTAATTCTATTTAAACTAATGAGATTAGATTTTGATCCTTTTATAATCAAAATGTTTCGCAGTTTTTTTAATGATCGGAAGTTTTGTGTTCAGATTAATGAAGGTGTCTCTCAATTGGGTGAAGTTAAAAGCGGTGTACCACAGGGCTCTGTGTTGGCGCCTCATTTATATAATATTTTCATTCATGATTTTCCGCATGAACTGGATGGCTCAAGAGGAATTTTATATGCTGACGACTCTCTGATTTACGCACACAATGAATCGCCTTTGAAAGCTCTTGATCTAGTTTCGAAGCACTTGGCTAAAGTTGATGAATTTTATAAGTATTGGGGTATTACTATAAATACTTCTAAATCAGTGGCTCTCTGTCTGAGAAATGCATCTGGGAAATGCAAAAATTATGTCGTTCCTGAAAGCAAACGTTTGAAAATTTTTTTGAATGGTGTTGAAATTCCTTTTAAGTCTAAATTTAAGTATTTGGGTGTAAATTTCAATAAATTGGTTAAATTTAATGATCATGCTAGATCAGTTTTCAAAAAAGCTTCATTTGTTAAAAACATGTTTTCTAAACTTTTTTATAGTAAATATCTAAAAAATGAAACAAAATTATTAATATATAAAGTTTGCATACGCCCCGTCTTAATTTATGCATTTCCCATTTGGTTTTCTATTTCTCCAACCGTAGCCAAAAAATTAGAAATCCTTGAACGCAATGTGTTGAGACTCTGTGTTGACAGAAACTACGAATCCTTCGTTAAACGTTTCTCGAATTATTTTATTTATAGTAAAGCTCAAATAAATCCTCTATGTAAATATGCTTTAACCTTACAAAATAAGTTTATTTTAAAGCTTCCTTTTCATGAGAACTATATTTTAAATGATATCTTCGAGTATCAAAAATCTTTTAGTTGGTCTAACTCCATTTACCTTTCTCCTATCGGTTTGATAAATGAAAATATTCCTTTGGACACTGATTTTTCCGCAAATTTGCTACCCTTTTTTTATATTAAAACACTCCCTGGCACTCATAGAGGCTGATTTAAGTAATTCATGTAACGTAATTTAAAATCATAATTGTTATTGTTAAGCTTTGTTTTTTATTTCTACTTCTACTTTCTATCTATTAAACTTCTATTATACTAATATTTAATTGTTTTAATTGTTAATTGTTTTAATTTATCCACAAAAATGACTTAATTTTTAATTTTTTCATAATTTTGCTGTTAATATTATACTCCATATATTTTCTTATATTGGACAATTGTTATTTTTAGGTTAAGTATTATTTAAGTGTTATTTAGTCAGTAAGTCTATCTGAGTTTTCTCTCTAAGCCACAGCCTAAATGCCGGGAGCAAGCATTGTTTTTCATTTAATTTTTTTGACTTTTATTGTTCTTGTATTACTTTTTATGTGTTTGCATGCAGCATGTATCTATTTACTTTTGTTATTAGAATAATACTTCTATAGTTCTAAGTGTTTCTATTGTTAGTGTGTAAGAAATCTATGTGTTTAAATTTTGAAGTCTCAATAAAAATTTACTTACTTACTTACTTACTATCCATTCCAACTGAGCCGTCAAAATTATACATGACACATGATAATGGCCACATTCAGATACTTAACTTTTTTGACCCTTCGGATAGCAACCCATTCAGTGAAACTTGGGAGAGCAATGTTTTCAATGAATTAAAGTTGTGCAATTGATAACATGTACGGCTTTATGCGAAATAATTTTGCAAACTTACTTTGAGTAAGAATTTTCTATTTTTAATTGAACATTTAAGTTGGCAACTGTCGAGAGTGCTGAATGTGGCCAATAATGAATTGAAAAAAAAATAAATCAAACGTCAAACGAAATTATCCAAGCCCAGTGTGAACACTTTTGTACAATTTCGAAATTATCTCACGAAATTACCTAATTTGATCTCAGTGTGAACATAGTATTAGAATGTAAAGTTTTATATACATCGTATTTCGTCTTTGTCACTTTTTAGTGGCTAAATTGAATGAAAGCAAAGGATTTCAATTGCATAATTTAAAAACAATTCTATCCAACGCATGGCTGGATGCGCAGAATTCTTTGCATTTTCATATTCTAAAAAAAATAGATTTTCTTTGCCTATGAGTTGTCAAAAAATGTTTTATTCCATTGTTTCACTTGTTATTATGAAAAAGAAACAGGCATGCCCATGCTCAAGTGTGGACACGAAGAGCATGGAAATGCGGAATTTCAATGACGAATCTAAACAGGCTCTTAGAGAGGTTACATTTATTACTTTTGATAAAGTGAAATAACTTCGATATGAAGTGTACAAAAATTCTGCAATAATTCCCACAGAGATTAAAAAATATTAAAAAAAAAAAATATTCCAGCTTTTTAAAATACATGGGTTTTACCGACAAAGCTTGTTGCTATGGTCATGACTATAACGTATTTACCCCGGTTATGATCCGTGAAACAGGCACTTTCAAACGTGCGAAAATTGCAGTTTTATTACATTGCAGCCCTGGAAAGCTGTCAAACCGATGTGGTCTGCACAAACACAAACCACTTGATTTTGCAGATATTCAGCGAATTTTATTTCAAATTTAACCAATGCCGGTGACCGGCGACGAAAAATTATAAACAATCAACAGGCTAAAGAAACCACTGAGACAACAAATAAGCACTGATAACAACAACTAACAAGGCGTTAAATTAAACAGCTTTGCTTATCAGCTTCAATGAAGAAATTATTAAAACGAGCAACAAACCTAAAGTCCCAGAATGAATGCGTTCAACGAACAGAAAGTCCAAAAGAGTAGCAATCAGTATAAATTTGTGAGTTGAGTGTGAATGCAGCAAACAAAGTAAAGTGTCCGAGCAAAATAAATTGCAAGAGAACAAAACAAATCAAGCAAAAGGAGCAAACAAAGCAAATAAATAACTTTTAACCAGGGAATATTCAAGAAATATTTAAGTGTTCATCGATTGAGTGTGGCTTCAATGAAGTGCGGCGTTTAAGAAAGTTTTTGCAAAGATAAAACTACTGTGTGTGAATATGCGACCAAGTGGTTGACCTTCGATTGGCCAACTTCCAGAGCTTATAATATTGTATGGAGCTATCGTTTAAACTGTCTTAAAATTGGACGAACGCGTTTTCTACAACAGCCCTTCATATAAGCTTGTGGGTCTTCTGCCACCCAACGTATGCATCCGGACAGCTAAATTTGTTGTTAATTAAATCAAATTGACGAATCCACTCTTTGGGAAACACCCGCAGTTTACATTGCACTACAGAGATTTCAGCTGAGTGCTTAGCAACGTGGTTCAAAGTATTCTCAAATATATCGCGTGTGCTAGTTTGGAGTCCATATCGGTTACCGAAATTGCGATTGAGTGGTGGTTCGCGTAGAGTCATAATCAAGTATTTGTGCTGATAGTGAATGTATCGAACGGACGTGGAGAGGCAAGCACAGAGATTAGAAATATGTATAAATCAAAAAGGCTTTTTCATCAAATCATCACAGGTAAAAATTGGCGAAATTGCTTTGAAATCTTCAAAATTTCATGTGTTATCAGTGTGTATATTAATGACGCTATGGAAAGTTTTTAAAATTTACCACATAAAAAATTTCAAGTACTGCTTGTTTGGAACAAAAACAGTACGTACCTACATAATAAGAAAATAAAAAGAATTTGTAATTATTTTATAGCCAAACAAGTTTATTTTTTGAAGCACAACACAAGAATTGCAATTTTTGTGAACATGTTTTGCAAACAGAGTTTTATGCATTTAGAAATGTCTTCAGACTTGAAATTTTTTAAATTTAAAAATATGATTTTGAACTTTATGAATGTGGTATTGAAACTAAAAGAAAAAATAAACAATAATTTTTATTCTTCATGGTTCATTCTCTATATAAAATTAAATAAATCATGTATCCATTTACAAGGAAGTTATAAGGGAGAACTTTTTCATGAACAGTGAAGATGCGACTCTTAAAGTTTTTATACTTGGGTCAAAGAAACCTCATAATAGCAACAAATATAAACTTTCTGTGCAAATAACAAACGCAATCATGACTTCGTCCAGCAAAAATGGAAAGCATGACATCCTTTTTAAGAAATATACAATACGCAGCTTCAATTAAGAAGTCTTAATTTGTTAATAAAAAGTTTGGTCAAAGTCCTTTCAAAGACCGAAATGGCCAATTTTTAATTTTTTTTTTTCAATTTGTACGACGGTATTTAAAGGCTGAAAACAAAAAATATTTTTGTTAATTATTTTATTTATTCATTAATTTTGAATTTAACGTATTACAGTTTACAAATTTATGAATCTTTTGCAACCGATGTTAATCGAAACGTTATCTAAAGGCTGAAAACAAATGTTTTTCTTACTTTTTGTATATATTCAGAAATTTTGAATTTAACCGATGCTAACCGAAACGATTTATTCTTCTTTCTCTTCACATGCCATACCGGTTCGAAAATAAGTTCCAGTTTTGTGACACGTGCAAAAAATTTTTTAAAGAATACCGGCTTAGATATCTACACATAAACATTAAAATACATAAAATAAACATTTAAAATTAGAACAAAATAGAACACATTAGATCACGCGAATTTCCTGTTTTTACTAATTAATGCGTTTTTTTACCTCAAAAAATGTATCAAAGAAAGACTCAAAAATCGAACGCAATTAAAAATCACTGAACGAGTTTATCTTTTGCAAATATGTTAATAACAACGTTGTCACAACTGCGCTTTATCAGTTGTGGCTTATTTATTGTAGTGTTTTATGCATAAAATTTTTAAATTAAACATTTATTTAATCGTTTGTTATAATTTGCGTTGCCAAAAATATTTATACCGGTTTCTATTTTTGTTTTATTCTCTTAATCTTTTAATTGGTAAAATTTAATCTTTCTCTATAAAAACGCAGATTTTTTTTTTTGTCAATTACCCCATATGCCGAAATTTTAATTTATTTAACATTTATAGATAACTATGTTAATAAAAATAAATATTGATAAAAATATGCAAAAAACAAGTAAAGAAAGTCTAAAGTCGGTCTAGGCCGACTATGAAATACCCTAAACCCACTTTACAAAAAAAAAAAGAGAAAAAATTAATTGTAAATGGGCGTGTCCGTGGGCGGATGAAGTCCATTTTTCCAAACCATCTTTGTCTTGTCATAAAAAACATACGTGCCAAATTTAAGCTCTGTAGGTTAAACACATGCTTATTTATTGCGTTTTCAATTTTTGGGTTGTATGGGAGGTAGGCGTGTCCGTGATCGGATGACGTCCATTTTCCGAAGACATATTTGTGTTGGTATGAAACACATACATACATATCAAATTTTATTGTTGTAGGCTAATTATGAGCTGAGCTATGCAGTTTTCAATTTTCGCGTTGTATGGGAAGTAGGCGTGTCCGTGGGCGGACGATGTCCATTTTTCAAAGACATCTTTGTGTTGGTATAAAACACACACATACCAAATTTTGTTGTTGTAGACTTATTATGAGCTGAGTTATGCAGTTTTAAATTTTTGCGTTGTATGGGAGGTAGGCGTGTCCGTGGGCGGATTCCAAAAATATTCAATAGTGCAGATCCTTGGGTACATGTGACCATGTGTACCAAGTTTCATCCAATTATCTCAACTCCTTCTTCTTATCCTGTGTATACGGACAACACACAGACGGACGGACGGACGGACGGACGGACATAGATAGCTCGACTCACGTGGTGACGCTGATCAAGAATATATATACTTTTCTATACCGGACTCGCTTCGTTCTATGCGTTACAAACGTTTGCACAAAGTTAATATACCCTGACCTTTCAGGTTTAGGGTATAATAACAATTCAGTTTTTTTCCACTGAAAGCGTCATTGTGTTTTTTTACGACCTAATAAGAATCTGAAAAAGAAAAGAATTTAAGTGGCAATAGTACCGAAAACTTTTAATATTCAGATAAGAATTTTAGTCATTGAATGCGTAACGTGCACAAATAAAACACAAGTACAAAGCACAGTTATGGGGATATAAAAATTTATAGACTTTAAAGTTTTCAAGGTCAATAAAATTTTTGCACAAGTGATTGTGGGCCTTAATTCGATTTATCTTGGAACGTGCCATAGCGATTTTCTACTTTAATTGTCAAATCATTGTTATTTTTTTTTTTTATAACATTGTGGAGGTTGAAAACAGTGCAAAGCATTGTTTGATAAGGATCCAATTTAAAATAATTATACTTGGATTTTTCATAACCTTAATAACACTTTTTTATGCTTCTAAAAAATGCGACTTTATGATACTATTGGTCACTTATACTTTTTCTTTTAAGAATACTTATATCCGTATTTGTAAAAAATGTGCCTGTTTTTTAAGATTGGAACAAAATAACTATTACATTTCAAATTAAACTTCTTCGAAATCAAATTAAATTTTTTTAAGTAAAAGAAAAATGTCTCCATTTCAAAATAAACTTTTAGCATTTCAAATGCAACTTTTACCAACATTTGTTTTTTAATCAAATTAAATCCATTACGAATATTGTATTTTGCGCTTTATTTATTCTTAAGAATTTAGTAGATTTATTCTGATATTGGTCTTATTAGCAGGTCAAAAGTCAAACATTTTTCAAACACAACAATCGGAGCTGTGAAATAATATGGAGAATAGAAGGCTCCTATTTACCATAATTTAACTACAGATCGGAAAATCCTCTTTTTGGCTAATTGTTTATTCTTCTGCAAAAAGTTGTAAACTTGATAGAAAAATTAGCTAAAGTAACAGAAATCACTACATGACATAGATTTTTAAACACCCACTTTACTTCGGAGAGCTCTTAAACAGTTCACGAGCACCTCTTAAACACTCGAGAAAGATAATATTTTGTGCAGCTCAAGTTGCCACATTAAAGAAATATTAATTGTTTAGGCTTCTTACCCCTCTCAAAGCAGCAAGAAGAATTCCAGAAAAGAAGCCACCCAAAACAATATTAATGCCCAAAAAAACTCGATAATTTTTCTGGAGATAAAAGTTCAAACATGTTTAAAGAAAGAAAAAGGAATGATGTAAGTGCGGCGGAGAGTCCGTGGCACATGAAACTTTTAATGTCATTAACAAGAAGTCCTTATCTCAACCCATTTGAGGATCATTATTACTCTAAATTTGTTTATTATATGGGTTGTGGCTTTAAATGGTTTATTGCTCAGAAAGTGCGCAAAAGCTTTAGTAGCTGAGCTCTTTTGTTATTGCGTGTATTATGAAGGTTCAGGAAACCTACTTAATTTCAGCGAGTTATATAAATTCATTGAAAAGAATTGATAGAGAAATTTTACCCGAAATTGTAAAGTATTTGGTATTTTCCGCGAAAGAAGGTGGTACAAAATATAGAGAAGTGTTTTGAATATTACACTAAGACTATTATTTAAAAAATTCTGTAGGAACTCATTAAGACTTCAAGTCAAGTATCTTAATGATCGCTTAAACCCACAAAGCATGATCAAAATCAATCACATAGCATGATCAAAAAACCTTTTTCATTGTCAATTTGAGCTGTGATCCCCTCAGTTGCATAGAAAGGTCGTGCACCTTTGAGGTCAACCCATTGGTTGTGGTACACAAAAACCTGATTTATTTTTATTTATGCTCGTTTTCCGAAACATCCTATACTCTTAGTGAACTTCCATATGTCTAATAACCCTGTTGATTTGAAAATTCACACGGAATGTGAGTGATTGTTTCCTTTTCTTCCGGAACATAACAGCTTCGAAAAAATTCTGCTACTGTAATAGCCATCGCCCCGATAGGTGAGTTAGGTCCTATTGGTCTTCTAATATGTTGGATCATTATCACTGGCTTTGAGGTCGATGCTTTTTTGACGACGCCTATAACATTGCATACGTCTGTAGTGGTTGCGTTTGTGTCTATCGATGCTCCATTTCTTGCCTGCTCATCTGCTTTGACATTCCCATTCAAGATTGATGTGTCTGGGAACCCAGCAGAGAGTGACATTGCGGTTGTTACAGGCACTGTTCAGAACTTGTTAAGAGTTTAGTACCCTTCAAGCTTTGATCGTTTTGCATTCCAGCGTTTTGATGGCCACTTGACTATCTACGAAAACTACTTCCTTTGTGGGAGTTAAATTTGTTCGGCTTTTTCAGTCCCGAAGCCTGAAAAACACTCCAGTGATCAGGGAATCTGCAGGACGCTTTGATCTATGGTGTTTCACAGTACGCATCTGATCCTATTCTGTTCTCCATTTTGGAGCCAGTAGAATTGGAGATTACCGATACATGTCCGAAAGTGTTTTTACACTGAGAAAAAAAACATACTTTAAAATTAAACATAAAATATTAAAATATAAATTTAACGCCTTTGCGTTTCTACAAACCAAAATTCAAAACAAATGTGTTTAATTTCCACTCACATATAAACTCATTTCTATTTTGTATTTTTCTATTATTGTTTCTTTTAAAAAGCAAACAAAACTTTGAATTTAGTGACAATTTTTGAATTTTTTGAATTGGTTTGACATATATCGAACATTTAATAAAATAGAAACTAATTAATTAAATATTAACATCTTTCAAATGGAAACTTTATCGAATGGAGTTAATATTTGGCATTCGGAGGATCACGAGCGTAGCTGGTTGTGAATCTGGTGCTAAAAACTCAGAAAAGTTAAAAAAATGGCATCGAAAAAATATGGTTTCAAATATGTGTTTTGAATTTTAAAATTTTTGTTTTAAATTTGTTTTTCATAACAAAAACATTATTTTAAAAACAAAAACTTTTGTTTTGAATTTAACTTTAAAAACAGTTGTGTTTAATTTTAATGAATTTGTTTCAAGCTCTATTTCAAAAACAAATTCGTTAAATTTGAACACAATTTCATTTAGTTTTAACACATTTTTCCCTCAGTGTACAAGCTTATGTGACTCACTCACATCGCTGTGATGTGCGCTATGATGTGCGGTCGCAGGCGCCATTTCTTATCGAAGGTTCTTTGGCATGTATAAAAAGCGCATATTGCTTTTTCCTTCTTTCCTTTGTGTTGCGTTTCCAACTGAGCTTGTTGTCGAGGATAGTTTCAGGATAATTAACTTTTGTGGAAAGCTTGAGAGTTACTCTATTGAGTTTCGACAGTGTAAGACTGTCAGGCCGTTCGTTTCTGCCAATATTGACAGCTCTTTGAGTGCCCCGAATCAGTTCACTTATTGTTTACTCAGTTGGCTTAGTTGTCATATATTTATTCTGACAAATGTTCCAAAATGGATTCTTTAATAGAATGGTTTCTTTTTATGAGTATAGAACTTACATTTTAACCCACTACCAGGTTCATAGTTTTCAAAATTTTAGTCATGATTTTGTAACTGTCCGGATTTCCCCTCGCCCCTGTACTTAATTTTTTACTTGAGTCAAAACTTAAGACGACATTCGAAAATGCTGTACACTGAGGGAAATATGTGTTAAAATTAAATGAAATTGTGTTCATTTTAAACGAATTTGTTTTTGAAATAGAGCTTGAAACAAATTCATTTAAATTAAACACAACTGTTTTTAAAGTCAAATTTAAAACAAGGGTTTTTGTTTTTAAAACAATGTTTTTAAATAAGAAAACAAATTTAAAACAAAAATTTTTAAAGTTAAAACAAATGTTTTAAAGCATAATTTTTTCGATGCCATTTTTTAATTTTTTCCGAGTTTTTGATGACAGATTCGTAATCAGCGACCCTTGGGACCCTCCGAATACCAAATCTTAACTCCTTTCAATGAAGTTTGCATTTTAAATATTTCAATATTGAAAAACTGAATTAGTTTTTATTTTATTTTATGTTCGATATTTTTCAAACCAATGAAAATTCAAAATTCAAAAAATGTCAAAGAAAGTTTCAAAGAAATAATGAATGAAAAAAAATTGAAAGGAGTGTATAGTTGAAATTTAAACACAATTGTTTTAAATTTTGTTTTGTAGAAACGCAAAGGCGTTAAATTTATATTTTAAAAATTTTTGTTTAATTTTAATGTATGTTTTTTTTCTCAGTGTAGATTTAGTTTTTATATCTCAAATCTGAATAGATCAGGGTATATTAACTTTGTTCAAACGTTTGTAATGCATAGAATTAAGCGAGCCCGGTATAGAAAAGTATATAAATTTTTTATTAGCGTCACCTCGTTAGTCGATTTAACCTAGACTTTCTTTAGTCGTTTAAAACAACATAAAATTAAATTTGTATTAACGTATAAATACAGGTTAAAGAATATTTCTCTTAATTAAAACGGGTTTATCAAAAGGTTATTAGTTGTAATACGATGATCATTAAATTAATGATGTAAAAAGTATAAACAATTTCATTTGAAACAGCTGTCAATTTTTTTAGAGCACAATGTCAAAATCACGTTTTGAGAATTTCCACTTTTTCCAACTAAAATAATATATGATTATAATTATCAGCTGGGTGCCAAAGAACCAATTAATTATTTAATAAGGAAGAGCTGATATCAGCATTTTTTTTTTAAGAAATATTAAAAATATACTTTGATTGCTATTTATACTTAAAATTTTTGTAGTATATGTCCTTCGAAAAACTACACAATTAGAAAGTTTAATACACTAATTTTAATTACGCATTCTATAGGTTGTAAATTAAGTGTTATTATGAAATGTGAAAACTTTTTTATCGGAAACGTTGAGTTTATATGTGAATACAAGTTCTTTTAACATATAAATAAGAAAAGACTGTCGCATTTAATGGTAACACGAAACATTCATAAGAAATGAATTAAAAAGATACAATTTCAAAAAATTTATCTGTTACATATATTAATATTATTATTTTTGGTGGTATTTAATATGTTTTTTATGATAAAAAGTATAAGCTTATCACTTAAACAAAATACTGTTATAAACCTTCTTGGTTTAAACTGTAGCAAAGAAAATACTTGTTAGAAAAATGGACAACAACGCATTCACTTCATGTTTTTAAATAAATTTTGTGGTAAATTATAAAGCTTATATTTGAAATAAATGTTCGTATTATTTGTAGCAACTCAATACGACATCCATTTCGTATTTATTATGATTTATTTAACGCGCATAAAAACAACATTTTTCCCCACGTTTGTAGAATGCGTCAAGCTTGGAACAGTTTTGTTATTTGTTTTTGTTATTAATCAAACGTGTATTTATCATAACTGCAAAATATATATTACTTTTAATATTTTTTTTTATTTTGCAAAATATTGTAATCAGTAACAATTACTAGCTTAATCGGGAAATATGCCTTTTAAATGCGACCCTGAAATCTCAACATTGATAAAATGCCAACAATGATTGCTTATCAAGTGACTAATATTTGCAAAGAAAATGAAACCTCTTGTTTAATTATTTTCAATATTATGTTACACAAAGCATGACTGGACGAAAATTAACAATTTACAAAGTTTAGTGCATTCATCTTAAAGAGCTACAGTGTATGTAATTGTATGCACACAGATTATGTCTCATAAAATGTAATCATCATTTTAGCATTTTTCGTAAAAAACACTAATTCAATCATTTAATCATTATCATGTATCCTTTTCTGACTAGAATGTCGTGCACTTCGCAAATTCACTAGCCAACAAAAGGGCGTGCCAACAAAGTTTGTGCATCCCAACTTTAAGCTACAGCGTGCATTGATTATAACCAAACTTTCACGATATGAGTTCGAGCAGCTACGACATCCAGATCTTAATTGTGATGAGCTAGAGGAAGTGATACGCCATCGCGGCACAAATTTTGAGGCACTTTTGTATCTACATCATTTGAACAAGGACTTTGAGCGCAAGGTTGTTAAGTGCTTTCAAGATGTTGGATGTGAAGTAAAGCTGGCCAACAGGTATAAATCGAAATTCCATACCGCTTTTATTGGTGTTCATTATAATTTTCATTATGTTCGTTTGAATTTCTGTTAACATCACTGTGCAAAATATAATTAAAGTTTTTAAATTTGGTGATACTAATAATTGCAATCTGGATTTTTGGTTTTTTCGTTTTTTTAACCTTCGTCATTTCATCACATTCAACATCGTTACCTCTTCTACCACGTCTATGAAACGTATTATGACTTATTACTAAAACCAGAGTTGAATTTAGAACATCGTTAAGTAAGGAGACTATGAAGTGGGCCGATGTCATTGTGCCAGTTGGTGGTGACGGTACATTTTTGTTAGCCGCTGGACGCGCAAGTCCTCTTTTTGCTCAAAGTCAACAGAAAACACCGATTGTTGGTTTTAATTCTGATCCGGAACGCTCTGAGGGTCGATTAATGCTGCCCAAATATTACTCGGAGCATCCAGAGGAAGCTGTGGCAAAAATTAAGAGCGTAAGCAATGCAAAGTTTATTTGTGTAAATTTATTTATAATACGCTTCTTAAATTATTTGTTTAGGGAGACTTTGAGTGGATGTATCGCTCGCGCATACGCACTTCTATACTCGGCAGCAATGGCAAAATACCAGAATCTACGGATTTGTTTCGGCACACCGTGTGTAAAATGGAACAAGAAAAGACTGAACCGGAATATTTATCAAAATCAATGGCGAAGAAGTATAACGCAAAAATGAAGCGCGTGCTGCCCTATTTGGCATTAAATGAGGTTTTGTTTAACATATTCAAACATAACTAATAACTTTTATTATAAAAAATTAATACTAACAATTATAACACTATTTTAAAAAATTTCTCTGTAGCTAAGTCGAAGTCAAAAAATATCTATAGTATTCAAATCATTTTCTTGTTTTAATTTAATTTTTTATGCAATGGTCTCTTTTAGGTTTTTATTGGCGAAACACTCTCAGCGCGAGTGTCACATCTGCAACTGGTCCTAGATCATGAGGATATTGTCAATAAGATAAAATGTTCGGGCTTGTGTGTGAGCACAGGTACTGGTTCAACCTCTTGGCACACTAGGTTAGTTCAAAAACATTCTACCATAAAACATGTTGGTCCAGCTCCCGATCAAGTTTGTTGGATCATAATCTCATGAAGCTTGGTCAAAGGGCCTTTCAAGGCTTGAAATTGCGAATTTGTTTGTGTTTTTATTTGAAATAATAACTGTAATATATTTTTATTTACTTAACTTCAGTTCGAATCGTTTATTTTTTAAATAAAGGGTCAAGTCCGAAACCTCCTTTTTGAGTTTGCAAACTTTGATATCGGAATTATTCAAGACTCAGTGACAATTCCTCATTGACGCTAATTTAGTTACAATCGTTTAAAATGTTTTAAAATTAAGGAGGTCTTGATCCCATCCCTTTATTTCGAGTTTTTATTTTTAGTGTGGAATTTAAATTTAACACTGTTACAATCATTAATTAACGTGAATTTAGTTTAAACCTAATATTTTTTGTAAGTAACCCAATATCGATCGAGGTCTAGTATATAAAATTTTTAGTACGGATTTGAAAAAAAAAACATTTGGAAGGATTGACTAAAGCAATTTTTTCTACTGCGCTGCCCCAAACTGCACTTTTTGAATTTGTATAATACATTTTACTCTCTTTTCTTATTTCTTAGCATTAATCGTCTGACAGCGCCCTCCGTTCAAGAATTGCTACGAATTTTACCAGAGCCATCTTCAAAACTTGAAAGCATTGACGCTGAAGCAATTGCTAAGCAGTATAATCAGAACTTGCTCTTTGCACCAGGTGTGCCAAACTAACTCAACTGTTTTAATTAAAAACAAAATCAAACAACTATTTGCTTTCAGATGATCCACGTATCTGCTACTCTATACGCGAACAAATCTGCATTGGAGTTTGGCCCAGTCCAAAAACATTTGCTTCACGAAAGTTTGTTAAGAATTTATTTTTGGAATCACGTTGTTTCGATGCAAGTAAGTATATCAGACTTACGTTACGTAGCATAGTTTAAGAATTCGTAGAAACGTAAAACTTGCAGCGTCAATTTGCTTTGTAAACAAACAACAAATAAACCGACAATAAAAATGGTTGAAAACAGCAAGGACGGCACATCGAGCACAAACATGGTCCAAACGATTTCCAAAATATTTTCCGTTATAGCTGCAATGGTATAAAAGTTCCATAGTATGGGCGGAAGTAAAAATCCGCGAAAATTTCGCTTCTAGAAAGAGAGTTGATATTAATAAATAATTAAATGATGTAATAAAAACTTTAATCTCAACTAATTACCGGACATAAAATGGTGCAGAAAGCTAAGCTATTGACCACAACGGTTATCAAGCGAAAAAGAAATCCAAATTTCGTTAGAATTCTCGGTTCAATAAGTTCGTGACCAAAACGATTAGCGATTTCCATGTCTATCGATTTATTGAAATTGAATGATTAGAATTGAATAACATTTTTGAAAATTGAATTTCAAAGAAATAAAATTGTTTTATTCACTTGCGATAATTAGATTTCTGCTGTGGCAATCAGTATTAATAGAACACGCACCTTTAAATGGATAATTCCAGCCAATTTCTTGATTTGCTATCAGGAGCACAATAACATAGTTGTAGACAAGAAGTTTAAGAGTTTCAGTTTGAAATTCAAACACTAAACTTGAGGACTGTAAAGAATTCAACAATATAGCTGCTTTTGCGTTGACCCAACTGCGCCACGACTTACCTTGAAGAAATCCCTAAACTTGCTGTAAAATGATTTTTCTTGTATTTTTAATGACATATTTTAGATTTTAGAAACATTTCATAAAAAAAAATAAAAAACAAAACATTCTCAAAATAAAATGATTTATAAAGCAATTGTAGCTATTTTTAAAGTATTGGCAAATATCGTAAAAACAATTTATACACGTTTCGAAAGTTTCAAAGTTGGGATGATAAAAAATCGTAAAATTCAGCCCAGTCCTGAATGAGGCTTAACTCTTATTCGAGTTACGTTTATAAAACTTTACCTTCATTTGAGTTGAGATCGCAAAAAAGAGATCGTCTTGATGACTTTAATATTTTCAATGAGTCTTTTCGAACTACAAAATTTTCGAAACAAAGTTTTACCGAGTCTAAATAATTTTTTTTGTGTTTAAGTTGCATTTTCAAAAAATAATATAGGGGAGAGTGGGGTGTTGTGAGACAGGTTTAGTTTTTGAACGATAACTTCTTTAAAAGTTAATATTTTTCTTTCTGGAAACATTTTTTGTTTAGCTTATTCAATTACCTATCAACCTGCGATGACATTTTTTTGAAATTCAAAACATTTAAGAATTTTCTTAAAGCCTGAAAAAATATTGGAATTTTGGATTTTAAAAAACTATGGGGTATTATGAGACACTACTATAAATATAAAAAAATGGAATTTTTTGCTTAAAGTCCTTATTGAAATAGGAAAAAAATTAAAATACAGACAAGAAAATTGTTCGCGTTTATCTGATTTGGCTAACAGTTTAAATATCCGGTTTTCATTTTGGCACACTGCAGATGAACAGTTCGATCACATTTATAGCAACTAATGAAATTGTTTTCATCTGGACTGATTTTAGAATTTAAGTCGTGCATGCGTATAGTACGGGCTATACGTATTCATGAGATTTCACACTCCCTTGGCGAATCCAAAAAAAAAAAAAAAAAAACTCTTTGGCCCTACAAAAGTTGCAAAAGTATAAATCTTCATCATCTAATGACAAAACTCTTTCCGATACGTATTTCGTATGATGACTACGCTTTGCTGGTTCCTTCAGCGATTTTTATTGTTTTAGTTTTTTTTTCATTCTTTTGGTCGGATTTTTTCCTTAATAATGCCACATTCTTGGAAGTTGTAAATACGGTTGCATACACCCCATATTCGACTTTTTCAAATGGCCACTGCGCCATCATCACCCGCAATTTTTTTTGCAAAATCACTTCGGTGGGCTTGAAGGCAATGGAAGAGATATAATTTTAATAAATATTTACCTTCACGTTTAATTGGCAATGTTACTGGAAATACCACAAGGCAAACTGTACAAAAAACTTTTAAGAGCGCGATCAAAACTCAACACTGTTACAGACACTAGGAACAGGTGTCAATGCGATGAGTGCACATAATAAGTGAGATCCCATTGAGAAAATATCTTACAGTTGTTGTGAGCATTCATAACATTACCACTATGTCAGATATTGACGTGTCTCACAACACCCCATGTCTCACAACACCCCACTCTCCCCTATTGATTATTTTTAAAAAGCATTTATGGAGTTTTGTGTATACATTTTTCAATTTTAAATTTGCTAGTTAAAAAGTTGCTAGTTATGCAGATAAAAGTTGCTACATAAAAATAGTTTATATAGATTATAGAAGACCACCCACTTCAGTTTATTATACTCGCTCTATTTTAAAAATCGTTACCAATTCTAATACTTATGCTGATTCCCAAACTTTTATCAATGCAAAAACTGAACCTTTCTCGATAAAAAACTATTAACCGATGGCGAATGCTGCTGCCTTTGTTCAGCCAATTTATTAATTATGCCTCCTTGCTTATTCTCTGTTCTTATGTCTCTGTTATAAGTCACTTAACATATTTCAGAATCTTACCTTTTGCCGATAACGATTATTGTGGTAATTTTAAACATACCTTAAATTACTTTTGCTTTAAGGTACTACAATAAATTTTTAATAATCATTACAAAAACCTTCATTGTTATCCTTTCAGATCTCGTCATTGATGGCAGCATTTCGTATCCATTCAATGATGGCGCCAAAGCTCTTTTGGAAGTACATCCTGAAGATGCTCTACTAGCAATAGCTTTGAATTAAATCATATTAAAAACGAATCGTGATCTGACACAGAAACATACACTTCTTAGGCATCTTAATGCATAAATGTTAATGAAAAAAGCCTGATGGTTGAAAACTATTATTAGATATTTTTCGACAGTACTTTGTTTTAATTTAATTTAAGTTGAATTTTATATATTAAATAATTTATATTGATCTATTTTAGCACTTTTTAAGATTCAAAATAATATAAAAAAAACATACAGTGTAAGTTATTTATACTAAGCATAAACAATAAATAAGCTTTTAATATTATTTTTTAGCTTTTATTTTCTTCGTTTTTTTGTTTTTGTTTAAATCGCTATTGAGTAAATTCTGTTTTTTGCGTATACTTTTGGATTTAGTACTCAATTTAAGCGGTGATTTTGTATCAGTACTATTTTTATCCAATGCCTTTTTGGGAAAACGTTTCTTCTTTTCGAATCGATCCGCATCGACTGCTTTAAAACGATCATCTTGCATTAAAGTAGGTGGTTCTTTTTGTGCTAATTCCTTTTTGTATTCTTTACGTTTACGTCGCCCTTCGCGTATCTTGCTTTCTTGTTTTTTGCGGTAACTGTGAAGTAAAAAAAGTAACTTAACTGAAGTCAAACCATTAAATTTTAATATAGTTACTAACATGGCCTCCATGTCATCGGGATCCTTGCCATCCAGTATCCACTGTTTGCGTCTATAGTTTTGTGCACGCTCGTCAAAATCGTTATTATCAAGTTTCATTTCAGATTCCCGTCGCGAGACATTCACCTGCATAAATATACGTTCGACCATGCGTTCTATAATAAAGAAATCAAAGACAGACATTATAAAAATGAATTCATTTTAAATAATCTTAATATCTGAACATACGATCTATGGGATGTTCAGTTAATTTTGTATTAATGGCTGCCTCTATTTCTCCCAACAACTCTAAATCGCGTGGAAAGCGAAAAATAGAAATCGCCAAACCTGAGCGTCCAGCGCGTGCTGTGCGTCCAACACGATGTATATACTCTTTGGGTGTGCGTGGAAGCCGATGATTCACCACCAGCTGCACGCTGGGTATGTCTAGTCCTCTAGCGGCTACATCGGTGGCTATCAATGTGGTCACATGTTTAGATTTAAAACGATTCAAAGCGGCAACACGCTCCTTTTGACGCATAAAGCCGTGCAGGCAAACATTTTCAATGCCCACATTATTCAGCGTCATCGAGAGTAGTTGGCAATATCTGTAAACAAATGATTAATAGTGCTAGTGTCTTGGGGTTATGGCATCAGATGTACTTTTTGGTGTTTGTAAAAATCATAACATTGGCGTTTTCATTGTCCTCGCGGTATTTACGCACGGCCTCAATTAAGACCATGTCGCGATCATAGTCAGCGCAGAGTAGATAACGTTGCTCTAATGTATCTACAGTAGCAACATCTGATGACTCGGACCACTCAAGAGCCTGCAAGTAGTTACAATTAATAAGTTTTTGTAGTAAAATATTTTACAAAATCAGTAGCAGAAGTTACCTCTTTAGATATTGGAAAAATACTGGATTCCTTGATGAAATCTTTCATGGTTGCCGAAAAGAACAGATTCTGTCGTTTTGTGGGCAAACATTGTTCAATTATAGCAAGGCTCTCATCGAAATCACCGTTAAGCATACGATCTGCTTCATCCACAACTAGGAACTTAAGATTATCAAATGAAAAAGTGTCACAACCAGTCAGATGATCGGCCAAACGTCCTGGCATGGCTACGACTATGTGTGGTCGTTGCATAAGCTTTTGGCTTTCAATCATTTGATCGGTACCTCCTGCAACAACGCAAACTCGCACGCCCATTGGCTGTCCTGCGACCAGAAATTGCTCGGAAATCTTCAAGAAATGAAGTGAAATAGGTTAAAATTGTTACGTCTAAACAAACCTACTGACCTGATACGCCAACTCATGCGTTGGTGTCAGCACCAGCGCAAAATGATTAACAGGCTCCTCACTGAGTTGCTCTAATATGGGCAGTGCAAAGGCAAATGTCTTGCCGGAACCTGTTTTTGCCGCGCCAATGCAATCCTGACCCGCTAGTATAGCTGGAATGCAGTTCTTCTGAATGGGTGTTGCGACTTTCAGACCTATAATTGGCAAATGATGATTGCATTTTAACAAGAAATTTCTGGAATAGGCCATTTATTGATTTACCAAGTTTTTGTAGTTGCTTGCTTAGCCATGGCTTCAGTCCTAATTGTGTAAAAGGATTATTTTCCTTCTTTTGCATGTTTACTTTTGATATTTTAAGAAAATCACAGAAATAAAAATTGCGTTTGAAAAATAGTAAACAAATGTATTACGATTGATGACAACTGAATCGTGCACATGTTCTAAGCAAAGTGGTGAGTTTTTGGTTGCAATTTTTCTTATGGTGAGTTTGTCGATACTTATAGCATAGATGCCAGATTCGATTAATAAAACACTTTCAAGTGGTTGTCAAGTGGATGCCACGAACATAAAGCGATGTTTTTCAATTTAATTTTATATGAATGCTTTCAAAAAGTATTTCACTAAATTTTTTAATTTTCTCAAAAATCCGTTCATTTGAAAGGAGGTCCTATGAAAGTTTGGAATATTGTGGTTATGTGATTTCTTAAAATATTTTTTTTATATATGATCATTGAGGAATCTGGTTTTGTTCAAGGGAGATATTTTTTTTCGACACTCATTGTGGAAGCTGTAATCGAAAAGGTATTAAATCTTAAAGTATTTTTAATTCAGTTAAACGTCAGCCATTGGTTTTTATTTAAAAAAATTTTTTTTTGTAAAAATAGTCGATTTTTTCGCCGTTAAACTTTTATTAAGGCGAAATGTTGACCTTAAATGTTGGTGCAAATTTAAGATCTCTAAAACTCCAAAATTGAAATCCGCATCTTCGGGATTTTGGGAACCTTTTGTTTGCAGCCTAAAGGTTTGGGTAGTTATAATGGAAAAAAAGGGATTATTTTGACGAAGAACTGTTTTTGTCAAATGAAAGCCGAAATCCTTTTGAATGGATCTATAGGATCTTCTTAATACAGATTTCTCAATATAAAGTAGGTGGTCAGTCTATTAGAACGCAAAGTAACTAAACAACAGTTTCAAGTTTGAACACAAATCAAAATTTTGTTTTTATTTCAATCACAAAAAAATAAATTAATTAGTTTAACACATGAATTGCTTGTCAATAGAAAATATTTCGATTGGATTCTTATCAGTTAAGGCATCTGCCCACTTACGACACTGGGCAGAGTTGGCCATTATCAACCCACTTTGATAGAACTATCAGAAAATCAATTAAAAAGAACTATCAAAATCAATCAATCAATCAACCTAAAGTTGATCAGTAAATTTTTTTGGCAGTTGTCGAGGTAGTTGAAAAAATATTTAAATTATTTTGATTTTTTGTACGCAACTCATCAAACAATTTGGCAACTTGACCAAATAGTGTGTGGAAAAGTCATCGAACCCAATGGAATTTTAGTAGAAAAAAATTAAAAGAAACACAAATTTGGCATTTTGAATATCGAGAGACTTATCAGCATTCCTTACCAACGAGTATTAAAAGAAATTTTGTTTAAGTTTTAAATTAAAATAATTTCAATAAACAGTAAACTGTAACAGTAAACTAAATTAATAAGTTTAAGGTGTTTTATAGTTAGAGTGTGTGTGAATCATAGTAGTCATAATCACGTGCATAAAATTCAGGCGAATAACGTGCATAATATTTACGATTTTGAAGAAAGGTATCCAAGGTATGAAGGTTTTTATATTTGGAACAAAGAGATTGTGTATGATTGATTTTTGCTTATGCTTACAATCAAGTACAATGCAATCAAGCATACGTAAATTCAGGCAAAAAAATCACTTTATCATAAGCCAAAAAATAAAAAAATTATTCGTGTGCCACTTTGGGTAAACATTTCATAGAAAAAAATATACAAATAATGAGAGTACAAATAATGAGTATCCGAAAAATGTTCTTGCTAAAAAATGTGAAAAAAATCACATGAATGAAAAATCACACTCATGTGATCACACGGTAATTAAAAAGTGATTTATCACACGAATCTGGCATCTATGACTACTTACATTAAAAATGTTCACCATTTCATGGTGAGATTATTGTTACTTCCATCTGGCAGCCCTGATTTATTGTTTACGTTTTTACCATTTTTACGTTTGTATTTTTTGCCTTGCTAAAAAGTTAATATTTTTAATAAATAAAAAAGTTCCTAATTAATGCTTCATCACTTCTACAAGAACTATTTCATAACTCCACAATAAATTAATAAAAATAGCCCGAAGCTATTGTCTACTCGTCTTAACCAGAACAGCAGCTAGCCTCTGTGCAGGTTTTGGAAAGGAGCAATCATAGAACAAAATTCTGATTTGATCTTTGTTAACACCGGAATGAAATGGATAATAAAGCAATTCTTATAAAAAAACTGTGCCGTGAAAAAACTCTAGAAAATGTAAAATCACTTTTAGAGCAAAATACCAATAATAAAGATGTTTTAGGAAAGATAATGCTTCTTAACCAATCCAGTTACGATGATGTAGTTGAAGAGCGATACATTCTTAAGCTATGTGGATATCCCATATGTCCAAATAAATTGAATGAAATACCTGTTCAAAAATTTAATATATCGCTGTCAACGAACAAAGTATATGATATAACGGAAAGAAAGAAATTCTGCTGCAATCTTTGTTTTAAATCATCACTATATATAAGATCTCAATTAACGGATACACCATTATGGATGCGTGAATAAAAATATATTTATCGTTTTTATTCCTTGTACCTAGAAAAAAGCGCAATAAAATTTAAAGTTATGAAAGTAAAAATGTTCCTAATTCTAAGTTTCACAACAATAAGGTTGCTACCGCCGCTGTTCTGTTATCTTCGCAGTGTAGGCAGAATTATCTTAATATATAACTAAGACAGCTGGGGAAATGATTAATTTTATTTTCTATTTGCTGTATAAATAGAAATTTATACAATTTGCTTTTATTTTTAAAAAATTATTTAATAAATGATAAAATTTAATTTCGTAGTTTTATTATCGTTAAATATAAATATCTGATTAAATAAATGTCACCAAAATCTAATTTTCTTTAGAAATGAATAACTCTTATATGATCTGCGAAACCTGAAAGACTGATCTATCCTATGTTGCACCTTCTTTCTATTTGCTCCAAATTTGCTATGGAGTTCTACTGACTTCTTAAAATAATAACTCGTGTTTGTATTTTATAAATTTACTTTTTCAGTTGCATTTATTTACATATAAATAAAATACATGCTACCTCTACAAAGGCGGGCACAGCACTCGAAAAGTAAATATGATAAAATGCATTTTGTTGTTGGTTTTTGTAAAAATTAAATCTACATTTTTTGAAAACTTTTTGAACTGCTTGCACTATAAAGCGGCAGAGTTCTGTTTGCATCAACGTCGATTTACTTCTTGGCGGTTTGACCAATCTTTGCCTTGGCAGTACCGCGCACCTTCTTCATTCTGTTGCGACGTTCCTTGCGCTGTTTACGGGTCTGCTTCTTCTGTTCAAACAGACCGTGACGTGCAAGACGATGCTTGGGTTCAAACTTCTTAGCAAAGTCCAATGTATCGTAGATCAACGCAAAGCCTGTTGAGCGACCGCCACCGAAGTTTGTGCGGAAACCGAAGACGAAGCAAACATCTGGTGTAACTTTGTACATGGCGGCGAGCTTCTCACGAATGTCCTTCTTATTGACGGACGAGAGTCCGGGGTGGAGAACATCGCAGACCATTTGCTTTCTGCAAAGCAGGCGGTTGGTCATAAATTTGCGGGTGCGGATTGTTGCTGTGGTACCAGACATATTGAGAGCGATCTGTAACAAGAAACAATTTTTAATGCTTTTATTTTATGAAATTTATAGCACATAACAATCAAAACTTTTGAAATGCATTTAAATAGTTTAAGCTAACGTAACCTCACAAAGTGCCGAGGTGCTCCGCGTTTTAACTTTTTTTTTGACATTCAGAAACGTCTCGCTGCAAACTGTCAGCAGCAGCAGTAATTCGAGGTTCCACGTGTTTCAATGATTTTTTCACATTTTCTACAATTACCATCAGGAATTTTCATTTCATATTTATTGAACGCATACATGTTGATTGTTTTGTGCATATTTAAGAGGAATTGTTGTAATTATTACCTGTTAAAACACTTAAAAAGTATTTAAACACGTCTTCAGTGCGGATAGATTTTTTGTTGAAAGGAAGATGGCTGCCGTGGATTTTTGTCAAGTTGTTGGCACTGCTTTCGAGACTCGTTACGAACGAAGTCAATGTGACAGCACAGAGTTGTTAAATAATTGTTTCTCTATGAGCTCTGTGCTAACTAGTGTCCGACCGAATATTCGGTTTCGGTTTCGGTTTCGGCCAGTGTCGGCCCTTTTAATCAGTTTCGGCTATTCGGCATCAATATGGCCGAAACCGAAACCGAAACCGAAACCGAATATTTGAACGGACACTACTAATTCGGTTCTTACATTTATTTCAATGGTAGATGTGAGTTCGCTTTCATCAAAATTTTTAATGGTGTTAAGTAGAACAAAAACGTGAAATTCAGTCATTTGATTGACCGTGTGGGTTGGGTCCAGCACAAAACGATAAATGTAGATTTTTTTTTAGATTCTTATATTAAGTTATTTAACTTTATATACTAAAAAGTTCCTTAAAGTGATATTAAAATGATCTCTTTATTTATTATTTTAAAGTTGAACATTAATATTCAAACGGTTTTATGCATAAAAATATCTTGAAATAGATTTAAAGTGCTCAATAGTCAAAAAGCTTTTTAGAGATAAAATGCTTTTTAAAATTTTGTTATTCATAAAAATATTTTCTCAGCTTATTTGTTAAAATAGGAACAATCTCAATTTGAAATGGGAACAGTGTCAAGAATGGTTTGTGAATTTGATAAATTCAATAATTTTTTATTTATTTGTCATAATTTTATCCATATTTTGACATGCAAACAGTCAAAAAAATGTTTAATCTATGTTCTTTTCTGAAAAAAATTGTCACTTATAATTTTTATTTTCAATATTTTGAAATTTTTTCCCATGTTTCCATATTTTTTGAAACAGTTTGAAGTATTTTTGACAATATTTATGCTCACATTAGAATAAAAATTTTAAAAAGGCTTTATTAAGGGTTTATTGAAGGTCTATTGAAGGTTTCGTTATTGGACGTTTATGAATACTGTTTATGGGTTTTGTTTTTTGTAAAGGCTTTATAAGAGGCTCGTAAATTTTTATGAATAAAGGCAAAAGAATATTTATCGTATATATGCGTTATTATAATATGTTTCAATTGTTATATTTTTGAAAGCTTTTAACAAAAAAATTAAAAAAATAATTTGTTTTTTAAAACAATTTTCAAGTAGACATTCAGTTTCGGTTTCGGTTTCGGTTTCGGCCGAATATTACAAAAATGGCCGATATTCGGTTTCGGTTTCGGTTTCGGCCAAAATTTTGGTTTCGGTCGGACACTAGTGCTAACGTGACAAATTAATTAAATTGACTCGACTGTGATATATTGGTTCAAAGCAGGCATGCACGAACATGCTTTAACGTTATTTAAAAAACGAAATAATTTTGATAATTTTTTTTTCGGTCTCAACGAAACGAAAAAATTTTGTTGATTTCGTTGTGCAAGTCTGGTTCAAAGTTAAGTTTTTATATACAAATTTTAATAAATATATAGGCTGTAACATATATATAAACATCTGATAAGAAGCAAATTCAGTTGAAGATGACGCAAATGCGAAACACTTAATCGTGAAATAAAAAACAAATAAGTTTGAAATTATCTAAATGTCAATATTTTTATATGTTTAATATGTTTTTATATGTATGTTAAAACATTTATGGAATTCACAAAAATTATCAAGTGAATTATAAATTATCAAGTTTTAATATATCAATGCTGATATATTATCTTTCTGAGCACCCTTTGCTATTATAGTCTGCTATTTCAAATTTTGTTCCTATTAATCACTCAATATATATATATATATATATATATATATATATTAACTGCTAATATATAATATAAAATAATTGAATTGATGAAAACTGTCAACCAGTAAGTATGAGTAGAAGCACAGCAGTTGCGAAATTTGAAATTTCGAATTTTGTGAATTTGAAGACAGATTTTAAATTTTCGAGTTTTTTATCAAAAAATCCTTTGTTTATAGCGTTGAAGTTTATCCTATCTAAATTTCATTACTTTTTTCATTATTTTGCCAGAAAAGTGTGCGAATTGTTTATCTGTCAAAATGAAGTGAGCGTAAGCCGCTCAACCGAGGTAGCATAAAATATTTTCGCTACCTAAGATGGCGACCGCTCAGGGAACATGTTGTGTGAGCGGTTTATGCTACATACCATTCAGCCGGAAAGTTGTGGAGCAGCTACTTAAAAAATTTTCCGCTGAATGCACACATTGCAACAATTTTACAGTCACTGATTTCAATGGCTGTATTCGGCGTTGTAAACAGTTGCCAAATGTTGATTTGATGAGTAAGTGTTCACCATTTTATCGAGCGGAAAAATTATTTACTACTTTGACTCAACTGTTGGGAAATTCAAATACCAACGCTCTAATCAACGATGAATTAATTTCAGGCAAAAAATCTTCCAAGTCCAAAAATCCTTAAACTGTCTGTAAAACTATTCTGACGTAACACGTGGCAATCCATTCAACAGAAAACACCGCTCACTAGGTATTGTTTCCTCAACTATTGTTTTAATGCAGTTTTAATTTGACAGACGACACTAGTGAAAATATTAAGTGTTGTTCATAGTTTCGTTTCATCTTGTACTAGATATGATTTTTTTGAGGATTCGTATGTTTTGTTTTTAATTGTGTTTTTTTTTAAGTCATGTGTTTGTTTTTATTTGTTTATAAAAATTTCAAGTTAAATATTATACATTAATATCTGAACATTGAACTTTGTCGTACGTGTTTTTTTTTCTTAGAAAGAAATAACATAATGGTTGGGAGAGAAATTTTAAGTTGGTCGAATTTGAGTTTTTTTTCAAGAGTAAAATTTTCCTCAAAAAGTTTTGTTTTATGCATTACCAATTGTGAAATTTGTAAAAGAAGGTGCTTGAATTCAAAAGTTTGACTTTTCATGACCAAATCTTGGACGAATTTTAACGGTTTTCCAATTTTTGTAATTATTTCTAAAAGTTTGCTTAATTTTTTTTTCAAAAGTCATAACAATCACTGTGAAGCTCTCTAAAAATATTTTTTAATGAATTTTCTTAATATTGTTGTTAGTTTTTAGAGTGTTTTTCGACCAAACCCCAAAAGAGAGAAAAAACTGTCACAAATATAATGTTCTGAATTGAAAAGCTAATATCTCTGCCATGTTTGTAAAAATTTTTCTGTTACTATTTTGTTTATACATATTTAAATTATGAATTTTAAAACAAGATCACAAAATTTTATCTTTTCTCAAAATATAGGTTAGAAATTATGTTTTTTGTAAATACGAAAAACTCAACTTTGTAGATTTGATTTTCTTTTCAAGTTTTAAGGTGAATTTATTTTGTCTTGACACTAAATTGATGAATTTAAATAAACTGTCCGTATCATAAAAAAATCAAGGCTACCCCTATAATTTTTTTGACATAATGTTTTGTTTTTTAATTTCCGTTTCTATTTTTTAAAAATTAATAAAATTCAAATTTAATTTATTTGAAAGAAATAACTTTATAACTCCAGCCCATTAAAAGTTATAGCCTTTAAATAAAAAGGCAAACAGAAAATTGGTCGAATTTCCAGTCCAGGCGATACAAGTTATTATAAATGTTTTAAATTAAATAACTGACTAGTCCACGAAACAACTACATAAATCTGAAATCGTCACGACGCGTCGTGTCGCTTAGTTATTGTCGTTTACAATATAAGCAGGCTATAAAAAAAGCATGTAATTTAATTTTGACAGATGTCGTTCTTTTGTTGTCATTGCCAAGTTATCAGGCTATAAAAAAAAGCAGGTAAATATATTTTGACAGATGTAGTTTTCAATGTGTTCAAATTATAAGCAATTTAGGAAAATAAATTTTGACAGATATCGTTATGTTGCTGTCGATCAACAATATATTCAGGCTATAAGTCAGTTGATATGTTTGGATTAGCTTTAACTATGCTCGTCTAACACAAACGCAAAGCTGATCGATAATGTTTCAGAACAGCGGTATCCAAACTTTGTACAACTTTAAAAATTTGTGAAATTATCAAAGTTAAATAAAGTTCTGTAGGTAAAAACAATCAGATTCTGAATTCTGATCAAATTTTGTTAAAAAAAATAGTCCAGATAAGTTAAACGTTTAATGCAATTAAAAGCTATAATTTTGTTTTAAATTGCTTGTAGATCAATACCATGAAAACTTAGCTTACAGCACTTATGAGAAAAAAGCAAACAGATAAGTACTAAAAGAGGTAAAAGAAAAGATCGAGCCATAACCGCGAAATAGATGTAACCAACAATTTACAAAAATTTGTTTTCTTATCGAAATTTATAATTTACATCATTATGAATAATCTATAATTATAAAATAATAGTCATTTTTATAATATAATTATTTGTAAGTTAGAATTGTGTCAAAACATTGTCGTAACTAAAAATCTTATGTCGAAAATAATTGAAAGAAATCTCCTTTAAAATTTTAGTTTGATGGCAACATTTTTAAAGCGTTATTTCCGGAAAAGGGTGCCACATAACTAAACAAAATATATTTAAAACTTGACACAGTTTTCGTATAAATGTGAAAAATGGAATTTTATTTGTCAAGTTCTTCAAAATTTCTCAAACATCTAATCGTTTTTCTAATTGTTTTTACTCCTCCAAGTTATAATTTTAAATTAGAACGAATATTGAATTCTCTTGGTAGTCAACGACTTGATTACTTAATCTCTTCCTCACGTATGCAGTTATTGATGAAGTCTCTTTTGGTTAAGCAATCTTCGACATCGAAATTCCAATGATCTTTGGGACAGTGTGCAAACATTTCATTTTTAACACATAGATTAACCATTTCCGGCAAAGAACTACAACCATTTTTATCACTAAACTGATGTGCCGATAAATTAAAATTGATTTGTTTGACTAAAGGACGAAGAAAAACAATTATTACTAGTGTCAAGGAATTAAATTTGTATACCTTTTTCAATGCATTTGTAATAAGCATTTTTGTAGATGGGCGAGAATTCATCTTCCGGTTTCAAAACCCAATCAATATAATCTTCGGCTTTAGGATAGCTAAATTCATTTTTGCGAAATATTTCAGTAGCTTTAAAGATGCATTCATAATAACACTGCAGGAATTTTAATAAAAATACATTTTAGAAATATTTTTTTAAAGAGCAAAAAATAATTTTAACCTGCTCGCTGCGTTCTAGTGATTTTCTGCAATAATCAAGAACGTTTTGCTTAAAGAGCTCGGTAAAGTTACAGCACACCTGGGGACGCTAAAGGGTTAAAACAGTGAAAAGAAATATTTAGTATATCTCCAAAAATATATCAAAAAGCTTACAATCGGATTTGGCAACTTGGAGCAATCCACTTTATTAGCTGCCGTCTGTTGTAACATCTAAAATTTAACAATTTTTGTTTTTATTAAATTATCAAAATATTGCATAATTTTACTCACCAGACAACTCAATAGAAATAGTATAAAAACAAGCTGCTGCTTTTGATGCATTTTATAAATTTTTTGTGCACTTTTTCTTTGTATAAAATCGTTATGGATATTTTCAGCTCGCTGTGAAGTTTCAACTGATCAATTCTGAATTTTTTTCTGGGTTATAAGAGCTGTTTACTACATGAAATCATCTTATCAACTAATCAGAAGATACATTATTTTGCCTATCGGTGTCTGTCTGAACATTGCTGCTACAAACTGATTTAATTTTTTTTTTTTTTTGTAATTAAAACATTTACATGTAAACACTTTTACGTCTCTTATGAAGAGTATTGAAACTTTTATAAATAACTTTTGACTAAACTTTTTTTTTCAATTCAATACTATTTGTTATTGTTCTGTTATTGCTTCAGCAATTAAATAATTAGTTCGCTTCAGATTTGTGCGGGCATTGAGCAGTTAACATTACACTGTGATACAAAATACAAGCTAGGTTGATTGAAAAAAATCTGAAATAATTGAACCTGTCACGAGCACGATGGGGTGTTGATAAAAACTACAAAAACATGCATTTAAAGCACAACAAATTTAAATTTTAAATAAACTTATAATAAAATATAAATAATAAATTTAAATTTTAAATTTTTTAAATTTTAAATTTTAAAAATTTAAAATTTAAAATTTAAAATTTAAAATTTAAAATTTAAAATTTAAAATTTAAAATTTAAAATTTAAAATTTAAAATTTAAAATTTAAAATTTAAAATTTAAAATTTAAAATTTAAAATTTAAAATTTAAAATTTAAAATTTAAAATTTAAATATTGAAACGATAAGTTTAGAGGCTTCTTTTAGTAGTTTTCTTCTATTTTCCACTTGTTTATTGATATTTATCATATCTATTGACAAAACAATCTGTCATTATTGATCTGTACATAAATGAAAATTACCAAATATAAAAGAAATAAATTCTATCACATGTAGATAGGTCCACTAAGAGTGTCCATTATTGTGCAAAATTAAATAAAATTGGAATTTTTCTGTGACAGCTCATCATTGAACATCAAACATCTTACATGTGAAATTGTTTTCAATTCAAATACAAATTAAAGATGAAATGAAGTGATAAAGTGTAACATGTCACTTTCATAACGCCCATACGACGTAATGAAACTTGTTGACATGTAACTTCAAGTGCTTCAAGAAAATATAATTAAACAACAGTTTTCTTATCAAATGGCTTGATATCTGGCAAAACAAAATTGTTGAAGCTCAGAGAATTGTTGGCATGCGAACAGAGGAGAATAAATTCGTATCTATAACTGTATAGACGAAACACAATGAGTGCAACAAGCGACAGAAGATATAATGAGTACATGTCATTAAGGAAAAATGACGAAGAGCTTTCAACGACTTTATTAAAATAAAAGCAATAGCGACATTTGTGATTTAATTTTTTAATAATTTTTTAATTTCGAGTTTTAACAAAAAAAAAAAAATCCCGATATATATAAAAATAACATTTCATTCATTTTGCAAAGAAATGAAAACATAGATCAGACATGGTATTTCACTTTTGTCGTCTGACAAAACTAAAGTTAATTCTGCGGCAGCAACAATTGTCATTGCTTTTCTCTTTGTTGTTTTGTTTACAAAAACTTCGTCTATATAATAGCTTGACCACATTACGCACGATAGGCGACGAGCGCCAAACGTCACTTTAATGACATGTAAATATATTTCTTATGGGACAAAATTTTGTAGGTTTTGCGATAATATTGTTGCGCGACATCGAATTTCGTTGTCGACGGCTTCAATTTAATTCTAACTTGACATCCGACATAAGGAAATTTCTTTCATTGTTTGCATTTGTTATTATTTTTTGTTTCGTGCTGGCTGCTCAAGTGGTTATTTTTGTGCTCGTTTGTTTATTTCATATATATTTAAAACTTCAATAAATATATTTTATCTAAAAACGTTTGCTATTGAAGTTTGCTGTTGTCATGTTTGTTATAATGAAGTCGCTTAACATTTCTCTACAGCGACAGTGTGGAAACATGCCGTTCGTCGTGTGCAATGTGTTCAAACTATTATGGGACGAATTGTTGAAGAGTTTGCAACGACATAGTTGCGCAACATCGAATGTCGTTGGCGTTGCCTTCAATTTAATTCTAATTTAACATGCGACAAAAGGAAATTGCTTCCATTTGTTTGGATGTGTTATTAATGGTATTCCCTTAAAGCCTCGGAAACAGCTTTAACCTCGTAAACTGCTTAATTTTAAGCAAATAGGAAATGATGGAAATATTTTGTATGGCGATTTTTTTACGATGTTTAAGCTACAATTTCAGTGCTTAAACAATGTAAACAAGTTTGATTAAACTTTCAGATGTCAAACTGTCGAAAAGTGTGTGGTGGTTTTTTATTTCTTTTGGCGCTAATTTGATCCTAATTGGCAACCATGGAAGTGGATAGTGGCAGCGCTTCAAAAAGGAAGAGAAACACTTCGACACATCGTTGGGTGCTCTGGCAGACAGTAGAATTGCTGCAATTGGTATTGGATGAGGTTAAAGATTGCTCCGAAAATTTGAGGTAGATAAATACTGAGCAATTAAGTTTGGCAGCTAACTCAACTATTCCCATTTCAGAAACCTACAGCAAACAGATTCTACGAAAAAATTTCCGGTCACTTTGTATTGATCAGCTGTTTTTGACATATGCATGACAAATTTATCAGATATCTAAAGATGCGTTCCTTTAACAGAGGCTCGGAATTTTACGAGTTTACGAAATGGGAAATTTTGATCCTTAGGGGACTACCATTATTGTTTTTGTTTTGGGTTGGCTGAATAAGTGCTGGTTTTTTCTTTGTTTGATTCAAATATATTTAAAACTTCGGGGAGATTACGATTTCCGGGGCGCCGCGATTTGACGATGGTTTCGAAGAGTACTCTTAGTAAAAATAAGAATAGCCAAACGAAATGTTGTGTTATCGATTTGTTTCCGAGTTATCGATTTTAAAAAATTTTTTTTTTGCTATAAGGTCTATGAAGAAAACCGGCTGTATTATTCTTAATATACAACCGATAATAATGATTAAGATAAAATTTAAAAGGTTATATGTAAGGTTTTTAGAAAAATTTTAAATTAATGAAATCTGTTGAGTACTTTGTATTTTAAAGGTATTTTTATGCAATACAAATATATTTTCTTACATAAAACCGTTATTTTCTCAAAAATTACCGTTATTACTATGAATTATAAAGAGTAAATTATTAAAGCTTGAACATTTATCTTTCATTTGGTATATAATATATATAATTTATTTGACTTTTTGTCGTGTTTTTTATGATACAATGATTTGCCCTTGTACGGAAAATTGCTTATTTCACTCATATTTACCTTAGATGTTTTTCTTTCTTACTTCATATTTACCAATATCGCCATTACAATACAATATTTATATGAATTAACGGGATTTTTGAGTCAGTGAAAAAAATTTGTATTGTTTGGTCGATCAGTTAATAAAAAAATAAATATTTTTATTTATCGAAAAAAAGGTAAAACTTTCAGCTTATCAAAAAATATATATTTTTAGTACCTTAAAAACGAAAATTTTGCAGAAAAAAAACGGTTCCTTTAATTAAAAAATTCAAATCTAATATATATTCGCTTATAAATTTAAAAAAATTTTTGAAATTATATTTGTATTATATATCGTTGAAAAGGCATTTAATTACCTTTCGAATAGCATGTCAATCTTTAAGATCCATTGGATATCGGCAAAGATATAGAAAATTTTGTGAACAGATTTTTTAACAAAGAAAACACTTGGTAAATTTAAATTTTATGTAATATAGTGTGAAATTAAATAAAAAATGTATATTTTTATAAATCAAACAAAAGGTCTAACTGTAAGCTTTTCAAAAAAAATATATTTTTAGCAACTTAATAACGTAAATTTTTTATAAAATAACGGTTCTTTTATTTAAATAATTCAACTTTGGAATAAATTCGCTTATAAAATTAAAAATATTATAGCAATGATATTTATAACAAATATATTTGAAAGGTCATTTAATGACCTTTGAAATGACATATCAATCTTAAAGATGCATTGAGTAACGACAAAGATATAGATGTTTTTTTGAACAGATCTTTTAACAAAAATTTTTTTTTTAAAAATCGATAACTCGATAACTAATAGAGTTATCGATTTTTTGTTTGGCGAATCATGTTTTTTTGTTGTTTTCTACCAGAAAACATCTTCAAATCGCGGCGCCCCGGAAATCGTAATCGTGCCAAAACTCAATAAATATAATTTTATTATCAACTGTCAAAAACACTTGGTGCCGAAGTCTATTGCTGTTGTGTTTATTATAATCAAGCTGTTCAATATTTCTCATTTACAACGACAGAATGTAGACTAGGGATGTTCGATGATATTCGATATTCGATGATCAGCGATTTAAGAGACAAAAAATCGATGTTTTAATATCATTATTGAAACATCTCAAACATGCTTACATCGATGTCGCGAACATATAATCGACGTTTTTAAAATTAATTTTTTAAGAACAGTTTTGCAAAGACTTCCACTAAATTTTAAAATTTTCTCAAAAATCCGTCGGTTAATTTGAAAGAAGGTTCAATGAAAGTTTGGAACATTGTAATTATGTGATTTTACAAAAATATTTTATGTTATTTTTCGACACAAATTGTGGAAGCTGTATTCAAGAAGATATTAAATCTAAAAGTATTTTTAAATCAGTTTGACGTCTGCCAGTGATTTTGATTTGAAAATAATCAATTATTCGTCAAAAATAGGCGATTTCTTTGCCGTAAAGTCTTAAAATGTTGAAGTATCTACTCAGAATTAGGCTGAAAATTCAAAATCTTCAAAGTCCCAAACTTGCAATCCACACCTTCGAGGGCTTAGAGACCTTCAATTTGCAACCTAGGTTTGAGTAGGTATTTCCCAAGTTAAGTAAAGGTGACAAAGGGATGATTTTTGACGAAAAATAGTTTTTGATAAACCAAAATCCTTTTTGATGTAGGATCTTCTTGAATACAGTTTTTCTAATATAAATGTAGAAAAAAAAATGTATTTTCGAGGCATCTTAATGATCATGTACTAAATAAATCTCGTGATTCTACATTAATTTCTGTATTAGGGGCTTTCGCATGGTCCAACAAATTGGAAAGACATGGCACGTTGTACGACAAGTAGTACCATGCGTAAGGTAAAACGGCAGTCGATCCAACATGTTGGATGAATATCTGCCAGTCCGTCCGACTTGTTGATCATGTGAACGAATGTTGGTCAAACACGCTGCATATTTAATTTAAAAAATTTTCTGCGAGTGAACAACGTTCAATCAATGCATATAAATTACTAACAAAAACTTAATACACGCGTTTATGTGTTTTTAAGAACCAAATTTTTTTTTTTTAAAGTTAAAGTTTTAAGAGTTTGCAATTAATGATGTCGTCCAACAAGTTGGATCATTCGAAAGGTCTATCAAATTGTTCCGTTAGTTTTCCATCCGACTTTGTCGTAAAATATGTTAGATCATGCGAAAGCCCCTATTGTTTGTTCGATAAACATTGCGAACCGGTGCTAAGCTTTCGATGTCATCATGGATGTTTTTCAACATCGAACATTTCTAGCGTAGACGTTTGTCGCATGTAGTGTGCAATGTGTTCAGGCTATACCCGCGGTCCACACTAGAAATAAATATTTTATACCATCTGTCCAATTCCATTTCTTACCATAAATATTGCAGCCAATATTTTTTACGTGGGCAATCTATGTTATACCATACCGTTTTTAAAATAAATTATATAAAATCAATATGAATAAAATTGGACCACTGACAAATACATCACAAATAAAGCACTATGAAGCAAATTCTTGAATTAAAATTTCGCGGCAAAGTTTTCTGTTAATGTTAGTGATGGTAAATAATGACAAAAATGACAACTCATTGCTTAACATAAATGGCAAGAAATATTGCAAAACATATATTGCATACCATGAGCACTCTTCCTTAAGCATACATATAAATTAATTTAATTTAACCGATTTTGATTCAATTCACATTTATATAAAACCTACACCAGCTGCTGATGCTGCTACATTTTTACTTCTTCAGCCTACGATTCTTGCGATAGCAGCGCAGCGTCTGCAAGAATTCATTAAATTCAAAATAATTGTTACAGCTACCCAATCAATGCCAACATTTGTTTGTGTTTGCTTTAACTTTTTGTGTTGAGTTGCCAGCATGAATGGCGTAAAAGCAAACTTACACATTTCGCACCCACTCCGATGACGCTGGTCTTAACTGCTCACATGTTGGCCACTATTGTCGATATCTGAACGCGTGCTAAGTGTGCACCTTGGTGCTTTGTGTACGTTTTTCTGAAATACTCTAACGCTCAACATACCACGTGACCTTGCTACGCTTATACTTTCTGATTGACATATACGTTTGACATGTGTGTGCGTTGTATAGCTTCGCATCGATTCTCACACTCACTTGGCTGCTGTGTCGTCAGTCAATTTACAATTTTGCTATCTTCATATATTTTGTTATGTTATTTTTTTTTTATTTTTGTAGCTTCTAAATATTTTTGTCATTTTTATTTGTCCATCTTTTTTTTGTTTGGTTCAGTTCAATTCACTTCAATGGATTCGCTTTGCAAAATTTTCAATTAAGAATCGATGCGTTTTAATACAACGTGTGTTGATAGTAACTGAGAGTAGCTGTTATTTTTAGATGCTACTTTGTTTGCATGTCTTATAAATAAATTTTTTATTTATAAAAAAATTGTTTTATTTTTAAATTTTAAATATTAGTTGGCTTTCAGTTGTGTTAAGATAAGAAAAGAATGATCTAGGCGTCTTTAATGACACCTGAAAAAAATGAAATTTTTTATAGCATTTCAATTTTGACAGCTTATCGAAGAAACTGAAATAATAAAGATATTTTTCCGATAGTGATACATAATTTAATTCGATTTTGTAAACTTTTTGAAAAATCTTTGAAAAATGACAATGAAAGTAATATTCACCTTTTTTGTGTTTGACATTTAAATCTTTTATGACATCTAAGTTTTTCACATACAGTCAAGCATAGATGCCAGTTTTGTGTGATAAATCACTTTTCGTGATTTTTTGAGGGCTGTGTGACAATGTGTGATTTCTGAAATGAAGCATGTGATTTTTCACTCATGCGTGATTTTTTTAATCACTCACTTTATTGTTGAAGAGTGCGTTCAAGTAAATGCGAAAACACGTATATTAACGAACAAACCCAACACTGCAATTGAAATTTGCTAGCGCAGGTATAAAGTTTAAACTTTTAAAAAGTTAATATCAAGTTTATATTACAAATTCAGACAATTTAAATTATTTCCACTGATATATATTATATTGAATTACCAAAAATTTTCATATCTTCTTCATTTTGATCTAGTAAATAAGATATTAATAAATTTTTAACAATAATCTCTTGCTAATATTACCAAATAACAGAAAATATTTCATTATTTGTAAAATTGTATGGCATTAAATGCTCTTTTATGCTGTAAAATTGGAATTGCTTCTGAGTGATTTTCTGTTCTGTGTGTGATTTTTGCGTGATTTTCTGTTCTGTTTGTGTGATTTTGCGTGATTTTTTTTTCTATGTGCGTGATTATTTTGCTGTGAGTGTCACACGAGTGATTTTTACATATATGTTGTGTGATTTAGTGATTTCGAGATTTTTAGTGATTCTCAAGGTTTGCATTTCTACATATTTTACATTTTTGATTACTATTATTATTATGATTACTAGATCATTGCAACCCTGGTGATCATATTTTTCATACTAGCTACTGCTTTCATGGCAATCAATTCATCATTGCCGAAATACAATGACTGCATCATGCGACGAACGCAAATTGTCAAAATATAGAATTTTTTCTTAAGCAGATTATTGTTTTTTAGACAATACGATAAAACAAGGATGCGATAAAAATTGTTGCTGCCACAAGCTTCAATCTATTTTTAATTCGACAGATGACAAACGTTAAAATATAATGGATTACTTATGTATTTATTTCAGTTCGTTTCGCTTATTCTTTTAATCGTCTTCTGCATTGTTTGTTGATGTGTGCGTAATATTTCTATGCTAAATAATTATCCAAATCTTAATGTATCTAAGTCTAGAATCTAAGCTATTATATTAAATTGAAGTGACCAATTTTTGTTAAAGGCAAACTCCTAAACTACTTTGCTTTATTTTTATAAAATAAATTTTAAAATATTTTAGTTGTGCTACAGAACATCACAGCGTTATTTTCTTTAAGAAAATTTAACAATATATATTTTTAATTGAAGCGTATAGTTTTTATAGAAAATCAAGTTTTCTCATGTCGTCGGTTCTATCAAGATCACTGCATAAACTTTCTCTCACAAGTTTAGATTATATTGTTGGATACATGTTGTACTGATTATGTCTCATAGCCGATACACATTGACTGCAACATGCTTCCAACGACAAAACGAAAACTAGTCGTCAGAGAGAATTATCGCAGTGTTTTCGACGACTTAATTATAATGAATGCAACAGCAACAATCTGTATTTCTGATGAATTTTATTAAATTTATTAACTTACTTTCAACCCATATTAAACAAAAAAATAATCACAAAACTCACACAACGGAAAATGCACAGCTAGTTTGAATATAATTAAAACATAAACGTTAACTAACTTCAGAGTCCTATTTTGTCGTCTGTTAAATTAGAAATAAATTGAAGTCTGCGGCTACAACAATTGTGGTCGCATCCTCTCTTTCGCACACAACAAGCGATGAACGGCATGTCTCCACACTGTCGCTGTAGAGAAATGGTAGGCGACTTGATTATAATAAACACGACAGCAGAAACTTCAACAGCAAGTGTTTTTGGAATTTAACAACAATTTATTGATAAAATATATTTATTCAAGTTGTAAATGCATTTGAAATAAACAAACGATACCAAAACCACCTCTTGAGCGGCCAGCACGAAACAAAACCAATAACAAATGTAAAAAATGAAAGATATTTCCTTTTGTCGCATGTCAAATTAGAATTAAATTGAAGCCGACGACAACGACAACGGCGCAACAATGTCGTCACAAAGTCTCCAAAATTTCGTCCGATAAGAATTACATGTAAATTTGAAGTGACGTTTGACGCTCGTCGCTCGTCGTGTGCAATGTGTTCAAGCTATAAGAAAACATGCTTTCTATTTTTTGACGTTTGTCGTTTTTTGCATGTTGTACTCAATGTGTATCGGTTATCAAGCTTTAAAAAAATTAATTGATTTGCAAAAAATATGATAAGTGAACATTTGAGATGATTAGAAGAAAGACACGAGGTCTGACGAAATAATGAAAATCAAGTGGACGGTTGTACCCAAGGGTAGAAAGAAACTGGGTGCAACAGATCCACATATAAGCCCGGGCCTATTTTCGTTGCATAAGAAATTGATTTTAATAGCAACGACTACTTATAACACGATTTTTGATGACTTATATTTGGCTAGCATTGAATATTTGAAGACGAACTAGATCAAAACGATATTATTTGTGTAGTGTAACAAATCTTAACTCACGGTGAATAATTGTAACCAAACAGGCGTTGGAATGTCCTCCGCAATCGCCCAATATTAACCTAATCGAATATCTTTCATATTATCTTATTATTTAATTTCTTTACTTAAAATCCTGGCAAACATTAGGAAAATGATTTAAAAATTAGTTGATTTGGCAATGCCCTAGTGATTCACCCAAGAGTTCTTTGGAAGATGGTTCGCTTTTCTATGGCCGAAGCCGATGAATGCGCGATTCTGGAAAAATTTCAAAATCGTCCTCCGCTCATTCCGACGTACTTTGGAAGATGGATAGCTCTTTGGTCGTCCAGGCGATGAATGCGTGATTTCCGGAGATCGTTGGAAGATGGCTTTAAACAAGTTTTTAAAATCTTTCAATGGAATATGAAGCAGACTTTGAAAAAGCATTAAAATTAATCATAATATTGAACTTGTAAAATAATTCATTGAATTGGGATAGGATAACGTGTGCAGAGTGCGCTGGCTTAAATTAATAACAACTTGTACGAGTAACGTTCCACAAAGATGCTTCGTGATAATCGCTGAGGACCCCTAAAAGCGATTTGTGTATCACTCTTGTTGGCGAATCGCTTAAGATCCTTCTCAGTGATTCGTTTCCAACTTTTTCTAGCGACTTGCTTAAGACTCCTCTCGGTTATTCGTTCCCGACTCTTCTAAGCGAATCGCTTAGACTCTTTTCGGCCATGTGTTGGCGAATATTCCCCGTGAATCACTTGTGATTCCTCATGGTGATTCATCGGCGAAACTTCCCGTCGAATAACTTTTATGGCCTCAGCTGCTTTTATTCGGCAATACCCGGATGATTCTCAAAATAGCTCGCCGGTGATCTCATCCTCCAAGCGATTCGCTGGAGATTTGAATCAGATTTCAATCAGGCGATTGAAAATCTTTGCAGGGATAATTCTTGTATTTTAAAAATTTTGTTATGCATGTTTACTAATAAATATAGAATGTGGCAAAGTAAGGCCACGGAGATGAGGTCTTTTGCGGTATGCATGAGACCTTCAGTTTTTAAATGAAATGAGGTTTTATTAAGAATGAAATACCTTGGTCCACAAACCCTTAAAAAGTGAAAAACACTTTATTTTTTTAAGAGTCCTTAACCAAAATTTGTTTATTAATGTTTTTATATAACTTTTCTTTCATGTTCAAACTCCTACTAACCTACAATAAAGCAAAATTAAAAAAAACAAAAAACTTAAAAATATAATGGCGGTTTGATGGCATTTAAAAGATCACTCAAGTCTCAGTTCAGCTTAATTTCGAATAGATTTTTTCAGTCTGGTAACGTTTCCAAATCAGATGCGCAACATAAGCAAGGCTAACCAACACGCCCACTATAACCAAAGCCATGAAAAAGTAATAGATAAATAAATCGAACAGATGCAGCTGACTCGAAGGAATGCCCACGCCTGGAGTACGTATATGGACGGCACCATTATAACGTAACACATAGTCTATCCAGTACATGCTAGTCTCGAGCGCACCTAGAGGACGGTTGCGAAAAATGGCTGCTACTTCACGTATAGTTAAAGGATATGTGGTATCTTGCAGTACGGCTTGCAGCGCCCATGTTAGAGATGTTTCCGTTAAATTATCATAGGACAGCTTAAGGCCAACTCCCAATTCCACAGCGTGATCCATGTTTTCATGCTAAAAAAAAATAAATTACATAATTATAATTATTATAAAATAAACATGTACCTCTTCACGGAAAATTGGTATTCCTAGCATAGGCACGTGCCTCAAAATACCCTCCTGCAAACTGAGTAAATCGCCATTCATCACAAACAGCTTAACCACTGGATGTGCCATGATATCTGTTTGCGGCACCATGTGCTGAATTAATATATTCTTGGGCATCTCACCAAGCAGCTCAACGTCATCATGACAGCTCCAGATAACGCGTAGCTTACTTTGACCAAAAACTTTTAATAGTATGCCAAGCGTTTCCTTTGGTATATCTGTGCAAAGCAGCTCATTGCCTAGATTAACGTAGATGGCGCCACTGCGCGCCTCATCGAGAAATCTTCTTATATGCCAAGGTAGCTCACGTGGTCTTCGTACGTGCAAGCCACCTGCCGAGATGGTGTTTTGTAGCAAAGGACGTGGTTTCGTCAAAGGCACGTGATTGTTGACGAGCAGCAGAGCAAGCTTTGATTGAAGTTCTGCAATGTTTGGCAGTGATCCTGTGAATGTGGTGGGCGACAAAATATAAACGATACATTAAAAATAGTTGCTGCGTTGATATGAGGAATATTTGTTAGTAAGTTGTTGGGTGATTTTCCTCCACCAATAATAGAAAGTGAGTTTCATGTTTTTATTTCTCAATAAATTTCTTAAATGATTTATTGTTGAATACAAACACATGTGTAACCCAAAATACATTTGTGTAGGCATAGCTAAGTACAAAATATGTGTGTAAGAATATTCTGTAAAAGAGACTGTCAGTTCCGAGTAATAGAAGCATATTTCGTAGAAATCAAATTAAGTCTATGAAGGGCTTAAGGATTAAGTCTAAAATTAAGCTTCTCATTATCATGTTTGTTATGAATACCCTTAAAATCGTATAATAATTCAAGTTCTCAATTTATATAAATTCGATTTACAAAATTACACTTAATATTACTTGAACCGTTTGAATTTTTACAAGAAAAACTATGTATTTGAGCTCATCTACATATGTATGTGCTCCAAATGTACTCGTAAAATCTAACCCTTCAACACTGTAACCCAAACTTACATAATACATACGACAGACACACAATCATAGACAAAACACAAGCCAACGCACCTTTGAAGTGGTCGAAATACTTTTCGATGACTGTTTGTTGCGACGCTAGATTTCCTTTCATGAATTGTCGCCTACGGTTCATGCACTGACGTACATTGGCCAACCGCTTCCAAAAACCAATATCCTTTGAGTAGCTGTTGAAATCGATGGGTAAGCAGGCGACCGGCACAATGCTATCCAATAGTCGAGTCATATATTGCTCGAAATTTGAGCTGACCACAGCGATGATGGGTTTATTGAAGAGTTCACCAAACATGAGCAGAGCCTCCGTGTGAAAGAGGTCGATAATGATTAAATCATAGTCAAACGCAGCCACCGGTAGGCGTATAATATCTTGTACATTCTCATTGGCAAGAAAGTAGGCGGTAGATGCGGCACCTACCTGTGCTAGGGAACGTTGCAGAGTTGCCTCAGAGAGTTGACTGAGCTCGTGAAGGCCATTCCTGACACCTGCCACTTTTTGCACTGCAAGAAAGAGTAAAAAAAAACCAAAACGCGCGTGTCATTATAAATTATTTTTAAAATAAACGTATTTCCGGTTGCAGTTCATTAGCCAATGCTAAGTACGATTTTATAATTAAACTTACATTCGCGCCAAAACTGATATTCCGGCTCAACAATGATTTCCTTCAGGTTTTCGATTTGTTCGTTAAGACGATGGCTGCTTATAACGGTAACCTGAACGTTAAAAAAATTATAAAAAGATGTTAGCCAATATCTGAGGCATGAGAAATAGACAGAAATTTTATATAAATAGTCATTGAGTGCTTATATAATTATCAAGATGAAATATGATATACATATACTTGTTTGTTATTTTATTGGCATTTTACTTGAGTTCTTTTTCATTCCATGAAGCGAACAACAGTTTGATGATTAATGAAATTGAGTGATTTGTAAAATGTGATTTACTGCTATGAAACCGGAAATTACCAGAATTAAAATCCTTTGAGACGATACGATTTTGATTAATGCTTGCTTAAAAATAGTTCTCTTAATAAATAAATTAAAATAAATGCAGGTTTAATTTTAAATAAATCATATTTATTACAATTCAAAACATGTCTATCAAATGAAATTATCTTTAAGTCTGCAAAAGGATATTAATTAAAATTTACCGGTGAAAACTGTTCATTATCTGCCTTAGGTTGATGCTGGTTTTTATTTAAAGATTACAGACAGATATATTTTGAAGTTATCAGAATTCAGAAATTTGTCTTAATTCTAAATACAAACCAAAAATATACAGTAATCGTTAAACGATTTTTTTTATCCCATAACAAAAGCTTTAGAGGAGATTTTAGATTTTCATCCGCAAAATCTTCTTTAAAAGCATAACACTTAAAAAATACTCGCTCATCACGTTGCAAAAAACGATCCGCAAAAAAAACATGTTGACCTGAGCAAAACTCACAACGTTATAGAATGGATTCCAAACTTAAAACTGTGAAAAAACACAGTTTTTCTACAGTCTAATACTTTTATCATTCCTTATCCGAATACTTGTTTTAATCGTTGTCTTAATCTTTCTCCCACTTTCTGCCTAAGTCCTTGTTCCAACCTTTGCCCTAATCATTGCTGCAATTTTTTTCTAATTCTTCTAATTTTTGTTACAGTTCGTGTCCTAATTCTTGTTCTATTTTTTGCCATAATCCCTTACCTTGATCTCGTTCTTATCCATCTCCTGTCCCTCGACTTAATTTTTGTTCTAATCCGTGTCCCAATTCTGGCTCTATTCCTTGTTCAATCCTTGTCCTAATCCTTATCTCAATACCTTTTCCCTTTCGTGTTGCTTAACCTTATCTTTGTCCTAATCATTGTTCCAATTCACTTTCCCAAATCCTATTCTTTATCCCAATTCTTGTTGCAAATCTAGTTCTAATCCTTGTCATAATCATGGCCTCAATTTTTGTTTCGAGACCTTGACCTTATCCTTATCCTTATCTTTATCCTTATCATATAAGCTTCGTTAAAGCAATTTTGACGTTCTGGCTTGTCTTATTCCCTTATTTCCGTTCCTTCTTTCTAGAACAATACATCAATTATTTTAGAGTTAAGTTTATCACATCCACTTCTGCTTTGGTAGGCCCATTTTTGCCTAAATTGTGATTTCATGGTGGAAAGTGAAATTGAAACACAGCCTTGAGTTCTTATCTGAAATTAAACGAAAAGTCAGAACTATATTTTGTTGACCAGAACCACGGCATTCAGACCGAGAAATCATAGGTGAACATTTAAAAAACGAGTAATAAATTTTTGGTCTTAAGGGGCTGACGCTTGCCGGAGAAATTTAGGGCTGTTTTCAAGACAGTTTCAGATCTCGGTCATTAAAGTCAGGCTTCAATTGCACTCAGAACAGTCATTACTTTATATGCTTGGTTATTAACTTCCTGTGAACAGAGAACTTTCACAGTCTTTATTCAGTCTGGTTGTAGAACTATAGCTTGAAATTCTAAGAAATAATTATATCTAGAGTATTCAGTTGCGAAAGTCGAGTTGAAATTCAAATATAATTCAGGCTTCCTCGAATTTTTTTCTGAAGTTTAACAACAAATTGGGCCTATATTTTTCAAATCAAATTTCAACTCATGAACTCAGACCAGAACTATGATATTAAGACTAAAAATCGGAACGTGAACATTTGAATTGGGTGTTCATTTTAAGTTCGAAGAGGTGAACTTTCATTTCATTTGTATGAAAAATTTAGGATTGACATTTCGAAGAACTGTCAAGCCGAAGTCATACCTGTTTGGCCTAAATTCCTCTATCAAAAGCCATTACTTAATTCCGCAGGGTTATATTCCAAGCTTTATCTTTTTAGTGTAGAAAAATCTTTTATTGTCGCATTTATGCAACTTCGCCTGGTGGTGATGGTATTAAGTAGCCACCAGCCTGTCCCAAGCCAGTGAATTCAGTTTAATTATATATGCCTACGGAAAACCATAGGTTGTCATGAGCCTTGCTTTGAGTTGCAAAATCATGGCAGTGGGACTTAAAAATTGGATAAATGTACTTGCATATTCGTAAAAAATGATATAAAATTTACTGTTAGCACTGGGATAGTTAAAAACCTGGTTTAGCTACTGATGATTTCCGGAATGCTTATTCCAATTCTGATAAATCTCTATGGGATATATCTCGACAATAGGAGATTATGCCAAAAAAATTGGTCTCATAGAGCATAAATGATCCTGTGTTCGGGCAAACAATTATTCCATGAAACGTTGAATATCTGACAAATCAAAGTTTTGAAACTAATTTAGATAAGGAGGGGCAATCATGAGAAACTAAATAAGTATTTGGCAGTATCTGCTTATATGACACTAAGTTGTCTAATACTAGGATACTATGAAAAGCTAGCTTGTCAAGTCATGAATGCAAAAAACTATAAGCTCATGTCAGTGTTTTTAAGTGCCCATTCCGCGCGGAAAATCCTTTTGTCCAGGGTACTATTGTGGACTGGACCTTCGGGGAGTTTCGTGCTGGCTGTGGTAAGCTCAATGTTGCGAGCTAGATAACGAGCCGGCGAGGCGTTGCCCTTCGTACAACAAGGCTGGCATATCCTATACACAAGAGATCTTAGGTCGGTATTGCTTCAGACCAATGAAGGTGCATCATATTTAACCTCAAATTAAATGTTGATATATTGATCCTATGGGTTTTAGATGAACTAATTTTAGTACTTGAAATGGTAAACGGTATCGTACCAAAGAAAGGTATTAATTTTGAAAACCTTTTACTTTAGGGCACAAGAAAATAATTGATTTTTATATGGCGATAGTTGCAATTGGATTTTGCTTGATACAATTGAAACGAAGACTATTCAGTAGAATTTTGGCTGGTGAATGCATGAAACTGGTCAATAGACTTAATTATATTCCTACAAATGGATTTGAGAAAGTTACTCTTAATAGATAAATATACGCCCAATCGAATCCAACGCTGTCGATCGCTTAGAAGGACATCAGTATGATTTTTTTTATCGCAATGCGTCCTGGAAATGCGTCTATTTTGAGTAGGTTTCGAAAACCGTGACTCCATGGGCCAATGGGCCAAGTGGAATTAATGAGTTAGGCAGGTGTCTATTCTAACCACATCTGAACTGTATCATTTATGCTGTTTAAAAGGATACTTGTATGATTTTTTTCATGGTACTGAGTCCTTGGAACGCGTCTGTTGGAAGTTAGTTTAGAAAAACCGTGACTCTTCGCCATGTGGCAAGGGTCTACTCTAAACACATGTACTTTTGACTGTACTGTACTTTTTATGCGTTTTAACTCGGTTATACCCACTGTAGTGGTGACCGTGGCATGCAGGTTAAGTGTGTGGCTTAGCATGTTCGGAGCCCGGGTTCGATCCCCAGCTGCGGCGAAAAGTTTTTTTCAATAAAAAATTTTTTCTGATCGGTCACCACCTCTCTGCAGACAATGGCAAACCTCAGAGAGTAAATAATGCCATGTAAAGCTTCTTGAGATAATTAACTTTAGCCGGCATAAAACATGTAGGTCCAGTTCTCGGTCAATTGTGTGCAAACATTTAATAACACACACAACACAATTGATCATAAGAAGCTCGTTCAAAGTCCTTTCAAGGGCTGAAATGGCCAATTAGTTTTTTTTTTTTTTATACCCACTGTAGACAAGAAACTCGCTTATCAACTCCTGACTACTTATTCCATTGTTCTATCTAGTCTAGGTAAACCGAAATTTAGTCTTTTCAACAGAAGAAATTTCTAAAATTGACCGCCTACAAGGAAGGCGCAGGGCTTAGTAGGGCAACATTAAACAGTAAATTATTTACTATAAAATTAGAGTTGAAATTAAATTTCCAACAGCCTAACTAAATAAAAATTGGTCTATTGCATCATATGGAATAAGTGTTTCAAATATGTTCACTTTTTCAAGACGTTTTCCATGTAACTTTTGTAAAATTGATGCCAATATCAATTTTGAAGACACGTCAGTTAAATATTTTAAGTCCTTTTGAATTATTGCATGCATGAAATGAATTTGTGAGCTTTGTCCTAAGCTTAGTATTATAACCTTAGTATTATAACCTTTCTCGTACCATCAGAGTGTTGTCAGCGATATTTTTGGTAATGTTTTTTAATTTATTATTTTCTTTAACTTATCCTTCAACTTACTTGATGTTCTCGTCTAGCCAACTCTGTCATCATGGTACGCATTACAGCAAAATTACTTTCACTGGGATGCGCAAATAAGCCCAAAATTTTGGCTGCCTGCACTGTGTACCAAGAGTTTAATAAAACTATTAGCACACATGTTAAAGTAATTTTCCGATTTAAAGGCTGAAAAAAAAGAAATAAAATTAAAAATAATAAATTACAGACACAAATTGTAAATTCAGAGAATAAAACTAAACAATCAATTCGCATTACCAACCAGGCTACAAACAGAATAGCAAACCAAAAAGGTTGTTGCTTTACAAATATACAATATCACATTTGAAAGAAACACATCCTGTGGCCAAGGAATAAACTCTTTTTTGTTTTGCGTTTCTCAGTAATTTTTTTTTTGGAAATCTTTCAAATGTTTAGCATTCAATAAGCTGCCATCCAACTCAAATGTTAGTTTCACTTATTTGTGTGTATTTGTACTCTTAGGTGTTTGTGTGTGGACTTGTGTGTTAACTTGGCCAAGGATTTCTTTTTGTTGAATATTGCATTTCGCTTTGTGTGAAAAAGAATATTTTTGTATTGAAGTTTTGACATCGATATGTTTTCCATCAATTTCTAAACGTGCAAAATATTTACTTCAATTTTCTTATTCGACATTTTAGCCAGCAGAGTAAAGTGAAAATAAATTGAAGGACTTTTTGGAAATGTAGGTCATTTATTTTAAGCTTACAATAAAAGCCTTAAAATATGAGAAAAGTTATATTTTTTCTTTTAAATTTTGAGTAGATGTATTCGGTAAATATTTTATTATCTGTAGCCCGCGCTTGACCGAGCAACCAAACACCGGAACTTGTTGTTCCATCATTGGTCCACATCATGACTTTGTTTGTGTTCTTTAATAAATTCTTATCTCATGAATTTTTTTTACGCTTTCGAGATGTGTCGGCGTTATAAATTTTTAAAAAAATTTACTTGCTTCAATGTGTTTTTTTTTTATATTTTTTAATATTTACCATCATTTTTATTTCTTACTTCCCACAACTGAAATTGTTTATATTCACTTTCTTCGTTGCACTCGCAACTTTGCTCGATACTGATCACTTCAGTGCTAGATATTTAACACATGTTATTTTTGCTCTGTTTTGCTAATGTTTCAATTCCATGTGATCCAAACAAATTAAACTGATTTAGTCTTGAAATGCTGTTGTTCTTTCTCTTGTGTTTTTTTTTTTGTTTAGACTTTTTTAATATAAAATGCCGCGCACATTGTTTTAGGATCCGTAAGCAAACGTTTCATGAATGGTACTGAAATTATGTGACGCTCATGTACCTCCAGTGACTCTGCTAAAGACTATTTGTATGTTGTTTAAAGGCGATTGATGTGTGCAACATGATCCCCGAATAGCTGTCTGTGAGGGGTCGTATAGAGCGATTTGCTGAGAGAACGAATTTTCATTATATTTGGTAGGTTGATCTTAAGAGTCTCAAGAATATTCTTATCATTTTGTTTTTTAAGTTTGTAAGTCTGATAGTCTGTTATTAATTTGAGTCTTAATATTTGAATTCCTCTCATTGATCATTCTCTTGTTCTCTCAAATTCGCTTGCTACTCGTATGTTTGTTGATTTTATTTTTAAGTCTACTATATTAAGTATTTGTGCACTTGTTCGCTTACCCTCTGCTTTCAAATTTCCTAGTCTGGAATTTGCTGACTGCATGGGAAGCTAGAGTGGGTAAGAGAAAAGCATTACCCAACAAACCGATATGTGCTGAATGTGAGCTCAATATAATTTTCATATATTTCCTAAATTTCGCCAAACGCAGGTAATTTATGAAAATTAATTATGCAGAGAAAAACATTGTTTGTTGTATGTTGTATTTGTGTTTGTTCTCACAAATTCAGAAAGTTAATTTAATTTAAGTAATCTTTTGTAAAAGAACGAATGAGTACAAAAGTAATTAAATGGAGTTAAAACGCTCATCTTAACAAACCCATGGGAAATGTGAATTCTCCTCAACCAGATTTCTACGTCTGGTTTTTCATAAGAAACTAGAGAAAATGTGTGTGTGTGGTCACCACTTATGGAAGAAGTAGAACTAATGCCCGAAAAAGTAATGATCTCGAGCTGGTTACAAAAATCTTACTCTTATATAACTAAGAGAGTCTTACGATTAAAAATAGAGATTTTACTACACTCAGAAAAATATCAACTTTAATGTTAACAGTCAGCCGCTGTTATTTCAAAACACTGTTAGATTGAATGATTTGCGTTTAAGTAAACAATTTTCTTTGTTGAATGAAAGTTTCAAAGTATTTGTCTTGTTAAAATCATCTGTTGAAATAATTTTGTGTTTTAGTGGAAATGCCTTCTCTAAGCAATAGTTTTTAAATGTGTTTTGCTTTATTTATCGTTTCCAATAGCTCAGTGGAAATGCAGTAGACTGTCAGCGAAGGACGTGGGTTCGAACCCTAGCTGTGTAAGTATCACAAATTGTAATTTAATAATTGAAATAATAATTCTGTTTCATTAATTGTTTGGTCAAAAAAAAAACTTCAAAATAAGTTGCTTACAATCTAAAAAAAAAAATTGCAAATTTAATTTTTTTAAAAAAAAAAAATTTTAAATAAAAAAAAATATTTGTTGGCCTTGCCGGTATTTGAACGGTATTAGGACAGCCGAGTAAAAGACGCATACTCGGCCATACATGAACTTTTAATATAGTGATAAAATTTGAATAAGTACGTTTTTGTACCGGTTTCGTGTTCTATAAACCAACAGTCAAGCGACTGTTAATTTGAAAGTTTAATTTGTTGGATGGTATTTAACAGTGAAATCTGTTATATCAACCCATGATTTGTTTGATATAAAAGCATTTTTTCCCTGAGTGTACTTATACTCGGAAAAGAGTATATCTTTAGCTGGTTCGATAATTCTTATTCTTAAAAAGAGAGTCTTACGATTAAAAATAAATTTCGAGAAACCTTAATGTGTTTGAAATGCGAACAACCGTTTCTTTTTCTTCAATGTGTCTCTTATTCTCCGACAAGGCATAATTTTTTCGGAGATCATCAATACAATTGTTGTCTCATTTGACTTGACATTTTGATTTTTACTACAGAAAGTGTCATTATTGTTTCTTACCCTTTTGGAATTGTTCAATATAACACAAACCAAGTGACCTTCATCATATCGCTTGATTTTTGATTTTTTTATTAATATTCTGTCAAAATTAGAAATTGAAATTTTTTAAATTTCTCAATAAAATGTTTCATTTTGATGAATAACATACTTAATTTTTAAGTTTTCTTTTTTTCACAACTAAATTAAGAAATAACAAGTAAAGAAAGTTTAAAGTCGGTCTAGCCCGACTTTGAAATACCCGAAACCTACTTTTTCAAAATACAATACGAGTATAAAAAATATATTTTTTGACCTAATCGTAAAATATGGTTTTCAGTATGAGTTTGAGTTTAGGTGTTAAAAAATAAATAATTGTGGTGACCGTGGCATGCAGGTTAAGTGTGTGGCTTAGCATGCTGGGAGCCCGGGTTCGATCCCCAGTCGTGGCGAAAAGTTTTTTTCAATAAAAAATTTTTCTGATCGGTCACCACCTCTCTGCAGACAATGGCAAACCTCAGAGAGTAAATAATGCCATGTAAAGCTTCTTGAGAACATGAACTGTAGCCGTTCGGAGTCGGCATAAAACATGTAGGTCCAGTTCTCGGTCAATTGTGTGCAAACATTTAATAACACACACAACACAATTGATCATAAGAAGCTCGGTCAAAGTCCTTTCAAGGGCTGAAATGGCCAATTTGTTTGTTTTTTGTTTTTGTTAAAAAATATGACTTTGTATCAAATCTTGACTTATACTTATGTTTGATAAAGATAAGTTATTAAATTGTAAAGATATGAAGCCGTAGCCTAGATAGATTCAGGCGCGGATAAAAGGGGGGAGGGGGAGGGGGGAGTAAAGGGGGTAATTACCCCCTCCCCCCAAGAACTTTTAAATATTTTACTTTTTAATACTTTATTTGAAGAAAATAATTGTGCCCACAGCTTAAGAGTACTTTTATGTGTATATAAGCCATTCTGAATGCGTTTTTTGAAAAAATACTACAAAAAACAAGTAAAGAAAGTCTAAAGTCGGTGTAGGCCGACTATGAAATACCCTTAACCTAATTTACCATAAAAAAATAATATTATTGAAAATGGGCGTGTCCGGATGGAGCCTATATTTAATATGCATTTAAATGTTGATGAAAAATTTACCAAAAAAATACCAAGTTTTATTCCTGTAACTCACAGTTAATGCTTTAATTGTGCTTTCGCTATGGGAGGTGGGCGTGTTCATGGACGGATTACTCCTTTTTTTTAACACACCTTAGTTTTGGTTTAAAATGCATACATACCAACTTTGATCTTTCTATGACAAACATAACCTTATTTATTGAGTTTTAAACTTTTTGGGTTGTATGGGAGGTAAGCGTGTCCGTGGGCGGATGATGTCCATTTTTTAAAACCATCTTTGTTTTGTTATAAAAAACATATGCGGCAAATTTTAGCTCTGTAGGCTAAACAGAGGCTTATTTATTGCGTTTTCAGTTTATGGTTTGTATGGGAGGTGGGCGTGTCCGTGAGAGGATGACACCCATTTTTCGAAGACATCTTTGTTTTGATATAAAACACATACACACCAAATTTTATTGTTGTCGAATATTTATGAGCTTATTTATGCAGTTTTCAATTTTTGGTTTGTATGGGAGGTAGGCGTGTCCGTGGGCGGATGATGTCCATTTTTTAAAACCATTTTGTTTTTGTTATAAAAAACATATGCGGCAAATTTTATCTCTGTAAATTAAACACAGGCTTATTTATTGTGTTTTCAATTTTTGGGTTGTATGGGAGGTAGGCGTGTCCTTAAGCGGATGATACCCTTTTTTCGAAAACATCTTTGCGTTGATACAAAACACATTCATACCAAAACACATATTGTTGTAGGCTTATTATGAGCTGAGTTATGCTGTTTTCAATTTTTGCGTTGTATGGAAGGTAGGCGTGTTCGTGGGCGAATTCCAAAAATATAGATTCAAATAGTGCATATCCTTAAGTTCATGTGACCATGTGTACCAAGTTTCATCCAATTATCTCAACTCCTTCTTCTTATCCTGTGTTTACGGACAACACACAGACGGACGGACGGAAGGACATGAATAGCTCGACTTAGAGGTGACGCTGATCAAGAATGCGTTGATATACTTTTCTATACCGAACTCGCTTCGTTCTATGCGTTACAAACGTTTGCACAAAGTTATTATACCCTGACCTTTCAGGTTTAGGGTATAAATATGGGTTTTCTCAAACAATTTTTTGGATGGAGATTGACCCAGTCTACTTTATAGTTTGTCCAAAAATGGCTTGCTACATCATTGATTTTGGTCTTGTTATAAATTTAATTATGCTAGCTTAACGAATCTGTTTTCATTTGGAAGTATGAATTTTGATTTTTTTTTACCAAATTTGGCCTATTCAATTTTATTTTAAACTATGTATACAGATCGTGAAAGATTGCCAGATACTTTTCAGATATATGCTCTATTATTTTTTCTTATCCGAACAATTTGATTTACCTTTATATGAGAATAAATAAAAATTATTAATTATTCAGGAGCAAAAAAAAAAAAAACTGAAATTGGTTTAAGGAACTAATTTTAATATCGAGTTCAAAATGGAAGTTGTAAGGAATTGACTTTCAATAATTTAGCAGATGACGAAACCTGTCTTAATGAGTAACAAATTCAACTGGATTGATTGCCCATCATGGATATTGGTACTTATATAAGTATTCTAAAAATTCATGTTCCGGGTATGGCTATTGTATAAGTTCTTTAATTTATCCTGCAAGCAAATTTTTAAAAAAATGCTGTACCTTATTTTTATAATTTTATAAGAGGAACTTTAAATATATTTTAGTTCATATAAAGTTTTGAAATATGAAATAATAAACCATTTTTCTAGAATTGTTAAAAGCAGAAAGTCCTTTTCCGGCTTTGGAAGCACGATATTTAAAAATCCTTACATTCCCAATTTTCAACCATATCGAATAAATTACATATTTAACGTATCTCTTGGTGTGTCTAAATTATGCTTACTATTAAATTATCGGCAGATATTAGTTTTGTAACTTTACTCACGCTTGATAATATTTTGTTGCTATTTTCCGGTAACGTTTTGAGTAATAAGAAGGTTGTTGGACGATTATATTGAAGACAGTTATGTAAATCAATGCCCAGTTTTGTAAATCAATGCTTACTGTAAAAAAGCAAAAAATCCTGAAAAATTTTCTGTAAGCCAAGGACTCTGAAAATATTCGTATGCTAACACATTGTTGTGCAAAACTAGGCTTGCTTTTAATATAAGCCACATTGCATGAAGTTCTTAAGATAATCTTAAGGATTATGCTGTTGGTTTTTGTTTTTATTACGGCAATTTCTATTCTTTATACCGTACTGAGGACAAATGAACTAAAATAAAATCGCAGAAGCTAGACGGAAATAGCATTAGATGACATCAGCTAATATTTGGAATAAAATTGCTATGTCATTTATATTTAGGTTATTTTTTCAATAAATTTCAATTAAACTGAAGTGAAATCTTAGCTTGTTCGGTGGAAAAAAAAACAAAAATTGCAATACTAATAAAATTGGAGGATAAGATTTCGAAAAAGAATTAATATATCTTCTAGATGAAGCAATCAGTTGTAATTAATGACAAAAACAAAAGGTTTAACCTTGAATGTTTTCTTGCCAAAATAATATATCTAAATAATATTTACAAAATAATGTTTGTTTGTAAACAACAAGTCTTGATAACTGGCAAGAATTAATCGGCCATTGATTCTTCTCACATGACAAGATCCTTGAAATATAGACAGACAAACTTATAATAAATATAGCAGCCTATACGAAGGGAATATTAAGGTAAAACAAAGATTCAATTAAGAAATACTTCACTTAAATTGAACGTTTCTTGACCTATCTCGATCTCGTTGAGTTGGCGCAAAAGGCAATCAAAATAAGTTCATATTGTTATATTGAATGAAAAAAAGCCTAGCTAATAATATAAGAGTCCTTATAAATAGCAAATAAAGTTTTATCCTACGATTGACTGTTCAAGTGGCGCAAACATAAATTCTTTCAGTTTGATTGGCAGAAAAGATACTTCATGATGATTCCTTTAGTCATTTATACCTTTTGCTCTTTTTAGTATCGAAGGATATAAGTTGAATTTAATGTATACGATATTGGTGGCAACAGTGTTGGTCATATAAATTGCACTAGAATAGGTCTAGAAAGCTTCAAAATCTCAAAAAAAAAAAATGAAGTTTATGGCTCATTCCATAGAGACGGATGTGACGTTTTGACTTCTTTTTCGTGCTGAAAATGATATTTACCGGTTAAAATTTAAGAAATTTACATTTACAAGGTTTCAAAATGCTAAAACATAATGCAATTTATACTAGTTTAATAGTTACATTCGGTTAAACACCTGGGACGGGTGTGACGAGCACAAGTTTAAAAACTAAAAATTCTGAGTTTAACATTGAAATTCAGTACATCTGCCACAATGAGACGATTTTTGACTTACATATAGTCAAATTTAATGTATTTTCTGTTGAATACCAGTGAAAAATATTTTGAAAAAATGGCAATAACCATTCTTTTTTAAACTTTTAAATGGGACGGGTGTGACATAAGATTGTTCCTGGTGTGACGAGTGCGAATTATGTGGAAATTATATATAAGAACTTAATGGACAAAATAACCATCACATATTTTTGACACCAAAATAAAAAAAAAAATATTTTTAATTAATGTTTTGTATTTAAAAAAAAATATTTGTTTGCAAAAAATTTTTTCGCATGAATTTTTGATCAAGTCTATTGATCACCTATACAAGTGATTTCGATTTTTTTAATATATTTAAAAAAAAAATTGTTGATCAAATTAATACCTATACAAATGATTTCGCTATGCATGAATTTACAAAACTAGAATTAATCAAAGTTTTTATTCAAATACATGCAAAAATTTCATTATTAGAAAAAAAAATTTGAAAACCATTCCGGGTGTGACCAACTTCTTGTAACGGAAATGAAGAATAAAAAGAAATTATTTAATAAAAAAGTTTACAAATTTATGTGAAACAACAATATCCTTACTTTGGGAAAGTTTCATTTTTATCATGAGCCCATATTGCTTCTTGGGAAAACTTTAGGATTTTTCTGGGACGGGTGTGACACTGAAAAAACACGCAGTTTAAATATTTTTTCTTTGTTCACGCAGTAACCAATCCTTGTTATAAACTGTTTTTGGATAACATGGTTATCTTTTTTAACATTAATAACCTAATTTTTTGAATGTGCATGTGAATGTGCAAGAGTTTTAAATTTAAACCAGACATGCACAACGAAATCAACAAAATTTTTTCGTTTCGTTGAGACCGAAAAATAAATTATCAAAATTATTTCGTTTTTTAAATAACGTTAAAAATTTATCAAATCAAATTTCGTTTCGTTGAAAAACGAAAAATTTTCTATAATTTTCTCCTATGCTGAAAAAAATTTCTTTTGATACAAGATGTATTAAAGAAGGTGGCAGAAATAGGTTGACGTCTCAGAAGTCAATACCGCTGCAATGTCAAAATCGAAAAAACGTAGTGATGCCGTATTTTGAAAAATAATCCTATGAAAAATCCGATGCCTTGTCACTTCGTCTAACAGCTTCGAGTTTTTTGTATATTTCTTGTGAATTTTCTTATGTAATTTTTTGTTGTGATTAATACGAAATCTATATTAAATATGTTGAAAAGCTGTTGTTTCGTTACTTATTCTTACGGTTTCGAGTGAACTACACGCGTTTTAAGCGACTTTTTGTTTACTTTGCTTGTGATTTGTCTTGTGTGTGTTGTTTGTTGTTTTTTGCAAAAAATATGTTTTGAAAAATGTAGAATTTTTTCGAGTAAAGAAAACGCTATTTGTAGCTTAATCTCTTTTTTTTTTCTATAGCAAAACACCCTCTCAAAATGTTTGTCCCACATATTAAAAGAAAAAGTAAAAGTGGCAGCACTGCAATGAAGTTTGACAGCACTACGGTGTGGATATGATAGACGTCAATCTACTTCTGCCACCTTCTTTAAATACATCTTGTTCTGATACAAAAAAAATCGAAATTTTTTTGTTGAAATTAACGTTATTTTCAACGGTTGATTGGGAAAAAAACGAAAAAATTTTATATCGTTTTCTCCGAAACGAAATCAATATTTTTCGTTTTTTGAATTAACGTATTTTTTTTATTTTGTTTTAACGAAACAAAAAAATATTTCGGTTACCGTTAAAATTAACGTTAACGTGCATGCCTGATTTAAACAAAATATTTTAAGTTTTTCTCAACTCGGAGTTTGTTTACTTAAATTGTCAAAAAAACATAAAAAAGCATTAAAACTAAAAATAATTTTGCAACTGAAGTAACTTTAGATTCCATTGTAATGCAAGAACCAAAACTTATTTCAATTGAAAGCATTTTAAGATTCATGTTTGCGTTCCGCATTAGTGTGGAATCAGCCTTATGCCATGGTAGAGGTAATTTTATATCTGGCCAGATTTGATGGCGAGATTAACTTAGAGTAATTTCTCTTTGCATCTTTTTGCCTGATACTGATCCGAAACATGAAGTAAAGATTGCTTAAATTGGGGTATTGCAAGCAAAAAATCAAGGTTCTGCGCTGAAAAGCTCAAAAAACAACTTGGGGTAGTTGAGCAAAAAATTGGTCAAGATTTCAGCTTAAATGTGTCGAGATGCTAACATTGTAGTTAAGTAAAAAGTTCTTTAAAGTTAGTTTTCTTTAACTTTTCTTTCCGGTCATACTGGTCTCAAGGTAAATGCTTAGAGTGTTTCGTCTAAAATAAGTTATCACATGAGTAGGACAAACCATTTTCTTCCAACTCTCTGAACAAAAAAAAAGTTTTTCTTAGACCCCATACCTCGTAAGCCAGACCAGCCAGCCAATAACTTGGCAGGGCAATTTTGCTTTGGGAACCATGTAGGATACGAAAATAATATCAAATCTCCGTACAAGTATTTATTGCCAATGTCAAACATGTTAGTTACGAACAAAAATTAGTTACGAAAAATTCAATATTTTCAGGGTATCTCACTTAAATGAGTCATCATTTGAGAACTAGATCTCTGACGACTTAGAGTTGTTTAGGTAACCATACTATTTTTCGAAGATGAACATTTCTTAGAAAACTTGTTTCAGAGGTTTCTGGCTATGAGTAAGAAAAAGCGTTTAGTTAAACCGACCCAGCTTAAACTATCAAAAACGTAATTTATACGAGAAGATACAAGTTTGCAGTATTCGTTATAAAATGTACCTCTTAGTTTTATCTGAAGTTTGTTCTCAAACATCACATGCTTAGGAGTAACCGTTTTCTTGCAATTTTCTGCAAAATTTTAGTTATCTATTGGGTCTTTACGGCCCCTCTAACACTAACAAATCCAGACCCTCCAGCCTATCAGTTGGTAAAGCAATTTTGCTTAGAAACTCATGTAGAATATGAAAATAACATAAAATCTTAGTCACAAATAGTTGTGTTGCTCTGCAACTTAATTCTTGATACACTGTGTTATCTGTACAACACTGTATGTACACAAAATTAAATGTGCTGGTAAGTTTTATATAAATTTTTATTTCTGTTTTACCACTTTTACCGTAATTTATGACTGCTCATCCACAACATTCACATCCATGGGGCGATAAAATCAAATCAAGGACAAATAAAAACAGCCTGGCAACTACGACATACAAAATGAATGTAAGCACCGCTTCCTTGAAAGCTTCGCCTCTGATTTAATAACTATTATTCTTAAATTTCTGTTACTTTGTATTCTTGCTGTCGTGTCAACAGCTTGGTCGGTCATACTGGACATCATTATCTTTATGAGCTTCTTCGTCGACATTATTAGCCCTAGTTTTATAGTTCATTGCATCTGTGTTGTGGTGATATCTTCATGTTTATTACAATTGTCAGGGTCAACTTTGAAGTTTGTTTTTGTCCTTTTCATTTCATATCGAGTTTCATATTGAATTTCAACATTCTTGCTGTATTCTTTTGTGGACATGCTTTGGGTTTCTTAACTTTCGATAACTTTCGTTTGATTTTGCCATAAAAGTTCCTTGCCTTCTTCGAATGTTGCTTTCAATGTATTTGTTAAAGAAAATTTATCAGCATCCTTTTTTGTGTTTTTTTTTTTTTTTTTGTTAAATCAACGAGTAATCTATACATCATAGCTATAATCCAGAATCGAATTTAACAGTTTGCAATTTTTCATACCCATCATAAATTCAAATACAAGAGGTTAACAGATAAGAGGTCAACAAACAAATATCAACACATCGATGAGCATTTCAAACAAAAAAATTTTATAAAAATAAAAACAGAAACAAAAAACAAAAAAACAAAATGTAAACAAAAATGTTTTAGCCATAAAAAAAATATTTTTTTCTTGACATTGAAGAAATTTTATTTGAGAACATTAACACGACAAACATTTAAACACTACGTAGGTAGATTTGTAGATTGATAGATAGATAATTGGACTATGTCTAACGGAAAATTTTGTGCAAAGCTCGTTGACTTTACAACTTTCTTTAAAAAAAATTCTGCTAAAAATGACAAACAAAAAATTCAAATTTGATGGGATGTTTGACTATCCTTCAATAATAAAGCTTAAATATTTGATACTAAAATATATTTCTAAATAAAGTTGCCGTTAAAGGCTTGTTAAAAAAGGCTTAACGGGTACTAAAATTTTTTTACAGATCATTTGGACTTCCGAAGTCATATTCGGCTAGTAACCCCGCCCCTCCCCGTAAGCTTGATTTACCACCTCTTAATTTCTATTTTTATTTCACATAAAATTAAACTCCTTAAAATTTGTTTACTTTCATTCAAAAAATAATTGATAATGTTTAATACTAAAGAAGTTTCAAATATTTGGAATAATGCATTTTCCTTTATAATAATTTCTTAAAACTTACGATTTCGGCTGTTTTCCCGGTGTTCCAAAAATTTTTTTTTGGTTTTGAAATCGATCAGTTATGAAATGAGGATTGGCTTTTCAAACTCATTTTTTTCTGTAGTCCGACCCACTCCATGATGCGTTGGAGTGCACTGGGGTGCACATGATCCCGATGCACAATGCATCGAATACGTACGAATATATTTAAATATATGTAATATACATACAATTTTGCATGTTTTTTCAAGAAAACAGCATAAAAGATTATTTTAATTGTATTTGGATCATGTAACTGTAATTTTTTTAAGGAATTCTTAAATTGTTAAAAAAAGTTTCTTTACAAATCTTTAAAAAAGCATCTTAAAATTATAAAATTTGCAAAATTTGATAAGTATTCTTGCAAAAAGTTTTCTTGAATTATCATGAAATTTTTGTATAATTTTTTTATGTCTCAACTTATCATTACCATAATATTATCCGTCCCTTTTCATAAGCAAAAAAGTTATATGAAGGTTTCAAAAAGTGATTTTTGAGAGCGAAAAAAGGTAAATTTTTATGCTGAAATATTAAATATTAAGAAAAATCTGAAAAGTTATTACAAAAAAGGACTCTAGCTTTTGATGTTACTTTTTTGTATTTCTATTTGAAGTATTAACTTTTCATTTCTAAGATATTTTCTGTACGTTTTGCAAACAAGAAAGCTATGAAGGTTTTAAAAAGTTTGAGTTTTTGCAAAGAGTGACCAATTTGGTATCGAGAAATATAAAAATTTAACAAAGATCGAAAAGAAAATGCAAAAAAATGCTATTTCTATTTAAGTATACGTCCATTAGTCTATTTTTATAGGCCTCTGACTGAGTTTTCGGCCAACTTTTCTATGTACCTCCCAATAAAATCATGTAAATACTTAATAGATGTCCATGGGAAGTACTCTTGAGGTCAAAGCGATTTCAATAATTTTTAGTACACATCCCTTACTTAATTTTTTTAGCCTTCTGATCGAGTTTCATTAAGATCGGCTCTACTTTTGTACTTTTGCATGTAACTACCATACAAAATCTTACAAAAAATTAATAGAGGTCTATGAGAGGACCCGTAAAGACAGAATGATTCCATCTCTTTTTGAAATTTTTTTTTAACTAACCAAGTAAACAAAATTTAATTTTTATAAAAGATCCTTTTATTTTTTTTTTCCAATTTTGCATCAGATGAGCGCACTGTGCTGTTCGTTGTGCAAGTTACAGCAGAGAAATGTGTCGAACAAGGGTTAAAATAAGAAATGTATTCTTCAAAGATTTAACAGGCCATGTTGGTTCCGTTGTCATACACTTGACGAAATGTATTGTTTTAAAATTTGAAGAAGTTATCATGTTGAACCCTTTTCGTTCGATTCGATTTTTGAAAAAAATCTTTGGGAAAATCAATCTTTCTAAAACTTCATATCCTACAGTAGTTTTTCATATTTTTTCCGTATCTGGCAGACGCTATTTCTTGCAATTTTCAAAATGACAGATTGAAGTGTAAAATACATAAATAACTTAAAGAAAGAAACTAAAAGTTGAAATCAATAAAGAAGGGTGCTAGTTCTCTGGATCTGATGGCATAAATAGTTTATATAAAATATAAGACTATTAGTCAGAGGAAGTCAAACATGAGTGTCTTTATAGCTGTATCGAAAATTGGACGGAGTTATTCCCCGTTTTCCAATCCCGTTTCAGTTTTTTAGTAAAAAGTCTTGGCCAATTAGTACGTATTCGATAGCAAGGTTAGGTTAGAAGGGTCGTGCATCTTTGAGGTGCTTTTGAGGGGCTATTTGGTCCATTACAAATCAGCAAGATATTCGATGTGAAAAATTTGAATTGTATCGGCTGAGTCACGCTACTCTTTTCAATGGTTCCTCAATTTTCTTAATCGAAAGACTCGACTAATAAGTTCGTATCGAATTCTATTGATGCCTGAGGGACCGACGTCCCTCACCCAACCCCTATTAAATGTTACCACTAGAACGGTACGTGTAAAGTGGGGTCGAATACCGAAGCTGTGTGACCTAATAGAAAAGTACTCAATAAAAGACTTAGTATAATACCAGAAAATCAAATCATTGAACTTTCTTTAGACATAAAAGAAGGATATCATAAAAAAATGTTTGTGAAATATTTACATACAGCTGTAAATTATTAAAAACCTTGCAAAGAACACCCGCTGCTTTACATCGTCATAAGCGCAAGTTACGGAAGAATATCTTATAATAATTTGCACGTAAAATTTGTTTTCAGCAGCATTTGAGAAGACAAGGTTACTAGCCGCTGGCCTTTGCACCGAGTTCAGCACGAGACCAAACTTAAGCTGATTCTGTTCCTTCTCTATGTTCATGTAAGTGATTGACCTTTGGCTGGTGTTAATATTTTCGAGTTCAACGCCATTTCATGTTCTAACCAATTGGTCGGTCGTCTTCCTTATTTATCTTCGCATTTAGGAGGATTTCTTAAGAAATATTTGGAGTCGCTTCAATGGAGATGTAATTTCAGACCAGACCATAAAGAAAGTATAAACTGCAAGGCGATAATGTGAATTGTATTAATGCGAATCCACTTGAGATACATAATAAGTGGTTGGACTCAATGAGAAAGTGGCTCTTTTCAAACTTTTATGGGCAGATATTGAATAGTAAGCAAAGGATAATTAAAACGTATAAGGATTTGCAAAATGGCAGTTAATGCGTAATGCTGCAAATCAATGTATTTAAATACTAAATCATCTTATGTATGCAGGCATAATACAATAACGGGAATAGTTCCCAATACTTTGAAATCTGACTAACTTTCAATTTCACATATTTTTCTGTGGAAATAATTCTGCAATATAATTCTGAAAATTGAAACTGCTGAATAGATATGAACATGGTTAATTGAACTTAATTCAAGCAGTAAGACAAAAGCTTTCATCAGAATGATGAAATTAAAATTAATTACATCTCAAGAAATATTATTTTTCTATCATCAAGTCAAGACAACTCGTGCAAAGAATACATTTAAAAAAAAAAAGAAACCACAAGCCACAATGAACTCATGCATATGTTGTTGGTATTCATGGCATACGAAGTGCTCCAGCAGGAACAATAGAATAATTTAACAGCAGCATCAAGTAAAGGAGCAAAGACGGCGGAAGCATGACTGACACTCCCTTCAAGACTTGAACTCAAGTGGAAATAAAAATAATAAAAATAAAAATAATAATATCCAAGCTTTTATTTGGTGTTGAAATACAAATGAAACCAAAAACCAACACAAACACAACAACAAATAACAACGATAAAATCTGCTACAACCACAACAGTGGCAAATACGATCTGAAGTTGGCCATAAAAATATTCTCTATAGAGGCAGGTCCAGATGCAACCAAGTTGACTGTCCGCTGAACATGTGAGTTTTTCTTTATGACGAATGCGGTCGGTTGTTTCACAGTGTTGCGATTCGGTCTGAGTGCATGTTTGCGTACAATGTTGTGTAATTTGATGTCCTTCGGCATGTGTGTTTGTGCTGAAGAATCCTTAGAGCAAGAACTTTCTTAACTGATTTAATGGCTGGGTGGCTGGCTGAGGTTTAAAGGGTCTTTTGTGGATTATGTGGTTTTTCGTTCAAGTGAATTCAAATATATTTATTGGTTGTCAGAACTTGTTCAACATTTGACAGACAGTTGACAATTGTGTGTTGAGTGCGTGTAGCACAATATGTGTGCCCAGCTAAAAGGGTTCCGTATGGTCTGCGGTGTCTTGATTGGCAAAGACGAGACCACATAAATGCAAATTATTGAAAGGCAGCCTTCGTCTGCAATATTAATTTAGCAATTGTATGTATGTTTATATATTGTAGATATTGTCATGTGTGTTATGTGTGTTTGTTTCGGTTTTGGAGTTAATAAACCTTTCAGCTGCCAAAGCTTTGGAGGAGAATGTTTCAAACACAATATTTCATATTGTTTAAGGAAGGTTATATTCCACTACAGATGTCAACGTATTTTCAATATACAGAGAAATTGTTTATTCAAAGTGTATGATTAAAGTTTACATTTGCAGGTTAGAAACGTGGCAATCATGAAATGTTTCCTAACAAAGGCATCAGAAGGTATGTGAAAGAATGTGCTGTAGTTAAAGTTCGTATTATATAAGAAAGAAAGTCCCGAAATGTAACGGCAATTGTTTCAAGAGTGTTAACGAAAATTTAATAAAACTAGAGTTCGACAGTGGCCGAAATTCGACTTTTTCACATACATTCTCTGTTGATTCGATACAAGAGTCATGTTAAAAAAAGTTTTTTAATAAAAATTTGGCAAAAAAATCTTTTAAGAAAAAATCGGCTTAGAAACACATGAGAAAATGGTTCTTAACTGTTTTTCCCACCCCTATATATGTATATATATAGATTAAAAGCAGATCAGATCGATATTCTACTTCAAGACTTTTCCAACTCTTTGAGGAGAAACTATTTGAAAAAAATGAAAAAAATCGATTTTGGGATATGACGGCTTATCTAAAAAACTGTCCCAGAAATAACTATCCTATTGTTTTTAGGTTATTCATAAAAAAGTGTTACCTCTATAGCAACATATTTGGTACCTAAATAAAGTATAAATATTGCAAATTAAAAAAAACTCATTGGCAAAAAAGAGCTACTGAAAAGATGTCGTCTCAACAAGAAGAAAAACGGAAAACAATTATTTGGAAATACCTGCAAAATCCAAACACCACGTAGAAAAGTTCACTAAGGAAGTTGGCGTGTGCGTAAAAACTGTCGGAAGGACCATGAAACGATACAAACAGCTTACGCCTTTATCAAAAACGCCAAGTTCAGGGAGAAAAAGTGATCCAGCGAACCAAGCGGTGGCCAAGAACGTTAAGCGGCTGTTTACTCAGAATCCCAGCACTTCGGTTCGTGATATGGCAGCAAAAGCGGAAACATCGAAGTCAAGTGTTCAACGGATTAAAAAATTTAACAACCTAAGGCGCTATAAAGTACAAAAAGTACCTGATAGGTCAGAAGAAAAGTACGCCGAAGCCGAAGAAGAGGACTCGAAAACTGAATCGCGATCACTTGCCCAAATTTAATTGCGTGATCATGGACGATGAAACGTACTGCAAAGCGGATTTCAAACAGTTACCTGGACACGGATATTATACTGCGGTTAGAAGGGGTGGAGCATCCTCCAAATTTACCACCGAAAAACATACCAAATTTTCAAAGAAATACATGGTGTGGCACAGGGGCGCAAACAGGAATTTTTTTTTGGGGGGGTTTTATCAATAAAACTTATATATAAAAACAATTTTACATAATTACAGCGGCTGAGTTGTAGTGGTTAGTGCGTTCAATTTTTGCACTAATGGTTCTTTGTTCAAACTTTAGGCATGCCCAGCACCATATTTTTTTTTAAATTAAAACGGTCACTGTCAAGACATTCTATCCGTACAGAAGGTGAACAGCAGTGGTAGCAGTCGTTTTAATATAAACTGGCTTCAACGTTGTTTAGGATCTGTTCGGCTAAAATATTTTGCAAGCACCAGTTGTAGGCCGTTTGATGGATTTTTTTTCTTTTTGGGCAGTTTTACGAAGGTTATAAGGCTTGAGCTAAAATATTTTCATTTTTACTCGAGTCCCAATAAGGTCAGCAAAAATTCAATATTCTTTTCCCCACACATTCAGAAAAAAATACCTACCTTTCTTCGATAAAAAATTTCTCTATTTTCGATAATTCAATTAGAATAAATTTTTGAATTTGCAAAGAAATATTTCTTCACTTGTGGGAAATGGAAATATTTCAATGTCTCTAATAATGATAAGTATTTTTCTCGCACAAAAAAATTCTCATTTATAGAGAAAAAGTTAAGGAAAATGAAAAATTTTTACTAAATTTTGATAAAAAATTCATTGTGCGAAGTATTTTCTTTCAATAAATTGAAATCTTTTTTCAAAAATAAAAAAGTCTTATTCTCTAAAAACGATAAATTTTTATATATTTCCCTTTTTCATGGAAGCTTTCTATCATTTTTAGGGATTTTTTAGTACCACATTTAGAGAAAAGCATTCTCTGGAGCAAACTCTATTACATATTTGAGTGCAATAAAAATTGTTCATCCATACATCACTTCGTTGTAAAGTAAAAATACCCAAGCACTAATTATGCTCAATTCCGAAAGTAAAAACCGCTAAATTTTTGACACCTTGGGATGAAAAACAAAGAGTCTGAATTTGAAAAAATCGTTTGGTATTACTTGTCCAATGCGCAAATGCTGACGAAATCGAAATAATATATTTTGAACGATAGGTCTTTCCTACACTTTTCCAAAATCGGTTAATATTTGCGCAATTTTGAGGGATTTTCATGAAAATGATTTTGAAAATCCAATGGAAGATTATGAATAAGGCGTATAACTATATTATGTCACTGGATGGGCGACCAGAACAAAAATTAAACCAACATATTTTTACCTAATAACCCATAATTCCTCAATATCGGATAATATTTAAAAATTTAGAGAAATTTTATGAAACGGATTTTGGAAGAAACGATGGAAAATTAGAAATTGTTAATTTTTTCTTCACATGACTTCACTATAAACTTAATTCTGCAGAGTTTGTGTTATCGATGTTTAAAAAATCACTTCAAAAAAGGACGAAAAATAACAATTTAACGGGATATTTATTTGATTTTTTCAGGCGAGTGATTCAACCGATTTTCCTCAAATTTAGGCTTTTTTACTATGTCTTACTTTTGAATTAATTTGTTTCCAAATATTTCAAGTTTCCTACATGCTAGAAGTTGAAAACATAACTCAAATCGAAGTATTGCCAACAACCTTTCAAGTGGTCAGAATCTTTTTAATAATAAACTTTTTTCTTCAGAATGCATACCCAAGATAAGCAAAAAACTAAAGATTTTCATGGTACACTAAAAAACTTTTGGAAATTTTTTGTGTTTACAAACTCTATTGAGACCCCAAACAATCCATATTTTGTCATTTTCGAAAAGATCTTGTTTTAAATACGTGTACAATATGTATTTTTCATGATATTCACATGAATTTAAATTTATTGGAAAATTATTGAGCTCTTCTTTCCATTGATATATCGTATGGTGCAGTTTAACCAAAACTAAGTGCCACAATTATATAAAATGTGAGAAATTGATATTCAAAAGCTTTCTTCAGCTAAATTATTATTTAATTGCCATAATTACTGTTTGATTTTGGCAAATTTTGGCAAATTTATTGTGGGTACATATGAGTTTTTAGGTACACAAATCGATTTCTTTTAACCAGTTTTTAGTTAAATGTGCGCCAGATAGCGCTCCAGTACAAAATTCATGATTTTCGAATATTTATATTTTTGAACACTTATAAAAACCGCATTTTTCATAGTACTCAGTTTTGATTAAACAACACCATACGATACACCAAAAGAAAGAAGAGCTCAGTACTTTTTCCAAAAATCTAAAATTCATTTGAATTTCAAGAAAAATAAATTTTTTATAGGTGTTTAAAAAAAATATTTTCTAGTTTTTGAGAGTACTTCTTACTTTTGAGTCGGTGTCCGGCTCACTTTTTTTTTCCATACAAAATCGATCTGGCTTAATGTGCAGTCTGAAGGAATAAAATATGACCAATTTAGCAGATTATGCATCAACCAGAATCGATTTGAAATATACATTTGGGGTTTTCACATTTTCAAACGTAATTTTGGGGGGGGGGGGGGTTTAAGCCCCGAAACACCCCTTTGGTTGCGCTTATGGTGGGGCAGGCCATTTGCAAACGTGGCCTTCGAAGTAAGGAATTTGGGACAGATCGCACAATCAACACCGAAATTTACCTCAGAGAGTGTCTGGAGCGGCGTTTGCTACCTTTTATACGTCAGCACCAAGGTTCAGTACTATATTGGCCTAACCTAGCAACATGTAACTACTCCCAGAGAACGATGGATTGGTACCAAGCGAAAGATATTGAGCTTTAATGAAAAGAAATCTTAAGAAGACCAAACAAACTGCGAAATATTTCGATGCAAATGGCGTCGGGCATACACTTAGGTCAACGAAAGGTCGGTAAAAAACCTAATGGAGGACCTTAATCAAAAAGTGCATAATTTTTTTTAAGTGTATTGTTTTCAGTGTAAATAAAATTTTTATATATTTTGTAAAAAAAAATAAACAAGAGGACAGTTATTTCTGGGACAGTCTTTATAACAATTTCTGAGTGTACCAATTTATGTCTTAATCTAATAAACTTTGAAACCCGTGAACAGATTTCGACGAATCAAGATCTAATTAAAGCTTTAAATATAATTCTTAAAGAATATGTTTTTAAGAATTATAAGCTTAAATAACAAATTAAAATGCTTTCGATATTATTGATTTGTATGTAATTTAATTGAAAAAAAGGCCATATATTTTGTCATGATGAAAATTTCGACACATACTTAATCGATCACGAATGTCGTAATTTTGCTACAGATTCGATGGAATTATGACATTCAATTAAATATATCGTAAGAAATCTTAAATATCAATTGTGAGCTCTATAGAAAAATCAAGAAAGACATTTCTGTTCCTACATCATAAATGGTGTTGAACTCGTTATTATTAATACCAGCCAGAGGTCAACCAACCACTTGCATAAGCAGGTTTAAGGAAGCGAACCAGCTTAGATATGGTCTCATGTTGAACTCTGACTAAAGGCTAACGGCTAGTCACCTTTTGTTCTCAAATCATCCTGTCAGCAAAACTTAAGTGAAAATTATTCTATTCCAAGGTATTTCACGTAACGTTATTGACTGATATGAAGCGGCTGGTGTTCTTGGAAATGATTTCCATAATTTATTTTTTTGTTGATATTTTTCGTAATAAATATCAAATATTCGTTTACGATATGTTTTATTAATGTGCAAACAAAGTTCGTTCATTTGTTATTTTGTAATAATGAAATTTTTTTTTTGTAATCGATTTGGCAGCAGATTGAATTTTTGCTTTTATTGTGATTCATTTCACTCTTCCCATTCTGTGAAGATGAGATGACGTTTCCGAAAGCATAGAAAATGTAATCAAGAAAATTACGCAGAGTGAAAGACAGCCAGGCAAAAAGTCAAGCGTTACGTATTAAAACATTATTCTTGAAATATCTGTATTAACAGAAAACTACGATCGATTTCATTTAAGAATTTTAGGAATTCTCTCTTTTGTAAACAAAGAATAAATAAAATTTAGAAACAAAAAATTTATTTCTAAAACAAACAAGAAAAAATTCTCTCTTTTTTTTCAGTGATTTAAAATATGTGGACATAAAAAAAATATATGAAAAATAAAAAATAAATTAAATCATTTTTGATTTTTATCTTTTTAACTCAAACAAAAAAATCATTTTTGATTTTTATTTTTGAGACAAAAAATAAAAGTCGAAAAATATTTTGTTTTGGTCAAAAATATAAATAATTTTTTTGTTTTTTATTTTTTTGCTTAATAATTAAATAATAGAAAAATAAAAAAATAGTTTTTGATTTTTAATTTAATTTTTTTTTGATTTTTCATTTGTTTTAATTTTAATTTTTTGTTCAGAATTCAAATCATTTTAGGATTTTTATTATTTTGCTCTTAAGTTAGAAATCGAATCAAAAAAACAAAAAAAAAAAAACAAATTGGCCATTTCAGCCCTTGAAGGGACTTTGACCGAGCTTCTTATGATCAATTGTGTTGTGTGTGTTATTAAATTTTTGCACACAATTGGCCGAGAAATCGACCTACATGTTTTATGCCGACTCCGAACGGCTAAAGTTCATGTTCTCAAGAAGCTTTACATGGCATTATTTACTCTCTGAGGTTTGCCATTGTCTGCAGAGAGGTGGTGACCGATCAGAAAAAATGTTTTATTGAAAAAAACTTTTGCCGCGGCTGGGGATCGAACCCGGGCTCCGAACATGCTAAGCCACACACTTAACCTGCATGCCACGGTCACCAAAAAATCGAATTCACATACTTTCTTTTTGTAAGACATTCTTAATAGTAATGTTTTTTTATGTCGTCCAAATTTGAATAGAAACTAAGATGATATTAAATTTGAAGCTTATTTTATTGAGAATTATTAATGACAGGCATTCATTTTTAAGAGCATAGTTTTCACAAATTTTCTGATGACAGATTTAATTTAAATTAGTCACTTAAAATAAGACGAATTGTAGAAAATGACCGTTCCACGCTTACTTGTGTAGCTGGAACACTCTGAACTATTTTCGCTAGAGACCACAGGAATGGATATGTAAACCGTTTTTCATACCAGAGGCTTATTATATCATTCCCTAAATTAATGGCTTTGGGCGAATAATTTTCAATTTCAAAGTCTTCAGTCGGTCTAGTTCGACTCTGATATACCCTTAACCTACTTTTTCATAAAACAATAATAGTATAATAGTATTGGAAAAGAGCTTGTCCTTGTACGGATTAAGCCCATATTTTCTATACATTCCAATTTTGATGAAAAATTTACACATGCCCAAGTTTTATTCCTTTGAAATAAATAGTTTTTATTTTTAATCAAGATAAATAAATACCAAAAATAATTTTTATTTCTGAGCAAAAAAAAAAAAATAAAAATCAAAAATAATTTTCATTTCAGAGCAAAATAAATAAAAATCAAAAATAATTTTATTTAATTTTAAATAATTAATTAATTAATTAATTAAGTAATAAATTATTAATTAATTAATTTTAATTTTATTTAATTTTATAATTTTTATTTATTTTTAAACAAAAAAAAATAAATATCAGAAATAATTTTTATTTCTGAGCAAAAAAAAATCAAAATCAAAGATAATGTTAGCTTCTGAGCAAAATAAAAATAATTTTATAATAATTATTTTTAATTTTTATGCTAAACGCTTACAAAATAAATATCATTATTTACTCGAATTATTTATTCGAAAAGGCAAAAGTTTTTACGACACTTTGAACATACTGATTTTTTTGATTAAATACTGATTAAAATTTGAAAAATAATCATTATTTTCGGTCCCTGGTATGTTTGTTTTTTTAAGGTAATCTTTACAAAATTAAGGTTTTTAAATTTAATCTTGTGAAAAAAGTATTAAATTTATTAAAAAGAGCTTTTCTGTACATTTTTAATTAAGTCTCAAATATTAAAAAAAAAGTTTGACCACTTTCGGTTTCTCTTGGTGCCACAAAAGCGTGTTTTCTAATCGTTGATTTTAGACCATCCATGATTTTTTGGAAAAAATAAAAATTCTAAAGAAAAATTTTAAAATGTGATCACCTGGGCACCGACCGAACCTAAAAAATGAGAATTTTATTGATTATTTTAAGGTTTTTTAATATTTCCAAAAATTTTTGTTTATTCTTACTCTTGGTTTTCGGCAAAATTCTGTCTGTGCAAAAAAAAAAACACACTCAAAATGCATGTTTTTAGAGGTTCAGTCGGTGTTAATTTTATACAGAATGATATGCACTTTGGGTTTTTAGAATCCATCGATTAGATCAGATATGTTTTTTATGGATCAGTTCCAAAAACATAGTTTTGAGAACAACGCGCTTAAAGTTTTTACGCGTGTTTATTCATACGACTATACCGTAACAAATTTGTGTATAGCTTTTCCAAGGTCGAATTTTTTAAAGCGATTTTAGGAAGATATTTTTATGATGTTATAGAACATTGTTATAAAAAAAGTAAAGGCCACCTTAAAATGAAATTAAACTGTTGGAACATACTTTGCTTTTTAAGCATTAAAAGGAAAGATCTTTTGATAAAAATTTCAATCTTTAGCTCCAACCTTGGGCTTTCTGGCCTAAAATAGAGCTGTTTACAGTTTGAAGTTATTTAACCCATTAAATTGATAAAATTGAATTTACTGAGATAACAGTAGGTACTGAAAATATTGTATAAGGATGAATGACAGTTTTGTTATCCAAAATCGAACTTATAAGACACGATAACGATATTGTTTAAGATACTACTGACCATTGTTATAGCATCATATCTTTAAAATTATGAGTGAAAATATGAACTGTATAAAAATACTTTTCCAAAAATAAAAATGTTGAGCTGTTTTATTTAAAAAAACAATTTATTTTAAAAATTGTGTTATCGACGGAAATCTATAAATTGTTATTTTACCTATTACTTATTTGAGTTTTAGAAAGTGCTGTGTGGGGCTATGGAAATCCCCAAGCGATTCTGGAGAAGCCATTGCATCCGTAAATATGACTGTCATGTGGTAATTAGACCGGATCGAAAAAAAGTTCACTTGCCGATGTCTGAAAAAAAAGTTTATATAGGTCGAGGAAAAAACAGTTATTTTTATAGTGGTCTCCCCTCCCCGTTAGCAAGAATATTTTTAAGCCTTGGTTGAAAAAATGTAATCGGGACCCCTCACAAAAAAGTATAGAGTTCTAATGTCGTAAAAAGACCTTTTTTTTGTAGAATCTTTCTTGGAAAACCGAACGTGTCCAAATTAATTTTTAAACATTTGTTTTTTTTCAAATAAAAAAAATATTTTAGAATTTTTAGATTATATTCCTTTAGATGACATGACATGGTCTTAAAATGTCTTTAAAAATTCAGGTTAAAAAATGTTAAGTGTTTACTTTTCATACTTTTCATTTAAACTTCTAACTGTTGAGATGATTTCTTCAACGGGACTTTCAACTTTATAAGTTCAATATTTGAAATTTTAATTTGATATATTGATTTTTGTTCAACATTTTAAGGATTTATTTCAATTTTCGAGATAAGGAATCCAACCGTTTCAGTTTCAATTTTCAATCTTAAAAGATCAACACATTTAGTCCGCTAACTTTAAAAGTTAAAAAAATGAACCGATATTTTCAATGATGTTACATTAAATTTAATTTTGTTTTGACCTTCAAACTATTATTATATTTTTGTTTATGAAGAAGTTATGATTATTTTTAACTTTTCAAAATTTATTTTTTACGCAAATAAAAAAAATTTGCACAATTTGTCATATTTTATGTTAGCCGTTTGAACTGCAGAATAGTGGTTTCCACAAGAAAGGCAAAAAAGCCACACAACACCACCAATTTGTGCTTTGTTGGAACAGAAATTTCCAGGACGACGTATTTCGAGATTTGGCAATATCCTTTGGACTTTGAGATGGATTTGACGCTTTTGGAATTTATTTTCGTGGGGCTACGCAAAAGATCGCGGTGACGTGCAAAAAACTCGAACTCTTGAGCCATAGAAAACCTACATTCGTTAATGGTAACGGCCCAGCTAGTGTGTAAGTTGTGTACAAAAATCAGCGAAAATTACTTCAATGGGATGGAGTCCTGCAAAAACTCCAGTTTAGGGCATTTGAATGAAATTGAATTCCACGTTAAATGGCAAAGTTCAGATCTTATAACGAAAAATAATTTTACGGAATTTGTTTCCACATTTTTAGTGTGTTTTTTGAAACTCTACTTTCAGAAGGAGAATGTGGATAACCCTGTACTAAAAATACAAATATTTTTATTATCAAATAATTTTTTAAAATTATTTACATTGGATTGTGAGAAAGATTTTAAAATTTTGTTTTGATGACCAAGGAAATGATGGTTGACTGCCATTCTGACGCGTCCCAGGTTCAAATCCGTTCGCCACTCAGTGAGTTGAGTCAATGTAAATTTGGAACAAAATATAAGGAAAATGGCATATTCATTTTGAAAATGTAATAAGTTTTTGAACCGGTTACATACCCGGTTCTTATGAAAATCAATTTTAAAATGACTTGAAAGGAATGCTGGCACATCCTTTTAAAAATTAAGAGGCATAAGTCAAGTCAACTTTTGCATAAATGGCAAAAAAATTTTTTTGTAAAATGACTTTTTTTTATTTCTGGTACACGTTTTTCTTATTTCGGCAAAATATTTTTTTATTGTTGTACAAGTGATACCGCTCTGTACGGCTAAGCTTAATAAGCGCTTTTGAACAGGGGCGCTAGTTCCTCCTTAATACCTTGAGACGCCCCTGGCTGTAATATGGTTACGGTAGAGTTCAAAATTATTTACGAATAAACCGAATACTTTTTGAAAACTGCTTTAATATTAAAGTTAAAGAGGCTTAAATGAAATCCTTTGCACGTTATACTGCTATATTTTATTAAAGACAAGTAAAACATTTGGTTTAAGAAAGAAAATAATTAAAAAAATACATAGAGGAGTGTTAATAATTTGCAAGCAAGCAAAATAAAATATCCCATGATTAAAAGTTGTATTTTTTGCTGTGTTTGTCCTTTTTGTGGAGCACATCAAGTGTAAAATAACAGTTGGTTGCCCCGCCCAAAAACATTTATAATTAACATAAATACTAATCAAGAGCTCGGTTGCAATTTTTTTGTGATGTGGTAATGAAATACCACAGTACTAGGTACTTCTATAATTTTCTGCAACAACAAATGGTCGTAAAAAAAAAGCTAAAGCAATGCAGCAAAAAATAAAAAACAAATTTCTTAAGGTGAGACATAACATTCGCGGCAGAGAAAACAGACCTTTTTTAAAAAATTCATAACTCAGTCAAAAACAAACATTTTTCCCAATTTTATTTTTAATTATTGTAGAGAATTGAACAAATTACAAGAAAAAAAAAAAATTCAAAAAAATATATATTTTTCACTCCAACATGGTTTTTTTCAACCCATATTTTTGCTGGGAGTCGCAAAACTTGTCCGATCTGGAAAAAAATTACTTTTTTAAATCTTAACAAAATTGGTTATTATATGACAGGATCTTTTTTTAAATTTTTTTTTAAAGTTTTAGTGATGTTCCAAATTTGAAAGTGTGTTTTTTCGAAAAAATATTGACGTTAAAAATCCATAAAAAATCGAAAAAAAACTTAAAAAAAAGGTCGGGTCATACGATAGCGAATCAAGTTTAAAAAATAAAAAAAAAAAAAAAAATCATCAAAAAATGAACCCGCTAGTGCCGCAACCATTACGAAAAACATGGTTTCGAGATAAACGCGTTCAAGGTTTGTGAACAAAGAAAAAAAAAGTTAAAATTAAAAATGCGCTCTCACTACCGGCTGTAACTATGAACCCGTAAAAATTTTTCTATGAAATTTTTTTCTTCGAATTTTAAGAATATTTACTAAAATACAAAATTATAAAATAAAGTCGATTTAAAAAAACAGACAATGTCTGGTCCCCCCCCTTAAACAAACTCCAAGCTGGTGCTGTGCCGGTTGATGTTGCCAACTGTTATCAAATTTAGCTTTGTAGGAATTCAAAGAAAATATTCAATGTTTGTCACGCGGCGTTGCCACTCAGCTCAACATAATTTCAGGCATACCTACTTAAAACATAAAATCGCACTTAATTGAAAAATGAATTGTATGTATTTTGTTGTTGCTCCTGTGGAGCTGCTCCATGCTGCTGTATTGTATGTGAAGAAGCACATGGAACACAAAAAAGAAATGAAAAAGGAATCGGCATTTCAATTTTGTTGTTGTAGCTGTAGTTGGTTGCTTGATTTGCTGCTGTTATGCTTGTTGCTGGTGCAAAGGCAACAAGGTAATTGCACTTGAAAGGTCATTCCAAAGAAGTCACAACTACACAACACCGAGTACAAGGAATGTCTTCAGCTGGTTAGCGCTAGTCTTTGTTTGTTTTATTGTTGGGTTAATTGAGTTGAAGTCAAGCTTTTCTTCTTTTCCAAAAAAAAACAAGTAAAGAAAGTCTAAAGTCGGTCTAGGCCGACTATGAAATACCCTAAACCCACTTTTCAAAAACAAAAAATTATTATTGTAAATGGGCGTCTCCAAGGGCGGATGAAGCCTATATTTTATATGCATTTAAATATTGATGAAAAATTTACACATACCAAGTTTTATTCCTGTAGCTCACAGTTAATGCCTTTATTGTGCTTTCGCTATGGGAAGTGGGCGTGTTCATGGACGGATTACTTCCAATTTTTGAACACACCTTAGTTTTGGTATAAAATACATGCATACCAAATTGAATTTCTCTATGACAAACATAACCTTATTTATTGAGTTTAGAACTTTTTGGGTTGTATGGGAAAAAGGCGTGTCCGTAGGCGGAAGACGTCCATTTTTCAAAACCATCTTTGTCTTGTCATAAAAAACATACGTGCCAATTTTTAGTTGTATGGGAGGTAGGCGTGTCCGTGGGCGGATGATGTCCACTTTTCAAAAGCATCTTTGTTTTGTTACAAAAAACATATGTGCCAAAATATAGCTCTGTAGGTTAAACAGAGGCTTATTTATTGCGTTTTCAATTTGTGGGTTGTATGGGAGGTGGGCGTGTCCGTAAGCGGATGACGTCCATTTTTCGAAGACATCTTTGTGTTGATATAAAACACATACATACCAAATTTTATTGTTGTAGGCTAATTATAAGCTGAGTTATGCAGTTTTCAATTTTCGCGTTGTACGGGAGGTAGGCGTGTCCGTGGGCGGATTCCAAAAATATTCAATAGTGCAGATCCTTGGGTCCATGGGGCCATGTGTACCAATTTTCATCCAATTATCTCAACTCCTTCTTCTTATCCTGTGTATACGGACAACACACAGACGGACGGACGGACGGACGGACGGACGGACGGACGGACGGACGGACGGACATGGATAGCTCGACTCACGTGGTGACGCTGATCAAGAATATATATACTTTTCTATACCGGACTCGCTTCGTTCTATGCGTTACAAACGTTTGCACAAAGTTAATATACCCTGACCTTTCAGGTTTAGGGTATAAAAACCTCAGGAATGCCTGGCGAAAAAAATTTCACCCGCGTTTTTTTTCTCACTTGGTTTTATTATGATTTATGACTGTGAAGAATATAGCTGAAATTTCACAGGTCTTGCCGGGATAAAGCAAGTTTTTATTGTTGCTGCTTTATGTTGATTCATTTTTTATTCAAATTTTATGAGTTGAAAAAAAAGAAGAGATTTCAACCCTGACAAAGTGTTTTATGCTACGTTATAATTCAAAGTCCTTAAGACAGGGAACAATCTTAACACTCACAAAGATTTGGCGAATTAATTTAATTTGTTGAATTAAGCAAATTTTAAAGGAGGGCAGAGAACTGAGAAATAAAGTGTTTATGAAAAGCGAAGAATAAAGGCAGAAAAAAAAGTTTGTCAAATATAGCGGGTGTGAGAAGTTATGACTTGATTGTTGGCAAAGTTTTAAAAATACTGTTGGGCAAGCAGTTCTGGGAACTGACAACGGACGGTTTGTATGAGTTTGGGAAGGGTTTGAAAGAAACCGTAAAAGAATTAATAGGGTTGTTTAGTTATTGAAATTAATTCAAAAATGTCAACAACCTTAAAGGAAGTGTGAGGATGAGTTTGGTGAGCATAAAAGTAAATATACGAAGCAAAACTAGATTTATGCTACAAATATTCATACTAGTACATACTTTACTGACATTTCAAAACATTATCTTTTTTAATGTTATGAGGTGGTACTTTTTCTATAAAGACAATATTTCATATTGAAAAATCAAGCGATCTTTAAAAAAACTTAGAGGCCAAAACATCTATTAATCTGTTTTTAATCCTGTATCCTGAGTTTCAAGTGCAATCAAAATTTGCAGTTTGTATTTATTTTCTTTACTGCATGAACATATGAACATATGACACTCCGATAAAGCGGACGGGTTCAAATCGGCCATAAGTTCATATGTATTTTAAAAAAAGTTTGTATGTAGCCACCAGAGGAAAAAGAAAACTTCTTCTAAATAAGTGATACTTATAGCCGAAATAATAAAGATCTTAATGTAATTACATAACTTATTTGCACAGTTAAGGTTCTGATGACAATAAATTTCCATTTCATGATTGAATCGATTTAAAATGATTTTAATACAATTTCGAAAAATTTTAATGCGTTTGAAACAATTTAGACTTCAACTTCAGAGTCAGGATATCATGCGGTTTCAAAAAATTCCACTTATTTTTCAAATTTCCTCACATCAATTCATATTTTAATGCAACGCAATTTGTATTTGCAAGAGAAAGAGCAAATTAGAACAACTTTTATAACTTAATAATACCAAGCCCATGCTCATACTAGAATCCATACTCATACTAGATGATACCATACCCGTCATATCATACCTTTCATACACACCAATCATTTCAAACCCATAGTACCATACCCAACATACCATACCATCCACTGCACTCATGCTCAACATACCATACCATCCACTCCACTCATGCCACTTATCAATACCATCCACTCATACCATTACACTAAGAAAAAATTTAGTTGAATTAATTAAAATTTGTTGAATTTTTAAAAAAAATCTTGCTTGTTGAGGCCAAAGTATTTTTTTTTTTATCCAAAATCAATTTTTCCTTAAGAGGAAATACACCTTAGGTCTTCCAAAATACACAATCTCTCCGTTACTTTATCGGTTTTCCAGCGCCTATGGCAGATTCAGCTGCTCCGGATAATATTGATGATGTTTTCTGAGCAAAAGGAAATGCGAAAACTAACGCGCAACAAAACATGAGATGTTGAGATAAAAAAAGAAAAATTAACTCTCCGAACAGAATCCGCCACAATTTTTGGTTTTTGTTCTCATGATACATCACCACAAGAAGCTAAGAAGTTTCAGATCGATGTCTCAAAACATATAAATAACATACAATGTCCCTTTGCGGGAAAGAAAGATGTCCTTTATTTTTTATAAAAATTTTTTGCGGAATATTAACAAGCAACTTTTGAGATCTCTTAGAATACGATCTAAATTTTTCGATACGCCCTAATATACATGTTAAAACTCAAAATGGGTACAAATCACATTCAACTCTTCAAATTCTTCTTTCGACACTTAAACTTTAACGATCTTAATCATAATACATACTTGTCAAAGGTTATATTTGAAGTTTAAAAAGGTCATTAATCAAAAGATTTAGAATTTTATTTATGAACATTTGTAAGCTTTCGTTTTTGAATTTTAAAACACATTTATATATACAGAAATTGGAAATTTTTAAAACAAAGATTTAGGTGTTCGATTTTAATGTCGAGTTTTTCTGAGTGTACTATTATGTCAAATCCATTAAGCTATACCCAACATTCGATATGCTATACCCATCATACTCATCATACATGCCATAATTCTAAATTCAATTCACGCCATGTCCCTCATCCCATATCATCATACCATACACTTAGCGAAAAAACTTAATTTACTAAGTAACTTACTTAATTTAAAACTTTTTTATTTTACTTTACAACTACTCAATTCAATTCCGGGGTGAGTTTTAGAGAAGTTATTATTTATTTCACTTTCAACACTATTATCGAACAAACTCACCCGCTATATGCCACTTTTCAGATGGCATGACCTTGAGGGTCCGATTTAAAATGTGCATTAGACCGGATCGAAATTTAGATTCCGCCGGTAGGGGTCTCAAAAGTTAGAGGAACTCATTAAAATGATTTCTGCATACTTTTTTTTCAAATCGGAGAAAAACCGCTGAAGCAATTTCGATTCTCCTGAAGGTCCTTTTTGGTAAAAAACATGTATTTTGCTTGTAACTTTTTATTTTTCACAGAACGCATACCCAAATCTTCTAAAATATTAAACTTCTTACTCATACTAACATTTTGACATAAAAAAAATTGTTAAAATTTTGTTTCATTATAACTCTTATTGACCATCAAAAATTGAACTTTTTGCTATTTTTAAAAAGGCATTTTTTTAAAACCGCTGTAAAAGACACATTTTTTATTGGATTTACGTGGAATTGTTATTGTTGGAAAGGTATTAAGTTCTTCTTTCTTTTTGTGTATCGTTTTAATCAAAGCTGTGTGCGAAAACTGAGAGAATGTGAGAAATCGACTTTAGAAATCTGATAAAATGAAGCATTTCTTATTCATACAAACAATAAATTTAATTTGTTCACTGCTTTATCGTCCAGTCTTCGATAAATTTTTTTTTTTAATCACATAGCTTTGACGAAAACGATACACAGAACGAAAGAAGAACTTAATACCTTTCCAACAATAACAATTCCACGTAAATCTAATAAAAAATGTGTCTTTTACAGCGGTTTTAAAAAAATGCCTTTTTAAAAATAGCAAAAAATTCAATTTTTGATGGTCAATAAGAGTTATAATGAAACAAAATTTTAACAATTTTTGTATGTCAAAATGTTAGTATGAGTAAGAAATTTAACATTTAAGAAGATTTGGGTATGTGTTCTGTCCAAAATAAAAAGTTATAAGCAAAAAACATGTTGTTTTTACCAAAAAGGACCTTCAGGAGAATCAAAATTGCTTGGGCGGTTTTTCTCCGATTTGAAAAAAAAGTATGCAGAAATCATTTTAATGAGTTCCTCTAACTTTTGAAACCCCGACCGGTTGAAATTTTTTGTATCCATATAAGAATGATCCGGTCTAATGTGCATGTTTTGAAAAATAGCTATAACTGTACTGCGGTACGACTCTCGACACCAATAGGTTAAATTTATTATCTTTTAGCACTTAAAATTGTATAGAATTGAAATTTAATCTATTTTATTATTTTTCTTGAAAATATTTCTTCTTGAAAATATTTCTTTGTGCTGCACCAAATGTTTTCTACAAATTTTTAATGCAATTTGATAATTGTGTGTTAATTGTGTGGTATGAAAAGAATTTTTTGGATAGGGTTTTATATTTACTTTTGTTTTTTAGTTCATATATTATTTTCTTATTCCTTAAATTTTGTAATAACATGATTTGTCAAATGGATTTTGAAACAAAATTCAACAAGAAAACATTAAAAAGAGGTTATTTCGAAATAATTTTTTTTTTGCCAAAAGTAAGTTACGAATAAGTTAGAGTGTTGTGTCAAAATAAGTTGTTTTTACAAAAAAAATAAAAAAACAGTTGTTTTTTGAAAAAAAAAAAAACAAAGTTGTTTTTTCAAAAAAAAAATCTAACAATTTTTTGGAATAAACTCGAGATAAATTTAAATTCCACACATAGCTAATAACTCTTAAGCCAAATATTGTAGTAACTCGCTAAGAACAAAAGAAGCTTTAGAGAAATGAGCCCCAAAAACAAATCTGTAAAATTTTCATATCTCGACTTGTTGTTTGTCAAAAGTACACAATTTTTTTTAATCAATTCAGTTTTTTTAAATTCTTCTTTTTTAACTTACTTTAAAAATTACTTTAAAATTTAAAGTACCGTTTTGTGTTTTTCAAGTTTTGAAAATAAATCGGCATTTTTAAAGTTGTAACTGATCGATTGTGTCAAAAATTTTTGTAAAAAACTGTTTTTCATTTGATAAATTTTTAGCTTGAGTCCGATAATGGACATGTTTTTTTAAAATTTGAATTTTTATATTTCTTTAAATAAATCTTTTAATTACAGGGAATGGTACTTTTTTAAAGATCTATCAAATATATAATGTTTTTTTAAAAAATCCATACCAAAACGAATTTAAGCCGAAAAGCTCTTTGAAGGACGTGGACTTATTTTAAAATTAATGTTTTTTATTATAAAATTTAAATAAAAAAATTTTTTTCATATCTGATGAGTTATTCATTCACAAAGTTGAGGTTTTGAAATTAGAAGAAGATTTTTATGATTTTTCCTGCTAAAAATCAAAAAAAAATTTTTTTTAAAGAAATATGAGAAAATGCATTCCATTTCTTTTGCATATCGTAAAACTATTGTTTACTGGTGCGATGAGACTTACAAGAAAAAAGCACACATTTTGTATGGAAGCCCCATGAAATGTAAACTTTTCCGATAAAATATTTAAACATGAAAATAGACCATAAAAAAATAAAATTTTTGATACCCATATTGGGTACTTTCAATGTAATGAAATTTTTTCTTAAAGGAAAATAAATGCATTTCAATAAAAAAAAAATTTTATTATAAACAGTAACAAATATAAAAAAACAAAAAAAAGGTCAGTTTATAAATTGCCTTACATCCAACATAAATTAATATGAAATAATTGTGTCAACATACTTCTTTGATATCGACTAAACATTAAAAAAAAATTTTCTTATGAAAAATGAATGCCAGCGTGTGTGTTTTTATAAGAGCTTTCGTTTGGTACCAAATTTGTAAATGTTTTCATGGAAAATAGCGAAATTATAGCATAAAAATGAAAGTTTCACTGATTTGTGAACGCGAGTTTGGAACCCTAAACCATCGATTGTGCACGTATAAAAAAAATACGTCAACCTTAGATTTTTGTCTTTTTCCACATATCCGAAAATCATTCAAATCGGAGACTGTCACCTGGGGACCTTTCCTTGTAAGTCAAAAAAAAAAAAACATTGGAGATATTTTAAGAAAAAATTTCTTTCGACACTTCCATCATATTATATTATATTATATTATTATTATTATTATTATTTATTACTATAACATAATTTCGTAAAATGTGAGTGCGGAAGGCTTGTTTTTTTTTTTGAAAAATTTCATAGCATATTTTTAGGCATTTTTTGTTTTGTGAATTATTGAAATTTCAAAAACTTTTAATATATTTTTCATCTTGAAATTTTCAGTTTTATAAAAATTTTTCAAAGAAGCTTCAAAAACGTATTATATGTTTTTTTTAATTTTGAAATTTTAAGTTTTACAAAAAAATTTTATTTCGTCAAACCTACTATAGTTTCCGCTTTTACTTTAAAGTATTTTATAAATATTTAGAACTAAAAATTGTTATTTGCACAGCTTAAAACCGAATATGTGTCCATCGCTGATTTCTAATTCAGCTTGAAGAAAATCAATATTTCATGTTTTGTCTTTATTAAAACCGAGCCCGTCAATTTGGACGGAAAAGAACTAGTTAAAACATATTTTTGGATCAAACAGAAAATATTTCTAAATTTATTGAAATGTTTAATAAAAAAAATTCTTAGTTTTAAAAGTGACTAAGTGAGCTGTGCTGAGTTTTAAAACTGGATAGTATTAATAAAGTTTTTATACAATAACGCCTGTTAAAAAAATTGTTTTTATTTAAATATTCAATACTACAATAGTCATTACAAAATTGTTTTTATATAAATGTTAATCCACCTGTCCCTGTGAATCAGTTTCATTTCTGCTTTCTCAAAATGGAAACAAGTGTTCTGGGGCATTTTTTAAACTTAAACCCATACATGACTTATTTTCCTTGCACAAGCACTGTATCAAATAAGCTGAAAGTCACTTTAGTTTTTCTCAGTGTAGAATATTTCCCAGACGAACTCACCTGCTAGCAGACACAATAAAATCGGTTTGTTCTCTTGCGCCTCATTTTCTTTCTTCTCATCTCTTGTTATTTCTTTGAGGGAAATTTTTTGTGTGCAATTTTGTGCAACACAGCTACTCCACAGAATCCAAACACATGAACAGTTGCGTTAAACGAAGGTGAAATTTAACAATACCGTTAATCGAAGAACGTTCGCCCAGCACATCCCCCTAATGCAATGCTAAAAACAACAACTATGCCAAGGCTGCATTTTTAGAAGTCAATGTCGTCGTTAAAGGCTGCGCAGATGCACGAATACAGAGAGAACATTTTGTCGAGAGAGAGATTAATAATGTTGATATAAAATAAATTTCCCACAACATAGCATAAAACTAACGGTTATCAGGAAAAGCGCAACATTTACGGTGTGGCGTTCGTCGCAGTTACAAGTGAGTGTTCAAGAGTTAAGAGCGTTCTGGTTCTTAAGTGAAGAAAAGTGAGGACAACAAGTGTTTGTTTGGAATATATAAACAAACTTGCTAAAAAAAAGTTTAAGAAAAAAAAAAAAATATAATCAAAGCCTCTAATCAAAAACAAAACTGGATTAAGTGTGTGTATTTTTTAAATTAATAAAAAATAAATAAATACTTGGGAATTTTATTGCTTGTTCGTGTGCGATATAACGAACTTCCGGTTTGAGTGTCGCAATTTGTTTAACTTACCGAACGTGCAGACAGTTTCAGCTGCTAACACTTGTAATAAAAGGTACGTGCAATTGTATTCAATTATTTACGTGTGCTTTGATGAGTGTTGGTTGAAGAACGTTAAACAACACAAACAATTTGCACCGGTAACCACAAACATCTACCTGGCCCTTTAAACTGCCTCAAATGCTTGCTCTAATGGTAGGCTTAAGTAAGCAAGCAGAAGTTGAATGTTGTTTCTTAAAAAAACAACAACAATCTACAGCTCAAAACGTGTTCACATGCATCGAGCAGCGTTGAATTTAATAAACAATTTTATGGTTCTGACTTAAACGAACTCTTTTTTTATAGCCTACATTTGGGCGCATCAACACCCAGTTAAGCCAAAAGAAACAATTGTGGCGCATGCATGAAGGCGTGTGTGTGGATTTGATACAGTGTGTGCGCTCATAACATATATTAGTTTCTGCTATTTCTGACGCCTGTTTTTGTTTCATCATAAATACAGTTTCAAGGAATGCTTACATGATTTTGCATAAACTTCAATGATTTCCGCCTTTAATTGGGTTTTTTGTTGTGTTTATGTTGAAATGTGTTTTGTTCATTGTTATTCTGCTTATATATGGTATAGTGTGTGTGTGTGTGGGTATGAGTTGCTTTGTGTGTTAGCTATTCGCGCCTTGTAATTACATTCAATTATTATAATTAGTCCATTATATTTGCTCTGGTATGGGTATGTGTTGGAAAAAAGGGTTATGGTTGTGAATATAAAATGTCCTCAATACATCTTTTCAGTATCGAAGCATTGCGAGCTTCTTTGCATAAATATCCGCTAATTATGTTTTGCAATCATGACTTTGCATATCAGGATATTGTGTTCGTATCGGGTTGTGTGATTGATTGGCCCATACGATATTAATTAATAGATGTCACTTGCCAAGCACAATATAGTGGAAGAAAATTGGGTCTGGATATGAAATTAAGATATTGCAAAATTGTATAGCATAAGCCATAGAAAGAAAGGCATGAAATTTTGAATATAAGCTTTAAAAAAAAAAAATCAAAAATGCATTAAATGCAAATAAAAAAAAAAATTATAAAAAAAGGTTTTTTAATTTTTTTTTCGAAAACCATCAAATGGTGAAAAAAGTACTCGTATGGAAATTTGTATGGAAGCCCCCATACGGAGTGGTCGGAGGGGATGGATTCTAAGGCAACAAATGTTCCTCTTGAAAAAGTATGGGGGTCAGTAATATTGATTTCATTAACAGTAGGGGTTAGGGTTCTGCCTCCCCTGCAGCTCAAAAACCTAGGGTGATCCAAAAATTCTGACTTCAGATTCGGATTCAGCGAACCCAAGACCTTTAGAAACCGTTGAGAAACCTCTTGGGATTTCCTGAGTGTTGTACCGTGTAATCAAAGTTTGTAGTATTTTCAATTTGTTAAGTTTCTGTTTTTTTTTTGCAGTTAATGGTATATTACCAGAAAATTCAGACTAACAAATTTACAAAAATAATAACAAGCCCCCTACATACGGCTATTAGCGTCAAAAAACATGTTTTTAGTAGACATAACAAAACAACTTAACAAAAATAAAAAGTATGCATTGTTTATTGATATTCAAATTGTAAAAAAATTTTATTTCTACAAAATTTATTTGTACAAAAATCATTACATAACAATAACGTGATCCACAATACTAAGAAAATAAGTCGCTCCAACGGTCGGTCCGAGCCATTTCCGCCAAGCTTGGAAATAAAACAATAGTCACTCGGGGCTAGATTCGGAGAATAGAGCGGATGAGGCAGCAATTCGTAGCTGAATTCATGAAATTTCGCCATGGTCCATTGTGTTTTCATACCCAACTGATCATTCAAAATTGAAACCACTGAGCCATGTGCTATGCCTCTGGCTGCAACAATCTCCCACACTTTTAATCTTCATCAGGGAAATTTAAAAACTCATGCATTTATTGACCCGCCCTTGTATCTCAAGTAAATTTTTTGGATGATCGATCATCTGCAAAATTTAAAAAAATGCTTGTCAAATAAAGTTTGTTAAATTTTTGTTGGAAGTTTAACTTTTTTTAAAAATTTAAATAAAGTTAATACCATTTTTAACAAAGCTTACTTTTCACATGGGCCATGTTAATTTTATTAGATAATTATGTCAGACATATATGTCTGACATCGCTCATGTAGAACTTCTTAGCGTCAGACACATATGACTGACATGGCGATTAACGTGTTAAGTACCAATAAGCAATTGTATACCTACACGGAGAGAAATTTGAGCTGAAAACAATCCCTAATCAATTTATTTTGGGAGTGATTCTGAGCTTAGCCATAATATTCTTGATATCAAGCCATAATGCGATCGTTTATGAAAAAAATTATTACGCTCATTTGTGCATAATGTATGTGATTTTTGGATTTTTGTGATCGTCAAAAAACAAAAAACTAATATGCTCACTTTGACCCAATTTATGACTTTTTGGTATTGATTATAAAAACGAAACATGCTCATTTATGTCTAATGCATGTCATTTTATTTTATGACCTTTAATAATACAAGGCAAAAGATGACAAAATGTAAGGGGCTCAGACATCAAAGGAACCGAAAAAATACGAAGATCAGACGATTTAATTGTCCAAATTAGATATTTGATCCAATTCGGACAGGAAAATTCAATTTTTTAATTTATGTTCTGCACTTTTATACTCTTTAATACTAACAGCAACAAAAACCAACTGAGAATAATGTCGTTCGGTTACTCATTTTTTTGATGAGCAAAAACAACAACAACAAAAAAATTAATTTTTATAATCAAGCCCAAGAGGGCACTTATTAAGAGCAAATTTAAGTGTTTATCCAAAATATTTTCAAGTCCAATTTCTCGCATAAACTGCGTACGTGAATAGCTTGTTTTAAGATGGTTTTGAGCCCTATTGAGCTAATTTTATTTACGAATGCTTTGAGCTTGATTTTAGAAAAATTTTTTCTCACCGTGTACTATTTATTTGTATCAATTTTTATTTTTAATTAACATCCAATACAATTTTTTCTTCTGTCGTATTTTTGATGATGCTAGACGTATTCAACCTTAAGAAGGGATTTTAGATGTTTTAGATGGCATTGTTTATTCTCTGTAGGTCTACAGAGAGGCAAAAAAACAATCGGAAAAATTTCTATTGAAAAAATTTTGATCGATGTGAGTATTGAACTCAGGATTCGTTAGCTCGCACTCCACTAACTTAGCACGCATGGCCACGGCTGCCATGAGTCTTGTTAAGAATTTTGAACTCATAATTTCATAATTTTTAGAAAATTCTGTTTTAATTTCATCGAAAAATATTCATAATTTTAGAAAATATAAATTTAGATTTACGGAGTAAGTCTACGGACTTCAAAAAAGATTATCTGCGTTGGATACGATCCTCTTCACAGGTTCGCCAAATACGAAAATGAGTAAGATCAAACCTTTTTCGAAATTGTTCGTAAAATATGAAAATGATCTTGCAGCACATGATGTGAAAAATTTTGTATGGGAGGTGGGCGTGGTAGAACATATTTTTATTTTATTCTACAGCCATTTTGAACCTGTTTGTCTTCGTCTTTTGACGAAATGGTTTTTATATAGGTTCAATAAAAAGGCACCAAACAAAATATGGCGTTTTAAATATTGATGTCATATGGAAGGTAGGCGTGGTTGAAAGCGGTTTTCTAATACGGATTTTTTTTTTTGCTCTAATATAGCCAATTCTAACCAAATTTTATTGGTCTACAATGAGTCCTTCTATTTATGGACAATTTTTATACGGAGAACCACTGTGCGCCGCGGGTACGGGGCATCAAAAAATTTAATTTAACGCTAACGTGAAGGCATTTAAAATGCTTCCGAGTTGGATAAAGAAAATGCAGTAAGATTTTAATAAATGTTTTACCTCCTATCAGTTATAAATCGGTTGCGAGTACCATATTAAAGAAACCACATTTATCTTTTCTGTGCAATTTTTATAAAAAAGATTTACTATCTGCAAAAGCGGGTGTGTGTTTTTTATTAGAAGGCTGGTTCATTTATTTTTTTATTTTTGTTGTTGTTGTTGTTGTTGTGTTGTTTGCAACGACTGATAAGAAAATGTTCTAGGTTAAAACGTAATAAAATTAGATATGTAAAAATGTATAATATAATATAGACAGCATTTTTGTGCTATCTGTAACATGCTTGGGACGTTTTGAAAGCTTTTTTGGTATGCATAATTAATTACTTATAAGCAGCACATGAATTTATGAATTATGGCAACCTTGTCTTTCATTTTTATGTGTTGTCAGCAAAAAAAAAAATCTTAGCCTTAAAATAAATAAATGACAAAAATCATTTTTTCATAGCCGCTTCAAATTGAAGAGTTGTTGAAGAGCTTTTATGAGTTTTATACATATACTTCAAGAGTTTTTTTGTCAATTGGTTAACTTAATTAATACAAGCATATATAATAAACATGTGTTTCGGATGAGCTATGCAATTTTAAATAAGTCTTGTCTGGGTATTTAAAGAAAAAAAATAAAAACAAAAATATGTTTTGTGAACTTTTAATGCCGTTACTTGACAAAGACTTAAACATAATTACTGATAATGAAGTTATGTTATGAATGTCTATTATTGCATTAAAACAAGAATTTTATTAAGATTGTTAATAAAACTCTGGTTTTCATTTGTTTGCTTTTATGTGGAAACACGTTTTTATGTTTTGTGGTTTTTAGAGTTATTCAAGAAAATTCTTTGCTGTGTAAGCATCTAAAGCAGTGGTCATCAACGCACGAATCAAACAACAACAAAGAGAGCTTTCCGAGTGCTGAGCTTTACACTGAAACAAGACGTTTTCAAAAGCTTTCGAAACATTTGGTTAAAGCAAATATTGTTGCGTGTTCGATTAACATTATAATGTTGTGTTTTTATTTTTGTGTTTGTTTGTTGCTATAAAATCATACATTGTAATTCACAGTAAAAATATTGCCTGCAAATAAAAATTGTAAACACCATCTTCCTGAAACTTTGCAAAATATTTATATTCACCTACAAACCATCGAGCGACAACCTTACCGCATGAATGCTCAAAACAAACTGACTAAAAATTTAAAGCACAGATGAAAAAACAAACTTTTACGCAGTGTATGTTGACAGCGAGCCGAATGCTACTTCGTGTTCAAAAGCTCAAAAACACACGACGCCCGCGGGCTATGAGAAAACATAAGTTGATGACCACCAGCGTTGCCGCTTTGGTTAAATTCAACCAAATTTGGTAGTTTTTTTTCTTCAAATCAGCTTATGGTTATTTGGTAGATTTTTTTTTAATTGGGAAGATTTTGGTAGATTTTTCAATTTTGTAGTTAATAACAATTTTTAGCTAAATAAAACTCAAAGAAAATAAATGAAAATAAAAAAAAGGCGTAATAGAAGCACTTCTTAAGAATGGTTAACTTAGGAATATACAAAAAGTATTGAAAAATATTTTTCGTTTAATCTTTTTTATGTATTTTTCACCAAAGAATATTTTGGTGTTATTTTGTTTTATGTTTTAGTGTGGTCAGATAATTTTCAATTTATATAAACTTTAATATATTATTAAACAAGGTTATTATTATTTCATGCTGTTGAATTGATATATATTGTAACTTTAAAAATTTATGGGCCAAGGTCACGTGTGAGGTCATTATATATACATAAATTTTTATTGGCCCTAATAAGGCAAACATTTTTGTTGAAGATTTTGGGTAAATATCTCAAACGGTATAGAAGTTATGAACGATAAAGTGAAGTGGATGTCAGAAAAAATTGAGATTGCGAAAAAACTTATCATTTGACGTAATTTTTTGTTGGTAAAAAGTTTACATATTCTGCTTTAAAAATTACAAAACAAACAAAAGGTTCACTTTTTGAGATATGAGCACGTTAAATGTTTTTCAAAAAGTTTTCAACTATAGCATAAAAATACCAAAAATATTTATTTTCTTAAATCGCTTTTTAATATCTTTCTAAAGATTCTTCATTTACAAAAATAGGATAACAGATGATAGAGATATGATTTATGGGAAATGAATCTATTTTCAAGATTTTTACTTTTATTAAAAATTGGTATCTCCATAACTTTCGAAAAAATGGCGAAAAAAAACAAATAACTTACATTCTTATAAGTGGAAAAGTACCCTTAGACAAAATTTCAAGCCAATCGAAGAGCATGAAGCAATCACGACTTGTATTGGGCGTGGAATGCCCGTATTGGGAAAATATTGAGATTTGATTTTACTTTTTAAAATGGGATTATAATAAAATATGTGACTTTTAATTTACTTGTTTAATATACAATAGAAAGTTTATATAAATGTAAGCATAACAACATTTTTACAGTATTCCTAAATGAGTTTTAAAGCTTATATTGATTTGGTAGTTTTGTATCCATTTTGGTAGTTTTTTTTAATGTGGATGGTTGCAAAATATTTTTTTCGGTGGCAACCCTGATGACCACTGATCTAAAGTCCCAAAATTGCAGACAATGGCAAACCTCAGAGAGTAAAAAAAGCCATATAAAACTTTTTGAGAACAGGAACTTTAGCCGTTTGGAATCGGCATAAAACATGTAGGTGTAGTTCTTGGTCAATTGTGTACAAACACAACACACACTATATAATTGATCATAAGATAGTCGGTCGAAGTACTTTCAAGCGCTGAAATGGTAATTTTTTGTTTTTGCTTTTAGTAAATATTTATACATTTTTATAGTTGGACCACGCCGATTTTTGTAAGAGTAACATACGAACCAAACTAACAAATTATAATCTAATAAAAAAAATCCATCAGAAATGAAGCACTTTTATTGATTTGTGGGCGAAGAAAAGGGGTTTGGCAACAAATTTTTAGCCTATGTCTCAACTGAGTTCCATATCTGTTCAATAGAAAAAGAATTATTTAAACAGCGCTTGTTGTTCTCAAGAAAAGCGGTGTCAAGCATACGTGAGATAATGAAAACCTCTACACGGAGAGAAATTTCAGCTGAAAAAAATTCCAAACCAATTAATTTTGGGAGTGATTCTGAGCTAAGCCATAATGTTCTTAATATCAAGCCCATATGTGATTGTTTATCATAAATTGCCCAATTTATGTCATTTTGATATTGTTTATAAAAACAAAAAACATGCTAATTTGTGTTCAATGCATGCTGATTCTGGAGTGCTAGTAAAAAACAGAGAATATGCCCAATCTAAGGAATATTGGATTTGTTTACATGTCAAATGTTTATGAATATTTTAAAATAAATTAAAAACCGAAATACAAATCGGAAAATCCAGATAAAGTAAACCTAAATCTTAAGAAATAAAAATCCTTAAAGTTCAATAAAAATACATGGAACATGAAGGATATTGTGTCTGTTTTCCTACGGTAAAAGCATTTTGAAAATAACTTATTGTATCCTTAAATTTAACTGATGTTATGGAATGTATTTTTAATCTGTAGCAAGTTAAAAAAATTTAAGGTTTTTATTTTTTGTAATTTGGTATTTCACTATTTAAATATCAACTCACAGTTATATAATATTCATAATTGGAACATTTTTTGTTGAAAAGTGAATATAAAAATGTTTTTAAAAAATCATTTTTTATCGAAAAATATAATTTAAAAAAAATGATTCAAGAGTGAAACGTGAGTGACAATTTTTATTGATTAGTTGGACTATCTTGGAAAACAATTTATGTCTCGGATTTACTTTCTACATAAGATTAGTGAATTTTTTTTTTTTAAATCAAGCAGACGCAATTATTTTTCATTAAAAAAGCATTTGAAGGAGTGAA